>CM054058.1:183266370-184466370 GCA_028641055.1 Alopecurus myosuroides
CCCCTTGATACGGGGGTGATTGGTCCCCGACCGCTGCACCATCATGGCGCAGCCGGTGTCGGTTGCCCGTGGCACCCCCGTGCCTTCCTTCTTCCCGGTGGTCTGCTGGCGGAGGTGGAAGTACCTGAGCCAGGTGTCCGTTGTCGGATGGATGCCGAGGAAGGCCTCGCACACCACGGCGTGGTAGGCGAGGAAGACGACGGCATTGGGCGGCAGGTGATGCATTTGAAGGCCGAAGTGGTCGAGGAAGCGGCGGAGGAAGTCGGAGGCCGGCAGGCCGAAGCCGCGCTCGAAATGCGCCAAGAACACAACATGCTCGCCCTCCTCCGGGGCAGGCACGAGCTCGCCCCTGGATGGCCGGCATTGAACACCAGGAGGAACTCTCCTAGTGTTCACCAGCCAAGCGCAGTCCTCGGCGGTGACGTGTGAGCCAGCCCAGCCGGCGCGAGACATGGTTGCGAGTAGGAGAGGTGGAAAGAATCGGAAGGTTTTGATTGGCTGGATTGGATTCGCGGCGGCGCAAAAGATTGCGCGGCGGCGGAGAGCTCGGCGGCGGAGAAGAACAGAGAGATGAAAGAGGAAAAGTGCGAGGAAGGGGAAAAGGAAGTTACCGGCGGGGGTATTTATACCCACGCCTCAGGCTACCGTTACCATCGGGGAAGTGGGATCGATCGTGGCGTGTGGTGGGATCTGTGGCCGGCTGGAAACGCACACAAGCGCGGGATGCGCGCGTAACGGCCGCAATTGATCCCACCACCAGATCGTGGCCTATTATTACTCTTGATGGAACGTGACGCGTGGTGGGCCCGCTGCCTAGAAACCAGGCGCGTGGCACGTCGTGCCCTGGGCAACGAGACGACGGGGGCCTGGATGCTTGACACGTGTTCAGTTGCTGTGCGAAGGGCTGGATCGTGCTCTGCGCCGCAGAGGCTCAATTCAAGAAAATTCTCCAAGTCTTTTTACTCGGTCGCAGAGTAGAAGTCATCTGCTGCGCGGAGGAGAGGAAACTTAAGGTACTATTCAGAGACCTACTCGGAAGTTCTACTCGGCATCTTGAGGTTCAAGGGCTATGCTGCGAAGATTGGTTTTAAGCTGGCAGAGCCTAGTGAACGAGTTCGCAAGACTCAACCAGCTTCGGGGACTGCTGTCGGGGGGTTACCCCCGAGTAGGGTAAAGGCAAGTGGTAAAGGCGTCTTACAGAAGAGAGGTTTGGTCGAGTAGCCGACTACCCGGTACTCTCTACCCGGTCGACTGCTACTCGGTCTCACCTCAAGATGACCAGAAGGAGATACCAATCAAGTTCTGTCCTTTCGAGTAGAAGAGTTGGCCCGAGTACAATTGGCGGGAACAAGTGGCGGGAACCTACTCGGGCCAGAAAGTCAAAGGAGCCGTTCTGACACAGGATCCCGCGTATCCTGGGTCCGTACTTGGCAGCATTCGAACTACTGTTCATCTGGGACCGGCCTGCCTGACAGTGACAGCATGGAAGCAGGCCGTGGCAGGATAAGGGGGGCCTACTCTGTGTTTAGGTACAGTGATACCAGTCTGTCCCCTTGTTTTGCCCAACGACTTTCCAGATGCAGCCAAGGTTAGGAACCAAAGCTGTCAGCGGGAACCCGGAAGAAGGACGATGTGCACACTATGTCGACACTTGTCCATGTTTGGACGTATCCGGCTGGGCACCATGTATATAAGGTGCCCCGCCGCCTCCTGCGTGAGGATCGAATACATCTTGACCTAGAGGGAACCCTAGTTCTTGACCTAGTTCATCATCTAGAGGAGAGCGGCTACTCGGTAGCAAGAACTTTGTACTGTGGCTACTCGGAGAGATACCAAAATACACAAAGAAAGGCAGGAGTAGGGGTTTTACCTCCTCACGAGGGCCCTGAACCTGGGTAGATCGTGTTGTCTGCAGTGTTTACTTCGTACCTCACGCGGCTACTCGTCGCGTGATCCCTCCCCGAGCACCTCCAGCGTCCTTCGTCCCCACATCTTTAGCCATCCCATGGCATCTGCCGTGACACCACCACGACAGTCGGGTGGAGGTGTTTGCGGTGGCGGACTGACTGGGAGCCTCTACAACAGTCGCCATCTCGGCGCCTAGGTTGCGACGCGTAGCACCTACTTTGCTAGCTCTCCTAACAACCGGCGTGAACCCGTGAGCCTTGTTGTACTCAAGCTGATCTAAGCTAAGCTCTAGCCTGATCTTCTCCAACTCCGCCTGCTCAGCGAGCAGCTCCTGGCGCTGCCGGTGGAGCTACGCCTTCATGGTCAGGAGCTCGAGGTCGGTGGGAGGTGGCATGCCCGTCCGCGCAGCAGACGCAGGGATCGTCGGAGTGGTGGAGAGCGGAAGGTTGCACTCCTTCTCGTAAGGCTTGTGCGTCTTCCCGCAAGCACTAGAGCCAGCGAGATCCTCGACGACGACCGCAGCGGTAGCAGCCGCGCCTTTCCCGGCGTCCGCAGCCAGGCCAGCTACCATCACCTTCGCGACGTCCGCGGAGCGGCCCAGCGGCCTCCCGCGTGCGGCGATAACGGCAGGCGGATCCTCCGCGTCCTGCACCAGCTCGGGGTACTCGCGGTCGACGACGGTGGCGACGTAGACGAGGTGTGCGCCGAAAGGAAGCACCGTGCCGCCCTCCGGCATGGCCCTGCCGCCGAAATCGCCGGCGTTTTCGGTGACGAAGTCGAAGGAGCCGAATCTGTGGACGAGGCCACAGACTACACGCTCTCCGGTAGCAGAAATCGATCCCGTCCGAACGGAAACTCCAGCCAGCGCCGCTGGTTGCCCCACGGTGGGCGCCAACTGTCGTGGTGGTGTCACGGCAGATGCCATAGGATGGCTAAAGATGTGGGGACGAAGGACGCTGGAGGCGCTCGGGGAGGGATCACGCGACGAGTAGACGCGTGAAGGATGAAACTAGCACTGCAAACAACACGATCTACCCAGGTTCAGTGCCCTCGTGAGGAGGTAAAACCCCTACTCCTGCCTTTTTCTATGTATTCTGATGTCTCACCGAGTAGCCACAGTACAATGGTTCTTGCTACCGAGTAGCCACTCTTCTCTATCCGGGTAGAACTAGGTCAAGAAATGTGCTTCTGGTCTAGTGTGCCTCGCGCAGGAGGCGGCGGGGCACCTTATATACTCGGTGCCCAGCCGGATACAGCCAAATACAAACAGATGTCGACATTGTGTGCACACCGTCCTTCTTCCGAGCTCCCGCTGACAGCTTTGGCTTCTAAGCTTGTCCTGATGCGGAAAGTCGTTGGGCAAAACCAAGTGATCAGTCTGGTATCACTGCACCAAACACAGAGTAGGGCCCCCCTATCCTGCGACGCCCTGCTGACACACTGTCGCTGTCAGGCACACCGTCCTCGGATGAACAGTGCTGTGAACAGTGCCAAGTACGGACCCGGGATACGCGGGATCCGTCGTCAGAACGGCTCCTTTGACTTCTGGCCCGAGTAGGTTCCCGCCATTTCTACTCGGACCAGCTCTTCTATTTGAAGGAGCATAACTTCCTTGATTCATCCTTCTGATCATCTTTTGTGTAAGACCGAGTAGCAGTCGACCGGGTAGCGAGTACCGGGTAGGCGGCTACTCGACCAAACTTCTCTTCTGACCTTGCTTTTAGCATTTGCCTTTACCCTACTCGGGGGTAACCCCCCGACACAAAGTATTTGAAATTGATTGCACCATTGGCTACGTCCATATTTTATTCTAGAATTATTTGAAATTTAAAAATATGGTTTTCGAAATTTTTAAACAGCAGGAGCACTGACAACTCGGGAGCAAACATCTACGCTCATCATTTTGGCCTTATCTTCTCCTTTTGTTATTTTCTCTAATTCCCGACAACCAATCGTACACCTAGTCCAAGGTGACTACATCTCCGTGACTTTTTGGGTACCATGTGGGCTCTACCTATCTGATCTGCAGGCTTGTGCAGCATCTTCTGCCGTCTGCCCCTGTTTTCCTATGCTCTGTTCACATGAGGAAAAGACCAATTTTCGTCACCTACTCATCATACTACTTGAGGAAGACTGGAATAGAAGGAACAGCTTGAAGCAATGGCGACGGCGAAGCCCATCCTGTACGGCGCCTGGATCAGCTCCTGCTCTCACCGTGTCAGGATAGCTCTCAACCTCAAAGGTGAATACTTCACGAGATTATGAAGCTTGGTCGGTTAGTTGGTTCTTGATTATGCTACAACCTTGCTTAGGACTAGTAAAGCTTTTGAGCTTCTCCATGCCCTTGGTCTTAGAGTTGACTATTCTTATGCCAAATTCTGAACCTTCTTCAGTCGGGAAATCGCTCTAGATGCTATCAGGATAGCAGCTGCGTATTTCTTGTCTATAAATGCAAATGATTATCATAAATTAAATCTCATAGGGCCAAGAATGTTTTGTGTCCAAGTCCTTCAGCACCAACTGTCTACTGGCAGGAACAGATCATAATTCGGTTGATCTCCTTTTCTTTGTTCTTCTATTGCTTTCTCAATTGTTCTCTCGTTGTTTCAGTAACCTCGTCCAGCTCCAGAAACTTTAAACAAGGATTACACAATTCTTAGTTTAGAGATATTATTTCCATCAGATTAATGCAGAGCAATTAGATGTTAGAAACCTGCTGCACCCTTAAATGTTAACAAAATTAGGCTCTTATAATTCAGAAAATTAATTATGTAAAATGGAAACCGCGACTTTAGCGCCATCTCCATATCCTTTTGTTCTTTCGGTAGAAGCGACATCTACGTATCTGGTACAACTCATTTTCTCTCTGATGCAGGTGTGGACTATGAGTACAAGGCAGTCAATCCTCGGACAGATCCAGGTAATCAAATTATTTGATAACATTTCGTATACTAACTATAATAGCCATTTCATTTCTGGGTTTGCAATTGATGAGAACTGAAATAGAGGGATGGCCAGAGTTGATGCAATGAATGAAATGTGTTCATGTTGATTTTGTATGCGATAAATGTTGTCTCATGATGCCTAGTTATGTATTATTACTAAGCTACCAGCCGCGAACTGCATACAGACTATTCCTTCCCCAGACATCAGCTTAGTCTGCTAGATAAAAAATTTGCATCAACTTTGAGAGAAAATTGCACACAACACCGTACTTTGGTGACAAAGTTGCACAGAACACAGAAATCAAATATTTTTTGCGGCTAGCCCAGTTCTTTGTCTAATAAGTTGCAGCTAGCCCAAAGCATTGGTTTAGGAGCTTAACAAGTATCTGACATACGGGACCATGACCATTATATCGTATTTTATACTGTGTACTTTAATTACATGACAATTTTCATAAAATACAACATACCCTAAAGTGGACTATGGTACGAGTACCGTCGAACTATATAGCTTGGTTAAAAAAAATAGAATCTGCTTCTTTGTGTTTCAAAAAATATAAAAAGAAATCGTAAATGTAGATAAATTCGAGATCTACAGTTGTATAAATTTTGAAGTCTAAATATGTATTATTTTACGCTACACAAAATGATAAATGTGCCAAGATTTTATTTAACGTGTGTATGTAAATTTATTCTTTTTCTCTAGACCAAAATACAATGAATATTTTGAAATTTTATACATATCACCGTGTGGGAGTTCTTTTGAATCTTTTAAAACAAAATAAAAATACAAATTAAAAATTTTTTTGGAGTATCGCGCTACATGTAGCTCGCCTGTGTTCTATCAGATACTTATTAAGCTGCTAATCGGTGGTATATAGGGTACAGAAATAATGTACAGTGGTCATAGGTACCATGTCAGATACTTACTAAGCTACTAAATCAATGTTTTGGGCTAGCCGCAACTTATTAGACAAAAAACTGAGGCTAGCTGCAAAAGTGGTTTGATTTCTGTGTTATGTACAACTTTGCTACCAAAGCATGGTGTTGTGTGCAATTTTCTCTCAACTTTGATGATGAAAATCTTGGCTGGATGGATAATGCAATTGCAATGCATGTTGCACCGAATGAAGAATGTCTTGGGAGGTTATTTATCAAGCTTTTGCTATGATTTAGTCGGTTTCAGCCAGTAGCTACGATGGTTGTGTAGGTTTTGCACATGCTTCTGCAACCAGTTATCTTCTAGCCGTCCCTGTCCAAAATATATGGATTGCCATAAAAGGGGCATGAAGGAGTACCTTCTGTGTTCACATTTATTCATTTCGGTTTTAATTTTACAGTGCAATTAAACATTATATGAATTTCTTATTGTAGACTATGAAAAAATCAACCCTATCAAGTATATACCAGCATTGGTAGACGAGGGCTTTGTTGTGTCTGATTCACTTGCTATCATTTTGGTGAGTCACTGTACTTGCTTCAGTAGATTATTATTTTTCCCTCGGGAATATTTTACTTTCTTCAACATTCCAGTTCATATGTTACTCAGTTACTGTAGTAGTTAACAAGTGTCTTGGTTCTGCACTGAACAGTACCTGGAAGATAAATATCCTCAGCAGCCTCTCTTACCTAAAGATCTGAAAAAGAAAGCTCTTGATCTTCAGGTATATGTCCAGTGTCCAGCTAAGTGTCTTGCATAATTCTACGGTTATACTTCTTTAATAAGATGCACGACTTTGCAGAATTGAAATAATTCAGTGTGACAGTCTTACTACTTTCGAGCACACTTTAAAAGATACTCCAAATAAGTAATTGCGTTCTTTGCTTATTGCAGATTGCAAACATAGTTTGTTCAAGCATCCAGCCACTCCAAGGCTATGGCTTAATTGTGAGTTTTTACTTAGAGTTAGCTAGCACTCACGAGATATCGTCGTTTGAATGAGCATTTCAGTACTAGTTTGGTGGTGTATGGAAGTTTCATTTACATATATACTTTGCAGGGACATGAGGGTAGGTTGAGCCCCGAGGAGAGCCTTCAGGTGGTTCGACGTTATATTGACAAGGGCTTTAGAGGTATGATCATTTGCAACATATTTTCTATTAAGGAAAAAATTAATATCGTACCAATTACACTCAGCAACTGCACCAACAAGATGCATAAAACATAAAGGATGCACACAGCTAAAAAGAAATAAAAAAATAAAAAAATACCCGCCACGATGATCAATCACCCAAAGTTAGGAACACTCTAACCACCACCAAAAACCGCATCCGTACTACGAAGGCGCTTCTCCAAAAGCAACGTCTGCAGGATTAAAGCAATGCACAAGCGGTGTTGTTACCCGATCGACACTCTTAGGTTTTCACCCCGTAGAAAGAGTTTCAAAACAATGTATTCAAACAAGGCTACTGTAAGGTACAACCAATAAATGACGGACCTTAGGCTTTCTCTCCGAAAATCATGACTCCTTACTCAGAGGAGCGTCACCATTAAAGAAGTCCTCCAATGTTGCCGCCCCCACTTGCGGATGCCACTACTGCAAGTCACGTACCACCATACTCACAAGAACTCGGGTCCGGTTTGGACGGGAACATATCCCGCAAGTAAAGTCCGAACAACAACCTGTGAAGCAGGCAAGTCCTCCAATCACGCCATGGAACTCTTCGCACGTGTTAATCCCTTAGAAATCTTGGTGCAGACATGTCTCAAGGTACCATCAACAAACAGAGCTTTGCGATACCCCGGTTAAGATGGATGCTAATGTTGCGGGTGCACACGACCGGCCTCAATCCAATCAAGGTGTTCAAAGAGTGCCATATGCGTTAGTCCTTGTTTTCCTTCGAAGGAGAAGTTTCGAACTCGCCGATGGCCATATCGAAGAGGACCGACCGCAGGAAGATCGCTGGCTTCGCGTGAAGACCAATAGGGCCATCCCCTAGCCGATTATTCTGCAAGACATGAGATCCCGTAATCCGCCATGTCTCGCTACCCACCTCCACCGAAGGAGGAGGCCACCGTCGCCATGCCCGGGGTCACTTCCCAGACACCCAAGTGATGCACGCATAGGCGCAAATCGACGTTGCCATGCGTAGGATCAACATGGTGCAGATCGGGAGGTCTCGATCCCATGCATGTCTAGATCGAGCCTGCCCTGCCACTGCACCTCCGGCCGTCGCCACACACCACTGTAGCCGAAGGAGTGAAAGCGTACGTTGTCGCTGCCACGCCTGGCCGCGACCAGCAGGAGTCCAGCTACCGCCATGTTGCGCGGGCTTTTTACGCGACTGTGGGAGGGGAGGAGGTGAGGGGTAGGAACCTCGAGCGTCGGGCAGGGAGAGCTGCGGTGTGGCGTGGCGCGACCGCACGGGGGCGGGGGGTCGAGGGAGGGAGAATCCTAAAATTTTGGGGAGGGGGGGGGGGGGGTTTCACTTCCTTGGCCTCTGCACCAATTAAGGATGCACATAACCTTTTTAAGCATATGTATCGGGATTTTTATCTTAGTTAATAACCAAGCCCGGTCCTTAGGAAAAATTGCATGAGTATTAGGAAGACATAATCCTCAAGAATAAATAGTAACCTAAATTTGTGTATGTGAGGACTTGAATTTGAGTGTTGGTTTGTGCATCCACTTTCCCAACCGGTTGAGATAGGCTCACACCCCCTAATAGAAGCATAGTGTCTTCACAGTTGAAGGGTGAATTCCGAATCTCTTTCTTGTTCTTGACTGGGATTGGTTTTTTCTTAGTATTAGACAGAGATATGTGCAGTTGTGGTGTTCTAGCTCCATCAACCATACATCTCAGCTAGATGAAATAGTGTTAAAAGTAACAAACTACAGAACTCGTGAATATTATCTTTGCATAAAAAGTTATGAGTTTAAAATTTCGACATAGCCGGATCAATGTGTCATCGACTAGGAGAACATAAAATTAGTACTCTCTCCGTCCTGCTTTATAGGTCACATATGGCAATTCTCTGTGCCCTAGGTCACGTGCATTTATTAAGACATGGCATATGTCCTGGTTGAACATGTGTCATTTATTAAGACTCAAATATTGCATGTATTGGTGGAGAGGGATGGAGAGAGACAATCACTCACTAATTAGAAAAGAGTTAATGCAAATATGTCTAAGAGGTGGGAGTGTATGTTTTTAAAATTGTGCCCTATACACTAGGACGGAGGGAGTACTGTTCTTTAGGTCTGTTGTCATTAGTACAATATCCTTTCTCGTTTTCATCAGTACTTTCAAACTTATCTTGTTTTCTCTTATTATTCGTTGCAGCAATCGAAAAGCTTTTGGATGGATGTGACACTAAATATTCGATTGGAGATGAAGTCCATTTGGTATGTGCTTCACGGATTATGTAACAGTGCGTTACTACTTGGTAAACTTGAACTATTCTGATTTCTGAAACTTTATGGCATTGGCAGGGAGACGTGTTCCTAGCACCACAGATCCATGCCGCCATTAATCGCTTTCAGATTGATATGGTACTCTCCTTCTCTCTGATATTCTTAGGTTTTTGGCTTTCTGCTAATGGCAGGATACTTATTCAGAAATCAACAACCACAAACTTTCCTCTTTGCAGACAAAGTACCCAATTTTGGCACGATTCCATGACGCATACATGGAAATTCCGGCATTTCAAGCTGCACTGCCCAAAAATCAGCCAGATGCACCTTCAACCTAATAATCAAGAGCTCAAGCCAGTTACGGCGATATGCGTGTCTGCAATAATGAGGATGTTAGTCATTGCTTCCTGCAGATTGCAATGCAAGAACCTGTTATTACGGAGTTTTTTTTTTGGTTTGTTTCTAAACGTCTCCACCATAGGGGAGAACCTGTGGAGTATAACTTATCAGAACGTTAGTTATTGTGTGCGAGTGCCCGCACTTTGGACGAACTCTGAATAATGCTCAGTCGGTGTTTTCATTTTTACTGTTACGGAGTACTTAATTCCGGGAGTGATTGGAGCTTGCCATTGCCTCGAGCCAGTTACTGATAATTGTTGAAACCGATCGATCGCCATACCTCAACATTGTGTTAGATATTCAGTACTTAGTAATGAGAGAGTGTTATTTTGTACAAGTGGACCATGTATTAGAAGTTACGGTTAGTCACTGCCTTGCTAACTTTGTGAGAGCAGAACGGAGAACTGAACTTTGGCTCGGATCTGGCCCTGATGTTGTTGATGTTGTTATTCAGGACTAGATCGGGAGCTGCCTGTAGTCCTATCATCTTAATAAAGGTCCGTTTTACCTACAAAAAGAAAAATTGCACCATGTAATATTGCTTCACATTTACGCGAAAGGGAAGCCCGGGTCAAGTCACCATGTATAGATAGCTCTGAGAACTTAAATCTGTTCCGGCAGATTTACATACTAGGCTAGTGGCAGGGCCTCAGCAAATAGATTAAAGTGCCTAGTGCTAGCACAGCACATGCTGGGCTCCTGCTATTCTACACAGTGCAAATCATTGGGCGCGGATACGCAAAAAAAGAACTCCCAGGCAGCTTACAAGAGACGTCGCCATTAAATTCTACAAAATAAACTAATATGGGCACAGTCACACAGTCAGAACGCCGCTGAGGTCGTTCTCCTGAGTTGATACTTGGGTTCCGGTAGAGGCACAGAGCAGAGCATCATGTTCAACGCCTGAAGATAAAGCAGAAAAGGGTCAATGTTATGCATGGAGGAATTACCAAAAGTCGCATCACTAATTCCATCAGAGTGGACGGAAAAGAAAATATACAGATTGTATGAATATGGGTGATGTTTTCCTGATAGCAGGATTAGAAAAAGAATAAGCAACACACAATGTGCTGAGAGGTGGGTAAATTAACCCCTGGTGCCACAACTTCTGCATCAGAGGTACAGGACTACCAAGTACCCACTTCTTGGCCACACAGGTGATGGATCATAAATTTGAAATACTAGAAAAAAAATGAAATGATATTCCTAGAAAGATGTTTCAATCTGATGAATCCCTGCTAATCTTGGGATGATTTTTTGTCTAATTAACTAGTATCCTAGGGTTTGTATGATCAATATAACGTTCTAAAATATAACTAAATCAGCAAAGATCTCTTGAAAATAAACCAAGAATTTAGACTTGAGTTGTCAATCTAGGTTGGGACCAAGACCATACACAAAAGCTTAGCAACATTAATCTGGTAACATTATCAACCAACTCAGTTGAGCATAGAAAAAATTATCAATGAACTCATAAATTAACAATTAGCTGTATAAAACTACTCCCTCTGTATCAAAATATAAGATGTTTTAGCATTTTGTAGATATAATGTATCTAGACATGTTTTAGTGTGTAGATTCATATGCATCTTACACTAAAACATGTCTAGGTACATATTGTCTAGGAAATGCTAAAACATCTTACATTTCGATACGGAGGGAGTACAAATTAACAAGTGTCTGGAAGATGCACCTAACAGAGATTAATTCCAATTTCAAATCACTCGCTAATAATAGCATACAAATACAAGAACAACAGTCCTAGTATCACTAATACATCTTTACCACTGAAAGATGAACCCACAAAATAGTGTAGCCATCAAATTGCAAGAATATAGAAAGATTCAATGCATGATACATCCCATTAAAGCTAAGCAATATAGAATGACAAGAGAAGGTAGCAATAGTAGATAAGTTGGTGATAACGAAAGAAACTTGTTTGTCCTCTTAACAGATTTTAACATCACATGCTGTTAGTGCAGCAATAGTGCAATACTATTTCCTAGGAAGCTTTCCTAAAGTGACACACCTAAGATCAACAAGCAATCTGTACATTAGGTCATTAGCCATTGTGCGACGAAGAAATATGAGACTCGATTCAAAGATTGGCTAGCACAACTCTAGTAGTCTTCGTCTTTTTTTATCGGGTTTTCTTTTTGCAACATAAATAAAGGCTGCAGCAGGTAGTTCTCCTACTGTTCGCCGTAAAAGGACTACGTGACCTTAGGACATGTCATCTAGAAAATCTGCAGCAGAGAGTTACTAGTTCCTACTTTATTATAATTTATAACTAAAATACACTCCTAACATCAGAATTAGACCCAAAAAAATTGGTGCTGATATTTCTAATGCAGGAGGCAAATCAGAAATGCTGATTAGAATAGATACAATATAACCCCCAATATCCACAAGCTAGTTGCAGCATTTTAAGAACAAATAAGAATTAGATCCACTGTTGGTATCATGCTGTTTGCATTCACTCCAACAATTATTTCAAGGCACTAACCCGATAATTATATAAACCAAGAGCCCAAATTGTACGGGTACAGCAGATTTTAGTTCCCATCCAACCAATACTGCCTGTACCCCAGCAATGAAAGCAAATACTTAGGATTATAGAAATATGATAATCATAAACTAGGAGGGATAGTAATGTTTCATATATACAGGTGTTTAAGTAGCCCAACACTATGGACAAAAAATTTGACACCAGTTGCCACTAGGAGAAATCACATTTATCTCCTGCTACTTATCAGGCAAACCAACTTCTATTTAGAAGAAGAAATTGTAGATGGAAGGGCAAACATTGATCGGTTAATCTACCAAGAATGAAATAACATTTACAAGGGCAAGGTGTAGCTTGACAATTAAATTGTATTCTAAGAAAGAAAGTACCTTTTGCCTCTTTAGCTTCACATTCTCCTCTTCTAAACGGGATACCTTGTTTTCGAGTTCATTAGTGTAGGCCTGTTGCAAATATGATGTAAATAATACTGAAAATAAAAAGAGTGTGGAAAATTTAGCAATTCATCCTGTTGTACCACTTTTAAAATCACCAAACACAAGAAAAA
Organism: Alopecurus myosuroides; assembly: GCA_028641055.1. Classification (NCBI taxonomy): domain Eukaryota; kingdom Viridiplantae; phylum Streptophyta; class Magnoliopsida; order Poales; family Poaceae; genus Alopecurus; species Alopecurus myosuroides. Next base: position 183,279,049 of record CM054058.1, read on the forward strand.
AATTCAAGCAAATAGCATCGATAAGCCTTCATGAATTTTGATATGTAGTTAGAACATTGCTGATAAGGAAAAATTTAAGAAAATTCATCAAATATATATCATAACCTGCTTCCTAGCCCTTGAACGGGCAGCCGACTCCCTGTTCTTGATCATCCTCTTCTGCCTCCTCTCCACAAACTTATTGGGGGCATCTCCTGATACACCACGCCTTCTCACAGGTGTCTGGGAATCAGAAATTGGACTGACCATTGGTGATCCGTCAGAGTAAGCAGACTCCAGAATAGCACCAGGCCCAACAATATTCAGTGGCTGGGGGGCTAACTGAACGGGCATATAAGCACCTGGCATAAATTGCTGCCCAGTCTCAACAGCTGCAACTGCAAGCTGCTGCTGATATCGATCTAACCACTGTGCCCCAGACGTCAAACCGGTGGCTCCAGCTGCTGTAGCACCTCTCCCCACCAGAGCTGCATTGCCAACATCGTTTGAGTTCTTTAGAGATCCTTCAGTGACAACCCCTGCTTTGACCAAGAAATCCTCAAGTGTCATCTCCCCAAGTGTCGGCTGCCTCTCCCTCCTTCGCCGACCACCCTCCTGGACGCTCCTTTTCGGTTCATCCTGGATGCCCCTCCACACCTCATCCACTGTCTTCTTACTGAGCTCAGTTGGCATTGTGATGCTACCCTGACGCAAGGGGCCTGAACTCGGCACATGATTGCTAGTAGTTGCGCCATCAGGGTCCAAGTCATCAGGAAAGACAGTCCTGAGCAGCTCATCGAGGTTCATACTCTGCAAGGGTTCCCCCAAATGGTTCTGCACCTCATCGAGGGTGAGGCTGTACAGAGATCCTTGCCTCGCCAGGTTCTGCACCTGCCCGCGCTGTGAGGTGCCGGCATCGCCGCCGCCGCGCCCGGACTGTGACGCCATTTTCCGGCTCCCCATGAGCAGACAATCCTACCCGTGCTCGGTTGTTTACCAGGACGAAACCTCGGGATTCCAGGGGCGGATCTAGATGGTGCCACGGGTGTGCCGGTGCACAACAAGGAATTGTGGAGGTCAGTGGGGCTTAACTAATTAATGGATGAATACAAGCCCATACCTCAAAACCCCAAATGGCAAAGGATTGAGGACGGGATGGAGACAGCAGGGACACGATGCCGCGACGAGGGAGGACGGGAACGGCGATGGCGGCGACCAGCGTGACAAACGGAGGGGTTTGGGCGCGGGATTGAGGGGGCGGCGGTGACGCTAAAGCTACGGCAAGGCGGCAGGAGAGATTTCGAGCCGCGCTGGGTCGGGTTGGTAGGTCACTCAAGGGGAGGAAGAGGAAAGAATGCCACGAGACGGTGGACGGGTGGAGACTGCACAGAAATACAGCAGGCAGGAGTACAATTTGTGATTTTTCTTCTCTAGTAGTACGATTTATGACGTAGGGCTCATTTGATTTATTTATTATTGACAATCAATACCGTATATTTATACTAGCGAATAATACAGGGTAGAGATACATGAACTGACTACAGCTATTACGAAATAAAGTCTAAAAAATGTCTAAATCTTCAAGATGTTCAAACTCTTTCTTCTTCCTCTTCTTCTATGATATAATCGTATACTTTTCGATCTGCGGTGTCAAGGCTACATGCACGCACGCAAATATTAAAGTAATCAACCAACATCGGCAAGACTATCAACTCCGATAATTCAGGGAAAATTGTCAACATCGCTAGTAGCCGAGAGTTTGAAATACCATTGTCAGGGACGTAGCAGTCAGGACAGATATTGCAAGGATAAACCTCCTCGCGGCAACTATGAGAAGAAATACAAAATCGAGCCGGTGAAGCAAGACCTGAAGGACCAAATCTAGATAAAAGTAATCTTACAACATCACCATTAACGTCGCGAAGAAGGGGGAACAGATCAATGGTGGAGGCAGAGGTGCGGCGACTTTTAGGATTTTCAGAGGAACTCTCCTGCATTACTTTTTTTTAGAGAGGCTAATGGTGTGGCCAATGAGATTGTAAGGTTAACTAGGGAATCCGCTAGGAAAGAAAAAAAATAGAAATAAGAATTCGGATGTAGATGGCATGTTTAATTGAATACTATGAAAAGAGAAATTTTCTTTAATTATCATGAAGAAATCTTTTCATGAGGTTGGACCTCATGCTATTTTTTTATAGTATTTACATTATAAGATTTCTATATGATTGTTTCCTAAAGATATCTAAGTCATTTTAGCGACAACTAAAATCCAGACCGAGAAAGTAGTAAATTACAGGTTTTTTTTGTTTACCAAAAGATTTGAGAGCCATGAATCGATGTGCACATGTTTGTGGAAACATGGGAATACTGAATCGGAGCTTCTAGTGCTTTTTTTGTTTGAAACTATGAATTTGTTGAAACGATATAATAGAAAGTTGTGTGCATGGATTGATGCAGCTATTTTCCCATTTTAAAAAAAAAACTAGACAGAAAATTATGTTAAAGAAAAGTATCCGGAGAATCGAGTTTCGTCTCAGGTTACTTCAGAAACAATTGGGTCACACTTTTGGTACACCCTAATGAAGATTAATCACATGTGCCCCAAATTTTAGTTTTAGGACGAACATTGAGCCAAAACTAAGATTTGGGAAAAATCCGAATGAATGATTCACCCTTGGCACCGAAGTGAAGTATCTTAGACCGTACAATATTAATTTTTTCAAGCCGGTTAAAGTGAAAAAAGTGATGGTGCTGGCCAGAAGCGTGTCAGCTTTAGAAGAACTTATTAGTGTGGGGACTAACGATCAATAGAATAATCTAAAAAAATGGAGAAGGTCGTGGGTACGGTAGATGCCCCGGTCAGAATTAAATGGAAGGTTGGAAATGAAGCCAAATTTATTTATATATGTTTACTTGCGCCGAGACGATGGGCTGTTTGCTTAGAATTTCGTATGGAAAATCAAAATCCATTTAAAAGTGTAGATGTTCTATGACTGATGCTCAAAAATAGTACTCCCTCCGTCCACTTTTATAAGTCTCGCTTCTTACTATTGAAATGCTAAGAAGTGAGACTTATAAAAGTGGACGGAGGGAGTATTTTAACAAAAGATAATCGTGTTAGAAGAGCTTGTACTCGCAATGATCATTGCCATTTTTGTGGCTATGCGTTTGTTGATCATCTCTTGTCACATAGTGATCTTTCCAAATTAGTATGTAAAGTAGTTTTTGTGCTTTTGGTCTTTTTAGACAACATCAAAGTGTTCATGGTCTTGTTGGTGGCTTGATAATCTCTTCTCCTCATTTCTAGCGAAAATTGTTCGCTGGACAGTCTAAAAAATCTGAAAAGGCAACTTATTTCGAACAATGCTTGCATGAGGAACATGATCTAGTAATTTTCAGCGTATGTATGTTAAATAAATCCTAGACCATCTTGCAGAAAAGCCAAGAGAAAAGAAGCATTTTTTATAAAGCTTTTTTTTTCTTCGAACAATCGGAAGACTTCTTGTTTGCGTTCTTGCTCTTCTTCTTTTTCTGCCTTTTTATAAACGCTAGGGTTGTCTTAATGGTATCCGATGTGGTGGACTAATTGCTTCAAAAAAGAAAAAGGATAATTTTAGAAAATACTCCCTCTCTTACATAATTGTTTTAGGTTTTTCACATATTGTTTAGATTCAGACCAAAATGAGTGAATATATACATTGAACATCTCTCTCTCTCTCTCTCTCTCTGTATATATATATATATATATATATATATATATATATATGAATGTGAATGTGAATGTGGAAAATGTCTTAAACATTTTATATTATGGAACGGAGGGAGTATCTATTAGGGGCTGAATGAACAACTGTGTAACAAGTTTTGATTTTCTTCTTCCGAAGAGGTAGAAGGCGCACACACAAAAAAAAAAGGGTAACCTTCTATGCTATTGGTGCTTCATGTCTAACCCAGTCCTATCAAAATTTGTTCAAAACATTGTTTCTCTATATAGGATCGACGAGATTGTCTTGTACCATAACCGTACGGTGTACTATAAGAGTGCGAGATGAGAAAGATCCACGTGGCCATAGGCCACGGCTCCTCCCCTGCTCCCCAACACGCCTAGTACTTCTGTATCCATCCAAAACCTTAAATTTGCACGCGGTTTTAGTTCGAATAAGATACACGGTCGGCTGCCAATAGTACATTTTTAACGGGTCGGCCTTGTTTACGTCTCGGATACCGGTTGATCTGCAGATTAGTAGCGTCATTCCAGAACTTTTGTCACGAGCGACGCTGCAGGCCTGTCAAAGCCGGCCGGCAAGTTGAAGTGTGGGAGCACTACTATACTTCGCTTTGGCTTTTCGGTTAAGCAAAACAATAGGAGTAGTACAAGAACGTGGCGACCAAGTGACTGTCATATAGTACTGCCCCAATCATCAACGCATAGAATACTACTACAGCACAGCGCAGCACATCGCATCCCGTGATAGGGTGTCGATCGATCGATGGCGACCATCGGAGCAGGAGATCGTCGATCGATTAGTAGTCGACGTGAACCGGCGGCGCACTCGATCGGCAGAGAGATGCCATCCTTTCCATTTCGTGCGATTCCGTTATCTCGTCGTGGGTAAATTTTGGCAGAGAAAAAAAAACTAAATATTCGGTTGTGATGCTGATCTCCTGCAGATGCTGAACTTTACACCCGCGAGAGACAAAATCAACTGAAAGGCCGGCCGGCCCCGGCGGCATGATTAGTTAGAAGAAAGTGCCGTCGCGCCTACACGAATTGAATGGCCAAAGCTAACTGATCGAGCGGGAAAGGCGTGTGATGGGAGAGCTTGCTCATGGCCGGGGCTGTGGTTGCGCAGCAACGGAAAACGGTGTGCGCCATCAGCATAAACCCCGATGGCCTGTCAACGACTAGTACTGTTCACTGATTGGTTTAGGTGGTGTCATCTGGTACGCCACTAGTTATGATCATTTCTCTGCCACGACGGCGACGGAATATGGTTTCAGTTCAGAGGTTTTACACTTGACGCGTATCCGTCTGGTGCGGCTTCGTTTCGCAAAACCGAGCGCGCCGTATGCACGAACTCTCGCAAATTGCAGCGGCTACCTGGCCCGTCGGTGCGCGGGGGAGTGGGAAGCCGATACTCGTCACAACCCAACAGCGACCGGGCAATTGCGACGCACGGACGGCGACGGAGCAGATGATCGCTGCACCGCTCCTGCGCTGCACAGTCGAGCCAAGTGTCGGTCCTGCGATGAATGCTACAGGGTGAGTTCGTTTGTTTTTCCCTTGGAGGGAGTAGGGAAAAGGTCAGTCCGACTGGAACGTAGTGGGCTGGCGCAGGCCATATCCGGTACCAGTAGCCTCCCGGGAAGTGGAGATGTGGTATAGATGGGCTAGCTCGCACACGGGATACCATCGATGAGTAAAAAGAGTCCCCTAAGTGGCCCTTTTATGCGGAAACACTATATAGTGCTCATAGCACTCCGTAATACAGCACGTCCATGTAATTTTTTTAGATGGGCCGGCCCATTTAAAGGAAAATTTTCGCGAAAATTGAGAGAAATGAGAGGTGCGCGTGCGGGGGGCGGGTTCCAACCTGGGATCTCTAGGAGAGGGGCGCAACACACTAGCCATTGGGCCACAACTTAGTTGGTGACATACTTCTTTTTTTAGTGATTTTATTTATATCTTTTTTTCCTGTTTTCATTTTTTCTATTTTCTGTTTTTTCTTTTCCGATTTTTTTTGTTTCTTTTTCTTTTGTGTTTATTCTTTCTTTTTCGATTTTTTTGTTCAAACTTAAAAAATGTTCAAATTCGAAATATGTTCAAACAAAATTTTGAATTTGAACAAACTTCGAATGTGAACAAATTTCGAATTTGAACAACTTTCGAATGTGAACAAATTTCGAATTTGAACAAATTTCGAATTAAAACAAATTTTCGATTTAAATTTTTTTCGTATTTGAACAATTTTGAAGAAAAAGGTAAATGGGCCGGCCCATAACGCGTATGACATGGGTGATCCCTAATACGTAGTGCTATAAGCACTACATAGGGGAACCCCTTTTATGTGAGCGTCACCGCTGTCGCACTCGTCTCAGGCTCGGAGCACAGCCGCTGCTCGCCCAAGCCCACCTAGCTGAATGAATCCATTTCAACAAAGACGAGCACTACAGAATTTAAAAAGGACCGTGCTACACCGAGGTCGACCTAGATTTAGTCTAACGAGAGTTCAGTTCCGACATACCACAAATAGAAAGGACACCTCCCACACGCAACCCAAAAAGTAAATACACTACCCATCGCACGCATTTAATTTCGAAATCCGGAAATTCAAAAAAGAAATTAGTTCAAACCATTTATCCGATTCAATAACCGTTTTCACCCCTGGACTAGTCGCGACAAGATCTTCAAAACTAGATCCCATGTCGATATGTTTTGACAACATTTTTTCAGCAAAAGGTTACATCCAACAAAAAAGTTACATCGAGTTTGCAGAGAAAAGTTACATCCAGCAAAAAGTTACATCACAATACGCACTCCATCCCACGCATTTAGTTTCGAAATCCAAAAATTCAAAATGTTTTGTAGTTCAGACGGTTTATCCGATTCAAGAACCATTTTCACCGTTGGGCTAGTCGCGACGAGATCTTCGAAACTAGATCACATGTCGATATGTTTTGACGACTTTTTTTACAGCAAAAGGTTACATCCAGCAAAAATTTACATCCGAGTTTGCAGAGAAAAGTTACATCCAGCAAAAAATTACATCACAGTTAGCACAGAAACTTACATCCAGCAAAGTTACTTCCTCCAAAGTTACATCCTGAAAAAAAAATCGTCAAAACATATCGACATGGGATCTAGTTTCGAAGATCTCATCGCGACTAGATCAACGGTGAAAACGGGTATTGAATCGGATAAACGGTTTGTGCTAGAAAACATTTCAAATTCTTGAAATTTGTAATTAAATGTGCAAGTGGAGCCATGCAGTGGCACGTCACGCGGCCTCGTGTTTGGCTAGAACGAGGTCAGCCTGTAGTTAGAATATGCGATTTAAAAAAGAAAGAAAAACAAAGACGAGCACTACTTCCTAAAAAAACGAGCAGTTTCGTAATTTTCCTTTCCTTAAAATGAAACTCTATGCTCTCTTCACATTTTTTTTTTGAAATGGAAGATAATCTCCGTATCTGCATCAAAATGATGCACACGATGTTTTATTTTTCATTTATTAATCAATAAGAAACCACAAATGCTTGCAAGGAAGTACATCGATCAACCGGAAATCAACTTTTCGACCACAAGAGTCGCTGCACCTACAAGTTTGATAAAAGGGGTGGACTCAATAGATTTATTTTCAAAGATTAATTTTTCGAAAATGCATACATAATAGTAGACTACATAAAATCCTAAAATTGATCGAACTTTAGTCACTTAATGTTTTCAAACTCAACATGCCAATTGTCGCAACATGCATGAAAGAGTTTCTTTTCTTGCCCATGACAATGCAAGCCTCTTTTTTTCTTTACATGTGCATGCAAATTTAATTTTTGCAAATTGTCATGCAAAATGTCCACATCATCTGCCAGCGCATGTCATATGTTTGTAGGGATGAAATCGGAGCGGATACGGACGGAACTGAGTGGTGCCACATTTGTTTTCACATTTTTATGCGAAAGCATAAACGAATAAAGAAACCCCGGAAACAAATATGAAAATAGATATTATCGAAACCAGATACAGAATGAATACGACATGGATGAGGAATTTAAAACAGATGTTTGCCGGAACCAAGAGAACCCTTGAATCATGTAGGAGACCTCAAGAAAATTGATAAAAATTGCCAATTTTGTAAGATGAAATCAAATATAAGGATATATCATGATTATATAATATAATGTGCACAATTTATCAACTTGGGCAACATCAAAATTCCTACTACCGAACGCAACCCTAATGCAGCGGTGAACTGACGAGCTGGGAACATGTCGAGTGGGAGATAACATGCGAGTACGTAGGTCCTAAGACCGGTCACTTCACTTATTTGTTACACAGGTTGCTTCATGTTTGTGTTGGGCCTAAATATTCGACTAGAATTCTTGGGCATGCAAGGTTGCGATAGAACAATACAGTAAAAATGGAAATTTCCATATTGCCGAAAACGAATTTCTGTTTCCGTTGTTGTTCCGCCGGAATACGTTGTTCCGTTTCCGCATAAAAGTTTTCATTTCCGTTTCTGTTCCGCAAAATTCCGTTTCCATTTCCGTATTTTCATTCTGTTTCCGTTTTTCCGCGGATATGTCGGAAAGTTTCCGTACCTTTTTCATCCCTATCTGTATGCATATGCATGCATGAGTTTTTTCTTTTCTTTTGACAAAGTGCATTTTAACCCGAATTGTTCTATTTTTTCTTATATGAAAATCATTTTTCATTCTAGCGGCAATGCACGGGGTATTAAATAATAGTTCTGTATGACTTTTAGTCCCACATGATAATTTAATACTCCCTCCGTTCCTAAATATAAGATGTTGTAGCTATTACTCATGTTGTCTAGATAAATACTAATATGAGTGAACATATACACTAGAACTTGTCTAGATACATGTAGACATGTGTGAATGTAGAAAAGTGCTAAAACATCTTACATTTAGGAACGGAGGAAGTAATAGAAAAATATCAAAGGATATAAACCCTCCAAAAAATATATTTGAGAACTTTTTACGGATCAACATGAGAGTTTGCCAGGACTAGCCCCCATTCAGCTAGGCCTATTTGCGTGTCTTGGGCTGCGTCCCGGTTTGGGCCCATGTGAGCCTTGTACTGGGTTACTTATACGCTGGTGCGAGCGTGGATCGAGTCATCGAATAGAACTATCTATGAACCTATCCCCACCTTTTCCTCTGAACTCTCGAATCCCTTGCTGCCATCCAATCCCTAATCTCAATTTCCCTCCCGAACCCCCCTTCTCCGTGTGATCATTCGTGAGGTTCGTGACAAATATGGTATGAGAGCCTAGGCAATCCGCGATGCGCATCTAGATCGGATCGAAATTCAAGAGGAAATTCGTTTCCTCCTAGTCGCTGGGTGCGATTCCTAGTGAATTGCACAAAATTCCTCACGGGATACCCACGGCTGGTCGATTTCGAGTTCGTTCTCGCAATCGGACACCCTGGCTCTGCGGAAGGGAACAGATCAAGCGCAAGCACGGTTTAGGGAGCAGGTGACGAAGTCAATGGAGGGGGTAACGAAGCAGAATCTCGCCATGACAGACATGATGAAGCAAATCCTGGACGGCTTCAATGACCTCAAGGTCACACAGCGCAAGACGAGTGAAGCACGGCGCGCGGTGCAAGCCAGGACAGAGGCGATAGAGATTCAGGCGGCGGCGTTTGCGTCAGCGCCATCTTCCCCGACTGCACCAGTCGACTTGAGCCCGTCCCTAGGGATGTCACGCACCACTACTTCAACGGTACCGATGGATCCAGACCCCTCTCTGGGAATGCCGCGTACATCGACATTGACCTTCGTCGACACTGCAAATGGGTCGTCAGACCGCCGCGCTGCAAATCTCTTCCGGGGTGATGCTCCGGGTATGCTTGCGATACCAGTGTCAGCCCCGGGCACAGGTGTGATTCCATCCGGAACTCTGAATGCTGAACCCATGCGTGCTACGAATGAGTATAGAGATGAGTGTGTTCATGCGCCAGTGCCCAAAATTGAGTTTCCTAGATTTGATGGACAAAACCCAAAATTGTGGCAACAACAGTGCGAAACCTACTTTGAGGTATTTAGTGTGCAGCAGTGCTTGCGCACACGATATGCCGCTCTAGATTTTCAAGGGAATGCAGCATTGTGGTTCCAGGGAGTAGAAGCAAAAGGTCGTATAGAAGATTGTACTGAGATGTGTAAGCTAGTGCATGAGTATTTTGGCAAAAATAAACAAACTAGTTATAGACACCAAATGCGTGTGTTGCGTCAATCTGGTAGTGTGGCAGAGTACTGGGAGAAATTTTTTAGACTTAGACACCAGTTGCTGCTATACAAACCACACTTAGATGAAGGCCATTTTGTAGATGAGTTTATTGCCGGGTTACAAGATGACATTAGATCATCTATATGGTTACATCGTCCCCAAGATTTGGAAACTGCGTATTTGCTTGCTATTATGCAGGAAGAAGAACTGGCTCCCAGTAAGAACAGGTCTTATATGAAGCATGATTACAAACACAAATAGAAATTCAAATGAGCAAAAAGGAGACACCAAAAGAACTGAGGATTACAAACACAAATAGAAATTCAAATGAGCAAAAAGGAGACACCAAAAGAACTGAGGGACAAAAGAATGAGGACAAGTTGGACGCTCTTAAAGCATTCCGAAGGAAGCAAGGGTTATGTTTCACTTGTGGAAAAAAATGGAGTCGCACTCACAAATGCCCTGCTCAAGTACCTCTCCATGTCATCGAGCAGCTACCGGAAGTGCTACAAATCCAGGAAATGGCTGAAGACATTGAAACCAGTTCTGATGAGGACCCCATCATGTTGCTAGGCAGGACTGCAGTGGCAGGGTCAAATCGTCGCAGGTCATTCCAGTTACATGGCACAGTGGGCAAACATCACCTGTTGATACTGGTGGACTCGGGCAGCGTGTCTTCCTTCATCAACTCTGGGTTGGCAGACCAATTACAGTGCACACGCCGAACACTGCCTCCAACAACGTTTGTGGTAGCAAATGGAGCAAGAATGCAATGTTCAGAATACGTTCCAGGGTTGGAATGGGGCACACAAGGGCATACGTTCGTGCAAGATGGAAAGGCGCTTCCAATTGGGTGTTATGACATGATTTTGGGAGAAGATTGGCTGGAGTCATATAGCCCAACGTGGGTGCATTGGACAAGGAAAGTAATGCGCTTCTCGCACAAGGGCAGACTCGTCACATTACATGGGGTTACTAGCAACACCTCGGTTTGCAAGCCTGTTAAGTTCCCAAAACTGCAAAGTCTGACCCAAGTTAGGAGCAATTTCTCATATTGTACAAGTGGAGTGCTCACCTGATGGCCATACATTCCAGCTGTCGCTATGTGACACCGATCAGGTGGAGGAAGGTCAGACTACAATCTTGCCGGAAGTGCAACAATTACTCTTAGAATATCAATCCCTCTTTGAGAAACCTGTTGAATTGCCACCTGCCTGTAGAGTAGATCATCAAATTCCTCTAATGTCTGGAGCCCAACCAGTGAAGGCCAGCCCTTATCGTTACACACTGATGACCCACAAGTATAGGGGGTGTATCGTAGTACTTTCGATAAATAAGAGTGTCGAACCCAACAAGGAGTAGAAGGTGTTGACAAGCAGTTTCGATGAAGGAATAACTGTAAATACTGAAAAATAGATTTGTAGGGTTTTTTTGATATTGCAGATAAATAAAGTGTGAGTAAATAAAATGCAGTAGTAATAATTGCAGCAAGTGGCCCAATCCTTTCTTCAGCAAAGGACAAGCCGGTGAATTTACTTATGATTAACAAACATTTTCGAGGACACACGGGAGGTTTCTGTCAAGTGCAATAATTTTTTATAAGTGTTGTGTCGGTGAACCTATGCTAATGTACCGTCCCATCTAAGACTAATACATAATTGTGATTATACCCCTTGCAAGCATCCTCAACTACAAGAAAGTAATTAAAAAATAAATCTAACCACAACTTTAAACTCCAGGATTCTACTCTCCTTCGTGTAATGGTTTCCTAAAGGGGGTTTAGGTTTTTGTCACTCCGGCAACCCCATAATTAGTAGCCAAATACACGATGCATTCCCCTAGGCCCATAAATGGTGAAGTATCATGTAGTCGATGTTCACATGACACCACTAGAAGAACTAGAAGATACCCTCTGCGTTGCTGCGGGGATTGCTTTAGAAATTATAATTGATCATAGTATATTTTTTTAATTATTAATATAAATAATTGGATGGTTTAAGAAATGCGTGATGGGTAAACAAAAATTTATAAGAGATGTGATACATTATTTTTCCTAAATGAATATGCAAAATTAAATTGATCATAATATATACATATTTTAAATTATTAATGTACATAATTGGATGGTTTAAGGAATGAGTTGAAAATGTGCAACTTGGTTCTAGCCGCGCATTTGTGCAACTAGGTTAGGTTCAAATTACACATTTCAAATAAAATATATGCAATTATGTCATAGTTTCGCCATTCCACTCGGAAATGGGCAATTATGTGCTAGTTGCATATTTCCACTCATACATGTATAAATTGTTCATAGTTGCACGTTTCCCACGAAAAAGTGCAACTTGCTCCAAGTTGCACATTTCCGATCAAATTTGTGTAACTAGGTCTAAATTGTACCTTTTCCACTCAACTTTATACGACTAGGATCAAGTTGCGTATTTTCGGTCAGATTTATGCAACTAGGCTCAAGTTGTACAATTTCACTCAGATATAATGTTTTCTCAATAGCCGGTCCAGAAAAAAGGCAACACATACCGGTTCAGATAGAGAAATAAAATGATTAGACCTAACGGTCATTAGTCCGGTCGTTCCGTTAAAAGAACCTTTTAGTTACTGAGTGGACTTAAATTTGTTCTTTGTTCTTCTTTCGTATGATTTATCTTCCTGTTCTATTATTAAATTTAGAATTGAACTTTTGTATGAGGAAAAATAATCATGTTTCTTAGAAGATCAAGTTCAAGTGTCCACTAAGCTAGATTAATGGGCGTCTTGGTTTTTTCTTCACCATGCATACGTAACTTTACTAGGGCCCAAGCCTAATTATAACCTGCAAGCTAGCAGGCTTTGCAAAAAAAAAGGCACTCGTAGCCATATTGGGCTGAGAAGGAAGGGTCGTAGGAGAGGATTGAACGCTACTTGATCGCTGGTATCCGTCGACTGAGACGTACAAATTTCTCGGTCGACCGAGACCTAGGTGCGCCCATAGAACTATTCCTCTGAACTCACGAATCCCTTGCTGCCATCATACCTAATCTAAATATCCCTCCCGAATCCCCCTTCTCTATGCGATCATTCGTGAGGTTCGTGACTGAGTTTCAAACCAAGCTACCAAGGAATCCTAGATAGTAGACAGAAGTTCTAGAGCGTTCCACGGTACGAACGTTGCAGATAGGAGAAGTTGGGCAAGACCTGGCTGGTCACCGTGCCACGCAAGTGCCAACTGTCAACACAAACCACACATAAACCCATACGCGCGACGCGATGCACACGCACCCGCCACCCTGCAGCAGACGCTGTCCCTAAAACGCCTCCGCCCCTGTCCCACAGGCTAGGTCTTGCTAACCCAGGTTCCTCCTCTTTACCAAAACCGTGAAAGAACCCAGCTCTTTACCTAACCGCGGTTAAAGTCTCTCGCTTCCCAAAGGAGAATGTGGTGTGGTGTGGTCACTTCAATGTAGGCAGGGCTGGCTTGCCACGGCGCCCTTTCTCCTTCCCACTAGTACCAATCCACGGCCACGGCTCAGGAAGCGGGCGATCAAAAAGCAGACCCCGGTCATGGTCGCCATGACGAACAGGAAGCCCTGGCGCGGCGCCGCCGCCGCCCCGGTCTCCCCTGTCTCCTCCTCCTCCTCGCCGTCCTCCTCGTCCTGGGACTCCCGCATTGCCACGTCCCGCGCGCAGAGGCACAAAAAGAGGAAGAAGAGGGCAAGGAGCGGCGCCGGCGCCGGCGCCGGCGCCGTCACGACGAGGGGGTCATCCATCTACAGAGGCGTGAACAGGTCAGCGGCCAGCCCTCCGTTCCGTTCCTGGGTTCATCTGAAACCTCGTTTCCTGATCTCCGGGCCTGATTTTTCGAGAGCCGTGCTTGATTGCGTTGTTGGTGAGCGTAGGCACAACCGGTCAGGTAAGTTCGAGGCGCACCTGTGGGACAGTCATCGCCGGAGCACGCCCCAGGGCAGGGAAGGTGGGCAGGGTGAGACGTACAGGCCATCCACGAGTCTTTGTTTTCCCCGACTAATGTTCTTCGATCATTCCTGCTTGCTCTGTTGTTTTATGTGCTGACATTCTTTTTCTTTGCAATTATGCGTTCGTCTTACCCCTCGGAATCTGTGCGGTGATATGCCTCCTCGCCTCCATTAGTTTATTTGGGTGAGTTCAAGATCCTCTTCCTTCGTGAAAAAAGCTCGCGCACTTTTCAAAATCGCCATGATTCACAAGTTAATCCTGTATGGTTCCAAAGTCCGGATTGCATTGTTCCATTGTCCTGGGCGATGGTGTAGCCTAGTGTATTATTTTCGAATTTCGAATCTGCACCCAACCACTTCCTTCTTTTTCTTGAGGAGAAAGAAGGGGTAAAAGAAAGAAAGAAAAAAGCAGCATTTGTTGGTAAAGTGGAAAGCTCATTTTATTTGTTTGTCCCCATGCGTGCGTCCAAAACAGACGCACAAAAGCACCAGAGATCCTGTGTTAATCCTGTACGTCCAAAACTACTACTCGTACAAAAAGGAAATACGCACACGTTATCTAAATGCGTGGATTAAGGTTGTTAATCCTGTGTGTTGGCAGGATCCTATGACACGGAGGAGGCGGCGGCTCGCACCTACGATCTCGCGGCGCTCAAGTACTGGGGCGCAGAGCGCGCGATCCTCAACTTTCCAGTAAGTTCGGCGATTCAGGAGCACCTACCCTGTCTCTTGTCTTATCTTAGGAGTACTAGTTGCTAATCCGATCTCAAAAAAAAAAGTTGCTAATCCTTTTCAGAGTTGCAGGGAAACTTGGTTAATTTGCGTTGTGATAAATGCAGGTGGAGACGTACAAGCAGGAGCGTGAGCGGATGCAGCGCGTGACCAGGGAGGAGTACGTGGCCCAGCTCAGGCGCAACAGCGCTGGCTTCGCGAGGGGCGCCTCCAGGTACAGGGGAGTTTCAAGGCATCACCACAACGGTCGGTGGGAGGCGAGGATAGGCTACGCCGGCGGCCGGCAATACGCCTACCTGGGGTCGTACGGTCAGTGTGCTCTCTCTCTCTCTGTTCTTGAAACTACTACTTTGCTTTTCTTTTCTCCGGAGAAGACGCGGAGTACAGCTTTGTGAAAGGTGTCATTGTTGTGGTTGGCATGTTCCCCTGCAGATACCGAGGAAGAGGCGGCCAGGGCCTACGACCTCGCCGCGATCAACATCCGCGGCCCTGGCGCCATCACCAACTTCGACGTCCACTGCTGCTACATGCACCCAGACCAGGAGACGGCGGCTCGTCCAGGCCCGCCACTCCTCTGCAAGCCCGACCCGGACCAGGAGACGGCGTCTCGTCCAGCCCCTCCGCCGGTCGCAGTACTACTGCCGCCGAAGATCGCGCCAAAGGATGAACCCGAGTCTCCCGAACCCGAACCCGAGCCCTCCCCGGTGCTCCGTGACGACGTCGACAACGTGGACCGCGCCATCGCGGAGGTCCTGCACGCGCTTTGCGTCGACCGCGCCGACTTCGACGCCAGGTACAACAACCTGCCCCGCCACCGGTGCTGGCCGTCATCGGACGACGACGTGCGCGACCTCCCGAGGTACATGGGCTTCGAGGACGACATCCAGAGCGTGCTCTTCGCCGACGCGCCCGCCACCGCCGTTTCCGAGTACGTGGTGCCTGCCGCTTCTCCCCAGGCCAATGCGGCGGTGAAAGCCGTCTCCTGCGCAGCCACTACGATCGGCCCCTTGTCGTTGGCGTCCGGCGCATCATCGCACGTTTCGTTCGTGTAAGTACGTGACTCAGGCTCGTAATCGTAGGCACTGGAGTAAGTTCTTTCTTGAGCCGTTAAATATCTCTAACCAAGGACTAGATGCCGTCAATTTTGGCGACCAAGTTAATTAAGTGGCCGTGACGACGTCCTGGCCGCTGTCGGTTTCTTTGTAACACGTTAATTAAAGTGGGACAACTGCACAAGGCTCAAACTTTTGATCGTGTGCGAGCTTTCGGTATTTGCACCTTGTCGGCTAACGATCCATACGCTGCTAGCTCGGTCGTGTTGATTAGAAAAGAGCCTGTGTAATAAGTGTCATGAGTTGAGATTTGATGTGGATTTTGTCTGGTGCACTGTATACCATGTTTTGGGGCTTAGTTCACATGGTCGCACCGTGTTCGGTACAATGCAAGAGCCACGCTGAGGTAACCTAACTTCGAATACAGTGAGCTTACTCGGCTCCATGATCATAGACGATCTAGAAGAACATGAGTTTCACAATCACCACCACCAGCACGACGATGATGATGTCTTTCATCCCATCCTACTACCATTTATCCTAGTTGGCGTTGGTGCTACCAGCTCATGATCGTTCACCTAATCGGCTACGGCTACCGCGTCATGAGCTCCCACCTCGTGAGCTCGCTCATCAATAGTATTCAGGGAGTTGTAGTAGTTCAGTCGTACCTCCTTCAATGTCTCGAATCCTTGATAGTTGTTGGAGAAGCCGGTCACTTGTTTCAGGCAACTCCTCTGTGAAATGTACATGTGGGGAGGAGGATAAGTCGACGACGAATCTCAAGGGAGCAAGGTGGGGGAGAAGTTACATGTGGGGGCGGCTTGTTTGTTTCCCTTCCTGTTTGACATTGTCATTTGAACCAACAACGTCACTACTTCGATAGAACTAACTGTGTAAATATCATGTACAATTTACCTCGAGTCTTTATTTTCTCCAAATTTAATTAATTAACATCCACACTATTCGTAGGGAGAAGAAGATTAACCTCCTGCAGGTCGAGGCAAAACATGGCAGACATGGCAGACACTAGGTCTAACATTCTTAGCTGGAAGAACTAACCGATGGGCACATCACAGGAAGCAGGCTATTTCATTAATTTAATACCAGGGGTTAAGAGGGACTAATTCATAATACCTGGGTTTAAGAGGGCACATCACATCACAGGCATGCATCCATATCCATAGTATTTTTTTTCTTTTCCATTTCATAATAAAAAATTGTCACTACAAGAAGAGATTAACCATAATTTACCTAAATAGTTAGGTACCGGACATGCTTCACTTTGGATGTGTAGAATGACTATTTTCATTGATGATTTCCTGACAATAATAATAAACTATAATGTTTTGCTGATACGATAGGTTAAATATTTGGTCTATCCGTAGCAACGCACGGGTATTGTGCTAGTTATATATAGCATAGCATAGGGCCGGACCGCACCTACAGGCTACAGCCGGAAAGAAATCAGCCACCCTCCCAATCAGAGAAATTAGCATAAAACTACCACTTTTGAATCGAAATTTACCAAATAGTACCGATTTAGTTATATAGCACAGATCGTGAATTGACACTGAAACTGACAAGTGGGACCGACCAGTCAGACTGACGTGGCATGGACAATTTTTTTTTGCTGAGCTATATGTGGGTCCCACATGTCAATGCCACACCTTTATTTTTCTCTCTCTATTTTTCGTTGACCTGGACTGACTGGGGCGGATGGGCCTTTTGGCCCTCACCCACGTTGACCACGCACGAAGCACAGGGCGTCCGTCGTTTCCATCCGTCCTGCCCGCGACGGCGGGGCCACGCGTTCGCTGCCACATCCCGCGGCCTCCGAGCCCCATCCTCACAGCGCCGCCATGGTCGCGCATGGGCGCGGAGAAGCCGACGGGGCGGCGAGGCGGTGCGGGATGCCGTGCGCGACCGGGCGCAACCTGCACGGGTCGGGTGGAGGCGGCCGCACGGCGCAGGAGCCGGTCGAGACGGGCCGCGGACGGGCGTGGAGGCAGTGCGGGAAGCCAGACGCGCGCGATGAAGCGGAGCCGGCCGAGTGCGGGGGAGGCCGACACGAGTGCGGCCAAGTGAAAGCAAAGTATGGGCACCTAGAGGGGGGGTGAATAGGTGCTACGACCAATTTTAATTTTTCTTAAAGTTTAGGCTTGACAAGAAGGTAAATTCTCTAGATAGTGCAACTAGTGGTGAATTTACCTATATGACAAGGTAAGCAATTAATGCAACAAGTACAAGTAAGTAAAGAGAGGGAGGAACGAGGTAACCGATGGAAGCACATGGAGACACGATGTATTTCCGAGTTCCTCCTTTTTAGGGGAGTACGTCTCATTGGAGGGGTGTGAGCTCGCCACAAAGGCCTACTCAACGCCACTAAGGCCTCACCCTATTCTCCGATGAACTTCGCCACAAAGGCCTAGTTCACCTTCCACTATAGAACCCCTTTGAGGCGGGGATCAAATCCTTTACAAACAACTTGGGGCACACACCCACAACTTAATTGGGGGCTCCCAACTCTTTTTGAATCACCAACAAGTATCAAGATGCCTAGGTTCTCCACAAGAGGAAACCCTAGGCTAGATCCCTCGAGCTAGAGAGGGGGAAATGAAGAACGGCTCGGTGAAGATGTAGATCGGGGCCTTCTCCTTCAATCCTCCAAAGATCTTCAAGATTGGGTGGAGGGATTGGGAGTAATGAGAGATTTGGTGAGGAGGAGGAGGGGTATTTATAGCCCCTCCTCACAACTAGTCGTTGCACAGGAAAAAGGGGACCGGAATATCCGGTTCAAGTATGAACCGGAATATCCGGTCAGCTTGCTCCACGCGGTCCTGCAGATCTGAACCGGATTATCCGGCTCCTCCGGAATAATCCGGTTCAAATAATCCGGTTCACTCCAGTAGCTCCAAGCTTCCAGTCCTTAGCAGTTTTGCGCAGCACCCGGAATATCCGGTCCATGATGAATAATCCGGACCAAATAATCCGGTTCACTTCTAAGAGCGAAACTTCCAGTCCTTAGCAGTTTTGCGCAGCACCCGAAATATCCGGTCCAGGATGAATAATCCGGACCAAATAATCCGGTTGACTTCTGAGAGCGAAACTTCCAGTCCTTAGCAGTTTTGCGCGGCACCCGGAATATCCGGTCCAGGATGAATAATCCAGACCAAATAATCCGGTTGACTTCTGAGAGCGAAACTTCCAGTCCTTAGCCATTTTCGCGCAACTTCATGAGCAACCAGAATATCCGGTCCAGGATGAATAATCCGGTCCGAATAATCCGGTTAGGTTCTGTCCCAAAACTCTCAGGCCAATCTTCACCGACTTTTCGGTGATCGATGCCGATGTTAAGTATAACACCTGCACGCTAAACACCTCGATAAATAATGTACTTAGTATTGTTAACTAACACACAAAACACTGGGAAAATGAAATGCACTTTCAATCTCCCCCTTTTTGGTGTTAGATGACAATACTAAGATTTGCAATAAAACCTTGACTAGAACATGTTTGAAACAAGATGGGAACGTCTCCCCCTATCTCTATGCATATCTTTTGTTTGCCTCAAATGCAATGATGTATGGGGAGAAATTTCCAACAAGTAGCAAACATGTCAATGAGCCAATACCACCAATATGTTGAGTGTAAGATAGAAGTATATACCTTGTGCGGAGATAATATATCCAAGAATAACCATGCACAACCATAGATAATATCCTCAACATATACGATAGATAACCATAAAACCACTAATAGATAATCCACGATAATATCCAGATAACCAACATAGTCTCACACACAATAGCACACATAGTTTAAACGAGACAATAACCGACAAAAGTTCACGAAAACGAAGATACTAAAATGGACACAGGCTCTCAAAGAATGATAAAAGCAAATGCTTGTGCCCGAACCCATGCAAATCCCGTAGTCTAATAGCTACTTCTCCCCCTTTGGCATCGAGACACCAAAAAGGAGGGAAATAGCGAATCTAACGTCCTAGACACGGTCTAAGCATCGGAGTGCTCAGAAGACTCGCCAGCAGACTCCTCGGACTCGCCCTCGGCCTCGTGCTCAGCATCAGACTCCTCATCCTCATCCTCCTCATCATCACCAACTCCAGAAGTAGTAGCCTGAGTAGAACGGAGAGCCGCCTCAATGCTCGTCCAGGGAGTGCTATCCTCAGCAGACCAAGCAGCGTAAGGCTGAGCAGTGAGAGGAGCAGGTACATCACCAGTGGCACCACTCACGTGGTGCAGAATCTGACTCTGTGCGCTAGCCATGGCGGTGTCTCAACGATAAGCCCTGTACTGCTCCTTGTGAATGTCCACCTTCATACAGAGCACATTACGCTAGAACCAGGAGAGCTTCCTGACATGGCGCAAAGTGCTAACATCAGAAATGGGCGCAGAGTGAGAACCAGTAGAGGGACCTCCCATAGTGGAACCACCCTCAAAAGAAGCATCATGAGAAGCAGCAGCAGTCTTCTTCTTCCTCTTGATATACAGCCTTTTGACCTTGTGCTCAACCATGGGTAACTCGGTGTACTCCTTCCGCATCTCATGCTTGATGAGCATCATGATATAAGGAGCATAGAGAATGGTGTAGCCACCAATCATAGCAGCGTAGAGCTCGTGATAGATGATGTCCATCACATCCACAGTATAGGAGACAGATGAGTCCTCTTCCTCCATGCACTCCTTAGCCAGTATCAGAAGGTTGCAAAGAGGAGTGGTGAGAGCATCATTGTTACCCCCACTTGGCACAAGGAAGGATCTGAAGATGCGAACTAGCTGATCATAGAGGGGAAGCAGTCCCTCAAGGCCTCCAATGGTGAAACCAGGAGCATACAGCTCAGCCATGGCCACCTCCCTCCTAGGCCTATCAACCTCATGGACGCGGCGACCAAGAGGAGGGTGAGCGCTGTAAGAGTATCGAAGACGGCGTCCAAACCTCTCGAAGGAAGCCTCACAAGCTGTGGTCTCAGACATCCACTTGAGACGGCACACAATATCATTGGTACTGAATACCAGAGTGGACATAAACTGCATCACAAGCTGCTTGTTGTAGTTGCACTGAGTCTCCATAAGCTTCACCAGTCCAAACCGCTCCACAATGCTAGCTGCATCAGCAAATTCCTCCTTGGCCTTGAGGGCAGCAAAGTCAAACGGCTGCATCACACGGATGGGGTGACGGTAGTCACAATAGATATCAGCATAGATGTAGGACTGCTCCAGATTCCAGAACCGAGGATCAATATTTGCAACACGGGGATCAAGGTAGACATCCTTCTGCCTGAGCACATTGAACTCCGGAACAGGAATGTCGGTCTTATAGTTGAGCCGAGCCTTACGCTTGTTCTTGACAGAGACCTGCTTGGGACGCTTAGGAAGGCGCCTCTCAGAACCACCACCTGTGAAGCAAGATAATAGAGGGATAGCACAAGATGAGTACACTCGTGTCAAGCAATGGAAACAATCATGCATAAAAACAACAGAGGAGATTCAAGTGAACAATCTAAGTCGAAATCTGAGAAAGATTAATTTTGGGCTGTCTAAAAGCAGTACAGGACATAGCCGGATATTCCGGTTCAAAACTGAACCGGATATTCCGGTTACCCGGATATTCCGGTTCAGTCGTGGACAAGATATTCCGGTAGTTGCGGAACAACACAAAACAAATCTAGATCTTGGACTTCAAAACTAGATCGTACACGAGTGAATCTAATCTATCGAATCTAGCATGCAACGGAACCTCTAGGGAACTAGTTCTACCAAGCATTGCCAACAAAAACGCAAATCCACGGATTGGTAGGGTTATAGCACCAAGATTCAAAAGGATTGAACATTACCGGAATCCATGGAGGAAGATGCTTGGGTAGAAACGTTCCTAAGGATGAGGGGAACGAGATCCGAGCCAAAACTTCAAGATCCCGCGGAGGAATCGACCCGGGTGGCCGAGAATCGAAGAGGCGGCGTTTGGGGGTGGAGAGGAACCGATGGGGAAAAAGGCAAGAACTGC
Organism: Alopecurus myosuroides; assembly: GCA_028641055.1. Classification (NCBI taxonomy): domain Eukaryota; kingdom Viridiplantae; phylum Streptophyta; class Magnoliopsida; order Poales; family Poaceae; genus Alopecurus; species Alopecurus myosuroides. The sequence goes on from CM054058.1 coordinate 183,300,772, forward strand.
CTCCTCCCCGTCGGGTCCCAGTTTTTATGATTTTCGCCGAACCGGATATTCCGGTTCATACTTGAACCGGATATTCCGGTACACCCAGATATTCCGGTCCAAAACTGGACCGGAAATTCCGGCTGCCTTCTGATCCGAAATTTCCTCGTTTCAAAGGACGACACAAGTGCTAGAAAAGAATGGCTTTTTGATAGAATGGCTTAGGATAGAACATCAAACTGTAAATTAGTACTTATCCCTCTCAAAATTAAGAATCAAAACAACAAGAAGACCAATTGAGTGGGATTTTCCTAGGACGAAACACTTAGAAGGAAAAAACACAAGAAATGCAATGAAATGTCAAATAAAACCCAACTAAGATACAACTCTTCGAAACGAAGAGGTTGGTGGCCTAGGCCACCATGTAAGAGATTATGGTACGCAACCGCGAAGATATATCTTGGGGGAATTGCCAATACTCAACACTGAAGCTCACAATTCAACATTAGAAAAAGAGAGATCACAATGAAATTTTTGCTATGGGCATAATGGGGGGAGGGAGAACCCAATGTGTTAGGATAACACTCCCCCTATGTCCATGCCTACACCTAAGCTCAAACACATTTCATCTATAGGGGTGTGTCCAAGATCCTCAAGTCAAACTCCTAGAATCAATCACATTTAGTTCATTCCTCAAGAATAAGAATCTTGCATCATCAAGTGGCTTCGTGAAAATGTCCGCAAGATTGTCCTTGGTGGGCACATAAGATAGTGCAATGTCTCCTCTTGCCACGTGATCACGGATGAAGTGGTGGCGGATCTCAATGTGTTTGGTCCTTGTATGTTGCACCGGATTGTATGCAATTTTGATGGCACTTTCATTGTCACACAAAAGAGGCACCTTATCCACATGAAGTCCATACTCCTTGAGAGTTTGCCTCATCCATAACAATTGAGTGCATGCACTTGCGGCGGCAACATACTCGGCCTCGGCGGTGGAGAGAGATATGCAATTTTGCTTCTTCGAGGACCAACTTACAAGGGACCTACCAAGAAATTGGCACGCCCCGGAAGTTGACTTCCTATCATCTTGATCACCCGCCCAATCGGAATCCGTATATCCATTGAGAGAAAATTGTGCCCCCTTTGGGTACCACAAACCAAATCTTGGGGTATGAACCAAATAACGAAAGATCCCATGGACCGCCATTAAATGGCAATCCTTAGGAGCCGCTTGATACCTTGCACACACACCTACACTCAAAACGATATCGGGCCTAGATGCACAAAGATAGAGCAAAGAACCAATCATAGAACGATAAAGCTTTTGGTCCACATCCTTACTCCCTTTTGGATTACGAGAGAGATGACACTTGACTTGCATAGGAGATGTCTTGATCTTAGCATCTTGGAAGTTAAACCTCTTGATCATATCTTGGGTATACTTGGCTTGAGAAATGAAAGTCCCACGAGCCAATTGCTTGATCTCAAAGCTAAGGAAGAATTTAAGCTCACCCATCATAGACATCTCGAACCTGTCAGCCATAAGCTTAGAGAACTCATTATTGAAAGCTTGGTTAGTTGAGCCAAAGATGATATCGTCCACATAGAGTTGGCATATGAAAAGCTCTCCCTTTACTCTCTTGGTGAAGAGAGTGGGGTCAATCTTCCCAACTTCGAAACCACGATCATGTAACAACTCCCTAAGGTGCTCATACCAAGCACGAGGTGCTTGTTTGAGACCATAGAGAGCCTTGTCAAGTTTGTAAACGTGGTTAGGAAAGTTGAGATTCTCGAACCCCGGAGGTTGCTTAACATATACCTCCTCTTTTAGTGGGCCATTCAAGAAAGCACTTTTCACATCCATTTGTTGCAATTTGAAATTAAGTGAGGAAGCATAAGCAAGGAGGATACAGATGGACTCAAGGCGAGCCACGGGCGCGTAGGTTTCATCAAAGTCAATGCCTTCAACTTGGGTGTAACCTTGAGCAACCAATCTTGCCTTGTTCCTAATGACAATACTATTCTCATCTTGCTTGTTCTTGAAAATACACTTGGTGCCAATAACATTGTGGCAATCCTTGGGCTTCTCAAACAATCTCCAAACTTTGTTGCGCTCAAAGTTATTGAGCTCATCATGCATAGCTTCAACCCAATCGGAGTCCTCAAGAGCTTCATACACTTTCTTAGGCTCCACCATAGAGATATGAGCTTGATGCTCACAAAAATGAGCCAATTGCCTTCTAGTAGATCTCCTAGTTTGAACATCCTCCAAGACCTTGTCATCTTGGGCATCAATTTGCTTCAAAGCTCTTCTTATTCTTTTGATGCGACGGTCTTCGATCTCATCATTATTTCGAGGAGGGATCACTTGATCATCTTGATCATTTGGATCCCCATCTTGACCAAGTTGGCCTTGATCATCATCATCACCATCAACAATATCTTAAACACTAGCTTCAACTTGAGGAGAGGAAGAAGAGGATGGTTGATCTTGGCCTTGATCTTGACTCGCATTAGTGAGAGGAGTGGGTACGACTTGCGAAGTCACTTGATCAACGAGAGGAGGGTCTTGAAAATGTTCTTGGTTAGGTGTAGTAGTTGGCTCCTTGGCTTGATCTTCTAATGTAGATGAGGGCTCCACTTGAGTAGAGCATAGTCCTTCTCGAGTCGCCATAAGGTGTCCCTCGATGGGGCGGAAGAATCCCACACCCATCCTTCCTATGGCTTCTTGAGGCATTTCAACATCTACATTTGAAACATGAAATTGCGCCACTTGGGAGCCGTCATTTTCCTCGAAAACCACACTACAAGATTCTATGCCAATCCGTGAGGCTTTTTCATAGACTCTATAAGTGTGGGATTTGGCACCGTAACCAACAAAAATACCCTCAATAGTTTTGGATTGAAATTTCGACAACCTAATACCCTTGATCAAATAGAAGCACTTACAACCGAATACACGGAAGTAGGATACGTTGGGCTTGTTGCCGGTGAGGATCTCATATGGGGTCTTGCTCAAGCCTTTGCGGATGTAGAGGCGGTTGGAGGAGTGGCATGCGGTGGATATGGCCTCGGCCCATAAATATTGGGGAGAAGAGTACTCCGCCAACATGGTCCTTGCCATATCCAAGAGAGTGCGATTCTTCCTTTTGGCAACACCATTTTGTTGAGGAGTGTAAGTGGCGGAGTATTGGTGACGAATTCCTTCTTCACTAAGAAATTCATTCAATGTATAGTTCTTGAACTCCGAGCCATTATCACTCCTAATAGCCATGATTTGCACATTGTGTTGACGTTGCACTTCGTTGTAGAAGTCGATGATGGTTTGTTGAGTCTCACTCTTGCACTTGAAGAAATAAACCCAAGTGTATCTTGAATAATCATCGACGATCACCAAGCAATACTTTTTGCCGCCAAGACTTGCCTCGGGCACGGCACCAAAGAGATCAACATGGAGAAGCTCCAAGATCCTCTTTGATGAAATAATAGTCTTGGCCTTGTGCACAATGTCATGCATCTTCCCTTCAACACACGACCTACAAACGCAATCCTTTGCAAAGGAAACATTTTCTTTTAGTCCAACAATAAGGCCACTTTTGTGAAGACTTTGCAAAGTTCTCATGTTGACATGGGATAGGCGGCGATGCCACAACCATCCCAAATCCGCCTTCCCGAAAAGACACATTGCTTGAGTGTTGGTGGACTTTGAAAAATCCACCACAAATAACTCATTTTCAACATGTCCCACGTGAGCGACGTCAAGAGTCTTGCTCCTCAAAAGGACCACAATATCACCATCGAAAAAGACGGAAAAATCCATCTTTCCAAGAGAGCGGACGGAAAGTAAATTGTAACCAAGGGATTCGACAAGCATGACGTTCACGATAGTTATATCGGGAGCCACCACAACCTTGCCGAATCCGGATACCTTAGACTTGGACGAGTCCCCATAAGTGACGGTTGCTTGAATGTCGTTTGGTCGCAACTCCGTCACTAGTTCTTTGCTTCCGGTCATATGATTAGTGCACCCACTATCGAGAATCCATTTAGTCCCACCGGAAGCATAGCCCTGCACGAGATCATTGAGTAGTGTTAGGACCCGAGATGGGTCCCTTTATGTTAGCAACAAGGGTCTTTGGGACCCAAATAGTATAGTCAATGAAACCCTCAATAGGACCAACATATTTAGCTTGCACAACACCATAATAATCAACATATAAGAAATGGTGTGGATTGTTAGTTCCCGCGGAGATGCTACGAGTAGTGGTGTCCCTCATGACATTACTACTCGAGGCAACATTGTTTGCTTGAGCGGGTGTGCTACGAGTAGTGTTGTCCCTCATGACATTACTACCCGAAGCACCCTTTAGGTTCTTCTTCTTGTTCATCTTCTTCTTGTTATTCTTCTTGGCTATATAGCCAAGTCCTTTCTTACCCACTTGTTGCCTTGGAGCACTCAATTGTGGTCTAGCAATGACCACATTATGTCTAGGGGCAACCACTTGTGGGGTGGCTAATACAACCTTCTCAACTTGAGATCTTTTGCCCTTGAGCCTTGCTAGCTCATCCTTTAACCTAGCATTTTCCTCAAAAATATTTGCATGATCACAAGAAGAAGTAGAGGTGCTAGGATGGTTAGATTGAGTAAGTTGAGTTTGAAGTTGTTCATGCAACTCTTTGAGGGATGAGTGTTGGCTTTCCAATGCTTTGTGAGCATTGGTTAGCTTCTCAAACTCCTCGGTTAGTTTACCATGACCAACCCCAAACTCGACTTTGTCCTTTTTAGCCTTTTTATATTTAGCAATAGCAAGATCACGTTCCTTAATGATTTTAGAGACAAGTTCATTATGGGTTGATTCAATAGATTCAAGTTCATCCTCTAGAGAAACTCTACCATCATGCTCTTCTTCAAGAGTCATTGAGAGGGATGCAATTTCATCCGCATCCCTTCTCTCAATCTCACCTTTCTTCTCAAGGGCCTCTTGGGCTTCTCCCAATTGCCTCATGAGATGCTCAAAGTACTTCTTGGTCTCCCCTTGCATGTTAGACATAAAACGGTCCAAAGAGGCTCTTTCCTCCTCTTCTCTAAGACTAGCAATATGTTCTAGTTCACTAGGGGTCTTAGAGTTGGGAGAAGATGATACCTCCGTGGCCTTAGCCATGAATCACTTGGCATTGCGTTGAGGAAGATTTTCATTGGGGGATTCAAAGAGGGATGACGAAGATGGAGCGGAAGCAATAGCTAGAGCGGCCACTTCACTTGTTGTTACTTCTTCTTCATCACTCCTGGAATCATACTCCTGTTGAGTCAAGAGCACAAACTTGGTGGGGGACTTCTTGTTGAAAGGTTTCTTCTTGAAATGAGGTTTCTTGTATTCAACCTTGGACTTGTCCTTGCGAATGAGCTTGCCACTATGATGTTCTCTATTCTCGTAAGGGCACTCCGCGATGAAGTGATGCTTGTCTTGGCAATTGAAGCAAGACCTCACTTTTTGAACCCCATCATTTCCATAACGAGACTTGGTCTTCTCCTCAACCAATTTCTTGCCCTTGGGGGGATTGTTCCAAAACTTTTGCACGGTGAGAGCAATGAGATCCTTTAGAACGGGATCATAGTCTTGTTCTTTCAACGGGGGCAATGCCTCTTCTCCATCTTCTTCATTCTCAACTTCTCTAGACAAGACCTTGGCCTTCAAAGCAACGGATGCTCCTTGATGCATTCCAATGGCTCTAGCACGGTTGTCAAGGGCATTCTTGGTTTGCACCTTGTAGGAGCACAATTCTTGCATCACTTGAGTTGAGGTCATGGAGGAGAAATCATGTCTCCCTTGAATGCTCTTCAAGTCCGTGTCCTCAAACGGCATCACGGCAATCATGTACTTCCTCTTGATCCAAGCATCATCAATATATGTTGCACCCGCACTAGAGAAGGCGGTGGCAAGAGTTTTGAGTCTTCGATACATGTCAACATGATCTTCTCCATCACGCATGAAGAACCCTTCGGCCTCATTGGTCAAGGCATCATATCGATTTCTTTGCATGCTCTCATTCCCAACAAACATGATGACAAGAGCATCCCATGTTTCTTTGGCGGTGGAGAAGTGTTTAAGATGCGGCATGTGGTTGGGTCCCACGGCTTGATGAAGGATGGACAAGGCGGTGTAGTTGAGTTGACAATCTACGACCTCTCTTCTTGTGAGATTCTTGGGATCATATGGCTTGTATCCGTCACGAGTGATTCTCCAAAGATCTATACAAGAAGAGTTCAAGTGAGTCTCCATGTAGTATTGCCATTCACGAAAAGAATATGCATCAATTTTAGGTGGATCTCCTCTAGGGATTATATGAGGAAAAGGGACGGGGGGATCGGGAGAATATTGGCCTTCAAATGCGTGATATCCTTCCTTTCCACTCGCACCCTTCTTAGCGGATTGTTCGGCGGAAGCAGTTTTAAGTGGTTCACCATCAACCCCTTTCTTTGCACCCTCCGTTTCCGGAAGGGATGAGTCGACCACCTCCGGTCCTTTGGCTTTGAGGAGTGTTGTCATGAGTTGACGCAACTCCTCAAATTTAGTGTCTATGGATGAGGTCAATGATTCTCTCAAAGCATTGAGATCATCCATAGACACATTTCCATCGGACGGAGCGTCAACCAACTCATCTCCCATACTTAAACTCTTAGGCGGTTAAGCCCGATAGAAGAGCCGAGGCTCTGATACCAATTGAAAGCAAAGTATGGGCACCTAGAGGGGGGGTGAATAGGTGCTACGACCAATTTTAATTTTTCTTAAAGTTTAGGCTTGACAAGAAGGTAAATTCTCTAGATAGTGCAACTAGTGGTGAATTTACCTATATGACAAGGCAAGCAATTAATGCAACAAGTACAAGTAAGTAAAGAGAGGGAGGAACGAGGTAACCGATGGAAGCACACGGAGACACGATATATTTCCGAGTTCCTCCTTTTTAGGGGAGTACGTCTCGTTGGAGGGGTGTGAGCTCGCCACAAAGGCCTACTCAACTCCGGATGGCACCCACCGGGTTCGGGGCCGGGTCGGCGCCCCCCATACCCGCCCCATTTAACTTGTCGGGTCTCATTTCTTACCATACCCACGACCCTATCGGGTTCGGGGCCCCAACGGGTACCCATTTAAGGAGCGACGACGACACATGTGGGGAATAAAACAATGAATATTGGAATGATGTTAGTGAAAATAGACACGTGTGTACGTGTGTTATCTTCGGGACACCAAATTCCAACGCTTCCATGTGATGTGTGTGGGTTGTGGTCAATAACTCGTGGATGTGTGGCTAGGCATAAGATCATTAGGGATATGATTAGGACCTAGAGCGGGTCTGCGGGTATGCGGGTACGGGGTTGCCACCCCCATACCCTCCCCATTAGACCTGGCGGGTCGAACATTTTACCAAACCCTCCCCATTTAAGGCGGGTACCCGTCGGGTTTTCGGGTTTCGGGTCCCCATTGCCATCCGTATACTCAACGCCATTAAGGCCTCACCCTATTCTCCGATGAACTTCGCCACAAAGGCCTAGTTCACCTTCCACTATAGAACCCCTTTGAGGCGGGGATCAAATCCTTTACAAACAACTTGGGGCACACACCCACAACTTAATTGGGGGCTCCCAACTCTTCTTGAATCACCAACAAGTATCAAGATGCCTAGGTTCTCCACAAGAGGAAACCCTAGGCTAGATCCCTCGAGCTAGAGAGGAGGAAATAAAGAACGGCTCGGTGAAGATGTAGATCGGGGCCTTCTCCTTCAATCCTCCAAAGATCTTCAAGATTGGGTGGAGGGATTGGGAGTAATGAGAGATTTGGTGAGTTCTTAAATGCTCATAAATTCTAAGAGGAAGAACTAGATCTTGGGGAGGAGGAGGAGGGGTATTTATAGCCCCTCCTCACAACTAGTCGTTGCACAGGAAAAAGGGGACCGGAATATCCGGTTCAAGTATGAACCGGAATATCGGGTCAGCTTGCTCCACGCGGTCCTGCAGATCTGAACCGGATTATCCGGCTCCTCCGGAATAATCCGGTTCAAATAATCCGGTTCACTCTAGTAGCTCCAAGCTTCCAGTCCTTAGCAGTTTTGCGCAGCACCCGGAATATCCGGTCCAGGATGAATAATCCGGACCAAATAATCCGGTTCACTTCTGAGAGCGAAACTTCCAGTCCTTAGCAGTTTTGCGCAGCACCCGGAATATCCGGTCCAGGATGAATAATCCGGACCAAATAATCCGGTTGACTTCTGAGAGCGAAACTTCCAGTCCTTAGCAGTTTTGCGCAGCTGCCGGAATATCCGGTCCAGGATGAATAATCCGGACCAAATAATCCGGTTGACTTCTGAGAGCGAAACTTCCAGTCCTTAGCCATTTTCGCGCAACTTCATGAGCAACCGGAATATCCGGTACAGGATGAATAATCCGGTCCGAATAATCCGGTTGGGTTCTGTCCCAAAACTCTCAGGCCAATCTTCACCGACTTTTCGGTGATCGATGCCGATGTTAAGTATAACACCTGCACGCTAAACACCTCGATAAATAATGTACTTAGTATTGTTAACTAACACACAAAACACTGGAAAAACGAAATGCACTTTCACCAAGGCGCAGTCGGGCGGAGGTCGACGGGGCGCAGCCGGGCAGCGTGCAGGTGGGGGCGGAGGTGAGCCGTCCGACACGGACGCGGGGCGGCCCAGCCGGCCGGAATCGGGCGACACCGACGCGGGCGGACGCGCAACCGGCCAGGCAACAGTGAGGGCTTGTCGTCCGGGCCCGCTCTGGGGGAGCAGCTGCGTGCTGGCCGGCTGCGCGGCGTCATGGGGGAGGAGAAGCCGCCGCACGCGAGATTTCCGCCGCCTCCGCCCCGCCGTTGCTCCTCCCGCCGCTGCTGATACGTAAGCGAGAAGAGAAGCCGCTCGTCCTGCGTCGCCGCGGCCGAAGGGTCCTCCATGGCCATGGCGACCACCGGGCCTTCCAGAGCCCGCTCGCTTGGACTGCGTAGGAGAACATCATGTAACATCCCAAGTATGAAAAATAGCCTTTAGAATGTTTTGCCCTCTGTTATTTTATGTTTTGCATCATGGCATCATGTTGATTGCAATTGTTTTGCTTGTTTTCATTTGTTTTCCAACTGTTTTCCTTTGTTTTCTATTTGAATTTCAAACCAAAATTCAAACCTTTTGTTTCATCCTTGTGATGTTACAATTTCCAAAATGATTTTTCAAATCAAATCAATCATCTGTTTCCATTAAATCCCTAAGGTTCAACTATTTAAAATTGTGGGTTTTAATAGTTCACTTAATCCAAATGTTGTTCAAATTCAAACAAAAATTCCAAACAGCAACCCTTTGGAATTATTGCAATTTACCAAAACAAAGTTAAGCAATTTGTTTCAAATAATTTGAGGGTTCAAACTCTTGGAAAATGTTCCTTTTAAATAAATCACTTAATAATCAAAATTCAGTCAAATTCACTCAATTTTCAAACAGCACATGGTTCAAGTATTTTTGAAATCAAAAACTTACAAGTTGTTGTTGTTACAAAAATGAAACAATATAATTTTTTTCCTAATTTTTCTACACCCCAAAACCTAGCTATTCCTTCCTATTTCTCTTGCAGCAAAAAAAAAAACAAAAAAAAAATAATAAAAAGCAAAAAGAACTCACAGGAGAGGGGGAGAGGCAGGCCCAGCCCAATTCGCTGCAGCCCGTTTCCCATCTCCCCCAACCTCCGTACGTTTGCTGGCGTCACCAATGGTGACAGGGACGTGCTGCTCCCATCCCCCCTACTTATCTACCTCCTAGCCCCCTAGGAAACCCTAACCCTAGCCGCACGCATCCTCCTCCCTCCTGTCTCCACCACCACCGCCATCGAGAGGAGGAGATCGCCCCCGGTTCTTCTGCCCCGACCTCCACTCGCCGGAGCACGCCGCCGCCGTCTCCGCCACTCCCCGGCCGTGCCGCGGGCACCTCTGCGAAGGGGGTGAGCAGCCCTTTCCATTCCCCTACCTCCCTCTTGCTTCCTTGCATGTAGAGGCATCAAATCCTTCCATGCCAAACCGCCTTGCTGCTCCCTGTTCGTGCGTGTTGTCCGTCAGAGATGAGCGCCTGTATGCGTTTGTTTGCAGGTTCAGTTAACTCGTCGGGCCATACTCAAAACCCAACTCGATCCCATATGTATCAACCAACCGCAGCCACCCCACTGGTAGCGCATGCGCGCAGCGAACCCAGCGATCCCGGGATCAAATCCCCGCACCCCACCTTTTTCTGTCCTTAATTTTTCGAATTTTTCAGTGCAGCAGCTCATACCCCCCCAAACCCCCTTGTGTCAACAAAAAATCGCACAGACCAACAGGTCACTGTCCCTAGCGCGCGCCCTGGAGGTCTAGGGTTCGATCCCCCTCACCCCACACCTTTTATTCTCTGTTTTTCTTTTTCTGCCCGCAGTTCAGAAAGTCAGATCTGATCAATTACTTCTAAATTCCATATAAAATTGAATATCACTCCAATTTGGATGATTCAAAATCCTGTGGATTCATAATTTTGTGCTCCTTCTAGTAATGTCAAGTTTGCAACATGTTTCTGTAACAATTTTGCACTAAATAATTAATTACTGAAAATGCAATAAAATTTGGAAACTTTGGAATTTCATAACTTTAGTTATACTCATCCAAATTAAGCAAACTTGGGCTCTAAAAATTTGTCTTAACAAACTATACACACTGGTATTTTATTTGGACACAATTGAATTAATTTTGAGCATGTTTCCCTTTGTTTACTAAAAATGGCAGAATAAGAATGATTATGGAAAATTGCATAATAAATTCAATAATCACCCAAAAATTATGTTTGATAGCTCAAAATATTCAATGAAACCTTTGCTACATGTTTTCAACCTTTTCAATGCAATTGTTTACTGTTTTGAATATTTTAAATTGGTGCAATATTTGAAAACTTGTTTAATTCACTTAAACTTGCAAAAATCATAACTTGTTCATAAAAATTCCAAATTCCACAAACTAAATATGTTTTCCAATCAACTTTTCATGTACTTTCCAAATATAAATTTTGTTTGCTGTTTTGAATAATTTAAATTGCTGAAAACAACTGTTTCTTAATTATTGCATTTAAAATTGCCAAAATAACAACTTGCTCATTTTAAATCCAATTTCAACAAATGAAATATGTTTTCCATGCAAAATTAAACCACCTTTTCAAATATAAAATTTGTTTCATGTTTTGAATAATTAAAATTGGTTAAATGATTTAAATCTTGTTTAATTCATTTAATATTGTTAAATTCATAACTTGGTCAAATTAATTTCTTTGGGACATATAAAATATGTTTTCGAACCATAAAAGTATAAGCTTTTCAAATATGAATCTCACTTAATGTTTTGAACAAATAAAAATTCAAATAAGTTCATGTTTGAATTAAATTCATTTAATTCCTGCTTAAACTTGTTTAATTCATAAATAATTTATTTGAAATCCTTTTTCAACAAGTGAAACATGCATTCCATCTAAAATTGTGTGTTATTTCCAAATATGAACTTTTTTATCTATTTTGAACAATTAAACTTGATGAAAACAACAAATGCTTGTGTGACACCTTTAAGTAACCAAAATTCCAAAACTTAATAAACAAATTCCCAAACTTGTTAAACCTTATTTCAATTTGATTCTATTGTGGTTATTTTGTTGTTTTCCTCATCCATGCATCATGCTAATCCACTTTCACATGTTGCTTAGTTGTAAAACAATTAATTCAACCATAATTCATGGGCTTTCCATATGCAATCCCAATTTGCATGTGGGTCCATTTAATCATGTTGTTATCTTGTCAACTAGTTTATTTCTATGCATCAATTAAATTGACATGCATGATCCCATGTTTGTGCACTATGCCATGTTATTGATTGTTTGTTCTCTGCGTTGTTTGTTTGCTTCTTCTCGGATAAACGACGACGTTGAGACCGACGATCCTCACGACACCCCTTCTAAGGACTTAGCTCAGTACCAGGCTGCTGAGTTTGCAGGCAAGTTATCACTCACATGAACCATCGTGTTCCTTTCAACATTGGTTACCGATACTTTCCGTTGTCTATTTTCTGCTAGCCCTATGATTAGTTGCTTCTGTTACGAACCTATCGCATGAATCCCTTAACCCTGATATTGCCTCACCTCCATACCTATAACCTTTTGCTTGTTGCCCGTGTATTACTAGCATGCTTAGGGTTGTTTTGCTCGAGTCTGTTACCCGTTACTTTCTGTTACTAGTTCTATTATGTTCTGGGGGCTCGATGTTTAATCAATCAATCATGCTAATGTTATTGTTAAATAATAATTTGACGATAAGGCACCGGCAGGAGGCCCTTTGTGGTTTTGAGGCCTGCTAGTGTCGACCCTAATAGGAAAAGGGTCTTGTCTACTGATCCATGATGAGCGCACTACCCGCATGTGGGAAGCGAGTATGGGCGCCCCCCTCAATTTGACTCGATTCGCATCTCGTCCAAATCGCCTCATTTAGTTCGGTTTTTCCATTTGCTGCATGCATGATCTTGCGAGCCCTTGGTACCCGGGTGGAACTTTTGTAGTCGGCATATAGGGGGACACGGTCTTAGAGTGCTATGAGGGTCCATTTTCTTCTGGGCTCGATTAGCCGTGCGCCCAAGGTGCTTTGGGCTTGATGCGAAGAAGAGTTGAGTTGTGTTGAGTGCCCCGCTTGGTGGAAGGGCCTTTCCATCTGGCGGGTTATTCATACGTGTACGACCAAATTGGTGCACCCCTGCAGGGTTAAATCTTCTCGAGAAGCCGTGTTTTCCGCGGTTATGGACTACTTGGTGAAAGTACTGGCTAACAAGTACTCAGGACAACTTAAACCTAATGATTAACAACCTTACACCCAATGATTAACAACTTGACTAGTAATAGGCTTATTGACACAATAATCTGAACCATCATAATCTCAACTGTGTGAGTTATCCTCGGATTGCTTCTTTGGATAAGGGGCGAGGTCCAGGATGGGTTTGTTTGGTGGTTAGCTATAGTTGGTTACGATACTCGATCTTATCTTCTTTTTGTTAGCCGGAAGTGGTAGAATCTCTGTAGTTGGTTAGCGCAGCCAGTTGCAGCATCTTTTATATCCCCTTTCTTCCGTTGAACCCAAAGCAGCTGTGCTTGGTGTTGACGGGCTACACTTTGGTGAACTGTGAGTCTTGCTTGCCAGTACGTTTATGTACTGACCCATTTGGGGCTGTGGTTTCCGCAGACGACGTTTTCGAGGATCTCCATGGTGGCTACTACGTGGAGTATGACGAGACTGCTGACGAGTAGATAGCGGACCCGGGCAAGATCCGAGACTTCGTGGATGGGCTCCGTCTTTTCGTTTCCGGCCTCTTAGGCCTATTTGGTTCTTGTCTGTACTCAGACATGTTGAATGCTTCCGCTGAGATGTAATGATGATATGTTGGGACATGGGTCGTCTGGATGATTGTATTTGCTATCTCTGCTCTAATGAGAGCTATTTGCAACTTATTTCAATCTTTTGTGTCGTAGAGATCTGTTGTGATATCACTTGTTCCAATGCCGTTGACGTACCATGTGTGTATGTTTTGAAGTACGTCAATGGAAGTATCCTGATTTCTATGGGATAGTTTACGTCGACGCTGAACATATAGGGGTTGGTTGTCACACATACGTGTGTTGGCCTACTCGTAAGAGGACGCGGGTGCCGGTAAGCCCCGTAATCCAATCTACTACTGTTCAACGAAACGGCGAGTATCCTTTAGAAGTCCGGGTGCGACAAATGGTATCAGAGCCTGTCTGCCTGTAGGATCCCTTTTTACTGGTCGCAGTTGAGTCTAGAAACTATTTTGTAGCTATATAGGAAAAATGAAACGTGAGAGTAGGAATTCTGTTCTTTTCCTTCTTTCCCCACCCACCCTCCCTTTTTCTGGTAAGGAAGTGCAACGTTGTTTTCCCTTCTCATCTAAACTTTCAAGTTAGGATTTCACGTATCCTGGTTTCTCTAGGATGGTTATATCTACTAGAACATAGGAATGGAGGTGGTTGTGACATGATTTATCATGTTGCCTACTCACGATTGAGAACGGAGGCGTGTAAGCCCCGGAAGCAAATCCTCTATTCCTTAAGCAGTAGATATTGATCCTTTAGAAGACCGGATGGGTTTTTCCGTAGTACCTCAGGAGTGTTTTGATCTCGTTTTCCCAATGTTGCTTCGTTATCCTGTTCTTCTCAACATCCTTTTCGTCCGTTGATTCTTCTACCGGCGTCTAATCAAAACTTCCCAAAATTCAAGTCTATCTGGCCAGAAAGGTTGTTCTTCTTGTTGTTGTTGATTCCAGGCTATGAGAGCTGGCATTCCTATCACCTGGGGTTGTTTCGAGGAAGCATTCCTGAATCACCACATTCCAGATAGTCTATTCCCCAAATGAATCAAGTTCTATCCAGCTATACACCCTCAATACAAAACCTCTCCCTTTACTTGAAAATGTTCCGGTGGTTTCGAAATTCCCTGACGTCTTTCCAGAAGAGTTGCCAGGATTGCCTGTCATCTTGAACTTCCAGATAAACTATCCAAGGTGCACGATGTGTTTCACGTGTCACAGCTCAAGAGGATCTTCGCAAGAAGTATCCGGACCTTTCCTTTTCTCCGTAGGAATCTTGGGGCGCGATTCCTTCAAGGGGGGCGTTTTGTAACATCCCAAGTATGAAAAATAGCCTTTAGAATGTTTTGCCCTCTGTTATTTTATGTTTTGCATCATGGCATCATGTTGATTGCAATTGTTTTGCTTGTTTTCATTTGTTTTCCAACAGTTTTCCTTTGTTTTCCTTTGTTTTCTATTTGAATTTCAAACCAAAATTCAAACCTTTTGTTTCATCCTTGTGATGTTACAATTTCCAAAATGATTTTTCAAATCAAATCAATCATTTGTTTCCATTAAATCCCTAAGGTTCAACTATTTAAAATTGTGAGTTTTAATAGTTCACTTAATCCAAATGTTGTTCAAATTCAAACAAAAATTCCAAACAGCAACCCTTTGGAATTATTGCAATTTACCAAAACAAAGTTAAGCAATTTGTTTCAAATAATTTGAGGGTTCAAACTCTTGGAAAATGTTCCTTTTAAATAAATCACTTAATAATCAAAATTCAGTCAAATTCACTCAATTTTCAAACAGCACATGGTTCAAGTATTTTTGAAATCAAAAACTTACAAGTTGTTGTTGTTACAAAAATGAAACAATATAAATTTTTTCCTAATTTTTCTACACCCCAAAACCTAGCTATTCCTTCCTATTTCTCTTGCAGCAAAAAATAATAATAAAACAAAATAATAATAATAAAAAGCAAAAAGAACTCACAGGAGAGGGGGAGAGGCAGGCCCAGCCCAAGTCGCTGCAGCCCGTTTCCCATCTCCCCCAACCTCCGTACGTTTGCTGGCGTCACCAATGGTGACAGGGACGTGCTGCTCCCATCCCCCTACTTATGTACCTCCTAGCCCGCTAGGAAACCCTAACCCTAGCCGCACGCATCCTCCTCCCTCCTGTCTCCACCACCGCCGCCATCGAGAGGAGGAGATCGCCCCCGATTCTTCTGCCCCGACCTCCACTCGCCGGAGCACGCCACCGCCGTCTCCGCCACTCCCCGGCCGTGCCGCGGGCACCTCTGCGAAGGGGGTGAGCAGCCCTTTCCATTCCCCTACCTCCCTCTTGCTTCCTTGCATGTAGAGGCATCAAATCCTTCCATGCCAAACCGCCTTGCTGCTCCCTGTTCGTGCGTGTTGTCCGTCAGAGATGAGCGCATGTATGCGTTTGTTTGCAGGTTCAGTTAACTCGTCGGGCCATACTCAAAACCCAACTCGATCCCATATGTATCAACCAACCGCAGCCACCCCACTGGTAGCGCATGCGCGCAGCGAACCCAGCGATCCCGGGATCAAATCCCCGCACCCCACCTTTTTCTGTCCTTAATTTTTCGAATTGTTCAGTGCAGCAGCTCATACCCCCCAAACCCCCTTGTGTCAACAAAAATTCGCACAGACCAACTGGTCACTGTCCCTAGCGCGCGCCCTGGAGGTCTAGGGTTCGATCCCCCTCACCCCACACCTTTTATTCTCTGTTTTTCTTTTTCTGCCCGCAGTTCAGAAAGTCACATCTGATCAATTACTTCTAAATTCCATATAAAATTGAATATCACTCCAATTTGGATGATTCAAAATCCTGTGGATTCATAATTTTGTGCTCCTTCTAGTAATGTCAAGTTTGCAACATGTTTCTGTAACAATTTTTGCACTAAATAATTAATTACTGAAAATGCAATAAAATTTGGAAACTTTGGAATTTCATAACTTTAGTTCTACTCATCCAAATTAAGCAAACTTGGGCTCTAAAAATTTGTCTTAACAAACTCTACACATTGGTATTTTATTTGGACACAATTGAATTAATTTTGAGCATGTTTCCCTCTGTTTACTAAAAATGGCAGAATAAGAATGATTATGGAAAATTGCATAATAAATTCAATAATCACCCAAAAATTATGTTTGATAGCTCAAAATGTTCAATGAAACCTTTGCTACATGTTTTCAACCTTTTCAATGCAATTGTTTACTGTTTTGAATATTTTAAATTGGTGCAATATTTGAAAACTTGTTTAATTCACTTAAACTTGCGAAAATCATAATTTGTTTATAAAAATTCCAAATTCCACAAACTAAATATGTTTTCCAATCAACTTTTCATGTACTTTCCAAATATAAATTTTGTTTGCTGTTTTGAATAATTTAAATTGCTGAAAACAACTGTTTCTTAATTATTGCATTTAAAATTGCCAAAATAACAACTTGCTCATTTTAAATCCAATTTCAACAAATGAAATATGTTTTCCATGAAAAATTAAACCACCTTTTAAAATATAAAATTTGTTTCATGTTTTGAATAATTAAAATTGGTTAAATGATTTAAATCTTGTTTAATTCATTTAATATTGTTAAATTCATAACTTGGTCAAATTAATTTCTTTGGGACATATAAAATATGTTTTCCAACCATAAAAGTATAAGCTTTTCAAATATGAATCTCACTTAATGTTTTGAACAAATAAAAATTCAAATAAGTTCATGTTTGAATTAAATTCATTTAATTCCTGCTTAAACTTGTTTAATTCATAAATAATTTATTTGAAATCCTTTTTCAACAAGTGAAACATGCATTCCATCTAAAATTGTGTGTTATTTCCAAATATGAACTTTGTTATCTATTGTGAACAATTAAACTTGATGAAAACAACAAATGCTTGTGTGACACCTTTAAGTAACCAAAATTCCAAAACTTAATAAACAAATTCCCAAACTTGTTAAACCTTATTTCAATTTGATTCTATTGTGGTTATTTTGTTGTTTTCCTCATCCATGCATCATGCTAATCCACTTTCACATGTTGCTTAGTTGTAAAACAATTAATTCAACCATAATTCATGGGCTTTCCATATGCAATCCCAATTTGCATGTGGGTCCATTTAATCATGTTGTTATCTTGTCAACTAGTTTATTTCTATGCATCAATTAAATTGACATGCATGATCCCATGTTTGTGCACTATGCCATGTTATTGATTGTTTGTTCTCTGCGTTGTTTGTTTGCTTCTTCTCGGATAAACGACGACGTTGAGACCGACGATCCTCACGACACCCCTTCTAAGGACTTAGCTCAGTACCAGGCTGCTGAGTTTGCAGGCAAGTTATCACTCACATGAACCATCGTGTTCCTTTCAACATTGGTTACCGATACTTTCCGTTGTCTATTTTCTGCTAGCCCTATGATTATTTGCTTCTGTTACGAACCTATCACATGAATCCCTTAACCCTGATATTGCCTCACCTCCATACCTATAACCTTTTGCTTGTTGCCCGTGTATTACTAGCATGCTTAGGGTTGTTTTGCTCGAGTCTGTTACCCGTTACTTTCTGTTACTAGTTCTATTATGTTCTGGGGGCTCGATGTTTAATCAATCAATCATGCTAATGTTATTGTTAAATAATAATTTGACGATAAGGCACCGGCAGGAGGCCCTTTGTGGTTTTGAGGCCTGCTAGTGTCGACCCTAATAGGAAAAGGGTCTTGTCTACTGATCCATGATGAGCGCACTACCCGCATGTGGGAAGCGAGTATGGGCGCCCCCCTCAATTTGACTCGATTCGCATCTCGTCCAAATCGCCTCATTTAGTTCGGTTTTTCCATTTGCTGCATGCATGATCTTGCGAGCCCTTGGTACCCGGGTGGAACTTTTGTAGTCGGCATATAGGGGGACACGGTCTTAGAGTGCTATGAGGGTCCATTTTCTTCTGGGCTCGATTAGCCGTGCGCCCAAGGTGCTTTGGGCTTGATGCGAAGAAGAGTTGAGTTGTGTTGAGTGCCCCGCTTGGTGGAAGGGCCTTTCCATCTGGCGGGTTATTCATACGTGTACGGCCAAATTGGTGCACCCCTGCAGGGTTAAATCTTCTCGAGAAGCCGTGTTTTCCGCGGTTATGGACTACTTGGTGAAAGTACTGGCTAACAAGTACTCAGGACAACTTAAACCTAATGATTAACAACCTTACACCCAATGATTAATAACTTGACTAGTAATAGGCTTATTGACACAATAATCTGAACCATCATAATCTCAACTGTGTGAGTTATCCTCGGATTGCTTCTTTGGATAAGGGGCGAGGTCCAGGATGGGTTTGTTTGGTGGTTAGCTATAGTTGGTTACGATACTCAATCTTATCTTCTTTCTGTTAGCCGGAAGTGGTAGAATCTCTGTAGTTGGTTAGCGCAGCCAGTTGCAGCATCTTTTATATCCCCTTTCTTCCGTTGAACCCAAAGCATCTGTGCTTGGTGTTGACGGGCTACACTTTGGTGAACTGTGAGTCTTGCTTGCCAGTACGTTTATGTACTGACCCCTTTGGGGCTGTGGTTTCCGCAGACGACGTTTTCGAGGATCTCCATGGTGGCTACTACGTGGAGTATGACGAGACTGCTGACGAGTAGATAGCGGACCCGGGCAGGATCCGAGACTTCGTGGATGGGCTCCGTCTTTTCGTTTCCGGCCTCTGAGGCCTATTTGTTCTTGTCTGTACTCAGACATGTTGAATGCGTCCGCTGAGATGTAAAGGATGATATGGGTTGGGGACATGGTCGTCTGGATGATTGTATTTGCTATCTCTGCTCTAATGAGAGCTATTTTGCAACTTATTTCAATCTTTTGTGTCGTAGAGATCTGTTGTGATATCACTTGTTCCAATCCGTTACGGTACCAGTTGGTATGTTGGGGGAAAGGTACTCAATGGAAGTATCCGGATTTCTATGGGATAGTTACGTCGACGCCGGAACAGATAGGGGTTGGTTGTCACGACATACGTGTGTTGGCCTACTCGTAAGAGGACGCGGGTGCCGGTAAGCCCCGTAATCCAATCTACTACTGTTCAACGGAACGACGAGTATCCTTTAGAAGTCCGGGTGCGATACATCAGCGGCGGCGCGTGGCGCGACGACGTTGGTCACCGCAAGGTTCATCGTCCGTATCCACCGGTCCTCGCCGGCCCTTGCACTTGGAGTCGGTCAGCTGGCCCGTACCGCAGCACCTGGTTCACGACGTCGACGAAGAGCTGCACTGTGTCCTGGCGCGGCGCGGAGCTTCTGGTGCGGGGGAGCAGGGGCCTCAACGGCCACAGGATGTGCCGACGAGGAAGAGGGGATGCGGCGGCGCGCCCCATGGTGGCGCTATGAGCAGGGTCGACGGCCGGGGCATGTGCCAGCGAGGTGGGGTGGCGACCTGCGCTCCAATTTCTTGGTGGGGACGGCAAGGTGTGGCGGCGACCTTCACGGGAGCTGCGTTGACTACTGCAACGGAGATTCCTTCCGGGGATGAAGACGACCTTTTTTTTATTTTTCAATTTTTTTATTCCCCTGATAAGTGGGTCCCGGTCCAATTCAGCAAGTTAACGATATTTCTGCCACATCACCTCTGACAAGTAGGCCCCACCCGTCAGATTCGGTGTCAATTCATGCTCGATTCCGAATTAGTCTTTTCTGCGAATTCGGCCGCAAAATGTGGTAGATTTACGTACTATATGACTAATCGATACCATTTGGTAAATTTCGAGTTTTATTCTAATTTCTCTCCCACTCACTCAATAGGAGGCCCATCGGCCGAACGGCTAATTCTCCGTTCTCCTCTAATTCCCCCCTTCGAACCAACCCTATCCTCAATTCGGCGGCGGCGCTACTTGTTCGGGCGAAAAAGCAGCTAGGGAATCCAGCAGCAGGTCAGATCGACATACCTTCCGCCGCCGCGCTGCTTGTTCGATCTGACCTGCCTTCCGCCGCCGCGCTACTTGTTCGGGCGAAAAAGCAGCTAGGGAATCCAGCAGCAGGTCAGATCGACATACCGGCGGAAGCCGCCGCGCGTTCAACCTCTCATATTTATCAGGCGAAGCCTCCCCGGAGGAGGAGGCGGACCGCTCAGATCCCTTCTCACCGGGCCAAGATCGCGAAGAAGGCACGTGCGTACGCGGTCTCCCGCGCGCCGACCCCCTTCTCGGCGGGGTTGGGATGCTTCAAAGAAGCAGTTGCTGCCGCTGCCCCGTTCCAACTGGGGGGAACGAAGCGCGCACGTTTCAACCTGCAACCCTGGAGTCCTCGCAACCCTGCCATCCTGATAACAACTGGTACGTGTCGTCAGAAGCATTTCGTCTTCCTCACCGCAGCCATGATCGTGATTCCGGTCTGATTTGCCGCCCTCGCAGGAGGGATTGGGCTAATCTCGATGATGGGCCAGCGGGGCTCATCGCCGAGCGCGTCCTTGCATATGACGTCGCTGACTATGTGCGCTTCCGCGCTGTGTGCCGCCCGTGGCGGCAGTCTTCCACGGAACCGCGCACACACAGCGGCTTGGACCGTCGGTTCCATCCCTCGAGGTGGACCATACTCCGGGAGGAACTCGCCGTGCCGGACCGCCGCTGCTTCCTCAACACATCTACCGGTGAGTGCGTCAATGTTGATATCCCGGAGCTTCATGACTACGAGCTGCTCGCCCTTACCCCCGAGGGCCTCCTTGTTCTCGCCCGCAAGCCGCCCTGCACCACCACCATCTGCCTGCTCAACCCGCTCACCCGCAATCGGATGCAGCTCCCGCCACTCAACACGCTGGTGCCCTCTGAGTACCACGACGAGATGCTTCCAGAGCGTGATGCCCTTTCTTTAAAATCAGACTTCAAAGCGTGGGGGTCTGGCATTGCTAATGATGATTCAACGGTGGTGCTCTGCTTCAACCAGCTCAATATGCTTGGGATGGCCAAGCCTGGCGACGACCACTGGACGCTGGTAGAATACGATTGTGGTGTCATCACAGATGCACCCATAATGTTTGAAGGCCGCTTCTACTGCGTTACTCACGGTGGTGTCATGGTGCTGGAAACGGGGCCACCACGGTTTGAGATGGTTGCCAAGCTGAATATGCATGCCGATTCAATGGCGGATTCTTTCCACTTCGTGAACAATTGCGGGGACTTGATGCTGGTGCACTCTCGCTTGAGATGGGATAATATATCGGGTCGGTTCTACGACACATATCGCGTGGATTTGGACGCCGGGACACTAATCCTGGTCAAGAGCTTGGGCGTCGCAGGGCGTGCCCTGTTCTTGGGACAGGTTTGCTCTCTCTCGGTGTCTCTAGACGTTTTCCCGTGTGGCTCCCTTTGTGCTGACAGCATCTACTTGAGCTTTGACATGTACGAGAGAGTGCTATTAAAGGTTGAAGCATATCATCTCGCAGATGGAAGCGTCGAGCCCCCCAATAGCTTTGTGGCACGGCCGCATACTCTTGCGGATTGTCTATCTCTGGCCAATACTATCGGATGAGTGAACCTAGCGAGTTATGGTGCTTAATTTGCATGTTGAATCCACCAACTATACAGGGTTGTAAGCATCTACAGTATCTGTCTAGTCTAGCACAAAGAGGAGTTTGGACATGAAAGGAATGCACATTGTCTTTCTAGTGCTGTTGTGGGGAGGTAATGATGCTGAAAAAACACGTTGTTCCATAGTGTGCTAAAACATCTGTACTTGAGACAAGTTCGATTGGAGAAAATATCGAATCTATATATTCTATTTCTTTATTTTGCAGCAAGGTGTTTGTACAATTTAATCTGTGATGTGTGATACTAGATTTGCTGACCAGGTTCGACTGAATACATTTTATCAGTTTATTTAATCACCTCTAGTTTGTTTCCAACACAGCAGTAAATGGTTATTGTTGTTGTGAAATTTTTGTCAAGGTGTTGAGCCCATTATGTTAAATTGGTTCGATGTTAGGGTGCGTTTGGTTGAGGGGATATGATTTGAGGGATGAGGGCATCCCCAACCAGCTGGTTAGGGATAGCCAGTTTTTAGAGAGAATTCCTTATTTGACACTCCCTTAAAATCATGTTCCTTATTTGACACTGAAGAAAATTTTCTTACCTCTATGACCTCTAGTCTTAATTGTTTTCCCTATATGACACTCTAGTGCATTTTGTACACGTCAAAAGACCATTTTACCCATGGGCATACTGTGACACAAATATGCACAAGATAATAGATGTGCTCAAGAAATCTGTGGTAACCAGGATTTTTGACATATTAATTATTTCAGCTAAAATATCTTTTGGCTTTTAATCTTTTTAATTATTGCATACCTCTCGTTTTAGAAAAGAAGAGAAGGTCGTGGATAGAAAAGTCAAGAAGGAAGAGAAGACCATCGCTTTTTGGGTGCTAAGTTTCGTCGTGAGGTTCCTTGTGCCATGTACAGGGTGCAATGACACGTAAATGATTTTTTTTTGTCCTGTGAAGCCGCCCATCTGCAAGACAGGCCAAACAAAGCTTAAGCGCTGAATATTTTAAATGGGCTCTCACGCTAGAATACTGCCTCTGTCATTTTTTTGCCCAGTTTGGCTACCGCAAAAGATTAAATGGGCTATATCAAGCGCTTTGACAGTGTTGGTACTTCTCGGCACTTTGAGTACTCCCGTGGAATTCATTTACTTTCATGCTCCTACGGTGGTCGGGGCTGTTAATGCCTGTGCTCCTGCATCTGCATGTCACTATGTCAGCCAGCAGGTTTTACTTAGGATGTGGGCAGCGTTGCTTCGCTCGATTGACCAAGCGATAAGCGGCGTTAGTCGTCGTGACGGCATTATGAACTCGATCATGCATAGCTGCATCTGGTACCAACAAACCATATTAGCTAATTAGCCTCAACGCTATCTGACCCATGAACAGATTTTGTTGGACACAGTTACTATCTTATACATATTTTTGCTCACATTATCTAAAGGGTAAAAAGGTCTTTTCACGTTACAAAATGCACTAGAGTGTCGTATAGGGGAAAAAATTAAGACTATAGGTCATATAGGGAAGAAAATTTTCTCCAGTGTCAAATAAGGAACATGGTTTTAGGAGAGTGTCAAATAAGGAATTCTCTCCAGTTTTTATGTTTGGTTGGTAGGGTGAGAAGTGGTTATGGATAACCAATTTTTTGTTTGGTTAGAGAGATGGAAGTGGCTAGATAGTTGTGATGACACTCTTTGGTTGAGGTGGTGAGACTAGCCTCTATATTCATATTTGAGCAACACAAATATTTTTTGCTTGAGCTTTGAAATAAAAAATTTACAAGTGTATATACTCGAAATTCGTATACGGCCACATTCTCTATTTATTTATTTATCAAAAACCATTAGTGTTATATCAAACTATTTTTTTTCCTTTTTTGTTTATTATTTTCTATTACTTTGTCGTTGGAATTTGGCAAAAAAATATTGGAATTGACAATGCAATTTTGACATTTCAAGTTAAAATTAAAATTATTTTTTGTACTGCACACAATTTCTTTGCAAATTGAGACACAGAATGACATACGGTACGCAAGCAAATACCAAGCAGCAGCGGCAACCATCAGAAAGAAAGCAGCAGCGGCATTGTCTGCTTAAGGGCCTGACGATTGTACACACATACTTTTGATTCCGTGTGCATAATACACAAACATCAATTCAGCATTCAACTATCCGATTGAGTATTCAGATAACCAAACCGACATTCAGTAGTAGCCATGGCCGCCAGGCAACACCGCTGCATGCTGCAGCAGCAAACCGGCCACGGGGCGACGCCATCACTCAGGATGCAGCGGACACGGACGTCCGCCTGCCCGTTCTGTCCGCGCTGCTACAGAGCCCATAGCGGGCCTGGCGGAAAGCGTCCGCAAAGCCGCTACGACGCCGTATCCGCTACAGGCAGAGTGTTCGACTTCCTCGTATCCCCCAATCGCCCGTCTCCCCGGCCATAGTTGACTCCTCGGCCGCCGCCGAGGTCCCCGGCCGTCGCCCGTCTACCCAGCCGACGAAGGTGGTACTCAAACATCCCGGCCGTTGACCACCTCCCAGGCTGTAGTCGAGCTCGACGCCCTCTCCGCCACCCAGCTACGGAGAGGATGTTTGGCGCGCTATTTCCATTGATTTTACTTGTCCTTCATATTTAGGGCATCTCCAGTCGTTGCGCCCCCCGGGTCCAAAACGCCGCCGTTTTGGGGCCGCCACGGCGCTAAACGGCGCTATTCTGTAACCTGGGGGGGCAGACTTCCCAGTCGCTCACCGAGCCTAAGATTCGGCCCAAACAAACGCAATTTGAAAACTAGCCATTTTTATTGAATTTTGCGAAGTGAGTACATATTCGGCACGAATTTAAAAAAGTAGAACGAAAATTTAAACTAAACTAAAGCTACTGATGAAGGCCGAGGCTCGCGGCGATGGCCTGGCTATAGTCGACGTCGTCGTCGTCGGGGCCGTCGCCGGGGCGCTTGCTCGGCCCCTGTCCGGCGTCGCCGCAGCCATCCCACCTGCTCGCCGCGAGGGCTTGCTGGATCTCGTCCTCGTCGTCGGAGTCTGGGTCCAGGACGATGTAGACGTTCTCCTGCGGCGGCGGCGGGGGAGGGACGCGGAGGCGGGCCGCGTTGGCGGCGGCCTCCTTGTCGCGCGCCGCCTTGCGCTTCTCGACGTCCGCTAGCAGGCGGCGCTGGAGCTCCAGCTCCGCCGCGGTGCTCTCCCGCAGGCTCCACGTCGCGGCGGCGTCGGCGTCGAGCGGCTGGAGCGTGTCCAAGGACAGCTGCTCCGCGACCTTCTGGTCGGGCCACTCGTCCTCGTCGTCGCCGGCGTCCTCCGTCTTCGGGCGAACCACGCGTTCGAAGCGTGGCTCGCCGATGCGGAGGGCGCCGCCGCTACGCCTGCGGGCTGGCGCGCCGGCGTTCAGGAAGGGGGGAGATAGAGATGGACTGGGCGCCGGAGGAGCTGGACGTCGCCGACGACGAGGAGGCGCCCGTCCGCCGCGCTTCCCACGGCTGGTTCTGCCGGGGCGGCATCTCCAGGCGCGGCTCGTTGCCGGCGTGGATGTGGTCGAGGACCCACTCCACGGTCCTGTTGGGGCCGCTCCACCAGCGGCGGCGCCCGTTGGCGTTGAAGCGGCCGTCGACCGACCCGTTGTCGTTGAGGGAGGCGATCTCCCTGTCGCGGCGGCTGGTGAGTTGCTGCCACCAGAACTAGTCGACGCCCGACTCCGGGAAGCGGTCGGGCTCCGCCATGGCGTCGCGCATCTCGCGGATGGCGCGCCGGAACTCGGGGTCCGTGTTGGGGAGGGGAGGCACGGGCACCCCGCCGCCGCTGAGCGCCCAGCAACTCTGCCCAGCGCCGGAGCTCGTGAGGCGCATGTCCGGCGGGCACGGGTAGCCCGCGCGGTACAGCGCCATCGCCTCGCTCCGGCGAAGGTGGCGGCGTGGGAAGCCGTTGGCCGCTGCGCCGTCCTTGTAGCTGACCATTGCGTGGAGAACGGGGGAGAGGAGAAGAGAGGAGAGCGCCGAGGGGAAGAAGAGAAGAGGAGAGCGCCGGTGGAAGAATGGCGAGCGCGGCGAGCGGCGGGGGGATTTTATAGGCGACCAGGCATTTACTGCGCGCGCGTCCCCTCGCTGCCGCCCGCCACGCCATTACGCCGGCAGCC
This sequence comes from Alopecurus myosuroides, assembly GCA_028641055.1. NCBI lineage: Eukaryota > Viridiplantae > Streptophyta > Magnoliopsida > Poales > Poaceae > Alopecurus > Alopecurus myosuroides. The sequence continues at coordinate 183,326,855 of CM054058.1, forward strand.
TTTGAACGGGCGCATGCACTGGGCGGCCGCCACGCCATAAACGCCGGCAGCCTTTTGACCGCGCGGAAGCCGAGAAGATGATCACGGGGCGGTTCTGTTCCCGCGCTTTCTCGTCGCTGGGTTTGGCCTGGGTGCTGCGGCGCGAAATAGCGCCGAAACGGCGCTATTTGGGCTTCTGGAGGGGGGGGCGAGTGGTGAAGAAATGGCGCTATTCGCCGCTTCCGGCGCGATAAAGGCCCCCTGGGGGGCTCTAGGGGGGGACGGCTGGAGATGCCCTTAGCTTTGTTGGCCCTTAATTTTATTCAAGGGAATATAGCTCCTTAGGAAGTGTAACACTCAATATACCATCGTACGACATCTTTATTAAATAGTGGTGTTGAATAATTCAACAAATGCATTTGACCAGTGGCTCCAATGTTCAATCAGTGGAACATGTGTTTAACATAGCTCCTTAGGAAGTGTAACACTCAATATACCATCGTATGACATCTCCATTGGCTCCAATGTTCAATCAGTGGAATAACTTTACTAACTACCAAAAACAAAATAGTAATTTGTAGGAGCTCCAAGAAATAAAGCAAACACTCTAGAGTTAGTCAGATTTATATCCCTCCTAGCAACAGCAAAGATTTATATCGTTTCAGAACATTTTCTTCATCTCCATTTATGTTAACACTGAGGTGTTAAAACTGAGGTTACATTGTTACGCTTACAGGAGGGAGTATAGTGACACCACTGCGACAACATCATTAGGGACGACAACATGAGCTGGTTCCGAATGACGCACTCGACATTGATCTTGTTGAAGCTCGGGGCGCTTGTTAGTTATACTATTAGGGGCATGTAGATTGTGTCGGGGGATTACCCCCGAGTAGGGGTAAGGCAAGTGCTAAAGGCAAGGTCAGAAGAGGTGTTTGGCATAGTAGCTGGCTACCCGGTACCTACTACCCGGTTGACTGCTATTCGGCCGTACCCACTGATGGCCAGAAGGAAGAATCAAGGAAGTTATGTTCTTCCGAGTAGAGGAAGTGGTCTGAGTAGAGGGAGTGAGTTCCTACTCGGGCCAGAAGTCAATGGAGCCGTTCTGACACAGGATCCCGCGTATCCTGTGTCCGTACGGCGTGCGGTTCAACTTACGGAGCGCGTGATTATCCGCGCTACGGCGTGGCTACAGGACGGGTGGGCGCCTGTCACGTCCTGTCACTGACAGAGGGGACAGGACAGGGCTAGGGGCCTACCCTATCTCACTGACAAGGGTGGACAGGTCCCATCTCCGAACGGGCAACGACTTACGAGGCAAGCGTCAGCGGGAACCCGGAAGCGTGCTCTGTTCTGCAGTGCTCATGTCATATCAAGCTGTACCTTTTAGTCTTATTCTATCCGGCTAGGCACCAGTATATAAGGTGCCCTGCCACCTCCTGTGAGAGGTTCGCTGCATTCGCGCTCACTACATCATAACATTTGATACTCACTTCACGTAGAGAGAGCCAGAGAGTAGAGTGGCTACTCGACTGAAGGCCAGATTGTGGCTACTCGATGAATCCACATATAAAGAGAGAGGCAGGAGTAAGGGTGTTACCTCCACACGAGGGCCCTGAACCTGGGTAAGATCTTGGTGTTTGCAGTGTTTGATTCATCCCACACGCGGCTACTCATCGTGTGATCCCTCCCCGAGCACCTCCAGCGTCCATCGACCCCAAACAATTAGCCATCCCATGGCATCTGCCGTGACACCACCACGACAGTTGGCGCCCACCGTGGGGCAACTAGCGGCGCTGGCTGGAATCCATGTTCGGACGGGAATCATTTCTGCTACTGGGGAGCGCGTGGTCTTTGGCCTTGTCCACAGATTCGGCTCCTTCGACTTCGTCATCGACAACACCGGCGATTTCGGCGGGAGGCCCTTGCCGGAGGGCGGCTCGGTGCTTTCCTTCGGCTCGCACCTCGTCTACGTCGCCACCACCATCGTCCGAGAGTACCCCGAGCTGGTGCTCGTCGCGGAGGATCCCCCTGCTGTCATCGCTGCCCGCGGAAGACCAATCGACGGCTCCGCGGACAGCGTGGAAGTGCTGATGACTGGCCCAGCTATCGCTGCCGGGAAGGGCGCAGCCGCAACCGCGGCAGTCATCGAGGAGCCTGCTGGCCCGAGTGAGGCTCCGAGAACGCACAAGCCCTACGAGCTGCCGTAGAACATCCCGGGCTACATCCCTCCTTCCACGACTTCGACGATACCGGCATCCGCCGTGCGGATGGGCATGCCGCCTCCCACCGAGCTCGAGCTCATGGCCATCAAGGCGCAACTCGACCAGCAGCGTCAAGCGCTGCTCACGGAGCAGCTGGAGCTGGAAAAGGTTAGCTCGAGCTTAACCTAGACCAGAACGAGTACAACAGGGCCCATGGCTTTACTCCTGTGGTTAGGCGTCCTGTTAAGCTAGGCACTACTCGTCGCAACTTAGGCGCCGAGATGGCAACCGTTGGTGAGGTTCCTAGCCAGTATGCCACTGCAAACACCTCTACCCGACCTAGATACAACACCCCCGCAAAAACCCTTAGAGCTGCAGAGGCCGTAGCTGCTGAGTTGCCGAACCTTGCCGGCGACGCGCGCGCTAGGCAGCTAGAGAGGCTCAATGAGCTGGTGCTAGAGGCTGCTAGGCAGAATGAGGAGTTCCGGAAAGCCAATCCGGGCGCTAGAGCTTCTCAGGTGGTGCATTCACATGCGGTCAGATCTAACGATCAGGCCTCATCCCCGCATCCCAGTCGTGAGAGGGACCGGAGTGCGTACTCCGGGAAAGACAGACAAATGCAGGTGTACGACCCGGCTGTCGCCGCGAAACAACAATCTGTGCCGCGACAGTCCGGTCAAAAACACAATACTGCAGGAGCAGGCTATCAATCCCATAAAGCTCACAGCAAGACGCGAGATGGAGATCGCCCAGGCCCTTCTCGGCATCAGGTCGCTCAGCCTACTCGGCAGAGGACCCAGCAGCCAGCTGCTGCACAGCCGCGTGCGGATGCGCCAGCAGCTGTCCCGATGGAGCAACCTGCGGTTGTGCAGGTGAACAGATATGATGACGGCTACTCGGCGATGGGGCTGGCTGGCTATGCTGATCCAAGGGACATCGTTGATCGCGTAGGTGAGCGCGTGTTGGAGCCCACTGATGCAAGGTACACGCTGGACCGGATCAATCGGTCTGCGCAACTCGAGAGCAAGGGGCCACCTGGCCCAGAGTGCTTCGCTCATCGCATCATGAACGAGCCGTCCGTGAAGCAGTTCCAACTCGCCAGGGGGACCAAGTGCTACAACGGCAACACCAAGCCGGAAGACTGGCTCAATGACTATGTCATAGCTGTGCACATTGCAGGCGGCAACCGGAGATGGGCGGTGCGGTATATACCGCAGATGCTAGAAGGCCCAGCAAGAACTTGGCTCAACAACCTGCCCAAGCACAGCATCAACTGCTGGCTAGACTTCGCGGAAGCCTTCGTCAGCAACTTCACCAGCACTTACCACAGGCCGAATAGGCCGCAGCAGCTGTCCGCTTGCAAGCAGCGGGAAGAGGAGACTGACCGCGAGTATCTTACTCGGTGGAGCACTTTGAGGAACACCTGCGAAGGTGTGAATGAGGCCCAGGCCATTACTTGGTTTGCGTAGGGCTGCAGGCATGGCAGCATGTTGTGGCAGAAGCTGCAGCGCGAGATGCCGAGTACTCTTGCTGAGACCATCAAGATCGCGGACATGTACGCACTCGGCGACCCAACTCAGCTTCTGATGGACTCCCCTGAGCCAAGAAGGAGCTACAACAGCAACAAGCGCAATGATTTCCGCAACAAGCGCAGAGGTGACCGGATTGATACTCGGTATGATCCCGAGGAGGTGAATGCTGTGACTACGGCTGCTGGGAGTAGCCAAAGGCAAAAAACAGCTGGAGCCCAGTACGGGCAAAACCAAAATCAGGGCCAAGGCATCAAGAAGCCATACAACGCTCCCCAGCAGAGTAGCGGCAACTCGGATCCCGCTCCTAACTTCATCTTTGGGAGCATGAGGGATGGTCCATGCAGTTTCCACACTCGGCATCCGGCCAGGCCTGCCAACCACACTACTCGGCAATGCAGCTGGTGGGAGCAGATCAAGAACGAGGGCCTGCCCCCTCCTCCTCCTCTGCCAGCCGCGAATGCCAATGTGCAGCCTGCTCGGGCACCCGCTCCCAGGCCTGCAGCCTTCCCGAGAAGAGAAAATGTGAACCAGGTGGCTTTAGGAGACAACCGCTACTTCAACAACGACGGCTACCGCAACAACAACAACAACAACGACCGCAACCGCAACTTCTACACCCGCAACAACAACAGAGGCAACAACAACAACAACAACAACCAAGGTAACAACAACAACAACGACAATGGAGGTGGAGACCGCAACCAGTACCAGGAGCACCACGAGAGCTACATGATCTTCACTTCCGAGCCCGCCGACAAGCAGTCTCAGCACAGGCGCGCGATGGAGGTCAATGTTGTGATCCCTGCTGTTCCTCACTACCTGCGCTGGTGCAACCAAGAGATCACATGGTCCAGAGCTGATCATCCTAAGGTGATGCCCAATCCAGGTAGCTATGCTTTGGTGTTGTATCCCACCTTCTTGGGTACTCAGAAGAACGTGAGATTCAGCAAGGTCCTGATTGACAACGGCAGCAGCATCAACATTGTGTACAGAGACACACTTGAGAAGCTCGGAATGCCCGAGAACATGCTGCTACCCAGCAGGACCACTTTCCATGGCATTGTGTCGGGAGTGTCTTGCTCTCCAATCGGCCGCGTCTGGATAGACGTCCTACTTGGCACCAGGGAGAACTGCCGCACTGAGAGCTTGGCCTTCGAGGTGGTTGACCACCAGAGCCCATACCATGCCCTACTCGGCAGGCCTGCTCTCAGCAAGTTCATGGCTTCAACCCATGCTGCCTACTTGAAGATGAAGATCCCTGGCCCCAATGGAGTGATCACCATCTCTGGTGACTACAAGAAGTCTATGGAGTGTGCCTCTGCTGGTTCTCAGCTGGCGGAATCCATGGTCATTGCTGCAGAAAAGAAGAAGATGTACGAGGTGGTTTCTATGGCGCAAGCAGCGCAAGGTGGCGCGCCTGGGATGCCAAGTTTCCAGTACGGGACTGTGTTCCAAGCGTTCCAAGAGACAAAGAAGGTCCATGTTGATCCTGAGTTCCCAGACCGTGTTGCCATCATTGGCGCCGGGTTGGGAGAGAAATAGGAAAGCGAGCTCATCCACTTCCTCCGTGAGAATCGGGACGTGTTTGCCTAGTCCAATGAGGATTTACCAGGTGTCCCGAGGGAGTTGGTTGAGCACTCGCTACATGTGCGGCATGACGCCAAACCAGTGAAGCAGGCGATGCGCCGCTTCGGAGATGAGAGAAGGAAGGCTATCGGTGATCAGATCACCAAGTTGCTGATAAGCAACTTTATCATGGAGGTTTTGCATCCGGATTGGCTAGTCAACCCGGTTATGGTTGAGAAGAAGAAGGAGGACCCCAAGGACGACACCGCGTGGCGCATGTGCGTGGACTACACCGACCTGTGAAAGATCATCGTCCGTTTTGGTAATCGTACGACAACATAACTATTTGATCTAATGTTTGTTCAAATGATGAAAATGCCCAGGTTATTAGGTTCACTATATATATGGGGCTCGTGCTTGTGATATACGAAAAGTGCTAAGTGAAAGGGAGCCAGGGAACCAAAAAGAGCAGGAGCGGAGGCTCCGGTGAATGCACCGGAGGCTCCGCTCAGGGTCCGGTGGAGGTCCGGTGGTGGCTCCGCCAAACCACCCCTCTGTTGGAGCAGAGCGGACGCTCCGGTGGATTCTCCGGTGCACCTCCGGTGGGCGGAACCTCCGCCAGATCCACCGGAGGCTCCGCCCTCGCCAAATCACTTGGCCTGTGCAAACAGGGTCCGGTGCGCATCCGGTGGCACCTCCGCCAAAATGCCCTTCTGTTTGAGAAGAGCGGAGGTTCCACCGGAGGCTCCGGTGGACATCCGGTGGACCCCCTGGTCCAGTGCAAATGGACTCCGGTGGAGGGTCCGGTGGGAGGTCCGCTAATTCCCCCTTCTGTTGGAGAAGAGCGGAGGTTCCACCGGAACCTCCGGTGGGCGGAACCTCCGCTCAATCCACCGGAGCCTCTGGGGCATTCTACAGCGCGCACGGGCTAGGGCACTGCGCAACTGCGCAGTGCACAGAAGACCACCGGAGCCTCCGGTGAAACCACCGGAGCCTCCGGTGGAACTGGACTGCAACGACCACTTAAGTGGAAGGGGTATAAATACCCCTTCCCCTACCTCTTAAATGCCAAGCTTTTCCCATTCTCTCTCCTAGCCATTAATGAAAGCTTCAAACACCTAGATCTCCCACTCCGTCCACCCAATCACTCCCAAACTTGGTGGAGAGCTAGAGGAGACCTAGATCCACACTTCCACCAAAGGAATCTCAAATCCATCCACCACAACCTAGTAGATCTAGAAACCTACTTGAGGCCTAGAAACCTTAGTAGATCTCGTGCTTGTAGTTTCCACCTTGTTGCAAGAAGCTACGGATTGCTTGAGAGCCTCCATCCATCTTGTGGAGTGACCTCAAGCCCTTGTAAAGGTTTGGTCAACGCCTTCAAGTCGACCTCATAGTGGAAACGAGCATCTCCCTCACCGGAGAAGCTCAAGGAGAACAAGGTGTGCACAACCATGCTATTGAGGAGCGCCTAGGTGGCTCCCCACCTCTCCAACGTAGATGTACTTCTCTTTGAGAAGGAACTACGGTGAATCATATCCTTGTCTCCTTGTTTACACTTGTTGTTTGCTTTACTACCTTACGCTTTACTTCCGTTGCGCATATTATTTTACCCACATAGGTTGCTCACCTAGTTGCACATCTAGAGAATCGTATCTTATCTTACTAAGCCCTTTAAAAGGAAAAGAAAAGAAAAATTGGTAGTCAACCTATTCACCCCCCCTCTAGTTGACCATAGTGCACTTTCAATTGGTATCAGAGCCTCGGCTCTTACTAAGGGCTTAACCGCCTAAGAGTACATTGGTCGATCAAAATACCCCCGGTAGTTCTAGTGCGGAAATCTCCAAGATGTCCGACAGTATATCTAACCTACAAGACACGGTTGGAATCCTCCAAACCGAAATGTCTAAGGTTAGCTCTACTGTCAGTATGGAGGTTTCTAGCATCAAGAAAATGATGGAGGTATTGATGGGGAGAACCAAGGGGTCCGAGGAAACACCTCCCACCACCAAAGATGTTAGCTCGGATGAAGAGTCCATTCCGGACATCGACGAAATGGAAGCTAACATCGCTTTAGCCAAGGCGAAAGCCAAAGCAAAAGCCGATAAAAAGGCTAAGGGTAGTGGGAACTCCGAGGGCTCCAAGTCTCAATTGGCTAACGGTTCGGGGTCTAACTCTAAAGTTCCACCGCCTCCCAATTACGATTCTATCCACCCTATTGCTACAATACCACACATGGTTAATGTTGGAAATCCTCCCATGCTTAACACTAACGAATTCTCATCATGGAAGTTCGATATGGAGTCTCACATTTCAGGTTCTTGCACCGCCTTATGGAGAAGCATTCTTCATGGATTCCATCCTCACGATCCAAGCAACTTGACCCCAAGAGAGGACGTGGAATTCCAACTCAACAAGACCGCTATCGTGACTATCCAAAAGGCTCTCCCAAGAGAACATCTCGAGCACATTCGCGGCTTGAAGACCGCCAAGGAAGCATGGGATAAACTTGACTCCTTGTTTCAAGGAAATGCTAGCATCCAATCATCAAAATATGATGTTGCTCTCGACAAGTCCGAGAACTTCGTCATGCTTGAAGACGAGAGTCCCGAGGAGCTATATAGAAGAGTTGTCACTCTTGGCAATCAACTAAGGGATTTTGGGAAAGAGGAAATCTCCGATGAATGGATCAAGAGAAAGTTTGTCAAGGCCATAACCCCATTTGAGAAGAATCTCTCCACTAGCATTCGAACAAGATCCGACTACAACTCCCTTAACTCCATTGGAGTTCTAAGTGAGTTCATTGCCATATCCTTATCTCACAAAAGTGCGGATGATGCTCTTGCTCGCTCTAGAGGACATGGAAAGTCTCCCAACCTTGCCTTGAAGTCTAAAGCAATGGCCAAGATCGAAGAAGTTGATGATGATGATGATGATGATGAGGACTATGAGGATACATACAAGGGTGCCCATAAATGTATTGCTCTTGCCATGCAAGGGTATTGGAAGAGATGGGAGGCTCACAAAGCCGGTGCCCCAAGACCTTCAAGGAACAAGATCTTTAGGAAGAAAGGGGAACGGCCAAGGACATGCTACAATTGTGGAAGTGCAAACCACTTCGTCAAAGAGTGTCCCTTTGAGCCAAGGGAAGAGAATGAAGGGAAGCTTGTTCGCAAGGACAAGAACAAAGCTCCACAAAACAAGAACCTCGCTAGAAGAGTTCCAAGGGCCCTATATGTTCAAGAAGGCCCCACATTGGAGACATACTACTCCGGAGATGAAGGAGAAGATGAAGTCGTAGGTGTCGCCCACGTCGCCATAGCTACCACTTCCTCTTCATCGGTCTCTCTATTTGAATCTCCCAATGAGAAGACATCAATCCGACCTACATGTCTCATGGCAAAAGCCACCGCGGTAATAACTTCCACCTCCAAGTCTATTAACACTACCTCTCCTTCATTATTGGATTGTGTTGAAAACATTGGTGACGATGAGGAGGCCAAGAACCTAGGATCTTGGTTGTGTAGTCTTGAAGGTGAAACTAAAGAAAAAGTAAAAGCTCTCCTAAGGCAACTTGATGATGCCAACTCTCTCATTGATGAGAAAGAGGAGATCATCATGGCCTTGGAGAATCATGGTGGTACCAATGAGAATCATGATGGTGAACTAATTAAGGCTCTTGAAAAGGAGAGATCCATGAGAGCCTCTCTTGAAGAAAGACTATCTAGTTTACAAGACACTTATGCTATTAATGTTTCTAAGCTTAGGAAAGATAACGAAAAATCTCTTGCCAAGCTTAAGAAAGAACATGCTAAATCTCTTGTTTTACTTAAATAATTTGAAGAGGAAGAGTTGAAGCTAGGAATAGCTCACCAAAAACTTGACGAGGAGCATGACAAACTAAAAAAGGAGTTTAAATCTCTTAAGGAAATTCATGACAAACTTGCCAAGTCTCGAATCAAGCTCCTAGCTCAACAATCTAAGCATGTTGCATCTTCATCAAATAGCATTGTTATTGCACCTACCTCTTCTACTACAACTAACAATGTAGGGAAGGAAAGAATTCTCAACGATGCAATAAGTTCTCAAGGGACCAAGAAAGGAAAAGAGGGACTTGGTTTCATTTCCAAGTCAAAGAAGATATCCAAGAATGTCACTACTCCCCCTCAAAATGTTGTCTTTGTGAAAGAGGGTGAGGTGACCAAAGAAAAGGAGACCAACGCCATTATGGGTGGTGATACCTCTAGGGGGAGCATCACTCATAATGATTTCGCCGGAAAATATAATCCATCTTATGTTCTTATGAAATCTAGGGATGGACATGTTTATGCTAAATACGTTGGTACTTCTTATGGTGATGATTATCATTGGACTATTTGGGTTCTTAAGACCCTTGTGACTAACAAAAGAGGACCCATTGAAGGATGGGTACCTAAATCAAGAAATTGATCTCTTGTAGGGAAAAGCTTCCGGGTCTAACAAATGGACAGTGGATAGTGGTGCATCCCAACATATGACCGGAAGCCATGACGCAATAAGCAAGCTTGAACCTCCTCTACCTCATCTCAATTGCGTCACTATTGGTGATAAGTCCGAGCTTAAGGTGTTGGGACGAGGCAAGGTAGCAATCTCAAATGATTTATCAATTGAGAATGTTCTCCTTGTTGAGTCCCTTGGCTATAATTTGATGTCCGTTCTCCAACTTGCGAATTGTGGTTTCACCTCGTTCTTTAATAAAGAGAGTGTGATTGTCACTTGGGAGATATCTCTTAAAGTAGCCTTTGTTGGGTTTGTCGAGAACGGCATGTATGTAGTGCACTTCTCTAAAGAAGACACGTGTGCCGCGACATGCCTAATGGCTAAAGTTGATGTGGGGTGGCTTTGGCATCGCCGACTAGCCCACACCAATATGAGAATGTTACATGATCTCCAAAGTGGCAATCACGTTCTAGGACTAACCAAAGCTAAGTTTGCTAAAGATCGTGTGTGTAGCTCTTGCACCTTTGGGAAGCAACATGGGGAACAACACCCAACCAAGACAACAATCTCCACCACAAGAATTCTCGAGCTCATTCACTTAGATCTCTTTGGTCCACTATCCTATGATAGTCTCGGAGGAAAGAAGTATTGTTTGGTGATTGTGGATGACTATTCAAGATATTGTTGGGTGTATTTCTTCAAGAGGAAAAGTGAAACTCAAAGTAGAGTCATCGAGTTCATCACTCTAGTTGAGCGCCAACACAATGCTACTATATTGGCAATCCGGAGTGATAATGGCTCGGAGTTCAAGAACTACACCGTTGAGGGTTTTCTTAGTGAAGAGGGTATTGCTCATCAATATTCCACTCCATATACCCCTCAACAAAATGGTGTTGCGGAGAGAAAGAACCGGACTTTGATGGATGCGGCTAGAACTATGATTGCGGAGTTCTCTTCTCCCTATAAATTTTGGGCCGAAGCCGTCTCCACCGCATGTCACGCCACCAACCGGTTATATCTTCGCAAGATCTTGAACAAGACCCCCTATGAGATTCTCACGAGTAAGAAACCGGATGTATCTTACTTCAAGGTCTTCGGTTGCAAGTGCTTCATTCGCAAGAAAGGTAAACGGTTGTCAAAATTTGAGACTAGATCCTATGAGGGTATTTTTGTTGGTTATGCCACAAACGCTCACGCCTATAGAGTCTACAACAAGTCCACCGGACAAGTTGAAGAAGCTATAGACGTGGTGTTTGATGAGGATAATGGCTCCCAAGGGGGGCGTATAGATCATGGTGTTGTAGGAGATGCAATTCCTCCCATCGTCATAAGAAGAATGGGGATTGGTGAAATAATCCCCATTGAGGGACACCGGATGACGGAGGGAGAAGGACTATGCCCCACTCAAGTGGAGCCATTGACTACACCCATTGATGATCAAGCTATCCAACAAGATGCACCAAACCCTCAAGCTAACAATCAAGGCCAAGCTAATGACCAAGGCCAAGCGATTCATCTCAATCATGATCAAGACTCTATCATTGTTGAGAATGCTCAACCTAGTGGTGATTCATCACCCATTATTGATCAAGGACAAAACAAAGAAGGACATGCCTCCGATAAAGAAGGTGATTCTCAATCCATATCCAAGGAATCTTTGGAGGAGATACTATCACGAAGAGCAAAGAGAAGACTAGAGAGTCTTGAACGAGCGGGTCATACGGAGGACAAGATTCTTGGACAAGTCCGTGGAAGAGTGGTCACTAGAAGGCAATTGGCGGATTTTAGCAAGGCTCATGCATTTGTCTCCTTCATTGAACCCAAAAAGGTGTATGAAGCTCTCGAAGATCAAGATTGGCTTGAAGCCATGCATGATGAACTCAATAACTTTGAGCGCAACAAAGTGTGGAAATTGGTCCCTAGACCCAAAGATTGCAAGAATGTTATTGGCACCAAATGGGTGTTCAAGAACAAACAAGACAAAGATGGTATTGTCATTCGCAACAAGGCAAGATTGGTTGCCCAAGGTTTTTCTCAAGTCGAAGGTATCGATTTCGGTGAAACCTTTGCTCCCGTAGCTCGTCTTGAATCCATTCGCATCCTACTTGCCTATGCATCGCATCATAACTTCAAGTTACAACAAATGGATGTAAAAAGTGCTTTCCTTAATGGTCCCATTAGTGAGTTAGTATATGTCAAGCAACCTCCGGGCTTCGAGGATCCCAACCACCCCGATCATGTCTATAAACTTGATAAGGCGCTCTATGGACTTAAACAAGCTCCACGTGCGTGGTATGAGCACCTTAAAGAGTTTCTAGTAGATCGCGGGTTTAATGTTGGTTTAATCGATCCCACCCTCTTTACCAAGACGGTTGGAGGTGACTTGTTCATATGCCAACTCTATGTGGATGACATCATTTTTGGGTCTACTAACACTTTGTTCAATGAGGAGTTTTGCAAGCTTATGACCGATAGGTTTGAGATGTCTATGATGGGAGAGTTGGAGTTCTTTCTTGGCTTCGAAGTGAATCAATATTATGAAGGAACTTTCATCAAACAAGCCAAATATACTCAAGACATGCTCAAGAGATTTAATATGAATGATGCCAAACCTATGAAGACCCCTATGTCCACGACCACCGACTTGAAACCCGACCCTAATGGGAAAGAGGTAGATCAAAAGGTATACCGCTCCATGATTGGCTCTTTGCTCTACCTTTGTGCATCTAGACCCGATATCATGTATAGCGTAGGTAAATGTGCAAGGTTTCAAGCCTCTCCGAGGCAAAGTCATTTGGAAGCCGTGAAACGAATCTTTCGATATCTAGTTCATACCCCAAACTTCGGTCTTTGGTACCCCAAGGGTTCAAGTTTTCAGCTCATTGGATACTCGGATGCGGATTATGCGGGAGAGAAGACGGATAGGAAGTCCACATCCGGGGGTTGCCAATTCCTTGGCCGCTCTTTGGTATGTTGGTCTTCTAAGAAGCAAAATTGCATTGCTCTCTCTACCGCCGAGGTCGAGTATATCTCCGCGGCAAGTTGTTGTGCCCAATTGCTATGGATGAGGCAAACCTTGAAGGATTATGGTATTCATTTTGACAAGGTGCCTCTTCTTTGTGATAATGAGAGTGCTATCAAGATCGCCTACAACCCGGTTCTTCATTCCAAGACGAAGCACATTGAGATCCGTCATCATTTCATTCGGGATCATGTTGAGAAAGGTGATATTGATCTCTCATATGTCTCTACAACGGATCAACTTGCCGATATCTTCACGAAGGCCCTTGATGAACCAAGATTTCGAGCTTTGAGGAATGAACTAAATGTCATAGATTCCTCCAACTTCACTTGAAACCTTGCATATCTACCCTCATTATGCATGCTATTAGGCTTAGATGTAGGCATGGACATAGGGGAGCACTATTCAACTCATGAATATGCACTCCTCCTATTATGCGAAAAATAAACCATCATTGCATATCTAGTCATTTGTGACTTATTGTGCTTAATTGTGAGTAGTAATTTTGGACCCAAGATATATCTTCGCGGTGCCAAGTTACACATTCAAACATGGTGGCCTCGGCCACCGACCATTGTGTGTGCTTTGGATCTTTCACGCCTATCATATCTCCGTCTTGACAACTCGTGCGGGTCCGATCTTCTATCTTTTGTTGCTTCTTGCGGACCCCATCAAGTAAGGTCTCTCGTATATCAGTAACGTTTTTCCAACCCAAGCCCCACTTGCCCAAACCTTTGTTTCTATAGTATTTCTCGTGATTTTCCAATCTTGGCGTGCCAAAACTTCAGTTGGGCGGAACCTCCGGTGAAACCACCGGAGGCTCCGCTTGGCCTGTCCACCGGAACTCCACCGGAGGCTCCGCTGGGTCCCTGTGGCTCAGCGGGCCAAAACCTAATGTTTTGGCACAGGGGCAGACGCTCCGGTGTGAACCACCGGAGGCTCCGCTGGCGGGAGCGGAGGCTCCGGTGAAACCACCGGAGGCTCCGCCGGCGGAAAATTACAGTGGATAAGTTGAGGACGCGCGGGGGTAAGTGAGATCCAATCTCATTTTCCCCCACCCGTCCCCATCTTCTTCCTCACGAACCGCCGCCGCCCCCAAGATCTCCGCCGCCGGATTTGGGTGCTCCACCGCGGGGAGGCCTTCTCCTTGCCTCAGGACGCCCCGGGATCCTTCCCTCCTTCCTTTTTCACCATGGATGCAGCCGGTACGTGCTCTCTCTCTCTCTCATCTAGTTGATGGATGAGATGCATAGGAGCTCATGTTCTAGCCTTCTAGATTTGTGGATTTGGAGTTTTAGGAGTGGAATTTCCCTAGTACAAACCCTAGCAACCTAGAAAATGTATGTTAGGTTTGAATCGTTGTGGTTGTAGGGGAACCATTGCCCTAACCCTAGATTATTCATCCCTAACACCATGAATATATTGGTTTCTTGGTTTTGTGCGTGCTTTATTGTCTCGAGATTTATTCGTTCTTCATGTTCTTATTGCTTTCTCTCTTAGATGCTTCCGGTTCCAAGGGAAAAGGGCAACGGTACAATACCACCGGCCGCCGCAAGCCTCCACCCGTGGATGAGATTCAAGCCGAACTTGACAGCTCTCAAGGCAAGCGCAAGCGCTTCCCGGTTCCCGAGAAGACTTTGCCAAAGAAGAACACCACACCAACCGCATCCAAGATGTCCGATTCGCTATTTCTGAAGGAAAGACGGGAGAATCCGTATGTGATTGCCCGTGACCGCTTAATGCCCCAATTCCGGGGCAAGGATCCTCGTTTTCACACCGTCTTCCAAGGACAAATCTATAGTGAGATCTTGATGAGGAAGCCAAAGGAGAATGTTGTTCCCCAACATGCCATCAATCTTGGGCACATGGAACGCAACCAAAAGTACTTTGGGGAGGCCCTCGAGCTCATTGAAAAGTTTGGTCTCGGTCCCATTATCACTCTTCAACAAGATTTTGATGAAGAGCTCGTCTGTCAGTTCCTTGCCACAGTTTATCTAGGCAATGAGACCAACCGTCACCTCATTTGGATGACCAAGGGAAGACAACTCGACATCACTTGGAAGGATGTTGGCATTATTCTTGGTGGCTACCCGGATTTTGGTCCATTTGCTAAGGGAGAAGAGTTTGCTAATGAATGGTTCCGTGTTCATGCCATCAACACCGCGTCTCTTCCCAAGGATGAACTTACTCCTCTTTATCATTGGAAGAAGTACGCCGTTGGGTTCGTCAAGGGTCTCTATCCCACATATGACATCATGTTGCGGATCTATAGAGAGACTATCAACCCAAAGGCGAGGAATGTGGACGAGATCCAAGGTTTCTTGAAGAACTTGATGCTTCTTACTCATCAACACCGGATGGATGCCACTCCTCGCAAGCTTGATGTGCTTGACTACATTTGGAATGAGTTGTGGCATGCCATATGCAACCGCAAGAATGCTTGCTTTGGGCCTTTCATCATGAAGATCATATTACACGTGTGGAATGCCAAGTTTCCGGATGAACCTATGGATGATGAGCATTGGATCTCTCACACGGAAAAGAGGCTTCTCATGAAAGATCACACCGAACCCGTTGTGCATCCCACTCTCGCCATCCGCAAGCACAAGGCTAGGCCTCGCATCATTGTTGATGAGGAAGAAGCCGAGGGTCCATCTCAACCTCCTCCCTCTAGCAATGCCTTCAAATGGATGGCACGGGCTCTCAAGAAAGTGTTTCGGTTGAACAAGAAAGTAGAGCAACATCAATGGGAAGCACATTATGATCGGGAACTCAAGAACCGCAAAAAGGCTCAAGCATCTCGTGAACGTCTCCGTGAAGAGGGTCTCTCCATTGAATCCCCGGCTCTTGATAGCATCACAGATTGGGATGCATGGCAAGCAAAGGACTCCAAGGGCAAGCTCATTGAATGGTCCGAGGAAGAAGGAGACGAAGCCACTAGCTCTCACCACCGTGATCCCTCCCCAGCTCCGGAAGCCTCTTCCTCCTCCTCCGAGTGATTTGGGACGTTTGCATCTTGGTATCTCTCTCTTTTTGGTATCTTGATGCCAAAGGGGGAGAGAGATTTATATTAGGAACGGGCATTTGCATGGGTCTCCCTCACGCTTTCTCGATTTGCATCTTTCTTTTGCTTGAGGGAGTTTGGCTTCGCATTTGAACTATTTGGAACTTCGTTTGTTTACATTGTTCGTATCTATCGTGAACCTCGCTATATTATGTTCGTGTGTGAACCTCGTTTTATATTATTTATGTGTTATATGTGTTATGTGCTATCATTGTGTGTTATGTGCTATCATTGTCATATTACTATTGTATATCATGCCTTAGTGATCTCAATATGAAAGGAGCATATCTTTAGGGGGAGCTCCGTTCATATTGCGTCCGTAATCATGCAAATAATTATGTTGTCATCAATTACCAAAAAGGGGGAGAATAAAGATCATCGTCCGTTTTGGTAATCATACGACAACATAACTATTTGATCTAATGTTTGTTCAAATGATGAAAATGCCCAGGTTATTAGGTTCACTATATATATGGGGCTCGTGCTTGTGATATACGAAAAGTGCTAAGTGAAAGGGAGCCAGGGAACCAAAAAGTGCAGGAGCGGAGGCTCCGGTGAATCCACCGGAGGCTCCGCTCAGGGTCCGGTGGAGGTCCGGTGGTGGCTCCGCCAAACCACCCCTCTGTTGGAGCAGAGCGGAGACTCCGGTGGATACTCCGGTGTACCTCCGGTGGGCGGAACCTCCGCCAGATCCACCGGAGGCTCCGCCCTCCGCCAAATCACTTGGCCTGTGCAAACAGGGTCCGGTGCGCATCCGGTGGCACCTCCGCCAAAATGCCCTTCTGTTTTAGAAGAGCGGAGGTTCCACCGGAGGCTCCGGTGGACATCCGGTGGACCCCCTGGTCCAGTGCAAATGGACTCCGGTGGAGGGTCCGGTGGGAGGTCCGCCAATTCCCCCTTCTGTTGGAGAAGAGCGGAGGTTCCACCGGAACCTCCGGTGCACCTCCGGTGGGCGGAACCTCCGCTCAATCCACCGGAGCCTCCGGGCTGTTCTACAGCGCGCACAAGCTAGGGCACTGCGCAACTGCGCAGTGCACAGAAGACCACCGGAGCCTCCGGTGAAACTGGACTGCAACGGCCACTTAAGTGCAAGGGGTATAAATACCCCTTCCCCTACCTCTTAAATGCTAAGCTTTTCCCATTCTCTCTCCTAGCCATTAATGAAAGCTTCAAACACCTAGATCTCCCACTCCGTCCACCCAATCACTCCCAAACTTGGTGGAGAGCTAGAGGAGACCTAGATCCACACTTCCACCAAAGGAATCTCAAATCCATCCACCACAACCTAGTAGATCTAGAATCCTACTTGAGGCCTAGAAACCTTAGTAGATCTCGTGCTTGTAGTTTCCACCTTGTTGCAAGAAGCTACGGATTGCTTGAGAGCCTCCATCCATCTTGTGGAGTGACCTCAAGCCCTTGTAAAGGTTTGGTCAATGCCTTCAAGTCGACCTCATAGTGGAAACGAGCATCTCCCTCACCGGAGAAGCTCAAGGAGAACAAGGTGTGCACAACCGTGCTATTGAGGAGCGCCTAGGTGGCTCCCCACCTCTCCAACGTAGACGTACTTCTCTTTGAGAAGGAACTACGGTGAATCATATCCTTGTCTCCTTGTTTACACTTGTTGTTTGCTTTACTACCTTACGCTTTACTTCCGTTGCGCATATTATTCTATCCACATAGGTTGCTCACCTAGTTGCACATCTAGAGAATCATATCTTATCTTACTAAGCCCTTTAAAAAGAAAAGAAAAGAAAAATTGGTAGTCAACCTATTCACCCCCCCCCCCTCTAGTTGACCATAGTGCACTTTCAACCTGAACAAGGCGTGCCCCAAGGATCCCTTTTCGCTACCCCGCATTGATCAGGTGATCGATTCCACTGCTGGTTGTGAGATTTTGTCTTTCATAGATGCCTACTCTGGTTTTCATCAGATAGCTCTCAACCCTGCTGATCAAATGAAGACTGCTTTCATTACCCCGTACGGGGCTTATTGCTATCGTGTCATGTGTTTCGGGTTGCGGAATGCTGGGGCTACCTATCAGAGATGCATGCAGAAATGCTTGCATGATCAAATTGGCAAAAATGTGCAGGTGTACGTAGATGACATTGTCATCAAAACGAATAAAACACATACTCTGCTTAGTGACATTGAGGAAACATTTGCCAACTTGCGCAAGTACAAGATGAAGCTGAACCCGACTAAATGCACCTTTGGCGTCCCGGCTAGCAAGCTACTCGGCTTCTTGGTATCCAGTCGGGGCATTGAGGCCAATCCTTCAAAGATAAAAGCTATTGAGAGCATGTCTTTGCCGAGATCCCTGAAGGATGTGCAGAAATTCACTGGTTGCTTGGCATCTCTGAGCCGTTTCCTGGGCAGAATGGGTGAGAAGGCGTTGCCTTTGTATCAGTTGATGAAGAAGAGTGACAAGTTTGTCTGGACACCGCAAGCTGATGTGGCATTCAAGGAGCTGAAGGCTACGCTGGGTAGCGCTCCCATCTTGGCTAGTCCGCTACCCAAGGAACCAATGCTGCTGTACATTGCTGCGACAAATCGGGTGGTCAGCGTTGTGATTGTGGTGGAGAGAGAAGAGGAAGGCAAGACTGTGCAGCGGCCAGTGTATATCTCAACGAGGTGCTGTCCAGCTCCAAGCAGATCTACCCGCATTACCAGAAGATGACTTACGGCGTGTACCTGGGCGCCAAGAAGTTGAAGCACTATTTCCAAGAGCATCCCATCACTGTGGTGAGCTCTGCTCTCATCTCGGACATCATGGGCAACAAGGAGGCAAGTGGCAGAGTAGCCAAGTGGGCAATTAAGCTGGCCGCTTACGCTCCCGCGTATGCGAGAAGAGAAGCCATCAAGTCTCAGATTCTGGCGGAGTTTCTGGTGGATTGGGCTGAAGTACAGTATGAGCCTCCTACTCCGGTATCCAACTACTGGAAGATGCATTTTGATGGCTCCAAAGTGAAGGAAGGCCTTGGTGCTGGCGTAGTGCTCACGTTACCCAAGCGGGATCAACTCAAGTATGTGCTGCAGATCCACTTCAAGGCATCCAACAATGTAGCAGAGTACGAGGCCGTGGTACACGGCTTGAAGGTGGCCAAGGAAGTTGGCGTGCAGCGCATCATATGCTATGGCGACTCGGACCTGGTTGTGCAGCAAGTATCAGACACCTGGGATGCTCTGGATGCCAACATGGCTTTTTATCGCTTCCTGGTGCAAACCATGACAGGATTCTTTGAAGGATGTGAGTTCCAACACATACACTGAGCAGAGAATGAGGCAGCTGATGAGCTGTCCAAGTTGGGGTCTTCTCGGCAGTACATCCCGGCTGGGATTGCCTTGGAGCATTTGAGAAAGCCATCTATCAAGCCATCCCCCAACTCGGAATCCATCTTCGTTTCTTCTCTGCCCGGTGAGGAAGCTGTTCCGATGGAGATTGACTGGGAGGCTGCAAAAGAGAACCCGGGGACTGCCGTCTCCATCCCAGGGACTGGCGCCTGCAACCCGAGGATTGGCCCTCCTTACTCGGGGACTGCCCCTCCTAGCTCGGGGACTGTCGCATTCATTGAGGAGGTTCTCGCCAACCGCTCGGGACTTCGAAGACCCGTCCCCGACTCAGAAGAAGAAGCGGTGGTGGCTGTTCCTATGGAATTGGACGAACCAGTGTTTCCCACGCGGGAGACACCGAGTTGGGCTCTGCCCATATTATCCTTTCTGAAGGACGACACCTTGCCAAGTGATGAGGTTACCTCGAGGCAAGTCTAGAGAAGATCCAAGGGCTATACCATCTTCAGAGATGTGCTGCATAGAAGAAGTCCTACTGGTGTGCTGCAGCGCTGCGTAGAGCCAACGGAAGGAGAAGAAATTCTGGTGGAGATACACCAAGGAGAATGCGGACATCACGTCTCTTCTCGGGCTCTGGTCAACAAGGCTTTTCGGGATGGTTTCTTTTGGCTCACTGCCTTGAAGCAAGCCGAAGATATTGTGAGGAAGTGCAATGGCAGCCAAAGATTTGCAAGTAAGATTCATATGCCAGCTTCCGAGTTGAAGACCATTCCATTACTTGGCCCTTTGCTGTTTGGTGCTTGGATATGGTGGGTCCTTTCAAGCCAGCTAGAGGCAACATGACTCACATCTTGGTCATGGTTGACAAGCTCACAAAGTGGATTGAGGTGAAGCCTATTCGGAAGTGTGATGGAGCCACTGCTGTGAGTTTCCTGAAGGACATAATCCTGAGGTATGGCTACCCGCACAACATCATCACAGACAATGGCACAAACTTTGCTGAGGGCAAGTTTGCGAGGTTCTGCAGAGATAAGAATATCAGGCTAGATGTTGCATCTGTTGCGCATCCCGCCTCCAATGGGCAAGTTGAAAGAGCAAATGGCATGGTGCTATCAGGCATAAAGCCAAGGCTGATTGAGCCGCTGCTAAAAACGCATGCGTGTTGGCTAGACGAGTTGCCAGCGGTGTTGTGGAGTCTAAGGATTACCCCTAACCGGTCAATCGGCTACACGCCATTCTTTCTGGTTTATGGAGCTGAGGCCATGTTTCCCACTTACCTAGAGCATGACTCGCCCCGTGTAACGCTCTACACGGAGGCAGAGGCTAGAGAAGCTCGAGAAAATGCCGTTGACGTGCTAGAAGAAGCAAGAGAGCTAACTCTGTCACGTTCAGCTGTTTATCAGCAAAATTTGAGGAGGTATCATAGCCGGAAAGTGAACCCGAGGGTTTTCCGAGAAGGAGACATGGTGCTTAGGTTCGTGCAACGCACGGCCGGGATGCACAAGCTATCTCCTCCGTGGGAAGGGCCATTCATTGTGAGCAAGGCTCTGCACAATGATGCCTATTATCTTGTTGATGTACAACCACCACAGAAGAACAGGCCGGATAGAGCTGGAGAGGAATCCAAGCGCTCCTGGAATGTAGCTCTACTCCGCCGTTTTCATTCGTGAGCAAACTATTTATGTACTCTCCTACCCGAGTAAAACTTCTATTCGGCAATCTGAAATTGAACTCGGGGACTGCCCTCGTCCAAATTATTCCTTGTGTTTACTCTGCTTTACTTTGTCTATTCGGTTGAACCACCTAGAATTTCAAAAGCATACAAAGTAGTGTGTTTAAACTCACCGGACACTCCGCGACTCTGCTGCTGTCCGCAACCCGGCTTCATGGCAAGCCAGAGAACAAGCCAAAGGGTCAATGAACACATGAAAAATTGCAAAGAAAGGAAGCGTGTGGCAACCGGATAGAGTGTTTTTTTACTGTTTTTTCTTTTTTCAGCTAAGTGGTGGGCAGCGTTACTATGATTTTTCTAAGTGGCTGAGTATTTGAAACTCCAACTTTGAACTCTTGTGACTCGACTACCAATAAAGCAACAAGTTGCAGGTAAGAGCTGAGATAAGAAGGAAGAGCGGATAAAAAATGCAACTCGGGGACTTGCATACTAACGCAACCCGGCATCGAGCCAGAATTGCTCAATTAACAAATATGAAACTTCAAAGGTAATAAAACTGAGTAGCAACAGAAATAATAATTGTTTGATACATTTGCACCCGGCATCCCGGGGATCTCATGGAAGTTTAAGGTAAATGTTTCAGGCAGCAGCATCATGAGTGGTGGCGGTGTTGTCCGCAGCAGTCTTCTCGGAGTTGGCCTTCTCGGCATTAGCTTCAGCATCAACGTCCATTGTGGTGGCTTGCTCAGAAGTGGCCGTGGAGACGGAGATGGGATCGGTGGCTGAAGTAGATGGGATTGGTCAAGTGCTGCACCAGAAGACGAGCCCAACTCGGGAGCCACATCCTGGATCACCATCTCGGTGGTGATAGTGGCATCCAGGGACTCGGCTTCTGGCTCTTCGGCGCCTGCATCAACTTTGGCCTTCCCCTTCCCGGACCCATCCTTGGCAGCAGCATCATCGAAAACACTCAAGTCCTCCAACTCGGTGTCCTCATCTTCGTCGTCGCCCTCGCTTTCCACCTCGGTGTCTGGCTCGGTGACGCCGTCGATAAAGATGGCAGTGTCCGCGTAGGAGGCAATCTCGTAAGCGGCTGCCTTGCGGCGAGCAACGTAGTCGGGATTGTCGGACCATTTGGAGCCTTGGCGCATCTCGAGGATTGTGTAAGGGTTCAGAGTTTCATACCAGCTGCAGATGAAGCGAAGCAGCAGATCGGCTCCTGCCCGAGCTGAGGAAGCACGCCACTTTTTTAACTCGGCCTTCACGCCGTCCAGTTTCTCGGCAAGCTCGGTGAAGGTGTTTGGCGCATCTTGATCCGACCAGAACAGATCATGCATCTTATAGGCAGTGGACACCATGCTGGTGCCCAGGCCTCTGAGTTGGCGAAGCTGCGACTTGATGTTCACGAGGTTGTCGTTGACGATGGACTTGGTGTCGACAGGCATTCCGGAATCAGCTCGGACCTGCTGTGCCTTTGCCAGAGCAGGAGTGCTGGCGGCACGGAGCTCAGGGAAGATATCTAGAGAGAAACAAAGAAAAGTTAGAAATGGGGGCAAAAAAGAGATGCAACCAAGTAGAAAGAGTGAGAGGAAAAGCAAGCCAGGTAGCGGAGAAGAGAAACAGCCAGATGCAGAGAAGAGGAAACTCACGTCTAAGATCCACCAGCAGCGCGTCCAGCTTGGTCTTCCAATCCTCCTCGTCAGCAATATGCCGGTCCTCAATCTGGCGTACGTTGGCGAGCTGGAGCATGAGTTGCGAGTTGTGATCTTTCAGCACCGCAAGCTCCGTCTCGAGCGTCTTGTCCCTGGCTTTGCCTGTTGTCCTGGTCTCCAAGGCATCCTCAAGAGCTGATTTCAACTTCACTTGCATCTCTTCGAACTCGGCGCGCTCGGCGTCGCGTTCGTTCTTGAGCTCTGCTTCTCAGCTCTCCAGTTGCTGCTTCACCTCAGCGGGCATCAAGCAGTTGAGATGCTCCTCCCGGAACTTCTTGTACTCTTCTGCAAGAAGAACAACACCATTAGCAGGGTAACCAAGTGAAAGGAGAAACACGGATACAGAATTGACAGCAACTCACCTTCCAGTCCTTTAATTCTGCTTTCAGGTGAAGTAGAGAAGACATGGCAGTTATCGTGCTCCTTCACCAGCTCGTTGAATTTGCCTGCAGAGTAAACAGAGTTAGAGCAAAAAGCACACGCGGGCGTAAACATAAAACACATAAACCGAATAGCTAGAAGCTTACTCTCGATTTCAGAGATCTGGAGGGCACGGTCCACTGCCAACTGCTCCATCACAGCATCGTCTTTGCGCTCGGCCTCAAGGGCCGCGATGCGCTTCTTGGCTATGCTGTGGTTCCAGAGCAGCCGCCGGAACAGATTGGTCCTCTTCAAGAGGCTATTCTGTGAAGAAGAAAGAAAAGGAGTTAGACAGTTTTTGGAAGATTTGGCCCGAGAAGACGGCAACTCGGTTGAGTACCCGTCTACTCGGCCTGAATCTCGGGGACTGGGTAGTGGCTAAGGAGAAAAAGAAGAACAGAAGAGAAGAGAAACCGCAACTCGAAAAAAGCAAAAGAAACTTACAGCATATGTCTGCTCGACGTCCTCGGCGGTCTTGCGGAGGACGAACAGCTTCGCGGCGAGCGTGCTGGTGTCGGAGGCGATAGTCATTGGATTGGTGCCGAGATCGGCCTTGTTCCAGTCCACGCGGTAGTGGTCAACGTCGCCCAGCACGCTGCCGTTCCACTGCTCGATGCCATGGGCGTCACTCTCCCAAACCTTGTCGATGAAGCCTACCCGGTCCACGACCTGCATCAGTCCTTCTGATATGATATCATCCTCACCAGCTTCGCGCGAGTAGATCTTAAGGGGTTTCTTGGCCTTCAGCTTGGCATCCACTACCTTGGCATGGCCGCCCTTCAGAGCGGACATCCGTTGCTCGCCTTTGCACAAGGAGATGTCGTATTGCCTGGACGCGGACAGCAGGTATGATGGCCAGCTGCCTTGTGCACTTGACCCTTCGCCTGGGCCAGCAGATCCACCGGCAGCACCGATGGTGAGTTGCGTGCTCTTCGCTGCCAGTTTCCCGGTTGACGCAGTGGGTGCTTTGGGCGGTGGCATCAGACGGGCATCCTGCGCAGCCTTGCGCGAGGGATTCTTCCGGACAGGGGCAACTTCAGGCTTCTCGGTTTTCTTGGCGGCAGTATCCGTCCGAGAAGCGGACGGAGGCGCTTGGCGTGAGGTAGAAGGAGGCTGCTGCTGAGATGCAGTCTTGGTTGTGGGAGGAGGCATCTGCAGAGACAGTCTTTGATGCAGTCTTGGTTGCATTCTTGGTGATTCTTGGTTGCGGTGGAGGGCTCGGTGCAGTCTTGGTGGAGCTTTGTTTCGGTGGAGTGGCCTGCTGGGTAGGCGGCACAAGGGGCCGGCTACCCGGCGCAGCGTCTGGCTGCGCTTGGTCCTGCAGGACAGGCTCCACCACTGTCTTTTCAACCCGCTGCTCGACAGCGGGATCGGGTCGTGCGTCTACTAATTCTTCTACCCACAGCGTGGCCGCGGGGTCATCTTGAACCGCAGCTTCGTCTTCCTGCTGCTCGAGGTTCTCGTCTTGCCGCTCAAGGGCGGCACGGTACTGGTGCTCAACTTCTTGTTCAGTATTCTCCCCAGCGGAGGCAGCTGGGGGGGAAGGAGGTGTCTCATCGTGAGCAGCATCCTGCACGCTCTGGTCTGCATAGGTCTGCTGCTCCAAGTTCTCGTCTTGGTAACCAGCGCCCGTGTTCTCGGCGCCGGCGTCTTCTTCTTCTATCTTCACAGGAGAGGGCGCACGCGCCCTATCCTGTGGTGCTGGCTCATCCTCATCCTCGGAGAGATCAACGAGCTTCTCAAGGTCGATGACAGACTTTCTCCATGAGCTAGTGGGAGCTGCGGCTGCATCAACATCCAGAGGGGCGCTGGAAGAAAAAGAAAGTTCAGAAACAGAGAAGGGAAAGAGCATAGCGAGAAGCAGCAGCAGAATGCAACTTGGATGAAGTTATTTACCCTTTGCGGGTAGGGAGTTGCCTTCTGGCGGTGGTGGTCTTCTTCTTCTTCTCGGTCTTCTTGGGCTTCTTGGCGGCAGGCTCTTGGGCACCACTGCCCGTCCTCTTCCGAGTGGTGGGAGAAGCCACAGAGAGAGGCTGGACGTCGATGGGATCCTCGGCCTCCTCGTCATCCTCATGCTCGGGATCATCTGCAGAGTAGAAGAGAAAAACCAATTGAGAAACAGATAAGGAAATCGGATTGTGCTACTCACGGTCAGAGAGGCGAACTTGGTCACCTTCGTCATCCTCGGACCAATCCCGAATTGACGCGTCAACTTGATGCTTACCCGGCTGGTCGGTGTGAGGGATACAGAGGGTGTCCTGGGTATCGTACGCGGTCTCATCATCCTCTTCTCTGTCACTGTCCCAGTTGGCCTCGAAGACCTCATCATCTTCCTCTTCCTGGCGATCGATGTGCTGGAAAGGCAAGCAGATGGCGCGAGTAAGTTGGGTTCTAGGCTAAGGAGTTCTACCCGGTACAACATGCAAACACAAAGCATATAAGGCTAAGGAGTTCTACCTGGTACAGCATGCAAACACAAAGCATATGAGGCTAAGGAGTTCTACCCGGTACAACATGCAAACACAAAGCATCTAAGGCCAAGGAATTCTACCCGGTATGGCATGCAAACACAAAGCATATTCGTCTAAGGCTTCCTACTCGACACAGCGTGCACACACAAAGCACATAAAGCCAACAGGAGGTTTGTGAGGTTCTACTCGGTGCAGCATGCAGAGACTTAGCATACTAAGCTAGGAAGCCACCTACTCGATATCAAAGTGCAGAGGTAAAGCATAAGAGACTAACCTGCTAGATTGGCTTAGTGCGGCTGTACGGCACGAAGCCATACTGCCAGGTGTCGGTGAGGGAAGTTTGCATGATGGATCTCGCCCAGATGGCCACATCGGCGGTGCTAAGCTCGAAGGTGGTGGTCCTCGTGCAGTCCCGGCTCCCTCCCATGTAGCACATCTTGTGGGAGCGACGCTGGAGCGGGAGCACTCGGCGTGAGATCCAGCACGCAATGGGATCATCGCGGCGGAATCCCAGTCCCTTCAACTCGGCGAGGCGCTTCTCGATTTGAACAACATCGTCGATGTTGCTCTTCGGGTTGTAACCCCAGATCTGCTTGGTTGGCAACGCGTTCCTCCACTTCAGGAGCCCTATCCGGTCCTGGATTGGCACTCCTTCTTCGGTGGCGACGTTCTTGACGTAGAGAAAGCTACGCTGCCACTTGCGCACTGTCTCCAGTCCCTTGATGCGTGGATGGTTGCCGGTGCTGCGTTGCAGCATCATGGCGCACTCCGTCTTCGTCATCGCGCGGGCGCTCTCCGTGTTTCCTGGGTTGGGGATGCTCTGCTTCCGGAAGAAGAAATAGCGTGCCCAACTGTGGATAGTTGGGTACACGCTGAGAAAAGCCTCGCAGACCACCGCGTGGAAGGCGAGCATCACCATGGCGTTGGGGGGGAGATGGTGTGGCTGCAGCCCGAAGTTGGAGAGGAACTCCTTGAAGAAATCCGAGATCGGGAGGCCGAATCCGCGCTTGAAGTGCGTGAGGAAGACGACGAACTCATCCTTCTCCGGCGTGGGGACAATCTCGTTGTCCGGCTGCCTGCACCTCACGCCGGGAGCGACACGGCGGGTGTTGACTAGCCACTGGCAGTCTTCCGTCGTGACGTCGGACCCCTCCCATCCGGCGCGGGCATCGTCATCTCCGCGAGCCATGGAGGCGGAAAGAGGTGTGGAGATTGGAGTGGCGGATTGAAGTGGAGAAAGTGCTCTCTGGCTTTCGGGCGGCGCGCGGAGTAGCGGCGCGGCAAGGATTTGCGGCGGCGGCGTGTTCGGCGGCGGCGGAAAGGCGAGGGGGCGTGAGATTGGAGTGAGCAGGAAAGAGAAGGAGGAGGCACCGAGGGGGTATTTATCTCTCCCCTCGAGTTGCCGTTGCCAGCGGAAGAATCGGGATCAATCGTGCACTGAGATCGTGCAGCGTGGGCTGCGCGCCGGTTAGAAACGCACACAGCGCATATTGCGCGTGTAACGGGCGCAGTTAATCCCACGTCGAGATCGTGGGCGATTTACTGCGGTTGAAGTGACTTAATGGGCTGGTGGGTCCTAGTCGCAGTTATTGGCGCGTGGCCTGCCGTATCCCAGGCACCGAGGCGTCGGAGTGACAGGGGTGTGAGACGTGCCCCGTTGCGACACGCGGAGGTGGATTCGGACCGATTGAGAGGGAGTGTGTTTCGAAGATTTCGCTAAGTCTTTTTACTCGGCATCAGAGAAGAGAAATGGTGCTACTCGGAAAAGAAGAGTTTCGAGCAAAGGATAAAGGCTACTCGGAGGTGCTACTCGGCATCTTACAGTTCAAAGACAAGATTTGTTTATAAACTGGAAGGGCCCAGTGAAAAAGTTCGCATGACTCTACCAGCTTCGGGGACTAATGTCGGGGGGTTACCCCCGAGTAGGGGTAAGACAAGTGCTAAAGGCAAGGTTAGAAGAGGTGTTTGGCAGAGTAGCTGGCTACCCGGTACCTGCTACCCGGTTGACTTCTATTTTGCCGTACCCACTGATGAACATAAGGAAGAATCAAGAAAGTTATGTTCTTCCGAGTAGAGGAAGTGGTCCGAGTAGAGGGAGTGAGTTCCTACTCGGGCCAGAAGTCAATGGAGCCGTTCTGACACAGGATCCCGCGTATCCTGTGTCCTTACGGCGTGCGGTTCAACTTACGGAGCGTGTGATTATCCGCGCTACGGCGTGACTACAGGACGGGTGGGCGCCTGTCACGTCCTGTCACTGACAGAGGGGAAAGGACAGGGCTAGGGGCCTACCCTATCTCACTGACAAGGGTGGACAGGTCCCATCTCCGAACGGCGCAACGACTTACGAGGCAAGCGTCAGCGGGAATCCGGAAGCGTGCTCTGTTCTGCAGTGCTCATGTCCTATCAAGTTGTACCTTTTAGTCTTATTCTATCCGGCTGGGCACCAGTATATAAGGTGCCCTGCCACCTCCTGTAAGAGGTTCGCTGCATTCGCGCTCACTACATCATAACACTTGATACTCACTTCACGTAGAGAGAGCCAGAGAGTAGAGTGGCTACTCAGCTGAAGGCCAGATTGTATTGTGGCTACTCGGTGAATCCACATATAAAGAGAGAGGCAGGAGTAGGAGTGTTAACTCCACACGAGGGCCCTGAACCTGGTAAGATATTGGTGTTTGCAGTGTTTGATTCATCCCACACGCGGCTACTCGCCGTGTGATCCCTCCCCGAGCACCTCCAGCGTCCATCGACCCCAAACAGTTAGCAATCCCATGGCATCTGCCATGACACCACCACGACAGATTGCTTGCCATGCTGACTTTTCTTTGGCCCTGTGGCAGGCGATCATCCGACTGAAATGAAATCTTACGTTGAATCTACATTGTTCACTGACATGTGGTGGTGGTGGTGTCCTTGCGTGCCGATGACCGGTTCATCTTTGTTGTGCATTTATTTCTCGTCATCTAAAGACATGGATAGATGGATCTGTGCCTCCTTGATTCTGCATGTTAAACACATGTTCTGTAGTTTGAATTGTTCTATTTATTGGCTAAATCTGCCGAATCTGTATTTGATGTCAGAACATGTATCTTTTTTGTTTACATGGGTATCTGGCACGTCGCTGTCTGCAACTTGTAGCAGTGCTAATAAGGATGCAAGTGGGACGACCTGCGGGATGCCCACGAAACGTCCGCATATGCCCGCATAATTACGTGGGATTATGCGGGTAGCCCACGTAATCTTCGCGGGTACCCGCGGGATCCGCGTTACCCACATAATTTGCATAGCAAGTTATAAAAAAATGGCTATTCCAAATATTAAAGAAAGGCAATACTTAACGACACACTTTTTCGTTACCCATAATTCATCGCCACGAGAGTGAAGTTCCCTTTTTCGTTGACAAACACTTAACGGCACAATCCGAACTCCGACTACTCGTACCTCTGTACCCTGCGGCTGTTGGGGATGATCAAGACATGAGTCCGGCCGTGAACGTGATGCCGGTGGGCGGTAATCACATGTTCCCCTCGATGAACTCCGGCCACGCGAGCCACCCCTCCGGCCTCACCACGGCGATGCACGAACACCACCCGGGATTACTACTACCATAGGCGTGCTTGGTCTGGTTGCTACCGCCGACTTGCTGCTGCATGCGGAGGAGGTCGTCGTGCGCGGAGATGTTGCAGAACTAGAAGGCGAAGCCGGTGTTCATGGGTCTATCGACGTGGCGCTGCACGGTGACGGGAGTTCTTTTGCTCCGGGAGCTTCAGATCTGAAAAGAGAGTTGAGGGGGTAGACGGTTGCAGGGAAGATGTCTGATTCCCGTAGATGGAGGAGAAGCAGCTGCCATGGAGGAGCTAGCCGGTGGCCGGCGGCGACAGCGCTCCGGCGGCTCCCCGTCCACACCCTTGTTGAGACGCGGGGAAGACGACGCGGGGATTTTGCAACCTTGTCGGAGTTCCCTGTCGAGCGGAGGTTGCCGGAATTCTGTCCACGGGCTCGGAAGTTGCTCGTCGTGGCGGAGCTTGGCGATGGCTCGATCTGTTGCCACCCCGTTCTTCCGGGAAGAGGATGTCGCGGAGTAGGTGCCATGGCTCGACGAAGCTTTTCCGGTAGGTATCCGGCGCGGCGTGGCGTGGCGGAGCCACCGCAGATCTGTCGGCGCGACGGCGCTCTATCGCCGCGCGGGGGCGAGAGCGAGCCGTTGTGTCGTTGCAACTCGGTCGGTTGTTTTGATACTTTGTAGGGATGTTTCAATACCGTGCGCTGTCGGAACGGGGAATCGGACGGTCCACGCGTCGTTGATCGGACGGTGCGGAAGGGAACCTAAAAATCGCGCGCGTAGGGGGACCTACGCCTAGCGCGCGCCTTGTATTTTAGTCACCACTCGTCGTCGGCCAGACACATTCTTCCGGGAAGAGACGTGACATGGCCGGGTTACATCTAAGAGCCTTCGGCTTCAAGCAAGAAATTTTGGTCATGTATGCATGGGATAGTTGTCTTTATTTTTTTTGAAAACAGGCTTTATTACTTTAAAAAATATTACATCCGGCTTCTGCATAACATTATGTACACGGCCGACAGAAAAAAAAACGTAGCAGCCGATTACAAACAAGATGAAGAATCAGTTGTCGCCTATAGAGCCGTAATCTGTAAATCACGCGGCCATCCATGTGGGATAAAAACCCTCGCCACTCTTTCCAGCCGTACACATGCCTCCGTAAAAATGCCTCAATACTCCGCCCGTTGTAATGTGCACCACGAACGGAGAATGCCTGTGCAGCGGAAAAGAACCTGCAAACGAGAGAAATTTTTATCATTAAAAATCTTGTCATTTCTACACAGCCAGAGCGACCATATAACGGCTAGCGGTACTACCATAAACATAGTTCTAAACCTATTATCGATGTCGTTCAGCCAATTGCCAAAAATATTTGCAATGGATGTTGAACGATATAAGTTCGAAGCCATTTGGATAGCTGACCATATAGACCGCGCAAAAACGCACTCGAAGAATAAGTGTTTTATCGTCTCCTCCATAGGACACGAAACACACTTTGTACTTCCATGCCAATTACGCTTGACAAGATTATCTTTAGTTAATATGACCCCTTTACGAAGGTACCATGCAAAGATTTTCATCCTCAGAGGTATCTTCATGCGCCATATTTTCTTATTATTACCGACCAGCACTCCTGAATGTACCATCGCCCTATACAAGGAGTCAACCGTGAACATACCATTCTTAGTTAAACTCCATCGAAATTCATCGGTGCCTTGTGATAGTTTGATCAAAGCCAATCTATCTAACTAAGCACTCGAAGATTGTAGTCTTGGCCCGATAACATCTCGCCTGAACGTCACATTTGGTGGGAATGTTTGCATTCCTGTAGCTAACGTATCGCCTTTGTGACGAACAATATTGTATATGGCCGGATATTGTTCTCGGAGGGTGGCATTTCCTAGACATTGATCCTACCAAAACCGTATCTGAGATCCATCCTTGATGTTAAATACCCCATAGCGAAATAAATGCTTCTTTGTCGCCATTAGGCCACCCCAAAAGTGAGAATCACCTGGTTTCCAAACAACCTGTGATAACGCTTTTGTGCCGATGTATTTTTGCATTAGGAGGGTTTGCCAAACACCATTTTCTGTAAGTAGCTTAAATACCTAGAAGAGCTGAGTTTTTGACCTTAAGGTCATGAATTCCCAGCCCTCCCTGATCTTGCCAGTCGATATTTTTTCTTTTCATTATCCCCTTGCCAAAAGAATCGCGATCTGAAGTAATCCAACTTCTTCAAGGCTCTTTTGGGTAACTGGAAGAATGATATCATATACAGTACCATATTTGTCAGGACCGAGTTTATGAGTACCAATCTTCCACCTAGGGATAATAATTTTCCTTTCCAACTCGTCAGCCTTTTTTGCAGACGATCTTCAACATATTTCCATTCAGCATTAGTCAGTCTCCTATAATGTATTGGGATACCCAAATACTGAATAGGGAACTGACCTTGCTCACATCTAAAAAGTTCGGAATACTGAGCACTTGCCTCCTGGGCTTCATCAAAGCAAAACAATTCACTCTTATGAAAATTGATCATTAATCCAGATAATTGCTCGAATGCTGAAAGAATTAACTTTAGATTCGTTGCTTTCTGTAGATCATGTTCCATAAAAATAATTGTGTCATATGCATATTGAAGAATAGATAGTCCCCCATCCACAAGGTGGGGTAGCACCCCTTCAATGAGGCCATTTTGTTTAGCTCGTTCAATCATCATCGCTAACATATCCGCCACAATATTAAAAAGTATGGGCGATAATGGATCACCTTGCCTCAATCCCTTTTTTGTCTAGAAGTATTTGCCTATATCATCATTGATTTTAACAGCAACACTACCCCCCGACACAAAATTATGGATCATGGCACACCACTCCTCCGAGAAACCTTTCATTCTCAGAGTTTGATGGTGGAACGACCAATTAACTTTATCATAGGTATTTTCAAAGTCAATTTTGAAAATTACTCCATTTAGCTGTTTGGTGTGCATCTCATGGACAGTTTCATGTAACACCACGACCCTGTCAAGGATATTCTTACCATGCATAAAAGAAGTTTGTGTAGGCTTCACCAGATGATCAGCCACCGCATTTAGCCGCAGGATAGCAACTTTCGTAAAGATTTTGAAGCTAACATTTAGTAGGAAGATTGGTCTATATTGTTGAATCCGTTATGCTTCCAAAATATTAGGCAACAAAATGGTTTCCCCATAGTTAAGGTGAAACGGATCTAGTTGACCTGCATGCAAGCAACCAAACAATTCCAGTAAATCATCCTTGACGATGTCCCAGAAATGCTGATAAAACTCTCCCGGAAAGCCATCCGGTCCTGGTGCTTATTGTGTTCCATCAAAAATATTGCCTTTTTAATCTCCTCTTCCGTGAAGGGAGTATTAAGGAAGGTGTTCTCCTCGACAGATACTTGGGGAATATCATCTGTTCGCGACACATCCATAGATACATTAGTATCCATCGGAAATATTTATAGAACTCTGTGATATAGGCCTTGAGCTGATCCTGTCCTTCGATCAGACCTTCATCTGTACCAGAGAATGAATTCGCTTCTTTCTGTGTCGCCCATTGGCTACATTATAAAAATAGCGTGTATTCGAGTCTCCTTCTAAGATGAATTTATCCTTTTATATCTGGTACCATTTGATCTCTTCCTCACACAACAAGGAGACTACTTTCGCATTAGATTGGATTTTTAGCTCAATTTCCTGCTGATTTAGTAGCCTATTTTCTGCAATGAGGTCAATCTCATTAATAATGGAACACGGGCGCTCTTTCTCTTTTTTTAGATTGCCAGCACTATGTCAAGCCCAACCACAAAGATATCGGCGAACATTGTGCATCTTAATGTTCCATCTTCCAATCGGGTTATTACCATCCACTGGTATCGCCCATACCTATTAACCAGTTCATCAAAACCATCACGCAGCAACCATCCCAGTTCAAATTTGAACTGTTGTTGAGTAGTTGGTCTTAATGTACCATTAGAAAGTAGGATGGGTGCATGATCCGATAGAGACTCAATACGTTCCAGAGCTCGTACCGTGACCAATGGGTATTTATCTTCCCAATCAGTGGTTATAAGTACTCGATCAAGTTTTTCGTATGTCGTCTCCGGAAGACTATTAGCCCAAGTGAACTGTCTCCCGGACATATGAACCTCTCTCAAATCCAAGCTGTCAATGACAGCATTGAACAAGAAAGGCCAATGTGTATCGAACCTTCCTTTGCTTTTTTCATGTTGGAATATTAGCATATTAAAATCCCCACCTATAATCATAGGATACGGGTTCTCATTTTCCAAATTCACCAACTCGCGAGGGAATGCTGCTTTATGCTCTTCTTGGGCAGCCCCATAGACGGCAACCAAACTCCATATGAAATTATCAGCCCTGTTCCGGATGTGTGCTTTAATATGAAAGTCACCATCCGAGACTGCCAATACATCCATAGAATCTGATTTCACGCCTAGTAGAATGCCACCAGATCTTCCACGAGGAGGGGTAGAATTCCAAGTGAAATGTACACCGCTGAAAGACAATCCAAAACACTCGGTGTAAAATCCATTGTACCCGTTTTCGAAATAGCCAAAAACTCCAGACTATGATCCCTCACATACTGAGCAAAATTCAAATGTTTAGCCAAGTCACCAAGACCTCTGCTATTAGCGAAAATGCCGTTCATTTGGAAACATATGGAGTTTTAGTTGGCTTCGCGTTTTTACGAGCTATCTTGTTTCTTTTGTCCTTGGCAGATTTAGATTTTCGGCCTCAGGCATAAAGATCATGTAATGATCCTAGCTCGTCCTCATACAAATCCACCTTTGTCACCTCACCCACTAAATGTGATAGAAGTTGTTGAAGGGGTCGTTGCATACAAAACAAAAAATTTCCTACGCGAGAGACTCCCGAAAGGCCAAGATTTAATCTAGGAGACGAAGTGCAACGGGCAAAGAGAGGGTTAAGGTGAACACATACCCTCAAAGACACAAAGCGTTACGAGATCAAATCTCGTTGTTGGCGTAGTCGTACTCACACCGATCCCGATAGCGAGAAGATGTGCAGCGCAATCCGGCGGTGCCTCCATGATCGGTCACACGTACGTTCGATGACGACCTTCGTTCCCTCGATCCAGCGGGGCGCGGAAGTAGAGGATCCCTTGAAACTCCAGCAGCACGACGGCGTGTTGGTGAAGAAGAATCCCACGGTTAGGGCTTCGCCAAGCCGGAGACCATGGAATGGTGCAGCGGGTGGAGAGGAATTGAGGTGGGCAAGTGTGTGGAGGAGGGAGTGCTCTCACCCTCCTTTTATAGGAGAGGGGGAGGCAGCCCAAGGGGGTGCGGCCAGCCCCATGGTGTGCCCCCACCTGTTCCCTCATGATGTGAGTGGACACTCCACTCACACCCACTCATTTTCCCTTAAAACTCCACTTAGAAAATCCAAGAATTTTTCTTTAATAAATAAATAAAACATTTTTATTTCTTTATTTCAGCATTTGTTAATTCTATTAACAAACATTTTCATATAGAACCTCGAATCATTTTTTAATTCTGTTAACAACCATTTGACGAAAAACCCCTTGAACTATTTAAAATTTCTCCCAAACAATTTCGGTGCTGCCCAAATATTGTTCGATATTCCGTATCCTCTCAAACGCGTCATCAAACCTTAAGTGTGTAACCCTACGGTTCGCGAATAAGATAGACATGATCGAGACTCCTCTCCGATCAATAATCAACAGCGAGATCTAGAGATCCGTGATGACTCCTATATATTCAACGATGACTCTCGTGATCATGTGAACCAACAACGTCGTGAACTATTCCCTTTGTCTCGCGATATTTTACTTGTCCGAGATTCGATCATTGGTATCAACCATACCTTGTTCAATCTTTTTACCGACAAGTACTCTTTTCTCGTTCCCGTGATATAACATCTTTGTGATCATATCACGTGCTTGCAAGCGGTATCGATGTGATATCACCGAGAGGGCCCAGAGTATATCTCTCCGTCATTTTGGATGGACAAATATCACTCTTGATCCATGATCCTCAACTAATACTTTCCAAATACCTAACATCACCTTTATAGTCACCCTGTTACGGTGTGACGTTTGATGACATCAAAGCACCCTTCCGGTATCAGTGATTGACATGATCTCATGGTCTAAGGAATAAGTTACTTCGTATGTTTGATATAACAATGTAAACTTAATGACTTGATCGCATTGTTATATTCATTTTGGGATATGTTCATCACAGCATTCTTCTAATGACATGACCCCGTTATTAACAACATCCAATGTTCATGATCAGGAAACCTTCATCATCTATTAGTCAACGAGCTAGTTAAAAGAGAGGCTTTACTAGGAACCATTGTTTGTTTATTAAACACACATGTATCAACGTTTCCGGTTAATACAATTCTAGCATAAACAAGGAATAACATAATAACCATTTTATTATTGCCTCTCGGGCATATTCCCTTCAGTTGTCCATCAGTCATGGCATTCACTTCCTCATCATCTGGGGGTGAGATAATCGACTTAGTAGATCTACATGGAGCAACCAGAAGGCAATCATACTCCACATGTTTCAATACATTAGCCGAGACAGAAATTTCATTCTCATTTCTAACTAACTTAAATCCTATATTGGCTAAACAAGATGATAATTTAGAAGTCAAAAACAGTAAAAAGAGCTTGACGTGGCAGACGTACCCACAGCAGGAGGAGAAAACATCGCCACCTTACGGCGCGTTGCCTTGGCGAGCACATCTTCATCCATAGCCGAAGATCCATCCGCTGCTACGTGGTGTCGAACACTACGGCAAATCGTAGTAGTGTGCACCCCCGTGGCAGCCGTCACTGCGGAAGGGGGCGGCGGTGAAGAAGAAGCCCCCTCGACCATAGCGGTAGGAGCCGTCACCGAAGCTGAAACCACCGTCGCCCCGGTGGCCTTCCGCCTAGGTCCACCAGCCGGAGAGCCCTGCCCAGACAACGGACCAACTGGACCGTCCTCCCGAGCCAGACCCAGGCTAGCAGAGCACGGAGAACACGTAACGTCGGTGACGATCCCACGTGCTGACGCACTGGCAACGCAGCCGACGTCCTCTAGGGCTGCCTGCGCACTAGCCGGGCTCGAAGGATGCTGGAGGCCCCAAGCGGAGCTTAACAGCTCAACGCTCAGCGCAGCACCCAGCCCACTGGGCTCGCAGGAGACCCCCGGGCGGAGCATAGCAGCTCAATGCCCGGTGCTACGCCTAGCGCCGACGTCGCTGCATGCAGGGTCGATGCCGGGCCGCCCACGCCGGCTGGGCCCAACGGAGAAGAGGCCCAGGTGGAGCAAGCCTGCTCCACGCCCGACGCTGAACCCCGGCCGGAAGCCTGCTCCTGCTCGACCATCACTGTATCGGCATCGCCGACTTGGCGCGCAGCAACCGAATCCT
This sequence comes from Alopecurus myosuroides, assembly GCA_028641055.1. Lineage (NCBI taxonomy): Eukaryota > Viridiplantae > Streptophyta > Magnoliopsida > Poales > Poaceae > Alopecurus > Alopecurus myosuroides. Next base: position 183,363,288 of record CM054058.1, read on the forward strand.
CCGCCTCATTAAAACTCCTCAACAGCCCTCTGGAACCAAACTCATGCGACTGCAGCTGCCTCGGAACCAAGAGAGAATTCCGCAACACCACTTCGGTCACACATTTCCCCCCGGACAAGTTGAATTGCCTAACAATCTCTTTTCCCTGTTGAGTCTACGGGTTTGGGTTCAATGGCGTGACCGCCGCATCTCTCAAAAGAACCGGTAAAGATGCCCCTGCTGCTGAGAAAGAACATCCTCTGGCCTCGGATCAATGGCCATATTGTCCACGCCAGCAGAGCCCTGTAATGACTCTCCATGTCGCTGCGGACTAGAAGAATTCCCATCTTCTAAACATCTATCCTCAGGATCACCTCTATGGTCCCACATGAAAGGTACAAAATCTGGTTCCGGCACGAAGTCTGCCGGTTCTGGTCTATAAGTAAGGGAATATCCCTTTAGCAACAGAACCCCAATCGTCGTAATATAAGGGCCAAGTCCATCAATCTTTTTGAAGCAATCATCATCCACCATCCCAATCCAAATACGGATAAGACCGCATCGATGAAGGGCCAAAAAATCCACATCGATGGTTGTGCCAATAAGAGACCCAGCTGCCCACAGACCCAGAAAGTGTCTCATCGATGGCGGAACCCCAGTCACATGAGCCCACTGCTGGTGCAACTCCATGATAGGCTCAATCTCCTCTGGCGCCCACTGACTGAATACCAATCTCGTAGACTGAGATGGAATCCCAAGGACCATCCCATCAAACCTGAGAAACTCGTCCTTAGTTCGAAACGCCACCGTGAAAGAAGTTCCACATTAGGGATCGCCTCCCACACCCAAGACGGAGTCGGACAGATACGTGCTATCTGAGCCTCCACCTGCGAAGCCGTCACCGCTGTACGCTCCATCATAACCACAGCTATCGGAGAGGAACTAGGAGACAGCTCTGCCTTCTGAACGCTATCTGGAAGCATACTGAACATAGTCTCTCTATTACCTTGCCCTTGAACAATCACCGTCGGCCTTGGCAATTTCAAAACATGACATTTCTTCGCTGGGTGCAAGGAATTATCACACACATAACAGTAATGCTGCACCATGCAATCCTTGACTGCGTGCGTGTCAGCTCCACACTTCCAACACCAGATTCGTCCCTTTTTTGCACCTTGTTCTACCGCGACCACCGTGGACACCTCCTGACCGGCCACCACCGGCGCCCCCTGCACCACAGTCTGCTGCGCGGCAACCACCGTCGCTAGAACACCACCCGGCTGTAGCACATTCGGCTGAACCACCGCAGCCGCCTTCTTCTTCTTCCGTTTCTGACCTGGCGCCAGAGCCGGCGCAGCCACCGTAGGTTAGGGAGTACCGAATGTATATCCGGGCGCAATAGGCTGCTAGCAGCAATGTTCGTCATCCCCATTCCGGGAGGGACAGAGGAAAAGGTCAGCGGACCAGCGCCCATCGCATGCCCAGCACCTTGCATCGGCAGTACACTTCATGCACGGCCACCACACCACGCCCTCCACCAAGCTGACCGCCTCCTGGCGCTGCGAACAGAGGAGCTGCAGGGCGAACGCCGGCGGGCCTGCAGCCGGTCCGAACGCTCCTCCTCTTCCACGCCCTGCAGCGGCGTTTGAGGGAAGGCCACTGACACCAGTAGGGCGCAGCGCTGCCATGGAGACCACAGCTGCGAAGGAACGAGGCCGCGGGCGGGAGTCGCTGCTTGACGAAGATGGCGGCGGCTGCGCACGAACCCTAGCACGCGAACGACGATCGAAGTCTCGGTCCCAGATCCCTCCTGGGAACTTGACCAACTAATCCCACGTGGCCCCTGCAGTGGGCCTCAGCGGAACCCCACCCATCGGCGTGGAGGAAGTTTGAATTTCGGATCCGAGCGCACAACTCGGATCAACGAACCTCGTATCCTCAACCCCACCGTCGACGGTGGATTTCCGGCTGCCCTCTGCCTGGACCCCCTGCGGGAGAAAATCGCCTAGGCACGGTGGCGGCATGATCCGCGGACGTGGTAAAGGACCCCGCCAAGCCACCTTTACCGGGGGCGCCCTAGGAGGACGGTGCTGCGAGGACGATGCCCCGCCCGATCGTGGTGTCTCCGTCACCGGAATAGCGATATTGCCCCTGCCTTCGGATGTCTTGCATGGAATGCATGTCTCTGTCGGAGAAGACGAACCCGGTCTCTCCCAGAATCTTGAGTCCTTTGATGGGAATCTGATCTACTCCCAAAATTCTTGAGCCAAAACCTCATCGGACTTGGGCTGCGGCAGATGTCCTCCCTAGAGACCTCTCTAACCTCCGTCAGTACCTCCTCCCCGCACACGTGAGCTGTCTCCTCCGCCCGACTAGACGCCAGATCATGCGCTGGATCTTGTAGGGCTACGAAATGAGAACCAGTACCAGACGTAGACGACGACGGCAGCACCAAGGCGTCGGGCGCTAGGGTCAGTCTACGTCCTCGGTTATCCGTGGTTGCAACCGGCGGTTGCGACCACGGCGGTGCTTCCGCAGCCATCAAGCGCTTCCGTGACATTGGAGTTTGTCTCCGGTACTAAGCACACAACATGAGGAAGATGTGGTCAAACCTCATGGGATACTTGTCGAATTAGATAATTGCTCTGAGGCGAAATATCATGTTCCCAAATTGTGCTGGTGGTCCTATAATTAGGATTTGGTCATTCTTTCTGTGATGTTTTAGATTTGATTACTAACACCTTAGTGTTTTGAATATCTGACCTTTTTCTTGAAATGGAGGTTAAAACCCGCCTCTGAATCGAAGCGATGCATACACCATTTTTATTAAAAGTTATCCAACGAAACCTTACAAAGAAACACATATTCAAATCCTTACAACGAATCCTAGTAGCATCTATCACTAATATGCTAAACTCATGAAGGGGGTAGACATGATCGGGGTCGTCTGGCCAAAGCTCACATCAACGCACATCATTTAAAACCAAATGTCTTAACCAATTCTCCTGACGACGGGTTAGGAGCACAAATAGATGCAGCAGACTCAGAAGTTGCCGCCATCCTCTTATGGCATCCATTTTCAGAACAAGTATCAAGCATTGACTTTGTCATGATTCGCGTCGACGGCGCCACGACGCCAGAGAGCACCTCAACCTGCACCAGTCCATCCTCACTGAGGCCTCGATGCGCCATGCCGTCGAGACTCGTCATCATCTACGGGTAGATGCACACCACCCCTCATCTTGCCTCTTCCATCAAGCAACTGCTGAATATGTTATCTATTGTACCTATTTTTCTGATCTATGTGCTCAGCATGATCTCGGTATTCCTATCAGCTTTTGAATATGTTTTTTTTTCTTGTCAATCTAACCTTCTTGAGTTAAAAAAACACTCAGATTTGCTAAACATCGTCTTCGCACTGTCCATCACCATTTACTAGACTTTTCGAGTAAACCATTCACCCCTAAAATAGGATTGTTTTATATTGAATCATAGAAAAAGCAGAACTTAAAGGGGAGAAATACCTCTAAAATAGTTCCATATTTAGAGGATTTACCTTTGTGTCAAGGCTAAATCGAAAAAGTATTAAAATTTGGAAGTAGCACATATTCAACCCCCTCCTTTAGGTGCCCATACTATTCGTTCAATTTGTATCAGAGACTGGACTCTTTTTTTCGGGTTTAACCACTGAGAGTTTAGTATGGCCAACGGAGAGGAGGAAACCACCACGTCCGCGACACCGGCCACCATGAAAAAAATATTGAACTCCTCCATGTAGGCCCAAATGAAGGAGTTGTTTGAAATGATGGCGCAACTCTTGAAGGCCAAGGACCTGGCATCCGCATCATCGGATCATCCGGAAGAAATTACGGATGATAAGAGTGATGAGGACAAGGGTGAAGAAACTAAAAGTGAAACTCCACCTCCTAAGAAAACTTCATATTCTAAGGGAAATGATGGAAAGGATGATTACCATAATGTCCACGGATGGTACTCTCCCGATCCTCCTATCCCACATCCTCATATAAAATATAGAGGTGAACCTCCTAAAATTTATGCACATTCCTTTGTTCAATGGAAATATTTCATGAAAACTCGCTTGAACTATTCTAGGATTGAGCTATGGAGAGTCATTAAATATGGATACAAGTCTTTTGACCCCAAGAACTTGACAATAAGAGAAGTGGGGTGCGGGAAGGATCTACCTCCCTCCTCGATGACGGATAACGATGATGAAGCACATGGACACAAGCTTTTTATCCAGGCTCGGGACATCGTGAGATGGATCCCTACATCATGCATGTCTGATATGGAATTATGGGTTGATATGAGTGTTTACAAAATGTGTGTGTGTGTGTGGGGGGGGGGGTTCTTGGCAGACCCGGGACGAGGATGGTCTCCCGGGGAAGCTCGCTAGTCTGGATGCGTTCCTATCTCTGATTCTCTCTTCTCCTCCTCTTTTTCCCTTCCCTTTCATCTCTCACGGTGCCTCCTTTTATATTCAAGGAGAGACCACACGTGTCCGACTGCATGCGTTCCGGGTGTGTGGACACGTGCCAACTATAGGAGACATGTGGCGTTAACGATCTGTCACGGGGCGACAACGCCCATGTGCTCTCCTGCCCGCTTGCCACGTTGCAGCGTCACTCTCGCGTCAGCCCACCTGGTCCCCACACGAGAATATTTGGGGCCCCAATGTGATGTAGCACACCCCATTCCACCAAGCCCGACATCAATACTAGACAAGGTGAACCCATCCCTATCTCTATATGCCTTCGGTGTCTTGGTGAATGGTGCACTACCTCATGGCTTGCCCCTATACGTGCCTAGGTTTGATCCCACCATGGAGACCAAGACGATACCTAAGATGCCAAAGGACATGCCCAAGATGATGCCCAAGAAGTTAGGGAAGAAGTCCGAGAAGACGACATCGAGAAAGTAGAAGAGAAGAGATAGAAAGGGTGAAAACAGGGACTCCGCCTCAACCCATAGCCAGGCCGGCCCCCAGGCCAGACCCCTCATCGAACTGGCCGGCCTTCACCCCGGCCTCGGGCCGGCCTCTTCGTGCGCCAGGCCGGGAGGCCACCGGAAGCTTCCGGGCTCGGGCCGGCTCCCAGGCCGGCCTGCCCGCTCCTCCACCTCGGGCCAGGGACGACCTTCCCTCACCTCCACCCCGGCCTCAGGCCGGCGTGCCGGAAGACGAAGATGGTCGGATGTTGCTCCCACCCCGGCCTCAAGAGCTGGCCAGGCCAGCCTCCCAGGCCGGCTGCCCTGCTGCTGCGCCAAGAGAGGGGGAAAACCCCTTTTCACCCTCACCTACCCCCATAGGCAAAATAAGGGACTCCATTGGCTAGATCTAGGGTTAGAGATGAATTTATAACTTTGAGCTTTGCTCTTGTACCTCTCTTGTGAAGCTACTCCTATGGTTTGTACCTAGGACCGTATCAAGACTGCTCCTATGATGCATCTCTAGGATCGTATCAAGGCTACACTCAATTACCTATCATTTCCCCTTGGGAATCTGTTAGGGACTTTCCAATCTATTCAACTAATCCTTGAGGTTCTATTGGTGTTGTGGACCGGCCACGTGGTGTTGAAGCGGTTTCCTAAAAGGTGACTTCGGTTGGATCGATCGTCCCGTAGGCGGCCGTTGTGGCTTAGTTGACGGGAGATTTTGGTTCTTCAGTTCTTGCTAGTTATCTCCACTTTATTTGCCCCATGATTTCCCTTGATTCCCCTCTCGTGTTCGTCGTTCGTTCTTCGTGTTCCTGGTCGAATCGTGGAGATCGAGCCACCCAAGAGGTTAACCCATCTGTAACACCTGGGGTGTTACCCTAGATAGAAAGTTGGTTGTTGCATTGCATCACATGCATCATATGCATTGCATCATGTTTTCAAAACAAATCTCAAATTTTCAAACCAAATTAAACTTCCCAACATTGCCCAAATTTCCAATTTAATAATTGCAATCAAACAACTCCAATTGTTTCAATAGTTTGAAGTTGATTGCTTGTGAATAAAATTCCTTTTTATCCACCCCCTAATGGCAAATTAAGTTTCAAATCATTTTCCTTCTTATTTGACATGATCAAATTGTGGTTTAAGAAAATTAACTACTTGCACTTTTTTTTAGCTCACTAAGTTTTTTGGGTTTATTAAATAAAATTTGTCAATTTTAAAAATCAACTGAAATCCTATATGAATTTCAAATAGCAAAACTCAAACAATTTGTCATTTTCCAAATTGTTGGAAATAAGTAATAAACCTTGTTATTTGCTGTTTTGCTAATCAATAAAAAATAGTTCATAAAAGATTAAAACCCCAAAACCCTTTTTCCTTTCTTCTCTCCTTCCTATTCTTTTCTTACAAGCAAAAAAAAAAGAGAGAAGGAAATAAAATAAAAGAGAGAGGTGAGAGAGGCAGCCAGCCCATCTGTTTCTTTTCCTCCAAGCCCACCTTCAGGCCCGATACCCCTTCAACTTGTCGTCTTCTTCCTCGACATGTCGTCATCGGTATGACTGCATCGCCACCGTGAGTTTCCCCCTCCTCCATCTGATTGCCCGCCGTACTAGGCTAGGCTCCCCTTAAAACCTACGCCCCCTGCTGCCTAGCCAGCCCTAGACCGTCCTCTCTCCTTCCTCCTACGCCGCCGCCATCTTCCCATCTTCTCCACCTCCCTCACTCTCTGTACATCCCCCTGCAACCACCGATGCTGCCATGACCGGAGGAGGGATCACCACGGCGGCGGGGAAAGGGTATAGGCCGCGGGCCGCTGACGGCGGGAATGGAACCGCGGCTATCACCTCTACCGCCGCGCCCCTTCGCCGTTTGCTGGGAGACGTTGTGGTGGCCGCGCCGTCGCCGGCCACCGTCGCCTTCCTCTCCGTTGGCAGTCTTCATCGACAGCAGAACGAGGTGAGCCGCCTCGTCGCCCTCCTCGCTCCCTTCCCCCTCTCTGCCCTCGCTCGCACCGCCCACAGCACGGCCGGCAACCGCACCCACCGGCCAGCCGCGCGCCGCGCCCGCGAGCTGCAGCACGCCACCGACGGACGCAGTTGCTCTTCGAAGTTCAGAACCGATCTGCACCAGTTACAGTTAGGTTCAGTTCCGCGCACAGAAGATTATGCTCTCCCCTGCCCCTGTACTGTCACGAAACACAAGCCAGCGCACTGGCTAGCACCCCTGGCGCGCACACCCTAGGTCCCGAGATCGATCCCCCTCGGTCGCGCAAAGGGCCCTTTTTTCCACCTTTTCTTCCGCGAGCCCGGCCCCACCCGTCATACACTCCCTGTGCCACCTCAGCTGCCACCCACGCACAGTCAGCGCCACCATGGCGTGGCCCCACTGGTCATCCAGTGCGAGTAGCCAAGCCACGGTGCCAAAAATTCTATCCCCTGTTTTCTTTTCCTTTTTTCAGAAATGTTTAATAACCCCAAAATTCAAATAGCTATAACTTTTAATTTACAAATCCAAATAACACAAATTTTATATGTATTCCACTCCAAATTTCCTGTACTTTTCAAATATGCCAATTGTTTTCTGCTTTGCACATTTCAAATTGTTGCAAATTTCAAATTCAAACAATTCTTTTCCAATTTGGTTAATTCTATAATTAATTCATACCTAATTCAAATCACACAAATAAAATATGTTTTTCAATCAAAATTCAATGTACTTTCTGTTTATCAACTTTGTTTTGCAATTTGGGCAATTAAAAATTAATGTTATTTAATAATCCTCAAATTGGTTAATTAAATGGCATAATTAATAACTTGCAAATGGTTGCTCCAAATTAAATACTCAAAACATGTTTTCCATCCAAAATCAAATGCCACACTTGAATATCAACTTTGTTTTCTGGTTTGCCACATTTAATTTGAATAATTGTTTCACCTCTTATTTAATGCAATTCAAATTGCCAAAATTAATAACTAATTCATTTTAATTCCAAATCAAACAAATAAAATATGTTTTCTAATCAGAAGGTTGCAAGGAATATGTTCATGCCATTCATATCCCTGTTTGCATCTTATCTTGTGCCTTTTAGACCTTGTTATGCATGTTCATCTATATGACAACATATGGAATGTGTGGGCTAATTAATTCCAGCTGTTGCCCCATTCCATTTAAATTGCCTAACTCCTCTACCTTGTTGTTTTCCATGCTAAACAACATTTAACTTGATGGTTAGATAAACAACTTGAACCAATTCCTATTTCTCCAGACTCCGGTTCCGATTAAATTGCTTAAATTGTTTTCCCTGTTGCATCTTGCCATGTCATGCATATAAAATAGGAATCATGCTGGATCTTTTGCCGTAGTAGTAATGGTTGCATCCGGTGTTGTTCGAGGTTCGTTGCTTCTTCGCGGATAGGACGTTGAGATGATGTGAGCAACGACAAGTTCTGCTACCTTGCGGGATCTCAGGCAAGTATACTCACTTGCTGCCAAATGGCTGCCTTTCATCACTTGTTACCGATTCTTTCCGTTGTTCTTATTCTAGCCTGTTGATACGATGCTTGTGTCTCGATCCTATTATATGTTTACCTTGCAGCCATGATATAGCCTTTTCCTTCCACTTCCTATTAACTGTTGTTTGTTTACTCTGTTGGCCATCGTGTCGTAGTTGCGTGCTTAGTGTTGTTTGCGCTCTAGTCCCGTTGTCCTTTTGTTTTATCACCTGTTTAGTTCATAGTTGGGTTTCAATTTAATCAACAACATGTTAATGTTTTGGGTAATAATAATTTGATGATAAGGCACCGGCAGGAGGCCCGGGTTAGGGTTTTGAAGCCTGCTAGTGTCGAAACTAGGAAAAGAGTCTTGTCTACTGATCCATGATGAGCGTGCTCACCGCATCCGGGTGATAGTATGGGACCCCCCTCGACTTAGACCTGATCTGCAGCTTGTCCGAAGAGCCACACTTAGTTCGGGTGTTCCATTTGCTCCTTTGCATAATGGGAGGGCCCCCCATGGTTACTGGTGATGGTTATGATGATGGTGATGCATATAGGGCGAGGCCTGTAGTGCCGGGGTGTTGCGTCCTGCGGGAGTTTTGCACACTTGCGCTGAGTATTCGGCTGCGTGGCTGGGACCTTATAGCTCCGTGGCTCCTAGGACAGACTGTAGTGATGGTTCGAGTCGTGTCAAGCCAACCTGAGTTTTAGTTGGTGGCTTGAGTGTGTACGGGTACTGGAGCACACCCTGCAGGGATGAATCTTCTCGAGAAGCCGTGTTTTCCGCGGTTATGGATTACTTGGTGAAAGTACTGGCTAACAAGTACTCAGACAACTTACACCTAATCAATAATAATTTGACTAGTAATAGGCATATTGTCACAATAACCTGAACTTCACCCTAATCAACAGTGTGAGTTATCCTTGGGTTGCTTCCTTAGTAGGGGGTGACATTGGACGGGTATTGTTTGGTGAGTAGTTGCAGTTGGTTCCAATACGCTATCTTATCTTTTTCTGTTAGCCGGAAGTTGTAGTTGTGTTCCTGTAGTTGGTTAGTGCAGCCCGCTGCCGCTTATTTGCAATAATCCCTTCCTTCCCGTTGATCCCAAAGTATTTGTATCTGGTGATGACTGGTTACGCCGGTATCTTGTGAGTATGGTTTATCCACTTGCCAGTACTTAACCGTACTGACCCACGAATCTCTTTCGTGGCTGCATATTCAACATTGCAGTCAACAGGTTTGAAGTCTGACGACGTTAGCTTGGGAATCCCTCCGGCTTGGCCTGGGCAGGGATTGGACGCTCTCGGTTATCTTCAGGACTCTTAGTCCAATTTGTATCTTGTCCGTAGTCGGACACTATGTTGTTTCTTCCGCTGTTATTTGGATCTTTGTATTGTATCAGTTGTATCCTTGACTCGTTTGAGTCCTCTTGTACATATCTGTTCTGTTGTTGGTGTGGATTATTCGTGAGCTGTTGTAATGATTATCACAAGTGGCAACCTGGAATCGGTTATTATGCGGATTTGGCGGGAATGCTGAAATCTGCATAGTGCCCGATCTCGGGGCGTCACAAATGGTATCAGAGCCTTGGTTCTGATTCCCGAGATTGTTTCGATACGAATGGTTATCGAAGCAACGGGTCCGCAAAGCCTGTAGGATAACCTCGCTAACGGTCGTTGTTTCTAGAGTGTCAAAAACTATTTCTGCTAAACTATTTTGGAACCATCTCAATAGGATTCTTGTTTTTCTCCTTATCCCTATTCTATTTCCCCTCCCATCTTATTTGTTTTGGAGTTTCCCCCCTTGTCTATCTTTCAAAGTTCTAGGATTCTACGTGGGTGGACGTTTTCTGAGCCTTTAACCTAATAGGTTCGATCATCGGAAGATTCCTGGTGGAAGGACATCGTCGTCACTCCGAGCAAGAATCCCTTGTTAGTGGTGTCGAGGAGATCAACTGGAAGCACGAAGAATCGATAGTCGAACTTCTTTCCCCTCCCGGGTTAGCAGGTGGATTGCGAGGGCGCAATCCCTTGTTAGTGGTGTCGTCTGTAACACCTGGGGTGTTACCCTAGATAGAAAGTTGGTTGTTGCATTGCATCACATGCATCATATGCATTGCATCACGTTTTCAAAACAAATCTCAAATTTTCAAACCAAATTAAACTTCCCAACATTGCCCAAATTTCCAATTTAATAATTGCAATCAAACAACTCCAATTGTTTCAATAGTTTGAAGTTGATTGCTTGTGAATAAAATTCCTTTTTATCCACCCCCTAATGGCAAATTAAGTTTCAAATCATTTTCCTTCTTATTTGACATGATCAAATTGTGGTTTAAGAAAATTAACTACTTGCACTTTTTTTTAGCTCACTAAGTTTTTTGGGTTTATTAAATAAAATTTGTCAATTTTAAAAATCAACTGAAATCCTATATGAATTTCAAATAGCAAAACTCAAACAATTTGTCATTTTCCAAATTGTTGGAAATAAGTAATAAACCTTGTTATTTGCTGTTTTGCTAATCAATAAAAAATAGTTCATAAAAGATTAAAACCCCAAAACCCTTTTTCCTTTCTTCTCTCCTTCCTATTCTTTTCTTACAAGCAAAAAAAAAGAGAGAAGGAAATAAAATAAAAGAGAGAGGTGAGAGAGGCAGCCAGCCCATCTGTTTCTTTTCCTCCAAGCCCACCTTCAGGCCCGATACCCCTTCAACTTGTCGTCTTCTTCCTCGACATGTCGTCATCGGTACGACTGCATCGCCACCGTGAGTTTCCCCCTCCTCCATCCGATTGCCTGCCGTACTAGGCTAGGCTCCCCTTAAAACCTACGCCCCCTGCTGCCTAGCCAGCCCTAGACCGTCCTCTCTCCTTCCTCCTACGCCGCCGCCATCTTCCCATCTTCTCCACCTCCCTCACTCTCTGTACATCCCCCTGCAACCACCGATGCTGCCATGACCGGAGGAGGGATCACCACGGCGGCGGGGAAAGGGTATAGGCCGCGGGCCGCTGACGGCGGGAATGGAACCGCGGCTATCAACTCTACCGCCGCGCACCTTCGCCGTTTGCTGGGAGACGTTGTGGTGGCCGCGCCGTCGCCGGCCACCGTCGCCTTCCTCTCCGTCGGCAGTCTTCATCGACAGCAGAACGAGGTGAGCCGCCTCGTCGCCCTCCTCGCTCCCTTCCCCCTCTCTGCCCTCGCTCGCACCGCCCACAGCACGGCCGGCAACCGCACCCACCGGCCAGCCGCGCGCCGCGCCCGCGAGCTGCAGCACGCCACCGGCGGACGCAGTTGCTCTTCGAAGTTCAGAACCGATCTGCACCAGCTATAGTTAGGTTCAGTTCCGCGCACAGAAGATTATGCTCCCCCCTGCCCCTGTACTGTCATGAAACACAAGCCAGCGCACTGGCTAGCACCCCTGGCGCGCACACCCTAGGTCCCGAGATCGATCCCCCTCGGCCGCGCAAAGGGCCCTTTTTTCCACCTTTTCTTTCGCGAGCCCGGCCCCACCCGTCATACACTCCCTGTGCCACCTCAGCTGCCACCCACGCACAGTCAGCGCCACCATGGCGTGGCCCCACTGGTCATCCAGTGCGAGTAGCCAAGCCACGGTGCCAAAAATTCTATCCCCTGTTTTCTTTTCCTTTTTTCAGAAATGTTTAATAACCCAAAAATTCAAATAGCTATAACTTTTAATTTACAAATCCAAATAACACAAATTTTATATGTATTCCACTCCAAATTTCCTGTACTTTTCAAATATGCCAATTGTTTTCTGTTTTGCACATTTCAAATTGTTGCAAATTTCAAATTCAAACAATTCTTTTCCAATTTGGTTAATTCTATAATTAATTCATACCTAATTCAAATCACACAAATAAAATATGTTTTTCAATCAAAATTCAATGTAATTTCTGTTTATCAACTTTGTTTTGCAATTTGGGCAATTAAAAATTAATGTTATTTAATAATCCTCAAATTGGTTAATTAAATGGCATAATTAATAACTTGCAAATGGTTGCTCCAAATTAAATACTCAAAACATGTTTTCCATCCAAAATCAAATGCCACACTTGAATATCAACTTTGTTTTCTGGTTTGCCACATTTAATTTGAATAATTGTTTCACCTCTTATTTAATGCAATTCAAATTGCCAAAATTAATAACTAATTCATTTTAATTCCAAATCAAACAAATAAAATATGTTTTCTAATCAGAAGGTTGCAAGGAATATGTTCATGCCATTCATATCCCTGTTTGCATCTTATCTTGTGCCTTTTAGACCTTGTTATGCATGTTCATCTATATGACAACATATGGAATGTGTGGGCTAATTAATTCCAGCTGTTGCCCCATTCCATTTAAATTGCCTAACTCCTCTACCTTGTTGTTTTCCATGCTAAACAACATTTAACTTGATGGTTAGATAAACAACTTGAACCAATTCCTATTTCTCCGGACTCCGGTTCCGATTAAATTGCTTAAATTGTTTTCCCTGTTGCATCTTGCCATGTCATGCATATAAAATAGGAATCATGCTGGATCTTTTGCCGTAGTAGTAATGGTTGCATCCGGTGTTGTTCGAGGTTCGTTGCTTCTTCGCGGATAGGACGTTGAGATGATGTGAGCAACGACAAGTTCTGCTACCTTGCGGGATCTCAGGCAAGTATACTCACTTGCTGCCAAATGGCTGCCTTTCATCACTTGTTACCGATTCTTTCCGTTGTTCTTATTCTAGCCTGTTGATACGATGCTTGTGTCTCGATCCTATTATATGTTTACCTTGCAGCCATGATATAGCCTTTTCCTTCCACTTCCTATTAACTGTTGTTTGTTTACTCTGTTGGCCATCGTGTCGTAGTTGCGTGCTTAGTGTTGTTTGCGCTCTAGTCCCGTTGTCCTTTTGTTTTATCACCTGTTTAGTTCATAGTTGGGTTTCAATTTAATCAACAACATGTTAATGTTTTGGGTAATAATAATTTGATGATAAGGCACCGGCAGGAGGCCCGGGTTAGGGTTTTGAAGCCTGCTAGTGTCGAAACTAGGAAAAGAGTCTTGTCTACTGATCCATGATGAGCGTGCTCACCGCATCCGGGTGATAGTATGGGACCCCCCTCGACTTAGACCTGATCTGCAGCTTGTCCGAAGAGCCACACTTAGTTCGGGTGTTCCATTTGCTCCTTTGCATAATGGGAGGGCCCCCCATGGTTACTGGTGATGGTTATGATGATGGTGATGCATATAGGGCGAGGCCTGTAGTGCCGGGGTGTTGCGTCCTGCGGGAGTTTTGCACACTTGTGCTGAGTATTCGGCTGCGTGGCTGGGACCTTATAGCTCCGTGGCTCCTAGGACAGACTGTAGTGATGGTTCGAGTCGTGTCAAGCCAACCTGAGTTTTAGTTGGTGGCTTGAGTGTGTACGGGTACTGGAGCACACCCTGCAGGGATGAATCTTCTCGAGAAGCCGTGTTTTCCGCGGTTATGGATTACTTGGTGAAAGTACTGGCTAACAAGTACTCAGACAACTTACACCTAATCAATAATAATTTGACTAGTAATAGGCATATTGTCACAATAACCTGAACTTCACCCTAATCAACAGTGTGAGTTATCCTTGGGTTGCTTCCTTAGTAGGGGGTGACATTGGACGGGTATTGTTTGGTGAGTAGTTGCAGTTGGTTCCGATACGCTATCTTATCTTTTTCTGTTAGCCGGAAGTTGTAGTTGTGTTCCTGTAGTTGGTTAGTGCAGCCCGCTGCCGCTTATTTGCAATAATCCCTTCCTTCCCGTTGATCCCAAAGTATTTGTATCTGGTGATGACTGGTTACGCCGGTATCTTGTGAGTATGGTTTATCCACTTGCCAGTACTTAACCGTACTGACCCACGAATCTCTTTCGTGGCTGCATATTCAACATTGCAGTCAACAGGTTTGAAGTCTGACGACGTTAGCTTGGGAATCCCTCCGGCTTGGCCTGGGCAGGGATTGGACGCTCTCGGTTATCTTCAGGACTCTTAGTCCAATTTGTATCTTGTCCGTAGTCGGACACTATGTTGTTTCTTCCGCTGTTATTTGGATCTTTGTATTGTATCAGTTGTATCCTTGACTCGTTTGAGTCCTCTTGTACATATCTGTTCTGTTGTTGGTGTGGATTATTCGTGAGCTGTTGTAATGATTATCACAAGTGGCAACCTGGAATCGGTTATTATGCGGATTTGGCGGGAATGCTGAAATCTGCATAGTGCCCGATCTCGGGGCGTCACACCATCCATCATATGGTATCAGCAGCTAGATTGACACGAATTGGACCCCCACAATCCCCCTTTGTACCCAAATTCTCCCCCCCCCACCACCACCACCCTAAATTCGAACATTTCACCAAAAATAGCGAACAAGGGATTTCGACCGATCTGTTGATTTTTCGAGTTTTCGTGGATTTGATCCGTGGATTTGTCGCCAAATACCATTCCCCAACTTTCTATTCAGCCACTTTTCTTGAGTTTGTCCAAAAAAATTCCTGGATTTTCAAGGAATTTCGAATCTGAGCAGAAGTCACAGAAAATTTTAGCTCTTCGATTCATGCACAGATTTTCGAACGTGTTTTTCTTTGTCGTTGTTGCTCCGATTTGAGTGATTCAAGTTTCCACGCGAAGCCCACAACATCATCTATGCAAATACATCATCGGATCAACACGACATCGACAACCCTGGCCGCTAGTCCGTGATCATCCACAATATAGGTATAACTTGCTTCCGCTTGAACTAACCCATTGTTTGTGTACCTTGACCATTCGGACTAGCTATTTTACATCGCTTTGCATTACACTAGTGGCATCGAGAGCGCGTGTTTGGCAATTGTGAGTGCGTAGTTCGATTAGGCTTGGCATTTGTATCCCCATATAGCAAAACGTGAAAAGAGAAGAAAAAAAGAGAAAAGAAGAAAAAGATCGATGCCAAGTGCTATCCCTTGTAGGAACGTGTAGCTTCACGTCACAAAAGAGAAGATAGTGGCCGGTTGCCACGGTGCGAATCTTCTTGCCTCTTATAGTTTGGGGTATGTTCTAGTGTCCTCCTTGTGTTGGTGTGGCATTGAGATTAGTCTTCGATAGGTACATTTCGTCTCCGCTCGTCCATTGGCCGCACTAACACCATTTATTCCTTCTTTGTGTGTGTTCCATTTTTTCTTCCTCCACTAGGTTTGGTTCTTTCGCTAATATCTCATTTTGGTTCTTTCCTACGTTTGACAACAAACTATTCTTCAGATTTTTTGTTTTTCCTTGCCACTTTTCTCACCCATTTGCCTTCCACATAAAGCGTGTTCGTTGTCGTTTGCGGTTTTCTTTCGATCTTCCTACGCCTTGATGGTGCCTTGACGGGGAGACTTCTTGATGATGATGAATTTTAAGTCCCCGGCAACGGCGCCAGAAATTCTTGATGCTTGTGATAGCATGTTGGGAACCCCAAGAGGAGGGTGTAATCATTACAGTTGTAAGAATTTCCCTCAGTTAAGAACCAAGGTTATCGATCCAGTAGGAGAAAGAGGATCTTCGGAAAGTTGATGCCACTGACGGTTGTGATGGCGCCTCACCGGTGTCAGCAGCAACGTGGAACCTGCACAACACACAACCAAAATACTTTTTCCCAACGGTACAATGAGGTTGTCAATCTCACCGGTCTTGCTGAAAACAAAGATTAGACGTATAGTGTGGAAAATGGTGTATGCTTGCAGTAAGTAAAGAAAGCAGGGAATTGTAGTTGTTTGTTTAAGAGTGTAGGAAAATGGACCGGAGTTCATAGGTTCACTAGTGGTGTACCTCCATAAAAGATAGCATGCTGGGGGAACAAATTACAGCTGGGCAATTGACAAAAAGAGGTTGCACCGTAGTGCACGTTCATGACATGATGACTACTATGATATTTAGTGCGGGCATTACAACAATATACATAGACCATAATCCAACTGCATCTATGACTAATAATCCACCCTCAGGTTATCATCCGAACCCCCTTAGGTATCAAGTTGCAAGCAACAGATAATCGCATTAAGCAATGTGTGTAATGTAAGAAGTGATTGTGAATGCGGGCACTCACACCGTTGTTTTCTCCCTAGTGGCAAAAGCACATCCTCCCTGTCACGTTTCTGTCACTTGAGCACAGGCGGAAAGGAGGCATGAACGCAACTATCGAGCATAAATACTCCCTCTTGGAGTCACTAGAAACTACTTGGCTAGAGAACCACTAGCAACGGAAAGCATGCAAGATCACAAATAACATATGCAATAAAGAATATAATCAACTTGGTATAAGTTCAATATTCATCGGATCCCAGCAAACATAGCACGTAGAATTACATAAGAACAATCTCGATCATGTTAGGCAGCTCACGAGATCTAAACATTGAGACATAGGAGGAGAAGACAACCATCTAGCTACTGCTATGTACCCGTGGTCCAGGATGAACTACTCAAGCATCACTCCGGAGGAAGGCATGGTGATGAAGAGGCCTCCGGTGATGATCTCCTCTCCGACAGAGTGCCGGGAGACAGCTTCAGAACCCCCCAGATCTAGGGTTGACGACAACAACGGCTGCGGAACTTTTCGGGGATTTTTTATCAAGTACGTAGGTTTTTCCTTCGAAGGGGAATAAATAGGCGAAAGGGTGACGTAGGTGGGACACCATGGTGGCCTCACCACCCCCAGGCGCGGCCAATGAGGGCCCGCGCCTGGCTATGGTGAGGGCCCCCTGGTGCCCGCTTCGACTCCTCCTCGGACTTCTGGATGCTTCCGAGGGGAAATAGGAACTTCGGGATTCGTCGGGTCCAATTCCGAGAATATTTCCAGAACTACTTTTCTGAAATAAAAAACAGCAGAAAACAGGGAACTGGCACTTGGCATCTTGTTAATAGGTTAGTCCCAGAAAACGTGTAAAAAATGCTATAAAGAAGAGAGGAAACATGTATCAATTGACATAGTATCAACATGGAACATCAGAAGTTATAGATACGTTGGAGACGTATCAAGCATCCCCAAGATTAGTTCATACTCGTCCTCGAGTAGGTAAACGATAAAAGAAAAAAATTCTGAGGTGACATGCTACCACACAATCTTGATCATAATATGTAAAACAGAGCATGTAAACTAGGATCAAATGAACTAAAGTTGTGATCTATATTTGATATCAACAAGTAATGCATAAACAAAGAATAAAGAAGTAAAACTTTTAATGAATAAATACCAAAATACTATCAACCGTGCAAAGTTTATTAGATATGATTTAAACTTTCAAGAACAACAATATCATGCACGTCAAACGATCTTCACAACCCCTGTTTGGATCAAGTCAAGCTTTCCATGCGATGAAATGCTTGAATCTTAAACTATTTGCGCACTAAAAACAAGCTAGTGTTTTGTGTTAGTCCCTGGCACCGGTATGTTATGGCAAAGAGCACATTATGGGGGGGTTTGGAAGGTCAATGGAAGAAAGGCTCACAAAGCTGAAAGTGGCCATTAGACAAGAGAAATTCTTGCAGTCGAAGCTATGCAAGGAGTAGGGATTTCCACACAACGGAAGCACATAGATCTATAAGTGTATGAAAGCTCTCCAATGGAACTAGTGGGGGTGCATCCAACTTGCTTGCTCACGAATACCTATAGCTCATTTGAGGATGCTCATCATTTGAATATACAAGCCAAGTTCTATAATGTAAAATTCCCCACATAGTTATGAATGAATGATAATATGAAAACTTTCTCCAAACTGAAGTATTTGTGCTAAACATGAAGCACAAGTGTGGTATAAATGATAGTGATGCGCCCCCTCTCTCTTTATTCTCTCTTTGGCCCTTTTTTTCTTTTTGGCTTTTTCATTTTTTTTATTTTTTTATATATCCTCACCGGTAGGGGAAACATCCTATATTACAATGAATCATCACACTTTTAGTACTCATAAATCATAATGGAATATCTCCGATGTATCCAACTTCATGCTCCTGCCAGTGTAGCAGTATGCATAAATAACCATGAAGCTCATTATCAAGTAACATAATGGAGGTGGATGTTGTCCAACAATATATCTCGAAATGGCTATGGAAATGACATGATAGGTAGGTATGGTTGTTGTTTTGAGGAAAAATATATGGGCTTATGTGTAGGACAACAAAGTCCTCCCACGGGATCTGGATGCACTGGCAAAGTTTGCACCAACTCTCAATGTGAGAAAGGGCAATGCACAGTACCGAAGAGGCTAGCAAATATGGATGATGGAAGTGCCAGGAACCGTAACATAGACTCACGAGTTAAAAGGTTGCAGCACGCAAATCATCTTTACAAGGCGCAATGAAAATCACTCCAAGAGGGTCTGTGGCAGTGACAAGTCACTGTCAGCTACCCCGACCGTAGCGCGTAACAAAAAGCCGATCAGAAATGTATCACTCGTAGCAATCATAAACCATTGTTTCTATCAGATGGTAATTTTAAGTGTGGCACAGTTTCAAGTTTCTTAGACCAACCATTAAAGGTTTCTACTTACTAGTCCTTCTCGTTTATCCATTAAGCAAATTAACATCTCAAAACAACAACAGTGATTCAAGTGAAGCAGTTTAGAGATCTAAAAGACCATGCGAAAATTTCCACTATACCAACTATCACATAAGCATTTACATTCCCAACCAAGCACATATATGAGACAAAAACTCTCTCTAATCATATAGCAATGAAAAATAGATAGTACTAATAGCTCTAAATAAGAGATGAATGCAAAACATGAGCTAAATAAATGCAGCAGCCAGACAAAGATTAAGAATACAAAGTATTCCCATGAAAAAGCGGACCGTGTCACTCTCCAATAAAATAATTCTGGGGTCCAACCAAGATTATTGCAAAAATAAAAACAAACTGAAATCAAAAATAAAAGACGCTCCAAGTAAAGCACATAAGGTGTGACCGAACAAAAATTTAGTTTCACTAGAAGTGACCTGATAATTTGTCGATGAAGAAGGGCATGCCTTGGGCATCCCCAAGCTTAGACGCTTGAGTCTTCTAGGAATTTGCTGGGATGTACCACCGGGGCATCCCCAATCTTATTATTTTCACTCTTCTTGATCACATCATATCATCCTGTTCTCTTGACCCTTGAAAACTTCCTTCACACAAAATTTCTCACAATCTTCATTTGCAACGTTAGTGAAATCGAAATAATAAATTCACATGGTTCAGTTTCAACACACGCCTAGCACTCAAAAACATTAGCTACTGTCACAACTTCTTTTAAAACTTTTTTTTCTCAAAATAACACCAAAAGAAAGAGATTAAGATGCAAATGCAATAATTGGCAGAAATCTGCCAAAACAGAACAACAGGTAAAGATCGATTTTTTCGAAACTCTTCTGTTGCTCAAATCAAAAGGTGCTCAAATAAGAAAATTTGCGTATATATCCCATTATTAAGCACAAAAGTGATCATGTCATTTTGATTTTTCTGTGATCTTATACGTATTTAACAGTGGACAGCAGAAATCTGTTTCCTGCGCAGAAATCTGAAATATAGAGGCTTTACTTGGCTCAGCAAAAACACAAAACAAAATATACAGAGGGGTTGATAAGGAAATAGACAGCACCCAGGTGCAAATAACACAAAAGAAAACAAAGGAAAACTGATTGAAAACGGAGAAATAAAACGGGTTGTCTCCCGGTAGCGCTCTTCTTTAACGCCTTTCAGCTAGGCATAGAAAGCAACTCAAGTATTTTCAAGTGAAGAAGAATCAAAATTAAGCTTAGAAATCTCCTCAACAATGAATTTTATTTCATACATAGAAGCTTTAGATGTCCCTTTATCAGCAGTTTTAGGCACAATACTTTCATCAAATGGGTTTGCAGGAACAATCCAATCAAAATTCTTTTCTAGAGATTGATGCATTCCTACCAATTTAAAGGGTATTGGTATTTTAATTTCATTATCATTTTCTTTACCCGGTGTGCTATTAACAACTACACATGAGCCTGGCATCTCAAATCCGTTAAAAACTTTTCTAGCCTCGATGGCAACATCACCAAATTATTTAAACAAAGTTTCTAGAATAAACTCTCTTTTTTCGCTATCCTTAATGTTATCAAGGTTGAGGAACATTTGTTGTATTATGGGATTAAGGTTAACAAACCTATCTTCCAGCATACGAACTAGAGATGCTGCAGCAGTTTCATAATCTGAAGCAAGTTCAGCTAAGGATCTATCCTCAAATTCTTTGTGCTTACTAACATTTAAAGAACTCTCCAATATTATCTTTCCCAATTATATCACCGCTACCTATTGGTACGTCTTTCAAGGTAAACTTGGGTAGAATCATGATTAGAGATTAAACTAAGAGCAGAAAAGCAAAAATAACAGCTATGAAGTAAACTATTTTTTTTGTGTTTTTGATATAAAGAAGCAAAACAAAACAAAAAAATAAAAACAATACAATAAACAAAATAAAGAGGTTGAGAGTGAGAAACTCTCCTTGTCAGAAGACTTCTTCCTCACCGGCAACGGCGCTAGAAATTCTTTCCTACGCCTTGATGGTTCCTTGACAGGGAGACTTCTTGATGATGATGAATTTTAAGTCCCCGACAACGACGCCAGAAATTATTGATGCTTGTGATGGCGTGTTGGGAGCCCCAAGAGGAGGGTGTGATGAGTACAGCGGTAATAATTTCCCTCAGTTAAGAACCAAGGTTATCACTCCCGTAGGAGAAAGAGTATCTTTAGAAAGTTGATGCCACTGACGGTGGTGATGGCGCCTCACCGGTGTTTGCAACAACGCGGAACCAACACATAACACAACCAAAATACTTTGTATAGTGTGGAAAATGGTGTATGCTTGCAGTAAGTAAAGAAAAGAGAGAATTGTAGTGGTTTGTTTAACAGTGTAGGAAAATGGACCGGGGTTCATAGGTTCACTAGTGGTGTCTCTTGATACGTCTCCAACGTATCTACAGTTTTTGATGTTCCATGTTGATATTATGCCAATTGCTACATGTTTTCCGTATGTTTTCCTACGTTTTCTGAGACTAACCTATTTACAAGATGCTTAGTGCCAGTTCCATGTTTTCTGCTGTTTTAGTTTCAGAAAAGTTGTTCTGGAAATATTCTCGAAATTGGACCCCACGAATCCCTAAGTTCCTATTTCCCCGAAGGCTTCCAGAAGTCTGAAAAGGAGTCGAAGACGGGCCCCGGAGGGCCCTCACCATGCCCAGGCGTGGGTCCACCCTAGACCGCGCCTGGGGGTGGTGAGGAGCCCCCGGTGGCCCCCTCACGTCGCCCTTTCACCTATTTATACTCCTCCGAGGAAAAACCCTAAGAGAATCGGCGAAATTCCACGAAACCTTCCGCAGCCGCCGTCATTGTCAACCCAAGTTTCGGGGGACAGATCTCTGTTCTGGCACACTGCCGGGACAGGGAAGTGCCCCCGAAAACCATCTCCATCGACTCCACTGCCACCTCCATCGCCGTTTTTGTCTCCTATGATGAGGAGGGAGTAGTTCTCCCCCGGGGCTGAGGGCTCTACTGTCGCACCCTGGTTTCTAGGGGATACCCATCGGGCCGAACTGGATAGCAGATTCTTGGATTATGGGGCATAACTGCTCCCACGTCCCAGCTTCCTGGTAGGCCTGCGCTTATGCGCGACAACACAAGCCCTGCTATTCCATCGTCGATGTAAACTATCCACTAGAGATCAAAGGCACTACTGTCGACGTACTTCATACCAATCACACATGGTACGTCAACAGCGTCAAACAAATGATAATCTCAACACATCTCTAAGACACAAAAGATTAAAATAAGGTTGCAAATGGCCTTCACTAAGGCAGAGAATAGCAAATACAATCATCCAGAGGACACATGTCCCAACATAACATTCATTACATCAGCGGAAGCAAACAAAGGGTCTGAGTACAGACAAATCCAAATAGGCTTAAGAAGCCGGCAATGAAAGGAAAACGGAGCCCATCCACGAAGTCTCAGATCCTGCCCGGGTCCGCTATCTACTCGTCAACAGCGTCGTCGTACTCCACGTAGTAGCCTCCATGGGGATCCTCGGAGTCGTCGTCTGCGTAAACCACAGCCCCAAAGGGGTCAGTACAACAACGTACTGGCAAGCAAGACTCACAGTTCACCAAAGTGTAACCCGTCAACACCAAGCACAGATGCTTTGGGCTCAACGGAAGAAAGGGGATATAAAAGATGCGGCAACTGGCTGCTCTAACCAACTACAGAGTTACTACCACTTCCGGCTAACAGAAAGAAGATAAGATAGCGTATCGTAACCAACTACCAGCTAACCACCAAACAAACCCATCCTGGATCTCGCCCCTTATCCAAAGAAGCAATCCGAGGATAACTCACACAGTTGGATTAATGATGGTTCAGGTTATTGTGTGGATAAACCTATTACTAGTCAAGTTATTATAGTTAGGTGTAAGTTGTCTGAGTACTTGTTAGCCAGTACTTTCACCAAGTCGTCACATAACCGCGGACAACACGGCTTCTCGAGAAGATTCATCCCTGCAGGGTGTGCTCCAGTACCCGTACACACTCAAGCCACCAACTAAAACTCAGGTTGGCTTGACACGACTCGAACCATCTCTACAGCCTGTCCTAGGAGCCACGGAGCTATAAGGTCCCAGCCACGCAGCCGAATACTCAGCGCAGGTGTGCAAAACTCCCGCAGGACACAACACCCCGGCACTACAGGCCTCGCCCTATATGTGTGCGTCATCATCATCATCAGTAACCATGGGAGCGACCCATTTATGCGTATGAGCCAAATGGAACACCCGAACTAAGTGTGGCTCTTCGGACAAACTGCGGATCAGATCAAAGCCGAGGGGGGTTCCATACCACCACCCGGATGCGGTGAGCACGCTCATCATGGATCAGTAGACAAGACCCTTTTCCTAATTAGGGTCGACACTAGCAGGCCTCAAAACCACGCCGGGCCTCCTGCCGTTGCCTTAACATCAAATTATTATTACCCAACATTAACAGGTTGTTGTTTAAACATCGAGCCCCAGAACATAATAGAAATATAGTAACAGAAAGTAACGGGTAACAGACTCGAGCAGAAACAACCCTAAGCATGCTAGTAAGACACGGGCTCAAACAACGGGGTTATAGGAGTGGAGGTGAGGCAATATCATGGTTTCGGGGTATCATGTGATAGGATCGTAACAGAAGCAACGATACATATGGCTAGCAGAAATAGACAACGGAAAAGTATCGGTAACCAATGTTGAAAGGAACACAGTGGTTCATGTGAGTGATAACTTGCCTGCAAACCCAGTAGCCTGGTACTGAGCTAGATCCTCAGAAGGGGTGTCGTAAGGATCGTCGGTCTCAACGTCGTCGTCTAACCGAGAAGAAGCAAACAGACAATGCAGAAAGGGTAGACAATCAATATCATGGCATAGTGCACAATCATGGGGATGATGCATGACCATTTAATTGATGCATCAAAATAAACTAGCTAACATGGTAACACAAATTAAATGGACACATATGCAATTTTGAGTTGCATATGAAAAGCCCATGAATTTTGGGTTAGATTATTTGTTTTCCAACTAATCAACAGATGAAGGTGAATTAGTATGATGCATGGATGAGGAAAACAACAAAATAACAACAATAGAACCAATTTAAAATAGGGTTTACCAATTTAGAAATTTATTTATTAATTTAGGGGATTTTTGGTTCCTTAAAGGGATTACACAAAATAGTTGTTGTTTTCACCAATTTAAATTGTGCAAAACAAATAACAAAGTTTATATTTGAAAAGAACACCAAATTTTAGTTGGATTACATGTTTCAAATATTGAAAAAGGAATTAGGATGAATTTATTATGATGGAAACAATATTAAACAAGTTTTAAATGGATTTAAAACAAGCATGAATTTTATTTGAATTTTAATTGTTCAAAACATAAATTCAAATTCATATTTGAAAAGTTTATACTTTTCTAGGTTGAAAACATATTTTGCATGTTCAAAAATAATTTAATTTGGGCAAGTTATGATTTATCAATTTTAAATGATTTAAACAAGGTTTAAATTATTTAGGCAATTTAAATTATTCAAAACATGAAACAAAATTTATATTTGAAAAGATTTTGTGAAATAGCATGGAAAACATATTTTATTTTCCTTATTTGGATTAATAATGAATTAGTTATGGATTTTAGCAAATTGCAATTGAATTATTTGAATTCAAATTTGAATTGCATTTTGAAAATTCAAAACAGAAAACAAAATTCATATTTGGGTAGAATATACTTTTCTGATTGGATTACATATTTTATTTGTTCAATTCTGAGTTAGAATGGCCAAGATATGGTTTTTACAATTTGTTTGGTTCAAAAAAAAAACATCTTGTGTAAAAAGAAACAGCGCAGGACTTTTCCCACCGTGGGGAAAAGAACCCACACTGGCTGACCAGTGGGCCAGTGCCACGGTGGCGCTGACTGGTGCGGGTAGGGGCTGAGGTGGCCGCGGCAGTCGATGACGTGTGGGTCCTGGGGTGGGGCGCGCAGAGGAAAAAAATTGGGGAGGCAAATGCCTCCCCTGGGATTTGATCCCGGGACCTCTCCCTTGGGCGCACGGGACGTTGGCCAGTTGGGCTGTGTTCCGATACGTGTTAGATACAGAGCAGGTGTGTGGTTATTGTGTGTTTCCGTCAGTTAAGCTTTTTTTTAACTGAACTTGACTGGACTCTCTCGTGCAGGTACAGGTTACGGACTTCAGGATGGCGTACAGGGGCAGGCAGCGAGCGATCGCTGCCGTGATCGTGCGCCGTGGCCCGCTGCCGTGTGCGTGCGGTGGCCTCCGCGTGCGGGCGCTGCGGCTGCCGTGCGGGTGGCCGGTGTGCTGCGGGCCGGAGAGGGCAAGGAGCGGGAGGAGCGACTGCTTACAGAGACCGATGGAGGGAGACGGGCGGACGGCTGCAGCTCGGTGGTGCGGAAACGTGGACGGCGGCGGAGCTTCCGTGACTCCCGGCGAGAACCGCGGGCACGGAGAGGAAGAGGAGGCCGCGCCGGTTCCGTTCCCGGCCCTAGCGCGGCCGGGCGGGCACCACGGCGGCGGCGATTCGCCGGAGAAGGAGGCGGCGGTGAAGGTCTCGGTGAGGATACAGAGAGGAGCGAGAGAGAGCAGCGTGCAGAGGAAAGGGCGACGCCCGAGAGGAAGAAGAGGGGTGGAGAGAAGAAATTAGGGCAACGAGGTGCTCGAGGGCAGTTATAGAGGAGGAGGGGGGAGCTCGGCCGTCCATTGCCTGTATGTCAACGTGGACTCCATGGATGGAGTTCGTACGAGAGGTAGAAGACGACAACGTGAGGGGGTACGGGCCAGGGGCAACTGGGCTGGCCCCAAAGTGGGCTGCCTCCTTTTGCCCCCTTTTTCCCCCTCTCCCTCTCTTTTAACCTTTTTTGTTTATTTCTTTTTTTTTGCAGATTTGGAAAAAGAGAAATAAGAGATGGTTCTTTGGCTAGATAAAATTTAGGGAAAATTGTATTGTTGAAATATTGTGATAGCAACAAGTCCACACTTTGGTTTACCAAATATTTTAAATATGTTGCTTGTTTGAAAAATTAAATGAATTGAGCCATTTGTGGTATAAAAAGAAATAAATGCCACTTAACCAATTTAAAGTTTTTGAAACCAAGTTTTAGGGGAACAATTTGTTTGTTTGTTTGTAGTTTTTATTTGACACAAAGTAACATAACAAGTATGAGCAATAATGATTTGAATTTGGTTTGAAATTACAATTGGAAAACAATGCAAACAAATGCAAACAAAAGGCAATAGATATGATGACATGATGCAAAACAAAAATAAAACAAGAAACAAACATCTAGGGGGGAGATTTTCATACTTGGGATGTTACAAAACGCCCCCCCTTGAAGGAATCGCGCCCCGAGATTCCTACTGAGAAGTGAAAAGGTCCGGATACTTCTTGCGAAGATCCTCTTTGGTCTCCCACGTTGCCTCTTTATCGGAATGATGCGACCATTGCACTTTCAAGAACTTGGTGCTCTTGTTGCGAGTCTTACGCTCGGTCTCATCGAGAATACGAACAGGGTGCTCCTCATAAGATAGATCTTCTTGCAGTTCAATGGAATCATGATCAACTGCACGATCTGGATCTTTGAAGCACTTCTTGAGCTGTGACACGTGAAACACATCGTGCACCTTGGATAGTTTTTCTGGAAGTTCAAGACGATAGGCATTTTCCGCACGCCTTGAGAGAATGTTGAAAGGACCAATGTATCTTGGTGCAAGCTTTCCTTTCACACCAAAACGATGAGTGCCTCTGAGGGGAGTTACACGGAGATATGCCTTGTCACCAGGTGTATATATCATATCCCTGTGCTTGCTGTCATAGTAGCTTTTCTGAGGAGACTGAGCAATCTTGATATTGTCACGAATGATGCGAACTTTCTCTTCGGCTTCCTTAACAATGTCAGGGCCTAAGAGTGAACGTTCACCAGCTCCAGACCAATTGATTGGACTCCTGCATCTGCGGCCATAGAGTGCTTCAAACGGTGCCATGCCTAGGCTTGCCTGGAAGCTGTTGTTGTAGGAGAATTCAGCATATGGAAGGCATTCCTCCCATTTCATGCCGAAGGAGAGACCACATGCTCTGAGCATATCCTCGAGAATCTGATTGACCCTTTCGACTTGCCCTTGAGACTGAGGGTGATAAGCTGTGTTGAACAGAAGTTTAGTGCCCAATGCTTCTTGAAAACTCTTCCAGAAATGAGAAGTGAATATGCTTCCACGGTCTGAGCTTATTTCCAATGGAACACCATGAAGAGGAACAATCTTTGTTGTGTAGAGTTCTGCTAACTGGCTAGCTGATATAGTTTCTTTGACAGCAAAGAAGTGAGCTACCTTAGTGAGACGATCAATAACAACGAAGATTGCATCGTTGCCCTTCTTGGACTTTGGAAAACCAGTGACGAAGTCCATTTCAATCATGTCCCACTTCCACTCAGGAATTTTCAGCGGTTGGAGAAGACCTGCTGTTTTCTAATGAACTGCCTTGACACGTTGACAAACGGCGCATTCAGAAACGTATTGAGCAATTTCACGTTTCATGCCAGACCACCAATACAGAGTCTTGAGATCCTGGTACATCTTTGTACTTCCAGGGTGGATGGAGAGAGGAGTTTCATGAGCCTCCTTGAGAATGACATCTTTGAGACTTTGAACTTGAGGAACTTCAATGCGTCCTTCGAACAACACAGTTCCCTTGTCATCAATTGAGAAGCACTCATACTTCACATTGCCTGCTTTGATGTTATTTGCGATCTTCTTGATCTCAGCATCACGAAGTTGTTCAGAACGAATCTTATCCTCGAGAGTTGGACTGGCTGTCAAGTTTGCAAGATAACCTTGAGGAACAAGACCAAGGTTCAGCTTCTGGAATTCTTCATGAAGTGGAGGTTGGCTTTCCATGATCATGAGATTATTGCAATAAGACTTGCGACTGAGAGCATCGGCCATAACATTAGCCTTGCCTGGAGTGTAAGAAATGGTAAGATCGATGTCTTTGATCTTTTCAATCCATCTCCTTTGCCTGAGGTTTAGATCTGGCTGAGTGAAGATGTATTTCAGACTCTTATGATCGGAAAAGATTTCAGTGCGATTACCCAACAAGTATTGCCTCCATTTCTTGAGGGCAAACACAACTGCTGCAAGCTCTAGATCATGAGTGGGATAATTGAGCTCATGTGCGTTCAACTGACGTGAAGCATAAGCCACCACTTGACGTTCTTGCATAAGAACTGCACCTAGACCTTGTTGAGAAGCATCACAGAATATCTGGAAGGGTTTGGTAGTATCTGGGCCAACCAGAACTGGTGTAGAAGTGAGTTTAGTCTTCAGGAGATTGAAACTTTCATCACATTGTGGAGACCAAACGAACTTCTTGTCCTTCTTTGTGAGATCAGTGAGAGGTTTGGCAATCTTGGAGAAGTTTTGGACGAAACGACGGCAATAGCTAGCCAAACCAAGAAAACTTCTGACTTGCTTCACCGTCTTAGGAGGTTTCCAATCGACAATTGCCTTAACCTTTTCTGGATCAATGGCTATGCCCTTGGCAGAGATGACATGACCAAGGTAAGCAACTTCTGGAATCCAGAACTCACATTTGGAGAACTTGGCATACAGACGATGCTCGCGAAGCTTCATGAGAGTGAGACGAAGATGTTCTCCATGCTCTTCCTCGGATTTGGAGTAGACCAGAATATCATCAAGATATACCACAACGAACTTGTCGAGGTATTCATGGAAGACAGAATTCATGAGTCTAGAGAATGTCGCTGGTGCATTGGTGAGACCAAAGGACATGACGGTGTATTCATATAGACCGTACCGAGTGGTGAAAGCTGTTTTTAGAATATCTTCCTTTCTGATCTTTATTTGATGGTAACCCATCCTCAAGTCCAGCTTGGAGAATATTGAGGCTCCAGCAAGTTGATCAAAAAGATCATCGATACGAGGGATTGGATACTTGTTTTTGATGGTTTTCTCGTTGAGAGGACGATAGTCAACCACGAGTCTCTTTGTTTGATCCTTCTTCGCAACGAACAGAGTTGGGCAACCC
Organism: Alopecurus myosuroides; assembly: GCA_028641055.1. NCBI lineage: Eukaryota > Viridiplantae > Streptophyta > Magnoliopsida > Poales > Poaceae > Alopecurus > Alopecurus myosuroides. The sequence goes on from CM054058.1 coordinate 183,392,348, forward strand.
CAAGCCAAGGAACTAGGTTGAATGTAACCTTTTTCCATGTACATATCGATTTGCTCCTTCAACAACTTCAGTTCAGGAGGAGCTATCTTGTATGGATGCTTAGAGATTGGAGCAGTGCCTGGTTCAAGTTCGATCACGAACTCAACAGCTCTGTCAGGAGGCATTCCTGGTAATTCTTCTGGAAAGACATCAGGGAATTCACAAACCACCGGAATAGTTTCAATAGATGGTAGAGGATTTGCATTGAGAGTGTAGAGTTGAGCAACTGGATTTTCAGCATGGAAGTAGACTATCTGGCCAGAAGGGTGTGTGATTTTGACAGACTTAGCAGGACAATCAATGACTGCTTTGTTGGCTACCAGCCAATCCATCCCAAGAATGACATTAATATCTGAAGAGTGGAGAGCTATCAGAGATGCCTGGAATGGAAGGTTTCCAATTGTGATCTCGATGTTCTGGCTAACTTTATTGCTTTGCCAGCTAGATCCCGGTGATTTCACTAGGAAAGGGATAGACAACTGTTCGAAGTTGATTCCACTGTTGTTTGCAAAGCATCGAGAGATGAAAGAGTGTGAAGCACCAGAATCGAACAAAACTTTCGCACGATACGAGTTCACAAGAAGTGTGCCCATTACAACTTCTGGAGATTCTTCTGCTCCCTGGGCCTTGACATGGTTCACCCTCACAGTTCTCAAGACAGACTTGTTCCTGTTGCGGGGCCTAGGCGAAGGAGTGTGTACCATCACATGATTGACCTTAGAGGTAGGTAGTGATGGTAGCTTGTTCTGCGGGCACTTGTAGGAGTAGTGTCCTGATAGACCGCACTTGAAGCATGTACTAGCAGAACGAGGAGCTGTTGAACTTGGCTGAGATGGAGCACCTCCTGAAGATACCACTGGGGTGGGAGGGAGGGCAAGAAATCCTGCCGGGCTTGGCAAGCAGATGGGCGGTGTTGTAGTGGTATATGGAACCCAAACTCTTCGTTTTTGTGGAGGCATGATAGCTTTCGAGAGATTAGCCTGTTCACGAGAGTGCTTACGAGATTCCTCAACCAATTTGCGCCCATGCTCTTCATTTAGAGCGATGTTGATGAGGTCCTCAAAATTCTTGGCCTTGACGTTGGTGAGAGCATACTTGAGTTCCGGGTTGAGACCCCTGCGGAACTTTGCCATCTTTCTCGCTTCCGTGGAGATCTCATCTCCGGCGTAGCGAGCCAGACGATTGAACTCTCTTTGGTATTCAAGAACGTCCAGATTGCCTTGTGTGAAAGAATAGAATTCCTCACGCATTCTCTCCATGAGCCCATCGGGAATGTGATGAAGCACGAAGGCTTGCTTGAAATCCTCCCATGTGATTGCCACACTAGGACCTCTCATTTCTTGGAAATTCTCCCACCAAGACATGGATTGTCCACGGAGAAGGTAGGTCACGTAAGGAACACGGTCCTCGTCAGCCACATGAGCTACCACAAGAGTACGGTTCATTTCACGGAGCCAGTCATCAGCATCCAACGGCTCGGAGGCGGTATCAAACGTGCGCGGATTGAGCTCAAGGAACTCCCGAATAGACACCCGGGTGTTGCCATTACTCCCAAGGTCTTGGTTCTGCTGCATCTGCCTTATAACTTGTGTCATCTGAGACAGCACTCTCCCCATCTCAGGTGGCAGTGTGGGTTCTTCGTCACCACTTTCCATCCTGAAGAGGATACCAAGGTTAACACAGCAACCGGATAACAAAATCCAATATAAGTGCTTAAAAGGATTACTTCAGACGGTAAGAAGGTAGCATAGAACAAGGATGGAGGTTAACAACGGATTAACAGATAAGTTGTTACAACGGAAGAGAAGATTTATGAAGGACGATGTCGAAGCAACAACTGGGAAACAGGAGACCACAAACACCTGAGGTACTACGGAAGAACCCAGAACACGTGAAATCCTAACTTGAAAGTTTAGATGAGAAGAGAAAAACAACGTTGCACTTCCTTACCAGAAAAGGGAGGGTGGGTGGGGAAAGAAATAAAATGGCAGAATTCCTACTCTCACGTTTCATTTTTCCTATATAGCTACAAAATAGTTTCTAGACTCACACTGCGACCAGTAAAAGGGATCCTACAGGCAGACAGGCTCTGATACCATTTGTCGCACCCTGGTTTCTAGGGGATACCCATCGGGCCGAACTGGATAGCAGATGCTTGGATTATGGGGCATAACTGCTCCCACGTCCCAGCTTCCTGGTAGGCCTGCGCTTATGCGCAACAACACAAGCCCTGCTATTCCACCGTCGATGTAAACTATCCACTAGAGACCATAGGCACTACTGTCGACGTACTTCATACCAATCACACATGGTACGTCAACAACGTTAAACGGAATGATACCACAACATATCTCTAAGACACAAAAGATTGAAATAAGGTTGCAAATGGCCTTCACGAAGGCAGAGATAGCAAATACAATCATCCAGAGGACACATGTCCCAACATAGCATCATTACATCAGCGGAAGCAAACAAAGGGTCTGAGTACAGACAAATCCAAATAGGCTTAAGAAGCCGGGAAAAAATAAAGAAGACGAAGCCCATCCACGTAGGTCCTGGATCCTGCCCGGGTCCGCTAGCTACTCGTCAGCAGCGTCGTCATACTCCACGTAGTAGCCACCATGGGGATCCTCGGAATCGTCGTCTGCGGAAACCACAGCCCCAAAGGGGTCAGTACATAAACGTACTGGCAAGCAAGACTCACAGTTCACCAAAGTGTAGCCCGTCAACACCAAGCACAGATGCTTTGGGTTCAACGGAAGAAAGGGGATATAAAAGATGCGGCAACTGGCTGCTCTAACCAACTACAGAGTTACTACCACTTCCGGCTAACAGAAAGAAGATAAGATAGCGTATCGTAACCAACTACCAGCTAACCACCAAACAAAACCCATCCTGGATCTCGCCCCTTATCCAAAGAAACAATCCAAGGATAACTCACATAGTTGGATTAATGATGGTTCAGGTTATTGTGTCAATAAACCTATTACTAGTCAAGTTATTATAGTTAGGTGTAAGTTGTCTGAGTACTTGTTAGCCAGTACTTTCACCAAGTCGTCACATAACCGCGGACAACACGGCTTCTCGAGAAGATTCATCCCTGCAGGGTGTGCTCCAGTACCCGTACACACACAAGCCACCAACTAAAACTCAGGTTGGCTTGACATGACTCGAACCATCTCTACAGCCTGTCCTAGGAGCCACGGAGCTATAAGGTCCCAGCCACGCAGCCGAATACTCAGCGCAGGTGTGCAAAACTCCCGCAGGACACAACACCCCGGCACTACAGGCCTCGCCCTATATGTGTGCGTCATCATCATCATCAGTAACCATGGGAGCGACCCATTCATGCGTACGAGCCAAATGGAACACCCGAACTAAGTGTGGCTCTTCGGACAAACTGCGGATCAGATCAAAGCCGAGGGGGGTTCCATACCACCACCCGGATGCGGTGAGCACGCTCATCATGGATCAGTAGACAAGACCCTTTTCCTAATTAGGGTCGACACTAGCAGGCCTCAAAACCACGACGGGCCTCCTGCCGGTGCCTTAACATCAAATTATTATTACCCAAGCATTAACAGGTTGTTGTTTACACATCGAGCCCATAGAACATAATAGAAATATGATAACAGAAAGTAACGGGTAACAGACTTGAGCAGAAACAACCCTAAGCATGCTAGTAAGACACGGGCTCAAACAACGGGATTATAGGAGTGGAGGTGAGGCAATATCATGGTTTCAGGGTATCATGTGATAGGATCGTAACAGAAGCAACGATACATATGGCTAGCAGAAATAGACAACAGAAAAGTATCGGTAACCAATGTTGAAAGGAACACAGTGGTTCATGTGAGTGATAACTTGCCTGCAGACCCAGTAGCCTGGTACTGAGCTAGATCCTCAGAAGGGGTGTCGTAAGGATCGTCCGTATCAACGTCGACGTCTAGCCGAGAAGAAGCAAACAGACAACGCAAAAAGACAAACAATCAATAACATGGCATAGTGCACAATCATGGGATGATGCATGACCATTTAATTTATGCACCAAAAATAAACTAGTTGTCATGGTAACACAAATTAAATGGACACATATGCAATTTTGAGTTGCATATGAAAAGCCCATGAATTTTGGGTTAGATTATTTGTTTTCCAACTAATCAACAGATGAAGGTGAATTAGTATGATGCATGGATGAGGAAAACAACAAAATAACAACAATGGAACCAAATTAAAATAGGGTTTACCAATTTTAGAAATTTATTTATTAAGTTAGAAAATTTTGGTTCCTTAAGGGTGTCACATAAACAATTGTTGTTTTCATCAAGTTAAAGTGTTCAAAACAAATAACAAAATTTATATTTGAAAAGAACATCAAATTTTAGTTGGATTACATGTTTCAAATATTGAAATTGGAATTAGGATGAATTTATTATGATGGAAATAATATTAAACAAGTTTTAAATGGATTTAAAACAAGCATGAATTTTGTTTGAATTTTATTTGTTCAAAACATAAATTCAAATTCATATTTGAAAAGTTTATACTTTTCTAGGTTGAAAACATATTTTGCATGTTCAAAAATAATTTAATTTGGGCAAGTTATGATTTTATCAATTTTAAATGATTTAAACAAGGTTTAAATTATTTAGGCAATTTAAATTATTCAAAACATGAAACAAAATTTATATTTGAAAAGATTATGTGAAATAGCATGGAAAACATATTTTATTTTCCTTATTTGGATTAATAATGAATTAGTTATGGATTTTAGCAAATTGCAATTGAATTATTTGAATTCAAATTTGAATTGCATTTTGAAAATTCAAAACAGAAAACAAAATTCATATTTGGGTAGAATATACTTTTCTGATTGGATTACATATTTTATTTGTTCAATTCTGAGTTAGAATGGCCAAGATATAGCTTTTACAATTTGTTTGGTTCAAAAAAAAAACATCTTGTGTAAAAAGAAACAGCGCAGGACTTTTCCCACCGTGTGGAAAAGAACCCACACTGGCTGACCAGTGGGCCAGTGCCACGGTGGCGCTGACTGGTGCGGGTAGGGGCTGAGGTGGCCGCGGCAGTCGATGACGTGTGGGTCCTGGGGTGGGGCGCGCAGAGGAAAAAATTGGGGAGGCAAATGCCTCCCCTGGGATTTGATCCCGGGACCTCTCCCTTGGGCGCACGGGACGTTGGCCAGTTGGGCTGTGTTCCGATTCGTGTTAGATACAGAGCAGGTGTGTGGTTATTGTGTGTTTCCGTCAGTTAAGCTTTTTTAACTGAACTTGACTGAACTTCTCTCGTGTAGGTACAGGAAACCAGCTGCGATCGGACAGGGGGCGGCCGGCGATGGCGGCTCGCCGCGGCGCGCGGGCGCTGGGAGGCGCGCATGCGGGTGCTCGGTGGGCCGGTGTGCGTGCGGTTGCCGGCCGGAGGGCGAGGTGCAGAGAGGCGGAGAGAGCGGGAGGAGGTGCGGCTCACCTGCTGTCGAGATGGAGGGAGCAGGGGGGCGGACGGCTGCCGCTCGGTGGCGGAAACCCGGCGATGGCGGCGGAGCTCCGGGCGCTCCCGGCGGGAGCCGAGGGGATGGCGAGGTAGAGGAGCGCGCGGCGTTTCCGTTCCCGGCCCTAGCGCGGCCGGGCGGGCACCACGGCGGCGGCGATTCGCCGGAGAAGGAGGCGGCGGTGAAGGTCTCGGTGAGGATACAGAGAACCAGAGAGAGAGGGGAAGGGAGAAAAGAGAGGAGGAAGACGGCGCTCGAGGGGAAGAGAGGGGGAAGAAAGAATTAGGGCAAGAGGAGGGGGGTGAGCTCAGGTTATAGGAGGAGGTGGAGCTGCCGATCACCGTCTGCTCCTGTACCTGCTACGTGGTCGATTGGGATGGAGGCCGTACAGAGGTGGAAGACAACCGAACATGTAAGCAGGCCAGGGCCACTTGGGCTGGCCCAATTGGGCTGCATGCCCTATTCCCCTCATTTTCTCTTTTGTTTTTCTGTTTATTACTTTTTTTTTGCAGATTTGGAAAAAGAGAAATAAGAGATGGTTTTTAGGCTAGATAAAATTTAGGGAAAATTGTATTGTTGAAATATTGTGATAGCAACAAGTCCACACTTTGCTTTACCAAAAATATTTTAAATATGTTGCTTGTTTGAAAAAATAAATAAATGAATTGATCCATTTTTGGTATCAAAGTAAATAAATGAGACTTAAGCCAATTTAAAGATTTTGATTCCAATTTTTAGTGGAACAATTTGTTGGTTTGTTTTGCAGTTTTCATTTGACACATTGTAACATAACAAGTATGACAATAAATTAATTTTTGTTTGGAAAACAAATGGAAACAATTGAAATCAAAAGGCAATGATCATGATGACATGATGCAAAACAAAAACTTAACAAGAAATAAAACATTCTAGGGGGAGATTTCATACTTGGGATGTTACATCTACCGGTAGCTATGTGTTTCATCTCTCTCTCCCATGGTGTGATCTATATGTGATCGTGAGCTTTGTAATATAGTTGAATTCGTAGATACTATTCTTCACATATTATGTTAATCAAGTGGTTTTTGTTATGAGATCTCCGTAAACACTTTGATCACGGTGTAAAGGTGACAGTGTGTGCACCATGTGGTTTAGCATTATATTTATATTTTGTGTTGGATAACCCTATGAAATTGTGGTGTTTGCGTGGAACCATATGGGTCCCATGGTGATAGCATGGGGGCTACTTAGTTGGGAAAGTGCTTACTCTAAGGAGTGATGTTAAAGCCCTACGCATGGATTGGTGTTGTTATTCGACCGGAGAGTCGTTTGGAGTAGCATAGTGAAGAGATGGTATTTATTAATTAAATTATGTGATCATTGTTGAGAGTGTCCACTAGTGAAAGTAGGATCCCTAGGCCTTATTTCCAAGCATTGAAACACCATTTTCCGCCTGTTCTGCTACATGTTTGATTGCTGCCATATTTATTTCAGATTGCTATTATTACTTATAACCATCCATATTACCCGCATTTCACTATCTCTTCGCTGAACTAGTGCACCTATATACCTGACAAGTATATTAGGTGTGTTGGGGACACAAGAGACTTCTTGTATCTTGATTGCAGGGTTGGTTAAGAGGGATACCTTTGACCTCTACCTCCCCGAGTTCGATAAACCTTGGGTGATCCACTTAAGGGAAACTTTCTGCTGTTTTACAAACCTCTGCGCTTGGAGGCCCAACACTGTCTACAAGAATATAAGAGTGCGTAGACATCAAGATCTTTTCTAGCGTCTTTGCCAGGGAGGTAAGGTAGAAGGTACTCATATCCTCGGGTGTGAGTGCTCGAAGTTATTTCCTTTAGATCCTGCAATTATATCTTTTTGTTTCTTGTTTTTATTTTCACTAGTTAGGCTTACATGAAAACAGCAAAAATATGACATAGCTTTATAATCTTTATGTTGAGTTAAGACATGAAGTGTTTGAAGATAAAATTAAAAAACCTATGGAAGTTTGTTTGCATAATAGTGATAGCAATGTTATTACTACGAATTCTTTGAACACCATTATTGCTAACTGGTCATCAACCCGTGCATCTGCACGGGCTAGTAATTTTACAATCAAATCTATATAGGGAATCTTTTGGAATGTCGGTGAATTGAAGAAAAGTTTAATCTGTTAACTTAGGACCTTTCGTGTCCTCCTTTTTGAGGCATCACCGATCTTAGTATTGTGGTTTTACACGATTCCTTCTAAACATGAAAATAGCACTATTCTTTTCGGTCACCTCTCTTGCATCAGGTACTCTCACTCTGGCTCCTGAAACATCATCAATAACGGCTACATGCGGTAGCCCTGGTTCGATTCCCTTAGTCTAAGAATATATGAAAAATGACCTCAGCTCCATGTTTTCTTTTTATCTATCTTAACAAAAGGCAGGGAAATAGAGCATTCCTTACCTTTAGACGTATCCTTGGTTCTTTTTAAGTCCTAGATTATTACGAAAATAATGTATTGTTCTATAGGCGAATGATGGTCTTCTTCGTTAATTATATCTTGGGGCAGGATGCCACCGTTGTTTGTAAAATTCAAGCACATATGCAACATGGAGGATATAGTGGAAAAGAATTAAGTTAACTGAGCTTAAAAATCCCTAGAGATAAATAAAGTAAATAGTTACCTTAATAATTTATCAAAATTACCCATATCAATAATATTCTGTATGAAAACTCCGCACATAACGCTAAATATTTTTTTTAGGAAAGCTTCAATTTAGGACCTTTGTGTTATCCCTTTCATTCGTAAATTTCCACAATATGATGAAGAAATATTCGTACGGAAGGATGTTTTCTGCATACATAACCTCAAACATATAGTGTCCAGTTCCAAAAGGTACATCGGCTTATTAACATTTTATTAGGGCAGAGAAACATCACGTATTGTTGTTGTGCTCGATAGAGTAATTGAATGCATGAGCTTGTCAATTTCACACTCATTGATGTCTAGCTGCCAATGCACATGCATAGTGTGGGCATTATTCACCAAAAGAGGTAAATAATTATGCGTTGAGACCTCAAGTACGTTTTGGTTTCAGGCAACCAAATAAGAAAGAAACTGGGCAAACTGGCATATTGAAAGTACAAACATTGAATATAGGTCTATGGTTGCAAAAAAATTACACAACAAATTTAGGCGCAGTATTTTTAATTAACAATGCAATAGGTACATCTACATCATTAATTTTTCCCTCGTCATTGCAAAACCAAATTTCGGTACCAAGCTCTTGCAAATCAGCCAATCAGCCTAGAACATCTAACTCACGTAGGAGTACCACATTACAAACGTTATGCTAACATGTGAAAATAGTAAATTCTTAAATAGGTAGTATACAGAGCTAGGGGGGACACGGTAATGAACATTCCAAAAAATATTATATGACCTACTCAGAGTTTCCCTGAAGCTAAGAATGGTACACACAGACGATAGGGAGTCACCAAGGTTAACAACACTGAATTTAGTACAGAATTTGAGTACCGCATATACCGTATCTGTAATACGGCAATTCAACTCCATGTCCTTGCGCCAATAGGAAATATCATAAAATTTCATGAACAAATCTGAAGGTTTGGAATGAACTGAAATGATTATTTGATGCATGGAGAATATAAATATAATACAATCCCATATGTGTTACACAAAAAATGTCCGTGCAAAGGTATAATCACATTAATAAACTGATAATAGTACACCATATGAGGTTCAAAGTTAGAATTGCATGGAAGCTTTATATGAATTTTCTTTTTCATCAATTTCAACACAGTTTACCCATGTAATTAAAAAGCCTGTGCAACTTAAGTACTCCATGCAGAAAACTGTATAGCCAACAATTTAAAGTCTGTCTACCTTGTCTCTAGACAAAACATTACTTCATAAACCATGATTTTATTTTGGCAAATCTGTAACAGATGGCAAAAGGTGTGCAAATACGTAAAAGTTGGTTAAATGGTCTAGGCATTAACTCGATCGATGCATCATAAAAAGCACAGTAGTTTGCTATATCATTAACATACAACATATATCAGGTAGTTAGACCTTTATTTGTGGCAAAGTAAAATCCAGCATTTAGTTTCTATACTTGAACGGAACCAAGCTGGCTAATGTGGGGTAAATCATAAGAAAGCACATCCGTAAATTAAACCTCCTACGAAAATAAGAATCCGTTAAAAATCGAGGTGAAGTGCTTGGCCTGATACAGCCTTACGATATGGATTCTTTGGTGCTCTACTGCTACTGTGGGTAACGCGGACCATACCCAACTGGTTTGCCTCCTCTCCCTACACAGGAAACTGTATCATACATGCACATATACAGACCAAAAATTATATGTGTGTGATGAATTTAAAATATGAGAATAGATGTTGCACACGCTGGTAGAATCCCGGCTGGCCGGCGATCATCTTTTTCCTTTTTTTTGACATTTAAATGGAGTAACCCATTACTCATGGTGCACAGCCGCCTCGCTGGCCACCAAATCAACAAGGAAATATGGAGCCTCATCTTCCCAGCCCACACAAGCTGCATCAGCACGCAGACCATGTTGAGCAAGGCGATGTGCCACCTCATTGCAGCTCCTTGGGGCAAACTGAAAGGAAGACGTTTCAAAAGAACCGATGCATATACTTCTCGCTTCCTTCAGTAGAACGCCGATCAATGCTAGATCGTGGCTCTTGGACTGAATGGCCATGATCAGATTCCAGCAATCCGACTCAAAAATCACCCGGTGTAACCCGAGCTCAGCAGCACCTTCAACAGCTGCGACACAGGCTTCAGATTCGGCTGTCAGTGCATCCTTGACATTGCTGAGCTTCCCCGCCGCCGCAGCAACGAATTGGCCTGTATCAAGAGTCCAGCTTACAACCGACTCATTAAGTTTTCTTCCGCACGTACAATAGGTCGATAGGATGTCCATCTATCTCTATCGTGCCAGATCTTTTTGACTCTATCTAGTCGATCTCGTGAGTTGTGGCTACAGGCGTTTAAACTTTAAACTCCGTAGTCGTCCAGATTATAGTAGTATTTTTTTTTCTTGCTTCAAGAGTCCATGTTGCAACCACTTCATTACTTTTTCTTCCGCGTGCCCGATCGGAGTCCAACTATCGTGCCATATTTTTTGTAGCGTGCCACGTGAACTGTTTAGCTCGGTTAATCCTAGCCGCTAAATTAAGATCCAACAGCTTCATTAATTCTAATGATGTGGATTAACGTGGAGTCTACGTTGGTGCCTCCAATTAGTAAATATAAGATTCTATTAAAAATACTAAGCTTGGGGAAACTAGTCTTGATGAATATGATATTTTTAGTCCCAAATCATGGAGGAGCAAATTTACTTTGATGATACTTTGCCTCCAATATATGATGATTATAATGATTGTGGTATTCTAGTTCCACCTACTATTGATGCTAATTTTTATTGTGATCATGATATGCCTTCTATATATGATGTTTGCAATGATGAACATGATATTTTTAGTCCACCTACTATTGAGGATAAAATTATTTATGATTATAATATTCCTCCTATATTTGATGAGAATGGTGTTGAGAATGATAATGATAGCTATTTTGTTGAATTTGTTCCCACTACTATTAATAAGAATGACTATGCTTATGTGGAGAGTAATAATTCTTTTATGCATGTGGCTCATGATAAGAATGTTATATCTGATAGTTATATTGTTAATTTTATTCATGATGATACTGAAAATTATTATGAGAGAGGGAAACATAAATTTATGCATCTCAACAATATTAAGTTCCCCTCTTTATGTTGAAAATTTTGAAGTTGCACTTATTTTGTCTTCCTATGCTAGTCACTTTGTGCTTCGTTGACTTGTTTTTCTACAAGATTCTTTTTCATAGGAAGTGGGTTAGACTTAAATGTGTATTATATTTGCTTCTTGATGCTCTCTTATTGTGCTTAAACTCTTATTCTTATGTGAGCATCTTTTAAAAATCATTGTGCCTAGCTGAAAGGTTTTAAAGAAAAGCGCTTCCGGGAGACAACCAGTTTTATTTCTCCGTTTTTAACCCGTTTTCCGTCGTTTATTTTTGTTTTATTTGCACCTGGGTGTTGTCTATTTACTTAGCAGCCCCGTTGTATCTTTTCTTTTGTGTCTTTGTTGAGCCAAGTAAAGCCTCTAGTGGCAAGTTGAGACGATATTTCGGATTTCTGCGCAGAAAACAGATTTGTGTTGTCTACTGTTAAATTCGTATAAAATCATAGAAAATTGAAAATGACCTGAGTTTTTTTGTGCGCAATCCTGGGATTTATACGCAACTTTTCTTAGAAGACTACTTTTTGATTTGAGCAACATAAGATTTTCCAAAAAAGTCATATTTACCTGCTGTTCTGTTTTGACGGATTTCTGCTAATAATGCATTTGCCTCTTAATCTCTTTCTTTTGGTGTTTTTTTGAGAAAAAAAGTTTTAAAAGAAGTTGTGACGGTATCCAATGTGTTTATGAGTGTTAGGATTTTCTTGAAACTGAACCATGTGAATTTATTATTTCGATTTGCACTAACGTTGCTAATGAAGATTGTGAGAAGTTTTGTGTGAAGTAAGTTTTGAAGGGTCAAGAGAAGAGGATGATATGATGTGATCAAGAAGAGTGAAAATCCTAATCTTGGGGATGCCCTGGTGGTACATCCCAGCAAATTCCAAGAATACTCAAGCGTCTAAGCTTGGGGATGCCCAAGGCATCCCCTTCTTCATCAACAATTTATCAGTTATCTTCTAGTGAAACTATATTTTTATTCAGTCACATCTTATGTGCTTTACTTGGAGCGTCTTTTTTGTAAGTTTGTTTGGTTTTCTTTGCTGTAATAAATAGTCGGAACCTATCATACTTTTTTGGGATAGAGACACGCTCCGTTTTCATTGTTTAGAACACTCTAGTTTTCATTCTTATTGTTCTATGAGTGTTCACTTTTTGCTAGTACTGCGTTTAGCCCTTGTTTTAATGCATCTCTTATTCAGAGCTATTATTTTTGGTAGTGTTATGTGAGTACTCTCATGTTTGCTTGCTGTAGCATGTAGAGGATTTTTGTTAAAGCATGTCTTGTATGGTGCTTGTTGGAAAAAGAAACTGCTGCTTGAGGTAGAATTTTTAACGGTGCAAGTAGAAGCTTGTATAGACTGTGGCTAGAATTTTTCATATCATGTTAGATGTTATTTTAGTTCTAAAGCCTAATGGTTATTGAGTAGAATGATTAGCCTAAAATATCTTCGAGTGTTTAATGTGTCATTGAAAGAATCATGAGTTGTTCTTGTCATATTGAAGCATAAATTTGCGGTATTCTCCTTTGAATGTTTTATTTTGTTGACTTGGCGCATGCTCATACCATGTTTATGACTATGAACCAGTAGTTATCTCTTATTTATCATGCTTTATCATGCTTTCTATCTTGATCACAATAAAATTTGCGGTATTCTCCAAGTTATTTTTTGTAGAAAAATCCTACAACAAAAAGAGAGGTGTTTTAGTAACATGCAAATTCCTACAACCATATTTTCATATCTCATAGTAATTTTTAGTAGCATCATGAAGAAACTCAACAAAATAATTATCACATAAAGTATGTTTGTCATGGTCTAAAAGCACACAATTCATATCAAGCTAAAAAACAGTGGGATCAAAACTAAAATTAAAGACCTCTTCTTTCCCACTTTTAGCAATAGCAAAACAAGATGATTGGTAATTATTAAAAGGTATAGGACACATTATAGCAATCATATTTTTAGTAGCATTATAATTTATAACATCAAGTAACATAGGACCATCATCTAGAGCATTATCATATAAATTTCCTAAACAAACTTCCTCATTATCATGCATATCAATAGTTGGAATAAATAGAGGATTGTCATAGGGTCTATCAAAGTAGCATGGATTATCATAAATAACGGTAGAAATATCATTCTCACAAGTTTCATTCATAGTAGTATTAAGGTCACAACTATAGCAAGTATCAATTTCATAAAAAAAAGGATATTTCAAAAGAATCAATAGAATCATCAGATTTATGAGTTAAAGAGTTACTATAATTTGGAGGTAGACATGTGTAGCTACTCCATTCTTTATCCTATTGATCATCACTCTCCTCCTCTTTTTCATCCAATGAGCTTCCAGATTCAGTAATTTCTTTTTCCATAGGCTCCCGCGAGGCATTAGTCTCCTCCCTTGGGGGAGAGCATCTATTAAGATATTTAAGTATGTAGTAATTATAATCCTTGTAATTATAAAATAAATATTCAAGTATAGCATAAATTTCAAATTTATAAGGTGCATCATCAATACTCTCAAGCAAATAGGCAATTTCGAATGAACCCTTCCAAGCAATAAATTCTTCAGTTTGTTCCACATCATAAAATTCTTAATTTATCTTAACATAAGAAGATACGGTAACATTATCATTATATACTCACATTGAAATGGGTGTGTTTATACCTCCTACAACAGTGAGATTTATCAAAGAACATTATAAGTAGAGCACAAGTTTTAGCATAATTATTCAATTTATTAATTTGTTCCCATAAGTGTATCCCTTTTGTGACAAGCGGTGTTCCTTATAATATTTATGTTGTTCTTCCATGAAGCAAAAGAAATCACACATTGATAGCAAGTATGATAAAGCAAGTAAAAAACCAAAACAATAACAAAGTAAAAATGATTGGAGGTGAGAGACCCCCTTGCAAAAATTCTCTTTCTCCCGGCAACGATGCTAGAAAACTTGTTGATGGCTGACGTTGGTAAACCTCAAGAGAAAGATTGTGAAGAGTGCAGCGACAAGTTTTCCCTCAGAAAAGAAACCAAGGTTGAATCGACCAGTAGGAGGACAAGAAATCTCTAAAGGTTGATGCAGTTGATGTGGTAGGCCGCACTACCGGTTCAGCAGCAACGTGGAACCTACAGAACAGAATCAATTCACTTTGCCCCAATGAAGCAGTAAGGTTGTCAATCTCACCGGTTTTGCTGAGAAAAAAGAGGTTAAATATATGGTGTGGAAAACAGTAGGAAAATAATATGAAAACAATAGTAGAAGTGAAATAGTGGAAACAGTGTGAAAACAGTAATTGCAGTGGTTGTATTGTCAATATAAGAAAATGGACCGGGTTCCACAGTTCACTAGTGGTGTCTCTCCATAAAAGATAGCTAACATGTGTGGTGAACAAATTACACCTCGGCAATTGATAAATATTGAAACATGCATGGCGTGATGATTACTATGTGATTCGTGCGGGCATTACAACAAGACTCATAGACCGTCATCCAACTGCGTCTAGATTAATAATCCACCCTTAGACTATCATCCGAACAAACCTTAGGTATTAAGTTGCAAGCAACGGATAATCGCATTAAGCAAAGCGTGTAATGTAAACATTGTAAACATCGTTGTTTTCTCCCTAATGGCAACATCACATCCTCCATCCGTCACAATTCTGCCACTCGACCACAGATGCAAAAGAGGCATGAACCCACTATCGAACATAAATACTCCCTCTTGGAGTCACTAGCATCTACTTGGCCAGAGCATCCACTAACAACAGAGAGCATGGAAGATCATAAATAACATACACATGAAGATAACATGATAGATTGATAATCAAGAGACATAGCATTCAACATTCATCGGATCCCAGCAAACACAACATGTAGCATTACAATACTATGATCTCGATCATGTAGGAAAGCTCACAAGATCTAAACATGAGGCATAAAGTGGAGAGAACAACCATCTAACTACTTCTATGGCCGCAGTCCAGGGATGAACTACTCACGCATCCCTCCGGAGGCGGACATTGCTGGTGTAGAGCTCTCCGATGATGATTTCCCCTCCCAGCAGGGTTCCGGGGAGAACTCGAGAACCCTTCGATCTTGGGTTGACGATGACGGCGGCCTCAGGTGTTTTTCGTGGAAAAGTGGTATGTTTTTAGTGTTAACACACCGGGGGGAATAAATAGGCGAAAGGGCGATGGCGGTGGACTCCTGAGGGGCCCACATCAGGGTGGGCATAAAAACCGATGACCGAAAACCGAAACCGAAAAGACCGAGACCGAAACCGAGATGACCAAAACCGAAAGGACCGATGCAAATTTGGTTAGCAGAGTTAAATAGACCGAAATTTGTTGAAAAATTCGGGCAACACATGGGCGAAACCCGAATAGACCGAAGCGACCGATTTAGGTACCAGCGAGCGACGGAAACAATACATGCGTTCTTGGTTGCAAACTTGCAATGATGCAGTTCACCTTTTCTTGTCCAAACTCTAAACGTGTGTATTTTTCCTTTTTGTGAGATTGTGGTGCTGTATGCATGTATGTCCTCCCGTGAGGCTTTTATGTTGATTATGGTCTGCTGCAAATTGATATAAATATGTGGATTCAACTATGTCCAAATTATAGACGAAGTGCTAGCATTTTTTTTTAATTTCATCATTATTTTGGAGCTATTAGCTACTTTTGTCAAATTCGGTCATGACCGAAATAGAGACCGAAATTCTGCTTACCCAAAATTTTCGGTCTTTTAAGGTTCTGAGTAAATTTCGGTTCTCATATTTTACTGACCGAATTTCAAATTAACCGAAATACAAAGACCGAATTTTCGGTCATGACCGAATGCCCACCCTGAGGCCCACACCACCACCAGGCGCGGCCAGGGGCGCGCCGCCCTATGGTGTGGCCCCTCTCCGGGCCTCTTCTGGACTCCGTGAAACCTTCGGGAATTCTAAGACTTCCGGCCTTCGCATTTTCCAATTCCGAGAATATTTGCATAACAACTTTTCTGAAAATAAAACAGGGAACTCACTATGTGGCATCTTGTCAATAGGTTAGTCCCAGAAAATCGATAAAAATGACATAAAGTGTATAGCAAACATGTAAAAAATAACATGAAAATAACATGGAACATCAGAAATTATAGATACGTTTATGACATATCAATGACGCGAGAGAATCATCCCATCACCATTCCACCAACTATTTTCTGGTGCCGATTATTATTAATATATTTGTTAAGTGCTTCTCGGGTGTGGCTGAATTGACAACTCGGTTGCTAAGGCTTATAGGTATTATTTGTCCCTTGCGTCAAATCAATAAATTGGGTTATAATTACACATGAAGACTGTTACGATCCACTACACTTGTGGGTCATCACTCCACTCATATAATATACCCCCCTTTTTTCCTTCTTGTACGAGAGACAACAACCACGCCACTTCCTCGATCCCCGATTCCATGGCGACCTTGCTGGCCATCGCGATCATGCGCCGCCGTTGACCCTGCGCCCAGCCACCACCAGTGACCCATGCCCCACTCCACTGCCTCTCTCAATCCCCCTCTCTCCCTCCACCTAGTCCTCCTCTCTTCCGCCATGGCTGTCGACGAGCTCAGGCTAGGGTTTGGATAGGGGAAAGATGACCGGTCTGATGCCGGAGAGCGCCGGGGGTTGCTCCTGTCGTCCGGGCTTTCGTGATGCGAGGAGGACGCAACGGAGCTGCAAACGGTGAGGGGCGGATCTTCCATCGATGGCGGAGGTGCTAACAGCGGTGGTCGCTGGTGCGACCTTAGTTGAGCGGAGTTGCTACCAGCGGTGGCCACCGGTGCTAGAAGCGATGGAGCTGCAACGAGCGGCGCCCCCACGCGCTGCAATTACGTTGAAGGTGGCACCCTCGCGTGCTACCATGGTGAGGCGACAATGCTTCCATCGGCCGGTGGGCGGTGCTTCCATGGTGAAGAGGAGGTGCTACAGGTGGTCACCGAAGAGGTTTACGGAGAGGCCATAATTTTTCCTTTTTATGTTTTTTGTGCGAACCGTTTTACAATGTTGCAAAAGCGGGACAATTTCGTAACAAAAACAGGATGTTTTGTAGATTAAAGACTTTTTGGACACGTAGCGGCTGGAAGACATGGAGTATTTTTTTGCCAAAAATCCCCCAAGGACGCTCATCACCTCCCTTAAATAATTGCTTATGAAGTGTCTGCCTGGTGGATCTCGGTAAACATCTTGCTACCAAATAAATAGTTATCGAGTGATATTCACCGAGTGTGCTGCTCGACAAACCGTTTGCCCTGTGTATTGGTGCTTCTCAGTTACTCCCTCCGCGCATAAATAAATGTAAATCTAAATTTTATACTTGGTCAAATATTTTAAATTTTGATCAACTTTCTAGAAAATAGTAGCAATATATATGATATTAAATTAGTAGTATATTTTATAACTTCATGTCAATACGAATCTAGTGATACGCTAATTTAGTGTCATAAATATTAATGCTTTTTCGATAAAATTAGTCAAAATTTAATAAGTTTGACTATAGAGAAAGGTTAAACACTTACTCGCGGACGAGTGAGTACCCAGAACCAGTAGCGGTAGTGGCCGGTGCATTGCGAGTTTCGGTCAGTGAAAGTACATGGTGGCGTGTGACTCGGGTTGGTAGTTACGGCTGCTACTAACATAAGGTGTGGTTTCGATTTTGGGCTTGTAGTACTAGTACGTAAAATATATCTCTGATCATGGCCAAGCATGGTTACCCGAAAAGCGCCGTTTTTCACCGGTCGCCCCCCAGGACCTAAAAAAGCGCCGTTTCGGCGGAAATTAGCGCCGCCGCCCCCAGGCGGAACCCAGACCGTTGGGTTCGGCCTGGGGGGGGAGGGCGAAACGAAAAGCGCGCGTGGGCCAGCGCTGTCGGCGAGGGAGCGCTATTTGTCCACTTTTCCCACCCCGACTCGTTCTTTCCGCTCGCCCGCCTCGCCGTCGCCATCCCGCCGGCCGCACCCCACGCCGCCGCTGTCGGCCACCATCGCACAGGAGCGACGAGGCAGACCATCGCCGGCTAGTCCACCACATCGTCGCCGCCGTTCGATCGCGTCTCCGCCGCGGAGCAGGTTGTTGCCCGGTGAGCCGCGTCCACCGCCCGCAAGGTGTTCGACGCTGTATCCGAGACATGGACTCCGACGCCGAGGAGATGCTCGCCGAGCTATTCGACGAGGAAGACCAGGCCGCCATCGACGACGAGGAGCACCTGCTCGTCCTGAGCTGCCTGGCCGGATTGCTGGCCCAGGACGCCGAGCCGCGCCGCACTGGCTCGAAGCCCGGTCGCCGCAAAAGCAGGCCGAGGCAGCGGTACGAGGGCTACTGCATCCTCTACTCCGACTACTTCGCCGAGGATCCCACCGACGACGAGAAGGTGTTCCGGCGTCATTTCAGGATTAAACGCACGCTCTTGCTCAAGATCATGCATGCCATCCGGGAGTTCGACACCTACTTCAAGTTGAAGAAGGACTGCACCGGCACGGTAGGGTTTACCTCTATCCAGAAGTGCACGATGGCCATGAGGTTGTTTGCATACGGTGCTCCCGCAGATGCACAAGATGACTACCTGCGCATGAGCGAGTCCACGGCCCTCGAGTGCTTGAACAAAATCTGCCGGGCAGTGGTTGCAGTTTTTGGCCCAATATACCTGCGATCACCCAATGCGCAAGACACTGCTCGTCTCCTCGCAGAGAATGAAGCAAGAGGGTTTCCTGGGATGCTTGGCAGCATCGACTGTATGCACTGGGCATGGAAGAACTGCCCATTTGACTGGCAGAGATGTACAAGGGAAAGGAAGGAGAGTGCTCGGTGGTTCTCGAGACCGTGGCTTCGTACAATCTATGGATTTGGCATTCATTCTTTGATATGCCTGGAAGTCACAACGACATCAATGTCTTGCAGTGCTCGAATGTCTTTGCCGATCTTGTCGAAGGCCATGCCCCCCTGTGAACTATGAAATCAATGGACACCAGTATACAAAGGGGTACTATCTTGCAGATGGCATCTACCCGAAGTGGGCAACATTTGTGAAGACCATCTCCACCTCTAACCCAGGAAGCGCAAAAGCTTGGTTTTCCAAGTGCCAGGAGGCTTGCAGGAAGGATGTTGAGAGGGCATTTGGTGCGCTGCAATCTCGATTCGCTGTTGTCCGGTACCTAGCTATGACTTGGTCGAAGTCCAACATGTGGGAGGTGATGCAGTATTGTGTGATCTTGCACAACATGATCATTAAGAGTGAGCGGGATGACCCGGTGCCTGATAGTGAGGCAAGCACACCATACTATCGGCAGGGCCCGCTTGCAGATGTTGATCACCAGGTGCCGGCATCATGGATAGACTTCCTCACCAAACGACAGGAGATTCGACACGCTGCAACACACCATGCTCTGCAGAATGACCTGGTGCAGCATTTGTGGGCGCGAAAGGGGAATGGCAATGTTGAGGATGATGACTAGTGTACTTTTTAAAAAAAATTGTTGAACTATTTATTTGTGTGGCAAAACTCTATTTATTTGTGTGACAAAACTCTATTTATTTGGTGTGAAATTGTTTGATTGCCTAAATTTGGCCGAGTCGGCGCTGGGGGCGGCCTGGGTTCACGGCTGTGAAACAAGCCCCCCAGTTCCTAGAATAGCGCCGTTTCGCGCCGCGGCGCAAAAAAAGCGAGGGATTTTGCGTCCTAGGGGCGCAACGACTGGAGATGCCCTTAACTTTGGCGATAGATTAAGTGGAGTGACGTGGCTGCTAGCTGATCCCTTGTAGCACGTGCTCTCGTAAAAGTGCTAGAGCCGGAGAAGGCTCGAACTTTTGCTGTCAGCCGTGGAGCTTTCGGTGTACCAAAACCTGTGTAACTTTGGGTATTTATTTACACTCTACTGCCCAACGAAACTCGCGTCGATTTGACAGTTGGCGTGCTTAATCATAAGGCGCCGTTAAATGCTTCGCCGCAAGATTTCGTTGCGTGAAACTGACAGTAGGAATAGCTAGACAGATCGTTGTTAGGTTCAGACTTGAGGCAACAGCTAAAGTGGATGTTTGGTAAAGGCTTGGGTACAGATTGGACATACTCCGTACTTATAAAACTCGCGATCGGTCCATGCACGCACATGACAGACGATCATCTCGTAGTATTTCAGCTGCGGAGCTGCCGCTCGTCGACCGACACATTCTTCACGAGAGAGACCTGGCTGAGGGCGCCTGGGGCCGGGTTACAGCTAGAGCCTTCAGTTCGAAGCAAAAAAATACTGGTCATGCGTGCTTGCACGCGCTTCTTGTTTATATTTAGTTGGTTGCTCTCCCAAGCCCCGAGTTACCCTGAAACATTCTGAGTCGCCGACGCATCGAGCCAGCCAGCTGTACTGAGATCCACCCCGTAAGAAGAAAAGGCAGGAGCATGCTTGAGCATGAAGTTGCTTCTCCTAGCCTCCTATGATTGTTTTCAACGCATTATTCTTCTTCCAACAGCAAAATGTGAAGAGCACCCAGCAGGTCAAAGGTAGGCCGAAACTAATAACTAACCGGACAATATGAGACCCTGCGAACTACCGACCAAACTGGAGGACTGGAAGAAGGCTGAATCCAAAGCCATGTACTCGCTCCGGACCCACATTAGAGGATCTCTAACAGAGCTCTCAAAACGCCGAACCGTAAACACGTTTTAAGGGTCGCAAAGTACGCCTTTTTCTTTGCGCGAAAACGAGCCGCGCAATAGCAGTACCCGTAAAACGGAATTTACGGGTACTGCTATTGCGCGGCTCGTTTTCGTGAAAACCTTAAAAACTTCTGGAAATAACATAGTTTTGAGGCATCAAAAAATTAAATATCTGAATCCACCGCCATTGTCATTGACCTACACATAATCTCCATGACCAGAATCACCACCGGCACCTCCACCACCGCCGGCACCTCCATCACCACCACCACCACCTCCACCACCACTAGCACCACCACTAGCACCACCATCGCCATTGCCATTGAGCAAGGCTTGCTTCCTCCGTTGCAAGATCTCGCGCCTAGCTATGTCATGCCACTTCAAGGTGATTGCGTCCATGTCAGCTCGGTTCATCATCATGATTTTGTTCTCCTCTGCAAGTAGCTTGGCGACAAACTTGTTCTCCTCCGCAATGACTCTTCTTCGCTCAATCTCGTCCTTGCGTATCCCATCTTCTCGGAGTTCATGCCACCTCTCTTTCTTCTCTTTGGATTTCTTCTCGGCCATGATTTGCTTCGCCTCCAATGACTTGGCAGAGAGCATCTCATTGGACTTCACCATTTGGTCAAGTTTCTCCCTCAAACTAGTAGCCTCAGCTTCCTTCACGATCCTCAGCTTGGCTTTCTTGTTGCCTTTCGGTTTGTTGAGGTTCCTCTCTCCATTGTCATCGTCATCATCTTCGATATGAATTTCGGCCCTTTTACTTGATTCTTGGAGTGATAATTTCCACTTGTCACTATTTTGGAGTATTTTCCAACAATGGTCCAAGGTAAAGGGCTTGTTCTTCGACGCCAGCATGTCCTTGAACTGCTCCCTTGCAATGCGCTCCTACAAGCATCCTGTTGGAACGCGTAGAGATAAACAAAACTTTTCCTACGCGATGCTTCCAAGATCTAGCCGAGGTAGAAGGCCACGAGTATTACCACTAGACGCGCGGTTGCGGATTATCGGTGAAACGCGTCGGGGCAGTGCAGTCCCACGATCCGGTCCGACCGATTCAATCCCTCGAACGTCGAAGTGCTGAACGTACAGCACCTCTGTCGGTATCCACACGTACGAGGAGGAGCTCCGACGGCAGACTGCTAGGTCTGGTGCGACGGCTGGACTGAGTGGGGCTAGGGTTCCCAACGCATGGGAGAGTGGACTAACGTGCCCGCTGGGCAACCTGCGCCCCTCTTTATATAGCGTATGGTAATGGGCTTCACAACATTTGTGGCCCATTCCTCTGTGAGTCCGACTCACAACTCAGTCAATTTCCGGTTCGGGTCCAACCCGACCAATGCTTGCTCCCGCTCTTAAGTGTGCGACCTTGCAGGCTTATGGCGACATGGACACGATTGGAGTCCGACTCTCAATCGATCAATCGGTAGCGGCTCCTAGCAGAACGTGCCGACTCCCAAGTCCCATTGAGTCATGACGACATACCTTTCAATGTGATATTCATCTTACTCATTTTTGCCTCACGATATACCTTGTCGAACTATAGGCGATTTATCGTCATCCCTTTAATAGTTCAACTCTCTTCTCGATCTGTGATATGTGATTCATCTGACTAACTCTTAATCAACCGACACAGTTAACACTTAACTGAGTCGCGCATGGCCATGCTTCCTGAATCATATCACTCGAGAGGGCCCATAGAATATCTCTCCATTCGGAGGGGCAAAATCCCATCTTGATTATCCACATCACGCAGCTTGCTTCTCATTCGACCCGAACTCTGCCTTTATAGTTGCCTTGTCATAGAACAACGTTTGACAGAACCTAAGTCGGTGATCCACAACTCGGATTGTGCGATAACCTCTGGTCTAAGGATTACATTGATTGAGACATGCAAATGACGACTTGCTCGTTGCATCTCAATGTGGGTCAGTCCGACTTGCTAAACTCTTTAGTCAAGTCCGTGAACGTTGGAATGGCATCACCATGCCCATGACAAGTGGAACCGTGTCATCAGCCAACATTCACATTAGTCTAGGGTGTGTGTCCAGCACAACCTAAATGACCAAGGACAATCTAGTATGAACAACATGAATACATAGTTCCACAATTGAATCACATATTCAATGACATGTATCAGATGTTCAAAACAAGGACAACTTAATAACTTTATGAATACAGTGGGAATTACATCATACATGATTGCCTCTAGGGCATATTCCCAACACATCCAACAGTTCACATGATTCACAAATCAAGCAGGGCATTGCACATAGTCACAAGCAATGTAGCTTACCCAATCAGCCTCGACGGTACCACTTGGAGGGGCATTGTGCACTTGTTGCAAGCAGCCACTCCACCAGAAACAAGTCGCCTTGATCACGTCCCAGCGGCCTTGGAGTGATCGAAAGGTTCTCGACACCTCTTCACATTGCGCGGCAGCAGTTGGTAGTATTTGTCCTCGACTCTTTGCCAAAACCTCGACCGGGCTTGATCAGTGCCGTGGATGGAGTCAAGGGACATACTCTCCCAAGCACGGATCAACGTCTCATCCTCGGTACCGTGTAGTTGACGCCGCGTTTCGGGGCATCTACCTCCTCAACCTCATCGTCGTCCTCAGCTCCACCCTCAACTCCTCCGTCGGTCTCGTCGTATGCGTAATCACCGAGAGGGGTGGAATCTAGGTCCACGGACGCGGCGTTCAACAAGTCAACGAAGGAGTTGTTGCCATCGACCGACGAAGTGCTACAAACGAATCGCGCACAATCTAATCAAAATCGCTGGAATCGAAGGAATCGCGCACAATCCAATCAAAATCGATGTACGAGTTCATACCTAGGGTTCGTAGATGGCGGCGGACCTTGGGTGGCTTTGGCGGCGGCGGCCAAATCGGCGGCTTTGGCGGCGGCAGGTCGCCTTACCTTCCGCACGGCGACCCTCTTCTTCACGCCCGGGGAATCGGCGGCGGTGGCGCCAGCGGCCAGGGCTTGTCCCGCGCCCGCGGTCCCGAGCCGCCTCTGCTTCGTGCCGGTGGCGTCGACAGTACTGGACGCCATGGGGCGGGAGCGGGGACGCGGGGCCGGCGCCGGTTGCTGGGCAGTGGCGGGATCTGGATCTGCCACCGTGGCCGTCTCAACAGGGACGGTGACCAGTGTAACACCCGGGGGATTTCTCCCATATAGTCTGGTTGGTTGCCTCTCTCTGCATTGCATGGCATCATATGCATTGTTCATTTTCTCAAACCCATTTTAAAAAATTCAACTCCATTCGAAATTTCAAACATCAACAAGTATTTAAAATTTTGGAAAAAACAAAAATGGTGTCCTTGGGCAATTAAGTGGTACAGTGCAATAAAACTATTTTGCAAAATTTCCAAAACCTTAAAGCCCCTCCAATTCAAGTTTTAAACTCACCTTCTACAAGAAAAAAAAGGAAAGCAGTCAGGGGGGAGCCAGGCCGCAGAGAGCCCACCTACAACCCCCTGCGGTGGGCTGGCCAAGCCCACCACCCCTCTCTGGCCCGATCCCCTCTCTCCTCCCTCCTCGGTCGTCCTTCTCTCCACGCTGGAAAGCGCAGCGGCAACGCCACCACCACCCACGTGAGGTCCCCTCCCACCTGCTCCGTTGCCCCTCCTACAAGAAGAAGGCACGGCGCCTCCCAAAACCCTAAGCCCCACGAGATCTGGATCTCGTTTCCCCTCCTCTCCTTTCTTCCTCTTCTCTGTCAGGCGCTGGGGTGGAGCTTCAGAAGGACGCCGCCGTCGCTGTGACGCCATGGCCAGCGTTGAGCTCGGCGGAGCACATGGACGGCACCTCCACTCCTTCCTCTACGTCATCAACCCCACGCGTGGGCCAGAGAAGCAACAGGAGCCCTACGCTTTCTCCTTCTTCAGTATCGACCGCGCTGAACTCCGGCGAATCCCCGTCGACGCCGTCATCGCCGAGCACGCCACGGGTGTCCAATCCCCTCACGGTGACGACTCCTTTCCGTTCCCGGCGAAAGCCAATCTGTTCGCACTCTCTTTCTTGGCTCCAAATTCTGAATTTTTGTTGCCTGTTGTCCGCCATGGCCGGAACCACGAGCTCGCCGCGTCGCCGTTCTGCTCGCTGCTGGGGCGCTCCGCGAGCATGAATGGAACCTTGATGGCTCCCTCCCTTCCCTCGCTCCCTCGACCGACACTGGGAGACTCCAGGAGGCCGCCCGTCGTTATTCGTCCCCGGCACGCATCCCCTGTCGACTGCCGCCGTCAGGCTTCCCCGAGACCGCTGCGGCAACTCTGCTTACTCCGGTGAGCCATCCGCCCTCGGGCTCCCCCCTGTCCATCCTCCTTGCTCTGAACGTGCCGTTGTGCCGTTGCTTCCCCCGACGCAGTCCGATTGGGGTCGTCGCGGTTGTTCTTCCGTCGCCCTCGCTCTCTGAAAACTGAAGCCCGCGTCTGTTCTGTCAAGTGTCAACTTCAGTTAAGCACCGCAGGCACCCACGCACCTCACACCCCATCCATCACGGGTGTCTCCTCGCCCCATCCGCATCCCGCAAGCACAGCACCACCTCCACGCTCCGCACGCACGGCCGGAGGAAGCTCGACAGTTCTCCCAGCGCCGCCGTGTGCCCCGTCGTCGACACTCCGTTTCTGAATCTCAGATCCCAAATTCAGTTAACGCACCCTGCAAGCTTCATCTTCTGTCAGTTACGGATACATTCAGTAACCGAGCTTCAGCCCAGTGGCAAGCCCCACTTCCACGCACCCTTAGGTCTCGGGTTCGAATCCCCCCGCTGCACATTTCTTTTAGGGATTTTTCCCCAAGCGCGGGACCCACTTTCATTGACCCCGTTGCCACCTCACTTCCCACACGCCACTGTGGCGCTGGCCCCGCACGGCAGAGACACATGGCCAAGGTTCACTGTGTGAGAAACATCCCAGGGGCCTCCCTGTGGTTCCTTTTTCCTTATAACTTCCTGTAAATCACAGTTTGGTCCCTGTTTTTTTTTGCCCCTAAAAATTGCAAAAACAACTCAAAATAAAAATGTAAAATATGTTTTTCAGTCAAAATTCAATGAACTTTCTGATTATCACCTTTGTTCTGCAATTTGGACAATTAAATTTAAGGTCATTTAATAATCCTTAAAATGATTAACTAAATGGCATAATTAATAACTTTCACATGGTTGCTCCAAATTAAATACTCAAAACATGATTTCCATCCAAAATTAAATGCCACACTTGAATATCAACTTTGTGTTCTGGTTTGCAACCCTTAAATTGAATAATTGTTTCACCTCTTATTTAATGCATTTAAATTGGTAATATGCTTAACTAAATCATTTAAAATTGTTTCCCAACATGTCAAATATGTTTTCCAACTAGAAAAATGCCATTAACATATTCATGCCATTCATATCCCTGTTTGCATCTTGCCTTGTGCATTTTAGCTTTTGTTATGCATGTTCACTAAATAACAACATATGAAATATGTGGGGTATTTAATTCAACCGTTGCCCTATTCCATTTAAATTGCTCAGCTCACCTATTTTATTGGTTGCCATGCTAAACAACATTTAATATGATGGTTAGATAAATAACTTGAACATTCTAAATTAATTGTTGAGACTCCGGTTCCACTTAAATTGGTTAAGTTGCATTCTCGCATCTCATGCATCCATATCCTGATCATGCTGGATCTTTTGCCGTAGAAGTAATTGTTGCATCCGTTGATTCTTCTAGTGCTTTGCTTCTTCGCGGATAGGACGTTGAGATGATGTGAGCACCGACAAGTTCTACGGATGTACCTCTACTTGCTGGATTCCAGGCAAGTATACTCACTTGCTACCTATGTTGCCTTTCCTCACTTGTTACCGATTCTTTCCGCTGTCTTTATGCTAGCCTTATGATTCGATGCTTGTGTCTCGATCCTATCATATGTTTACCTTGCAGCCATGACATAACCTTCCTTCCACTTCCTGTTAACTGTTGTTTGTTTACCCCGTTGGCCCTCGTGTCGTAGTTGCATGCTTAGGTTTGTTTGTGCTCGAGTCTTGTTGTCCTTTGTCGTATCACCTGTTTAGTCGATAGTTGGGTTTCAATTCAATCAACAACATGTTAATGTTTTGGGTAATAATAATTTGATGATAAGGCACCGGCAGGAGGCCCGGCGTGGTTTTGAGGCCTGCTAGTGTCGAACTTAATTAGGAAAAGGGTCTTGTCTACTGATCCATGATGAGCGCACTAACCGCATGTGGGAAGCGAGTATGGGCGCCCCCCGCAATTCTGATTCGATTCGCATCTCGTCCAAATCTCCACACTTAGTTCGGGTTTTCCATTTGATGCATGCATATGCAGGTGCGAGCCCTTGGTGCCAGGGTGGAACTTTTGTAGTCGGCATTTAGGGCGGCGTGGTCTTCCAGTGCTATGAGGGTCCCCCTTTTCTTCGTGGGGGCTCGATTAGCCGCGCACGCACAACACGTGGTTCTTTGGGCTTGATGCGAAGAAGAGTTAGGTTGTGTTGAGTGGCCTGCTTGGTGGGTTTGCTCCCCGCCTAGCGGGTCATTCTTACGTGTACGGCCAAATTGGTGCATCCCTGCAGGGTTAAATCTTCTCGAGAAGCCGTGTTGTCCGCGGTTATGGATGACTTGGTGAAAGTGCTGGCTAACAAGTACTCAGACAACTTACACCTAATGATAATAACTTGACTAGTAATATAGTATTACCTTCACCATAAAAATGAATGTCACCCTAATCAACAGTGTGAGTTTCCTTGGGTTGCTTCCTTAGTAGGGGGTAACATTGGATGGGTATTGTTTGGTGAGTAGTTGTAGTTGGTTCTGATACGCTATCTTATCCCTTTCTTTTAGCCGGATGTTGTAGCGTGTCTCTGTAGTTAGTTAGTGCAGCCCGCTGCCGCTTCTTTGCAATAATCCCTTCCTTCCGTTGTACCCAAAGTATTTGTATCTTGTGATGATTGGTTACGCTGGTATCTTGTGAGTATGACTTGCCAGTACTTAATAGTACTGACCCACGAATCCATTTCGTGGCTGCATATTCCACATTGCAGTCAACAAGTTTGAAGCCTGACGACGTTAGCTTGGGAATCCCTCCGGCTTGGCCTGGGCAGGGATTGGACGCCATCGGTTATCTTCAGGACTCTTAGTCCAATTTGCATCTTGTCCGTAGTCGGACACTATGTTGTTTTCTTCCGTTGTCATTTGGATCTTTGTATTGTATCAGTTGTATCCTTGACTCGTTTGAGTCGTCTTGTATATATCTTTTCTGTTGTTGTTGCGGAATATTCGTGAACTGTTGTAATGTTATCACAAGTGGCAACCTGGAATCGGTTATTATATGGATTTTGGCGGGAATGCTGAAACCTGCATAGTGCCCGATCTCGGGGCGTCACAACCAGAGACGAATCGGCGCCCTCCATTGAGTCCCGAGGGCGGTGGTCTTGGCTCGCCGGAGCAAGGGGAGAAGGAGAATCGGCGGCCGCGGCGGTGGAAGATGGGATTGCGCGGGCTGAAGTTTCACTCCCGCCAATGCGCGAAAGGGATATGGTTCTCCCTACGGTTCGGCCGCCAAAACCCACTTTCCCGGGTTGGACGGGCAAGTACCCGGGCGCCCTCAAAAAATTTTACGGTCTCGCGAAATTTGAAGGATTTGCTATTGTCATTTTTACAGTTTCCGAACCGTCTTTGGCAATTATTATACGATTCCGCGCGTTTTGAGGGCTCTGTTAGAGATGCTCTTACAGTTTGTCTTTAGGTGAAACCTTTGAAAGTTTGACGAAATTTATAGGAAAAATATCAGTATTTATATAATACCAAATCAATACAGCATAAAAACATATTTTATGTTGGATCGAATGAAATTGATTTGGTTCTGCGAATGCTTTCATTTTTTTAATTTAAATTTGAACTTAAAACAAATCCAATATACGGAGTAAAAAATATCGGACAGAGCACAAAGTATAAAACCTTTTCTCTCATTTACTTCACCTCATTTGGAGAAGACAAAAACTTGCCTATCAATTAAGTTATCTCGCGAGTATGTTGTATAAGACATCACATAGAGTGGAGAAAAGGTGGATAAGAAATCTAAAACAAGAATTCAAATTGGAACTTGTGCTTTCTTATGGGCTATTTGGAACTGTAGAAATGATGTCGTGTTTAAAAAATCAAGAGGTGTTCACTTTTTGCAGGTAGTTCACCAAGCCACATATTGGATCCACATGTGGTCTTTCTTCTGCCGGTGGAGCAGCGGGCTCTTCCGAATTTTGGATATGCTCGTTTGATGGTGGTCATTCAGGCTATCTACAACCAGGGTGGCTGGTTGCATGCTAAAAGAATTCAATGAGTTGTATTAGAATATTATTTTTGTTTCTCCGGTTGATCTTAGTATCCAACCTGGATGATGCTTGAATTGTAATACTCTGGATTTTTATTTTCTTATCAATATAAAAGCTACAGATGTGCATCATCACGATGCAGAGGCTAGGACTATGCTCCCATTAAAAAAAATAGAGTGGAGAAGATGCCTTGCTTTGCTTTACTAGGAGAAAATGTCGAGCTGAGTTCATAAAAAGTGTGTGTTGGTTCATGTTATTTCAAAAATCATTGTTGGGTGTTTTTTGTTTCCCGGTATGCGCTAATTAGTTGCCATTTCAACTTGTGAGTATATACCAAATTGATCCATCTTCTTGACACAATGCATGGTGTCTCAAGTAAAAACACTCGTCATCACGGTCATCGACCAACAACCGTTCGCCAACACTCCAAACCCAAAGAACGGGAATAATATTATCGGGTTTAGTAAAACCTCGGGGACGAACTTTAACTTCTAACCAATTAACCAGGATCACATATCTTGTATCTACCGTGTAGTCATTGCAGTGTTGGAAATGTGAGGCCTTTAAGTGGGAGGTAATAGTTGGCGAGCGAGGTTGAGCGTTGAACGCGACATAAGCGTCAACATGGTGAGATGTGGCTAAGAGCTAAGTGATTGGATTTACACGAATTTTCAAAGAAAAAGAGATCAAATCATATCTAACAAAACAAAAGGATTGAATCTTACGAGCTCATGTAGACTACATTTATGTTTACGGTCAAGAAGTTATTGCATATGAATTTTGGTGATATGAAGTAAGAGTGAACAACAAAAGAGTCTCTCTTAGCGGGTGACCACCCGTCGTATAAGAAGATCACTCCCCAACAACAAAACGACAAGATGTCGGAATGCACCATCACCTCCTTTTCTACCTCCGGCCGCCCTACCATCCCCTCCTTCTCTATACTAGGCGTGTCGCTCTTTCCCATATCCACCTTCGACCGATCATCCTAACTCCGCCACCTGCGAAAGGCATCATTGTCACGTCATCCATGTTATCCCTATAATCCCACCCACCTCTTCCATGACCCGCACCGGACACCCCTAAGCCCGACACTGACAAGCGTACCCAGCACAACCAAAAGTAAGTTTAGGGCTCACCTCTAGTTCACTCACGGCCCATCGTCGCTGACATCGCTGTGGGCAAGTCAGACTCGTACAACTCGAATGATGGCGGTGTAGTGCGAGAGGAGATAGCTGATTACCCACAAGTATAGGCGATCGCAACAGTCTTCGAGGAAGTAAAACCCAAATTTATTGATTCGACACAAGGGGAGCTAAAAAATATTTATGAGCCTTAACAAGTGAGTTGTCAATTCACCTGCACCTGAAAGTGGACTTGTTCGCAGTGTTTTATCAGTAGTAACAGTTTTATAGTAGCAGTAGTAGTGAAATAATAGCAGCAGTGAAATGAAAACAGCAGCAGTAGTGTTTGGAGTAAACAGCGGGATTAAATACTGTAGGCATAGGGATAGATGAACGGGCGTTGCATGGATAAGATAGTTCATATAACAATGAAGACATGAGCATTGCAAATAAATAATATAAAGCATCTAATCACTAAGTAACCATAGCCATGTGTTTCGTAAATAGTCGTACGTGCTCACAATGAGAACTTGCACAACATCTTTTTCCCTACCAGCCCGTTTTCAGCGGGGCCTCAAGGGAACAAAGCATTAACACTCCGTGAACACATGTGACCCTCACATCACAGCCATCCCCTCCGGTTGTCCCAATTTCTGTCACTTTGGGGCCTTGGGTTTCAGACAACAGTATGTGTAAACAACTTGCAGGTATAATCAAGAAACAATAATTATCATCATGATTCAATAACATGTTCAGATATGAGATCATGACACTCGGGCCCAAAGTGGCAAGCATTAAGCATAACAAGTTGCAACAATGTCAATAGCACAAATAGAGGATACTAGGCACAATGCCCTAACAATCACGGCATTATTACACGAACGATCTCATCTAATCCCTACCAACCCCTTCAGCCTACAACAAGGGAATTACTCACACATGGATGGGGGGAACATGGATGGTCGATGGAGAGGCGTTAGTGATGATGATGACGATGATCTCCTCCAATTCTTCGTCCCGGCAGGGTGCCAGAAAGGAGTTTCTGAATCCCGAAAAAGGATTCGCGATGGCGACGGAGCTACAGACTTCTTTTTGGAAAACTATCGAATCCCCTCGGGTTTTAAGGTTGAAGGCGATATATAGTCGAAAGGAGAGCCCGAGAGGGTCTCTGGTGGCCCACACCACCAAGTGGCGCGGCCTAGGGGGGGCGCGCCAGGGGGTGGTGTGGCCCCCCTCTGGCTCTTCTCCTGGCCCCCTTCTGGCTCTCGTGGCCTTCTGGTATTTTTAGACCAATGGGGTCTTTTCTGGAAATTTCCCGAAAATTGATTTTTCTGCACAAAAACGAGGCACCAAGGTAATTCTGCTGAAAACTGCGTTATTCCACGTTAGTTGCATTCAAAACACACAAGTTTAGAGAAAAACAGTAGGAAAAGTGTTCGGAAAAGGAGATACGTTTTTACGTATCAATAACAAATGACAAAAGGAGGTGAGGGGAGGATAGAATAGAGGAGGGAGATAAGGAAAATAGTGGGAAGTGAGACCCACCACGCGGCATTAGCGTCTAACTGGCCACGGTTATTTCACTCTTTGCCTCTATCCTAGATTGCTGACATAAGGTAATTTTAGTGTCGTATGAATGTCATTAGTAGCTTATAGGGTTTGCTAATAATCATTTGTATATAGCTTAGAGGATATATTCAAAGCGATGTAGTGTTTCAACCCTAGCCACCGCCTCCATACGCCTCGTCTCCACCATCTTAGTTTGGGACTCGGCGGGACCTCGCCTACCCTGCTTGCTGCTTAGACAGCTGGAGGGGTAGGAACCTCGGATCTGCGTCCGACATTGTACTTAGGTCACTATAATAGTTTGGTCACCTCGCTACGATGTTATGGTGGCTATGACGGTGTTGTGAAGAATAAGAATAAGCTTTTTCAGGGGCGTAGCTGCTTGGGTAGACCTTGATGCACATGCATTAGGGTGAAATAAAAAAAATTAGCCTTGGCTTAATACAAATTGGCCTTTGGAACCCAGGATTGCTCCTTCACGGTTGACCGTGGAGATGGTGAAATTCCACCCACTGTACCTTCTCTCCTAATTACCTGCCTAATTAACTTGCACATGGGACAATAGGTGGGGCCCATGCGCATGCAAACCTTTTACTCCCTGTTTTTTGGCTTTTGTTTCCTTTTTTTTCCTCCTCTACATTCTTCTGTTACCTTATTTGTTCAATTCATTTTGCTTTCTTGATCCTAAAAATATTTTTCTAATGTATGCAAATAGAAAATTACCAAAAATGCAACTTACCCAACATGGAAACTTTATGTCTGAATTTTAACCGTCCTTATGGTCACCCGTGAGCTAGCCTCCCCCTTTGGAACCCATCAAGCATCAGACATCCAATTGTTTGCACAAACCACAAGGTCATTTCAGCAGTACTATGCCACTATACTTTCTCACTACTTCAGAGGGCATCGGGGTCACTACTACTCCAGCACCGCCTCTGGTTTTTCCGTCTCGTCAACGACGATTTCCTCCGTGTCGTTGAGAAGGGCGGGAAATTGTCCGGTCGTTGTTGATTCAGAGTAGTGGATCTCGTTTGGTCTATGTGTTTTGTAGGTATGGTTTCAAAATATTCAGAAGTTTAATGGCGACGACTTCGGCTCGAGGACGCTCGTCCTTAGGGGTATGTGCACGAAAATTTTCCGGTTGTCATCAACAAAGTCGCGGCTCGGTCCGATAGCGGTAGTGGTCATTAGGTGATCCAAGTATATTGATGTAGTTTCTATTATGGTTGGCATCCATTGTACTTCCCACAAACTTCTACTCCCTCTGTCCCAAATTAATTGTCTCAAAGTTGGACAAAAGTGGATGTATCTAGACATGTTTTAGTGTTAGATACGTCTATTTTTTTCCAACTTTGAGACAATTAATTTGGGATCGGAGGGAGTACTATAATGGATCTGATTTTTTTTAAAAAAACTTTGAGGATATTCAAAATATGTGTTGTCCATGCGGTGAGTAGGATCGAGCCGACGAGCCCACAAATGACAAATCACACGGGGGAGGAAGAGGAAGGTGTCCATGTGGCTTCGTCGTCCGGACGACTGGGCAGGGTGTAGAGGCCACGTGAGAGTGGGCCTCGCGCCCATCTATATATTCGCCCTCGGGCCGCCTGGTCTGCACGACAGACACGCCCTCCTGTTGCATCTGTGCGGTTCCAAGCTCCAACTCTCCCCCGTCTCCGCCGAGATCAGGAGAGGAGCCCCGCAGCGGAGCGGAACGAGCTCGAAGGCCGTCGTCGACGTCTCGGTGAGCGCCACTGCCTCTATCGTCTCCCCTAACCACCCTCCTCGGTCTCTAACCCCACCCGCGGATCAGATCTGCTCTGTCGATTCGATCGATCTGGTGGGCTGCGTTCTTTCTTTGGTGGATCACGCGAATCTGCTCGTGATTGTTCTCGCCACCGTGCTACGCAGCGTCGCATCCACGCTAGTATGGGAGATTCTGCTCGCGCCTTCCGCTTTCCGTCTTGCGAATCCAATTCGATTCCGCCCCTTGCACGCGCGGTTAGCATGTAGGTAGATCGGCGAGGCGCGAGGCTGAGATTCCGCGGATCTCGTAGCGGGCGCTCCGTCCATTACCTCTGAATTCTGGTGCTCTGCCCCCAGTTGATTGTTGGAACCAAGGGTTTGCGGAGAGATGCGGGTGGATCAAAGTGGGTCTGTGTAGTAGATCTCTGTTGCTGGCTAAAACTTCTCCATTTTTTCTCTTTGTTTCGGAGCAGGAGCAGAGATGGGGCTATCGTTTGGCAAGCTCTTCAGCCGGCTTTTCGCCAAGAAGGAGATGCGGATTCTCATGGTTGGTCTAGACGCCGCCGGTAAGACGACGATCCTCTACAAGCTCAAGCTTGGAGAAATCGTCACCACCATCCCGACCATCGGTAAGTGCTCTGTGCATTCCATCTGCTTCTGCTTTGCACGCTGTCTTAATTGTAGGAAAGGTGCTACGGACGACATCTGTTTGCAGAAAAACGAACTTAAATCATATAAAGGGACCACTGCTACTGTAATAGTGTAATGTACTATGGAGCAGTTTCCTAATCTAAGTTAAAGCTAACTTGTTACCTCTATGCCGCGATAGCAGTGTAGAACCACTTCGGTTTTAACTTAGGGCCTCTCTGATTCAAAGGATTATGAATTCTGTAGGATTAAATCCCATAAGAATTTTCTCTATGATGGGTGTTTGATTCGTAGGATTAAATCCTATAGGAATTTTTCCCGAGGAATTTTTGTCACAGGAAATCTTACATCCAGTCAAAGCTCTTTGTAAAATTCCAGTACTTTTCCTGTGATGGAATCAAACAAACTTGTCTACATATGGAATCCTATAGGATTAGAATGAGCAAGCTATTGCAATCATGCGTTTCTCCTATCCTGCGGATCAAATATGCCCAGAAGTGAAGCAAATAAGAATTGCCAGTTACAGCTAGCCGGATCTCACCTTTCAATATTAAAATAACTTTAATTTTCGAAATTTGCAGGGTTTAACGTCGAGACTGTCGAATACAAGAACATCAGCTTCACTGTTTGGGATGTGGGGGGCCAAGACAAGGTAAGAAAGTGTAATCATTGTCAGATGGAGAAAACGTGTCATCCCTTTGTTAACATGTTACTTTCCCTCGTGCCATTGATGTTGTTGTTAAGATCCATGATACTTCTGTTGTCATAAACCAAAACCTTGTGCGTTAACCTATTCTTGCATCATCATCACAACAGATCAGGCCCCTGTGGAGGCACTATTTCCAGAATACGCAGGGTCTCATCTTTGTGGTCGACAGCAATGATAGGGAGCGTGTCGTCGAGGCCAGGGACGAGCTCCACAGGATGTTGAACGAGGTAATGCACTAGCATGGTTGCAGTTGTTCCAAAGTTTTCCAGTTTGCAAATATCCGTATCCTGTCTACATACACTACTATGAATTTTGGTTCAACAATCTTGCAATCATAAGTATACGAAGATAGCTCAAGTGTTAAGCTGCATTATTTTTCTTCTATGCAGTCCTGTCTTTAATTATTAAGAGCCCACTGGGGAACATTTAGCTTTTCTTTCCATTCTATATTAACTAAATCCTAATTGTCGGGGTAATTTTCTGTGATATAGGATGAGCTGCGTGATGCTGTGTTGCTTGTATTTGCAAACAAACAAGATCTTCCGAATGCCATGAATGCAGCTGAAATCACTGACAAGCTTGGTCTGCACTCCCTGCGTCAGCGGCACTGGTAAGGAAATTTCACGCGCATATTTCAGAAGCTCTTTACCTTCTAATAGCTTAGTCAAAGGTGCCCTTGTGTTGTGCAATAGTTTTGGATTTTCTATACTGAATGTTATAAACTCTAATACTGTAGGGTTATTTGCAAAATACATCTAGTGTATCCAAGATTTAGGAAGCATCCTAATTTCAGGAATCATATAGGACGTGGCTGTGGATAATGAATGTTGGATAAGCATAATTCACATTCATTTTATGGGTTACTTATCATGTGTCTTGAGCTGAATTTTAGAATCCCTCTTAAGATAATTGTTAGTGTCACTGCCTAAGACGATTGTTAGTGTCACTGTGCCCTTTTGGATTCGTAATGTGCGCAGGCTGGTGCTAAAATGAAATATTTCCTGTGGTGCAGGTACATTCAGAGCACTTGTGCCACATCTGGCGAAGGATTGTACGAGGGACTTGACTGGCTCTCCAACAACATTGCCAACAAGGTGCACTATTTTTCATTGCCAACTTATTCCACTTTCACAACCTATTCCACCGGCTAAAATCTTGTGTGAACCTTACCGGCTGACATAGACACAACAGATTAACCAATCACACACTTCACCTGCTATTTGTTATATCTGCTGAATGCAATTTGGGGCTTGAGCGCTTAGATCAGGGACTAAACAAAGTTGAACAATCTCATACAAAGAACCCGTCTCCGCACACACCAATACTTTGCCCCTTGCGCTATGATCAAATGCGACTTACGGTGTCTTTCTTCATTTGTATGCGCAGGCTTGAAGCTTCTCGACAGCGTTTCAAGGACTGAAGGCTCTTGCTGCCTGAAGAACTCACTGCTACCATTTTACATATTGTTATATACACTCTGGAACAGATAGTATGCGTGCTTATGTGAGGACAGAAGCTCTCCTTTGAGTGAGCTAGTATCAGGTTATTTCTTCGTGTGGTATTATCAGTGTTTCTGTTCGGTTTTACAAGGTTTACTGTGCCAACCATATGTATCTACTCGTATGTTTTGGAGATATAGTCAAGTTGCACTCATGCGTTGCCAATGCTCGTTTGTTCAGTGCAATGGATGGTACAAAATTCTACTCTATTACGTGAGTACTGTTTTCGCTAACACTGATATAGTGCTAGCAGGGATCCAGTTCCTTCTGTGTTTTTGTTCTCGCGGTCGGTATCGTTACACGTCGAATTCCACTCACGCAATCGGTGAGTTCTTATTATGAGGCTGATCATTGCCGCATAAGGCGTGGTGTTTTACTTTGCATCTGTAGACGTCACTTTCAGAACATACAGTACATTGGAATAAAATGAGTGGTGAAATATTGGGGTGCTGTTTGTGTACAGAATTAATCGCGTAACAACGACGAACACATATGGACTTACTTTTTCTAGGATGGTAAAACCATGAACGTAGTCACACAAACGGGATGCAAAGATGACCCAACTCTGTAGTCAGGTAAGGGACACGATGTTGGTTACCTAGGGCGCTCGTGCGACGCGTGAGGCGATCCCTAGTTTCCTCGACTCCTTCTGCCAGCGGCGGTTACTTCGCCCTCGACCACCATCTCTCCTCCGCTCCCGGATCGACTGCTCCCTCCCGTCCCTCCTCCCAGCTAAGTTCCGTTCGGGGTGATCCAGGGGCGTGTCTGATCTCGCTGCCCACCCTTGACGGTTACGAAGTTTGCGGATCGAGGTGAATGGCAGGTGCTCGTTCGGAAGCGGTAGACCTCGTTCCTGACGCGGCGTTGTCCGACGACAGGTCTCTCTCCGTCCCAGTGCCGATCAAGTCCAAGGATAGCCGGTCCACCGAGGCTCCGGGTCCTTCCTCGACGGCGGCAGGGGACAATATGGCGGAGATGCTCAAGCATCTCAACCTCACAGCTCAGGAGTCTAGCGCCTTCGTCCTCGAGGACGAGGAAGACGATCTCCTTGGATGCCCGGAATGGGCGATCATGGGAAAGGTGCTTGCACCCAATCCACTACACATTAACACCATCAGGGCAGTTCTTCGTCCGGCATGGGGTAATCCGAAGGGCCTGGAGATTCGGCCCTTAGGTTCCAATCTGTTCATGGAAGAGTTCGCTTCGAAGATGGACATGATCAGAGTTAAGGATGGAGCGCCATGGAACATCAGCAAGCACGCTGTGCTCTTGATGGATTTTGATCCACTCACTAAACCCGGGGATCTCAACTTCAGTAGACTGTCAGTGTGGGCGCGCATCATCAATTTGCCGTTCAATCTTATGAACGAAGCTAGAGGAAGAGGGCTAGCTGGCAGTTTAGGGATCGTGGAGAAGGTGGATGTGGATGCTAAAGGCCGGGCATGGGGGAGCTATCTCAGAGTGAAAGTCTCCATTGATGTGGCAGTGCCTTTGATGCGATGCATCTCGGTGTATTCGCAGAAACGTGGCTGTACCGAAGTGTACCAGGTGATGTATGAACGGATGCCCACCTACTGTTATTCGTGTGGACGGCTAGGCCACTCCTCGGGAGTGTGCCCTACTCCGGGTGAAAGAGATGCAGAGGATCAACTTCCGTATCACGGTACCCGCTTGTGTGTGCCTGACGAGCGGAAGAAATTCTCAGGTGAGAAGTCTGGACAGAGTTCATCAGCTAGCAATCATGATAGCCACGACAAGCATCAGGGTAGTCCTCGGCCACCTGTGAGCAAGAAGGATGGAGGAGTGGGTTCGAATGAGGTGACATCACCTAAGAAGGCCAAGAAACAGCGAGCTCCCAGAACCTCTTCAAAATCTCGGGTCCCTCCACTGTCCAAAACTATGGATGGCATTGAAGCCTCGGGAGCAACCAAGTCCAGTGGACAAAAGAGGAAAGGGTACATGCCAAAACCCAAGGATGCTCTCGGTGTCTCGAATGAGCCTAACTGGGCACTTGCACTGATTCCATCGGGGTCAACAGCAGCCTCCATCTCTGACGCTACCTCGGATGGAGGGCAAAACCTAGTAGCAGAGGATGATTCAAACAAGAAGCAGAAGACGGTGATAACATCTACCCCATCTCGATCGGCGGATCAGGCAGCGGCTGCGGTGCAGTCCTGCCGCGCGCAATGAATCTCCTCTGCTGGAACTGTCGCGGCCTCGGGTCGGACGCGACAGTTGGCGAACTTCGCTGGCTAGTGAGGTTCTTCCGACCCACCTTCCTCTTCCTCTCCGAGACGAACATGAAGGATTCCAGAGTTCAAAACTTTATGTGGTCTTTGGGTTATTCGGGCAGCTTTGCAGTTAGTAGTGTGGGACTCAGTGGAGGGCTTGCGTTATTCTGGCTTCAGTCGGTCTCCGTCACTCTCAAAGGGTATAATTCTCACTTTATTGATGTGCTGATTTCGGAGGAGGGAAGTGAACCATGGCGTTCCACCTCTGTGTACGCTGAACCTCGAAGAGATCGAAGACACGAATTCTGGGAGATGTTGCACCGGCTACGGTCGGTTTGGACAGGTCCATGGATTGTGTGTGGTGATTTCAACGAAATCGTGAGTGGTGATGAGCACTTGGGGCTCTCGGTTCGGTCGGATTCCCAAATGGGAAAATTCAGAGATTGCCTCGAGACGTGTGGCCTAGTCGACCTCGGCTTCGCGGGGCCCAAATTCACCTGGACGAATCGCCAACATGGAGATGATCTGGTTTGTGTTCGTTTAGACCGAGCGGTGGCAAACTCGGCTTTTATGGATCGGTTCTGTGGGTACAAGGTGGATAATGTGATCACAACTACTTCGGATCACATGGCCATAGTTATCAACTTGGATGGTTTGGCAGATAGCATCCATCAGGCACCGGTGCAGCAGCAGTGTCGCTTCGAGGCGGCCTGGCTCCGTGCCCCTGATTTTGCGGATATGATGGCTAAGAATTGGACGGTGAGCAACAGTGATACCCCATCCCTCCAATCTACCTGTGGCAAACTGACTCGACTAGCTGGATCTCTGAGAAAGTGGAGCAGGGAGACCTTCGGCTCTGTCCGAAAAAAGATTGAGAGACTAGAACGTCGACTCAAATATTTGCGATGCCATGATGAGGGTAACTCGGAAATTCGTGTGGCGGAGAAGGAATTGTGTGAGTTATTTGATAGAGAAGAGATTATGGCTCGTCAGAGATCACGCATCGAGTGGCTCCGCGAAGGGGACAGAAACACCTCCTTCTTCCATGCGCGTGCTTCGGCGAGGAAACGAGCCAATCGCATCTCTCGGCTGGAAAGGGAAGATGGTTCCTTGGCTCATGATAAGGAGGAAATCAAAGGCATGGTGCAACAATTCTATGATCACTTGTTCACTGCCGAATCTTGTCCTTCTAGTGATTCGGTATTTGATGCCATTCCCCAAAGAGTTACCGCTGCGATGAATGAGGATCTAGGCAAGGAATATACAGATGAGGAAATCAAATTGGCTCTATTCCAAATGGGACCCACTAAGGCTCCGGGACCTGATGGTTTCCCGACCCTTTTCTATCAGAAGCATTGGGATCTTCTTGGCTTGGAGATTTGTGGTGCAGTCAGAAGCTTTCTTCTTGGGGACTCCATTCCGGAAGGATTTTGTGACTCCGTGGTTGTGCTTATACCGAAAATCACCAGCCCCCAACATCTCAAAAACTTCCGTCCAATTAGCCTTTGTAATGTGCTTTATAAGATAGCCTCCAACGTTCTTGCCAATAGGTTGAAGTTGATCCTACCTGAGATTGTTTCGGAGAATCAAAGTGCCTTTGTCCCGGGGAGATTGATAACTGACAGTGCTTTGATTGCTTTCGAGAGTTTACACACCATTCGTCAACAGAGAGCAAAACAGCCTTTCTTCGCACTCAAGATTGATATGATGAAAGCCTATGACCGTGTTGAATGGAACTATCTACATGGTTGTTTGGTTAAACTTGGATTCACTACAGCTTGGATCAATTCAGTGATGAGATGTGTTACTTCTACCAGATATGCTGTGAAAGTAAATGGTGAACCGACAGACCCGGTGGTTCCGTCGAGGGGTATTCGTCAAGGTGACCCAATCAGCCCGTATCTTTTCCTTTTATGCACTGAAGGATTATCCTGTCTACTGCAGAAAAAGGAGGCCCAAGGAGAGCTACATGGTATTAAAAATGGTAGACTTGGACCTTCTATATATCATCTTCTGTTTGCAGACGACAACATCTTCTTTGCTAAGAGTGACAAGAGAAGTGTTGATGCGTTACAATCGGTGCTCACAACATACTGTGCGGGTTCTGGACAGTGCATTAATAAGGAGAAGTCAACTATCTTCTTTGGCCCTAGCTGTCAGGAGAGAGTGAAAGATGAGGTGAAACAATGCTTGGGGGTTTACAATGAGACCCTTCAAGATTCCTATCTTGGCATGCCTACCCATATTGGTAGATCCCCTATTGTTACCTTCAGGTACATTTTTGATCGGATGTGGAAACGTGTCAATGGTCTCTCGGATAAACCCTTATCAAGTGCTGGTAATGAGATAATGCTCAAGGCCGTCATCCAAGCTATTCCTACATATGTTATGAGTTGCTTCCAACTCCCTATTGGTACTTGTGAGGAGATGCGGAAGATCATTGCTAACCATTGGTGGGGATCCAAAGATGGCAAAAGGAAAATACATTGGCGATCATGGGACTGGCTCTCCTCTCCCAAAAACTTAGGGGGGCTGGGCTTAGAGACATGCATTTGTTCAATCAGGCAATGTTAGGAAGACAGGGATGGAGACTTGTCACGAACCAAGACTCATTGTGTGCTCGGGTTTTGAAAGGACGATATTTTCCTCATGGGGATTTTTGGACCGCGGGATGCCCTAGCTCGGCGTCCTATACTTGGAGAAGCATTCTCCATGGCCGTGAGCTCTTGAAAGAAGGAGCTAGTTGGGGTATTGGAGATGGAACCACGGTCCGAATTGTCGAGGATCGATGGATACCAGGGGTACCTCCATATATGGTCAGACCGAGTACCCCTCTGTTGGAGGATCAACGTGTCAGTACCCTGCTGGAATCTCCATACTCGTGGAACAGTGAGCAAATCCGGATGATCTTCCCTGACAATGTGGCCGAGCATATCCTGCAAATTCCGATCAGCAGGATGGGTGGCTCAGATTTTATTACTTGGCCTCACAATCGTCTCGGTATCTACACGGTACGATCAGCCTATCATTTGGCACGGCGCAAGGAGTTTCTGTCTGCGTGAAGTAACAGTGGCCAAGGCATGTCATCTCGTGGTGCAGAGGAAGAGAAACAATGGAAGGCCCTTTGGGCAATATCTGTACCCCCAAAGATGAAGGTTACTCTGTGGAGATTCGCCCACGATTGCTTGCCGAGTGGTGACCAGCTTCAGCATCGTTTGGGACTCAATGATGTCAACTGCATCCACTGTAATCAACCTGAAAATGTGGCCCATGCCTTCCTGCTCTGTCGGTTTGCACGAGAGGTGTGGGATGAGGTCAAACTGGCTCGGTATTTGGACCTTGATCGCAAGTCTTTCCGCACTCCCAAACAATGGCTTCTACAGTTCTTATCGAGGTGTTCGAAAATGGAAGCAACTACCCTGGCAGTCACTGTCTGGCATCTTTGGGATTGCCGAAATCAGGCCAGAGAAGAAGGCATTAGAGGGCATCCTGCTACCCTCGGCGCGAAGATCAAGGCATACATTGATCTGATTGTTCTTCATTTATACAGTGCTCCGTCTCATCGCTCTCCTCAGACACACGCAGTACGCTGGGATCCTCCCAGAGAGGGGTGTCTGATGATCAACGTTGATGCCGCGCTATTCTCTACATCTTCCTCTGTCGGGTTTGGAGTGGTGGTTCGCAATCATGCAGGTGACTGTGTTGCGGCACTCCTAGACAGTGTTCCACATGTGGTGCATCCAGAGCTGGCGGAAGCTATGGCTATTCGAGCAGCACTCATGTTTGCGCAAGACGAAGGCTATGCTAGGGTGAGTATTGCGTCTGACTGCCTCTCAGTGGTTCAACGCGTGCAGTCCTCTGCATTGGATCGGTCTTTGTGTGCTGCG
Organism: Alopecurus myosuroides; assembly: GCA_028641055.1. Taxonomy (NCBI): domain Eukaryota; kingdom Viridiplantae; phylum Streptophyta; class Magnoliopsida; order Poales; family Poaceae; genus Alopecurus; species Alopecurus myosuroides. The sequence goes on from CM054058.1 coordinate 183,435,141, forward strand.
GTGATCAAAGACATCAAGGGCTTGCTCCTGGCTTCTCCCTCTACTTCGATATTTCATGTGATCAGGTCGAAGAACCAAGCTGCGCATTGTTTAGCGAAATCTAGTGAACTTAAGGCTAAGTTTATTTGGCGTGGGGTTGTCCCGGATTGCATTCGGGAATCTGTTTGTAATGACTCTATATTTCGTTGATTAATAAATCTCACCGGTTTACTGTAAAAAAAAAACGGGATGCAAAGATCAAACGCCTACAGGGTGATGACGAGACAGTTATCCAATCCCAGACCGAAATTGAGAATGCAGCGGTGAGTTTCTATAAGAATCTTTTCAGCAGCGAGGAATCAAACCCTGAGGTAATTACAGAGATGTTAGGCAATAAAATTAACGAGCACATGAATAATAACCTATGTCTGCCGGTTTCTGATATGGAGGTTGAAAAAGCACTCTTCATGATGCACCCAAACAAGTCTCCGGGGTCGGATTTTTATATCAAGCATTGGGACTTGTTGAGAGGATCAGTCTGTTGCGGAGTTAGGAAGTTTTTTGAATCAGGTATAATGCTAGAGGAGGTTAATGAAACAATACTTGTTCTTATTCCAAAGGTTAAGGATCCAGTCTGCTTGACACAATACAGACCAATTTCTCTCTGCAATGTGTTATACAAAATTGTATCGAAGATTCTTGCACTGCGTCTTCGCCCTATTCTGGAAGAGATTATTTCCGAGGAACAAAGTGCCTTCGTACCTGGAAGACTAATTACTGACAATGTGCTTACGGCGTACGAATGCATTCATTACTTAAAGAGGAAGAAGGGGAAGGTAGGGGCATGTGCAATTAAGCTGGATATGGCAAAGGCTTACGATCGGGTTGAATGGACATATCTAAAAAGTGTTATGGAGAAAATGGGTTTTGCAGAGTGGTGGATCAACAGGATAATGGCATGTGTGGAGTCCGCGTCCTTCTCTGTTCGGGTTAACGGAGTTTTTTTAGAGAAGTTCAAGCCCTCAAGGGGGATCAGGCAAGGTGACCCGTTAAGTCCATACTTATTTCTAATTTGTTCGGAAGGACTAACTTCTCTTCTAAATTTTTTTGGTACGGGCTACCTTGCGAGGGGTACACGGGTGGGAATTCATGCTCCATGGATTTCCCATCTGTTATCTGCGGATGACTGTATTGTTTTTACTCAAGCAACGTCCGAGGGAGCAAATAGAATAAATGTGATCCTGGACAGATATTTCCAGGGGTCGGGTCAGATGGTGAATAAAGCAAAATCAGCGGTCTTTTTTAGTGGCAATTGCACCAACGAGGATAAATTGGAGGTTCTTGTTGCTCTGAATATACAAACAGAAGCGTTAGGAGAGAAATACTTGGGTCTTCCAACTGCTCTAGGAAGATCAACAGATGATCAATCTGAAAGTATATTGACGAAGATTAAAAGATTGGTTAATGGATGGGTATCTCAGTTTTTGAGTAGTGCGGGGCGAGAAATTCTGATTAAAGCAGCGTGTCAGGCTATTTCAACATACTCGATGAGTTGCTTCCGACTATCAAAGAAGCTATGTAAGAAAATTGGGAGTGTAATTGCTCGGTTTTGGTGGGGAGGTGATGAAAACAAACAGAAGATGCATTGGCGTAAGTGGAGAGACATGGCTACTCCAAAGGAGGAGGGAGGGATGGGTTTTCGTGATATTGAGTACTTCAATCAAGCAATGTTGGCTAAGCAAGGTTGGAGACTAACTACACATCCTAGCTCATTATGTGCGCGGATTCTAAAAGGTAAATATTTTCATAATAGATATTTTATGGAAGCAACAAAGAAGAGGGGATCGTCCCACACGTGGTGAGCAATTCTTTTTGGTAGAGAAGCATTGAAATTGGGCATTATAAAAAGGGTGGGCGATGGCACATCTATTAATGTATGGAAGGATGTTTAAAAAAAAAATATTAATGTATGGAAGGATCCCTGGATACCCGATAATCCGAATATGAGACCTATGAGAAGGGAGGTGGAGAGTATTGTTACAATGGTGGAGGAGCTTCTACACCCGAGTATAGGGGAGTGGAATGAAAATGTGGTGCGAGTGAATCTTATGAATTCGGATGCAGAAGCAGTTCTGAGAATTCCGGTTGGTATCATGATGGAAGATACATGGTCGTGGCTGCCGAGAGGCTGGGCTTCTTTTCTGTCCGATCAGCATACAGAGTATTAATCCAGCGAGCGATGGTGCAACCGGCTGGCTCTTCTAGTGGTTCCAACTCCCAGCTTTGGAAGAAGCTGTGGAAGATTACTGTCCCCCCAAAGGTTAAAAATTTCTGGTGGCGTGCGATTAATAGTTTCATCCCTACAAAAGGTATTCTTTGTGACCGCCATATTGAGAAGAATGGTTTTTGTGAAGACTGCGGACAGGTAGAGTCTATATTCCACGCACTGTTCAAATGTACATGGGCTAAAAGTTTCTGGATGGAGATACAAAATTCGCTTGGTGTCAAAATTCCGAAACTGCATCCCTTTTCATGGGCTACTGATGTTGTTGAGGGTAATTCTATCACAGAGAAGATGAAACCTGCTATTCTATGTGGAGCATGGGCCGTATGGGCGGAAAGGAATGCCAGGAGGCACGATGGCTCTCGGAGATCGATCGGCCAATCGATACAGTGGACTATGGATGTGGTCTCCAATCTCACTGTGGCGTGTAAGGATCTGGTGCAGGAACATAGGAGTGTCAGATGGACCGCACCACTACAAGGGGACTACAAAATTAATGTTGATGGTTCTTTTTTCAAAGAAACTTTCCAGGGGAGTACAGGTGTTGGAATACGAGATCATGAGGGGAAGCTGAAATGTGCTCAGGCCTTCTGGTACGATGCGGCAGCTAGTGCTCTAGTGATGGAATCGTATGCATTTCGAGACGGAGTTCGTTTGGCTATTGACATGGGTATTCTCAAGATGGATATTGAAACAAATTCCATGCAACTAGTTCAATTGTGGGAAAGTAAAGCCTTTGAGAGGTCTGAAGTTGCAGCTATACTAACAGAAATTAGTGAGCTTTCTGGGAGTCTACTTTCTCTTACATTAAAGCATGTTCCGAGGGAGGCTAATGAGTTGGCCCATCTTTGTGCTAGGAATTATAGCTCTGGTAGAAGGAGATGTTTATGGATAAATTATACCCCCCCCGCTTTCTTGATGCCTGTATCAGGAAAGACTGTAATCCCGACTGATTATCTTTGTGGCGGCAAGTCTGCACTCTTTTCCTTACCAGGGTACCTACGGGACTGGAAGGTTTTTAACGAGGCATCTTGTTTGCTTAATATATTATGTTGATTCTCAAAAAAAAGATACAAACCCAGTTTCTGCATTAGATATATATGACCTCTAGTTGATGAAGTACATAAAGACTGGCAAAGAAAATTGTTGACCCCGTTACTTGTCTTCACATGTTGAAACTCTTGTTTGGTTAAATAAAACTTGCCAAAGTAATCCAAAAACCTCAACTCCACTTACATATATAGCATATCAAAAGTCAGGGTGGGAGATCCTGCGGTCCATGTTAATGTCCGTTGATGTTATTAGGATCTTGACTGTCTCCCGGAACAACACGAAGAACAGAATTTATACGGCCCGCGCAGGCTTAGAGCATGTCTAACAGACCCCCTATATGGCCCAAACCCGTATAATAACCGCTGATATACGGGTTTGGGCTCTACCCGGCCATCTAGCACGCCCCGTAAATGGACCACCCGGGACGATTTTTTACAAGTTTGGGTAGGGGGCGGCCCGTCGACCCCTACATGTGCGGGTCGGGAGGAGATATAGAGGTCCAACCCCTCACCTTTTCCCCCACTGCGCGCGAAGCTCCCAACCGCCGCCGCCGCCGCCGCCGGAAATCCGCCTCCTCGCCCTCCCCGGCCACCGCGGCGCCAGAACTCGCCGCCATGGACTCCTCGCAAGCCTCTCCAACCGCCGACGGCGCGCCACCCATGTCTGAGGTGGTGAATACTGCCACCGCCAGCCGCCGCCCCGTAGATCCGGTCGCCTCCGAGGCACCGCACCCCCGCCGGACACCGCCGCACCCCCGCCGGGCCCCCAGCGGACCTCGGCGCCCCTCGACTCGCCGCGCCGTTCGCATCTCCGCCGCCTCCGCACGGTGAGTACTCGCCGGGCCGTGTTTCCTCTTCGATTTCGCCTTTCCGCGGGGGCCTGATCTCTGCTTCGCGATGCCGTAGATGTCTGCCGGAGATGATGCAGTACATCTTCCGCATCAAGGACCTCGAGGACCGAGAGAAGCTGCTAGATCAGAGGAAGGGTTCCGCGAAGAGCCGCATATGCATCCCGCGGAACCACTCTGGTATGACCTGTAGATTTTTTTACGGGGTGGGGGTAGGGGGTCTGCTAGCTCGCACGAGTTTTTGGCCGGCGAAATGCGTATACAGGGCCCTCTACACGCGTTTTAGGGGGCGAAAATATAAGGGGTCTGTTAGACATGCTCTTACTATACCAAATGGGATCATTAGCACGGGAGAAAACTGATCAGAACAAGTGGCCCAGGAACATGGCATGTAAACCCAGTTTGGGAACAGGTCTGGAAGTTTAATGTGTCAGCGAAAGTAATTTTTTTTGCCTGGAGACTTCTGCACGGTATACTGCTTTGCAACTGCATTTTGGCTAACAGACATATCATCTCAAACCAAATGGATGCACACGACGACCACGAGGAGACTCGTGTGTTGGTCGCCCCGTGCACGGTATGTGCACTTAGCAAACCAAAAATCATTGAATATTCAAAAAATAAACATATCATCTCAAACAGCTAAGATAAAAAATGAGGCAAACCTTTCTGTGTTCGCGAGAGCGAAGCGATTGAGTGAAATAATTCTGGGAAGATCGATGTGCCATCTTTCTAACCACCTTCATTTGTCGTATAATCAGTAGTAGGACGCTATGTAATTTTGCCTTCTATTACTCCCTCCGATCCATATTAATAGGTGCTGAAGTGGATGTATCATGTCTAAATACATCCACTTCAGCACCTATTAATATGGATCGGAGGGAGTATTACTTTTGTCAAATCATTCTTAGTTAAGAGACCGAGGCAAATCTTCCGCCCCATTGGCAAGAGTTTTCTCAAGTATGACAGTATCTACGACTAGAATGAGCAATATACTATAACCTCTGTTCAAAATGTATGACGTTTTGGTAGGCTTTATATTTCGGAACGGAAGTAGCATTTTCTTATGGGCCATTACGAATGCACTGGGTAGGTGTACCCTCATCCCAAGTAAGATACCAAGAGACAAGCAAACAAGGGTAACAAGAAGTGTGATACCATGAGATAGCCACCGAATCATAGTAGATTTAGGTACCACTAAAGGGATAGTTGCTTGTAATATATTTGTAGTTGTTAACAAGATATGATCATGAAAGTATTATACCATAATTTTAGTCGCAAATAATAACCGAGTTGAGTTATGTCACTATCCTTTGTATGTGAGTGTGTCTACAAGCAGCGATTAATGACAATAAGGTACTACCTCCGATCCATATTAATGGACTCAACTTTATCCAGATACGGATGTATCTAGTTAAGTGTTTAGACTAGATGCATCCGTATCTAGACAATGTTGAGACCATTAATATGGATCGGAGGGAGTAGTGGAATGGGTAATTTAGTTTTTGAAACTTATGTTTTTTGAGCTTCTTTCCAATAAAAAAAATTGGGCCCAAAATTCTCATCTACAAAATTCTAATAAGCAAACATTGTAAAAAGATGCACATAAAAATAACATTTATCATTGGAAAATTCATGGAGTCACAAAATTGACTGGGTAACTTTATTTTATTTCCGAGACAAATAACAAACTCTTGAAAGTTGTTGCCACTATATCTTCCCCGCAGGCGTTTTTGACCTTCTAGTAGTAACCATTCAAGGATGCTGGAATGCGCCGATCATACAACTGCAATACCTTGTCATTCATATCAACCGTGATGATCCAGTCCTCATGAAAACTACCGTACTCTTGTAATATGAAATGTAGAGCATGAGCATCATGTGTGCTCACCATAGGAAACTGTGGCGCCCATTGCGGAAGAGACGAACCTTGAAAGTTTGGAAGAGCCCACAAGTCATCCACTTGGAGCATGCTGACTTTGTCCCACTTTAACTCTGGCATTTTCAAGGTCCAAACCGTGACGGTAAAACCAGATTTCTTCAGGCTCCCGAAAAGGCCATTGTCGATGTCAACAAACTTGACGATGCCCTTGCAGACACCAACAGTCCTGTATGCTTCAGGGTATAGGCGACCATCGCAGAAGTCGATGGGCGCAGTCCAGATTTCTATCCCAGGTAGCTGGATGAAGCAGAGCTGTGGGATTTGACCGGTAGTAGTGAGCACTTGAGAGGACAACATACCGCGGTGGTAATCCACCCAGTATATCGTTCCGTCTGGAGAAGAGAACACCTTGTCCGTCTCCCAGAGGTGCGGCCTAAGGGCGTCGCCGTCGTAGGGCATTGTCGGACTACTGCGATCCCACTGTTGGGTGGCAGAGGAATAGCGCAAGAACTCGACGCCCTCCTTTCCCGAGCGCGTTCCAGGGTCGAAGTCTGGCGTCTTGAATGTCCGAAAGGAAGCCACAACGAATCCCCCGTCGCCGTCGGTGGGGACGACGCCGGAAGCCTCGGCCCAGCCTGGGAAGGCGTTGGGATTGGGGAGACGGCGGAGCCACGGGCGCGCCGGGTGGGCCTTGTATACAAACAGGTTCTGCTGGTAGGAGAGGTCGGTGGCGGCGTCGTCACGGACGACCATGTGGACAAGGAGGAGGTCGCCGCAGGCAGCTAGCACCGACGGCTCCGTGAGCAGCGTGTCTTCGTTTTGCATGTGCAGGTACGACTCGGCGGGGGGAGGCTGGAGGCGGACGGACACGCGGACTTGTCGGTCGTTGCTGCTAGTGGTATGGGCGGCCGCCGCGGTGGCCTGAGCTTCTCCTCCAATGACAACGCGAGGGTTAAACAGCGCCGATTCGTGGCCGACAACCGGTGGCGGGGAGGAGAGCAGCGGAAAAGAGGTCATGACGGGCGGCGGAGGGATCTGGGAACTAGTTTCGGTGGGAGGGGAAAGCGCAGTCCTCCTGATATCGTCGGCAGGATCGGTAAGTCACGAACTCTATCCGACTCGATTTACAACTCCGGATCAGCCATCGCTCGATAAATCAATTTTACGCACTCCGAGTGTTGTACTACGAGCTATCGTGTTGTATCCAAATCGATTTAGAGCATCTACGACAGAGAAGCAACCGTTATGCGCGCTAAAGTCAGCTTTCGGTTTATCACTTTTCCAACGCACCGCTCGCGATACAAAATCCAAACTCGATATTTTTGCAGCGCACACAACTTCAGTGCTTCAACGGGTGCTTAGAGCATAACTAGTGGAACCCTCAAATCCCCAAACCCTAAAAAATAACCGCTTTTCTAAGGGTTGAGAGCAAAAAAAAAACGCGTAGACTAAAACGCCTAAAACCTTAAACCCGTAATTTTTTTTAGAGATTCGGCCCTCAAACCTCTTCCTAGCCTGTACAAGTGAGGATTGGGGAGGAAACCCCTACCCCAACCCTCACTTCGTGCGCACCACGCGCGGGAGGGAATTTTCATTCCCTCCACCGCGCCCACCTCCGCATCCCGCCGCTGCCGGCCGCCCCCGCCCGGCCTCGCCGCTCCCGCACGGCCCCGCCGGCCGCCCCCGCCGCTCCCCGTCCCCTCCTCGCCCCCTCCCTGTCGCGGCGACCGCCGCCCCCGCCCCTCCCCGTCGCCGCCCGCCCTCCCACCCCGGCCGCCGCTCCGCTCCACGCCCCGGCCACCGCCACCCCGCGGCCGCCCCTCCCCGCCCGCCCCCGGCCACCGCCCCCGCGCTCGCCCCTCCCCGCCCGCCTCCGCCCGCCCCTGGCCACTGCCCCTCCCCGTCGCCGCCCGCCCGGCCACCGCCCCCCCGCGCCCGACCCTCCCTACACCGGCCACCGGCCCCACGCTCCGGCGCCCGCCCCTCCCCGCGCCCGACCCTCCCGCCACCGCCCGCCAAGCCCACGCGCCCGCCGCGACCCCGCGCCGTCCCGTTCATGGTACGAATATTTTCGTTATGTGTTCAATTTGTCCATTTTGATTGATTGGTGGCACTAATAATTTTTCGCTTTGTGTTGCGTAGATGGAGGGGTTCTCCGATGATTCCGGTTGGTCGTCATCGGACGATTCGGACATTGACGAGTTGATGCAAGACGAGGACGTCGAGATGATGGGCCTCCTCGTCGATGTGCAAGAGTTTGAAGACCGCCTGAAGCTGATGGATCAGAGGAGAGGGTCGAAGAAGGGGCGGGTCACCATCCACCGGAACCGCGGTCTCGGACACGAGCAGTTGATGCAAGACTACTCCGCGGAGGTACCGACATACCCACCTCGCCTCTTCCGTAGAAGGTACCGAATGCGCCGTAGTTTGTTTGTGAAGATTGTCAACGATTGTGAGGCCGCCTCAGATTATTTCAAGCGTCGTAGATCCGCCTCGGGTATAATGGGTTTTCGTGGGTACCAAAAGATATCCGTTGCAATGCGGGTGCTAGCCTATGGCATACCCGCGGACTATACTGACGAGTATCTTCGCATTGGACAAGATACCACCATGGCCTCTCTTCGTAGATTTGCAAAATTAGTAGTCAAGTTGTATGGGGATGAGTATCTTCGGGCACCCAACGAGGAAGATACAAAGAGATTGATGGAGATGAATGAAAAAAGGGGATGGCCGGGGATGCTTGGTAGTCTTGATTGCATGCATTGGACATGAAAAAATTGTCCAAAGGCATGGAAAGGAATGTATTGCGGTAAAAGTCGTGATGCTACCATTGTGCTTGAGGTCGTGGCATCGGAGAACACATGGATTTGGCATGCTTTTTTTGGTTTGTCGGGAACACTTAATGATATCAATGTGCTCAATAGATCTCCTCTGTTCAAAAGATTAGTTTCTGGGGATGCTCCAACTTGCAACTATAAAATCATGGACAATGAGTACTCAATGGGATATTATCTCACCGATGGAATTTACCCCGAGTGGGCAACTCTTGTGAAGTCCATCAAAGAAAAAAATGGGGTGCCATTAACTAGAAAAGAGGCTCATTTCACCAGGGCACAGGAGGCAGCCCGCAAGGATATTGAAAGAGCTTTCGGTGTTTTGCAAGCAAGGTTTATCATAGTTCGGGGGCCAACTCGTTTTTGGGACAAAAAAAACCTTGCAGAACATCATGAAATGTTGTGTGATTCTACACAATATGATTCTCGAGGATGAGAGAGGGTTAAAACTGCCTTGTTTCTATGACAATGTTGGTACCCGTGTGCAACCGGAAAGAAACCCTTGTCGCGTACAAGCTTTTCTTGAAGCACATCGTCAGATTGAGAATGCAAACACTCATGGTAAGCTCCGGGATGATCTAGTAGAGCACCAGTGGCAGTTGGTTGGGCGACGTCAAGACCCATGATCTACATTTGTTTACTTTTCTATGTCCTATTTGAGTCAAACAATTATTGTAATTTGCTTGAAAACATTGTTGTAATGATTATTATGTGCTTGCAAGAACTATTCAGTGTTGTAATAATAACTAGAATGATTATTGTTTTCTTCAAAACATACGTAAACGTATGAAAATTGTGATATGTGAAATGAAAGTTTCAAAGGTTGAGGTTGGGGCAAAGAATAGAACCCTCAAACCCAACCCTTATAACAGAATATTTGCCCCTGTTTTTCAACCCTTATAAGTGCAAAAAAGGCCCATTTTCAACCCTTAAACTGGTTTGAGGGTTTGGGGATTTGAGGGTTCCACTAGTGATGCTCTTAGAACTGCAGCGGGCGCATGACCGGCGCCGGTTCAAATCACTAAACAACCATATATGCAATAGCAAAATTCAAAAAATCAACGAACGATGGATGAAAACACAACAAATAAAATTCAAAAATATCAACATAGCATAAATCATCTAGATGACGTAGTTCAAAAGCAACTTCACGATAGAGTTCATGGCAAAATAGTACAAGACAAATGGCTTCCCAATAGCAACTTTCCCTTTCTTAGAGCATCTCCAGGGGAAGGCGGAAATTTGAAGGTGTATATCTCCACATACACTTTCATATACATCTTTCCAGTTTATACACCTCCTAATTTTCCAGCGAAAGGTCTATCTAGGATATCTATATTCTCTCTCTTATTATTTCTTCTAGTTGTTGCCCTTGCGAGGTGGATGGGTGGTGTATATTTACACCTTGGGTACCAAGGTGGATGGAGGTGTAAAATTTACACCACCGTTTACACTAGCCGCCGAAAACCAATTTGGTTCATATCGTGTATATCCGACTTTACACCTCCATATACACCTTCCATTGGAGATGCTCTTAGTCTTCTTATTTTCTCCTTTGAACAAATTTTGAGCAATGTTTACCTATAAGCAAATAGTTCAAAAGAGCATGAACTAGTCATAGAGAACAAATTAGTGCAAAATCATGCAAAGTAGAGGTGGAGAACAAACACGACTCACTCAATCTTACTCATTTGTGCCACTTAGATTCATGACATCAACCGTCATCAACACACCCGTCCTCTTTTGACAATTGATACGTCCAAAACTTATCTCCTTTTCCGAACACTTTTGCTATTGTTTGCCTCTAAACTCGTGAGTTTTGGATACAACTAACACGGACGAACACTGTTTTCAGCAGAATTACCCTGGTGTCTCGTTTTGTGCAGAAAATCGACTTTTAGGAAATTGCCCAAAAAATATCCCAATGACCTTATTTCACCCGAAGACCCCCGGAGCTAGGAGACCAAAAGGGGGGCAAAGAGGTAAATATCCGAATTATTTGGTTATATTCGTATCCGTTCCGAATTGAGAAAACATCCGATCTGCATTCGTATTTGAGTAACATCCGCTCCGTATTCGTATCCGACAATATCCGTATTCGTATTCGCATTCGTTTTGAAAATATGAAACCGGATGTGGGAAGGGCATTATCCGATCCGTTTCCGCCCCTAGCGCCTAGTATACATTGTTAGTGTTTTCTACCGTTGTTGAAACTTATTATGCGTAATGCTTGTCACTAGGCCCGAGTGCCATGGTCTCAGATCTGAACATGTTATTGTTTCATGAGTATAATTATGTTTCTTGATTATATATGAAAGTTGTTTACACACATTGTTATCCGAAACCCGAGGCCCCAAAGTGACAGAAATTGGGACAACCAGAGGGGATGGCTGTGATGTGAGGATCACGTGTGTTCACGGAGTGTTAATGCTTTGCTACGGTGCTTTATTAAAAGGAGCATCTTAATTACCAGTAGTTTCCCTTGAGGCCCCGCTGCAAACGGGCTGGTAGGACAAAAGATGTTGTGCAAGTTTCTCATTGCGAGCACGCATGACTATATTGGAACACATGCCTATGGTTTGCCTAGAACTTGGATGCTTTATTATTATTACCTGCAATGCCCATGTTTTGATTATTATATTAACTATCTTATCAATGCAACGCCCGTTCATCCATCCATACGCCTATAGTACGTTAATCCTGCTATTTCCTACAATTGCTACTGATGTTACTATTTTACTCCTGCTATTATTTTACTACTATTGCTGCTATAAAACTGTTACCACTGATAAACTGTTGCGGGCAAGTCTACTTTCAGGTGCAGCTGAACTGACAAATCATCTATTAAGACTTATAAATATTCTTGGCTCGCCTTGTGTCGAATCAATAAATTTGGGTTTTACTTCCCTCGAAGACTGTTGCGATCCACTATACTTGTGGGTCATCAAGACTATTTTCTGGCGCCGTTGCCGGGGAGCATAGCTTTATTTATTTGCTCACTTGAACGTGATATTGTTCGCTGCAAGCCTTTCATCATGGTTAAAACTCGTGATGGAAAAATTCCTATATTACCATCCACTACAAGGAGAGGTGCAACTCTGAACACCTTTGTTGCTCTTGATTCACCATCTGTAATGAGTAAGCTTCTTACACCACCACATGCTACACACACTATTACTTCTACTGAGTCTGAAAATGCTTCTGATACTTTTGATGATGCTTCTACTGTGCTTGATGATACTGGTTCACTAGGTCCTTTCCTAGATGGTACAATTGCTAGAGCTAAACAAATTGAAAACACTAAAATTCCTGTTGAAAATATTGGTACACCTGTTAATTCACCCGAGATTCCTAGTGATGATCTTGAGGAAACCTACATTGAACTTAACGATGACTTAATTGAGTAAGTTCAAGCTACTACTAGTGCAAGTGCTCTTAAGAGCCTTCTTGCAAGACATGCTATTAAATATAAATCTTCTCATGATGCTAGGTTTGCTACATCTCCCATACACATTAAAGATAAAGATTGTGGTTTCTCTCTAGATTTATCTTATATTTCTATTGTTGAGAAAGAATCTTTTTGTGGAAATGAAAGTACAAGTGCTATGGAACATATGAATGAGCTTTCATCTTTGAGTAGCTTATTTTTCTGATGATACTAAGTTACATACTTACTTTGTTACCAATATCTTCCCTTTCTCATTGAAAGATGAGGCTAAAACTTGGTTTAACAATTTGTCACCTGGATCTATTGATAGTCCTATGGGTTTGGTTAATGCTTTCTTTCAAAAATATTTTCCCGCTAGTGCTCAACATGCTGCTTTGTAGAATATCTTTAACTTTAAGCAAATTGAAGGAGAGAAAATGACTGAATCTTTCTCAAGGTTTTGTTATTTAATAAGATCTAGCCCTGGCAATCCATTACCTAAAAATGAGCTCCTAGATATATTTTATAATGGACTAACTGTTGAATCTAGGACATACCTGGATAGTTGTGTTGGTTGTGTTTTTAGGAAAAGAACTCCAGAAGAAGCTGAGGAATTATTGGCTAAAATAGCCAAAAATCATGACGATTGGACTATACCTGAGCCTACACCTACACCAGACCCAACACTGATACCAATACCCAAGAAGAGAGGGATGATTGAATTAAATGATGAAGTGATGAGGGAAGCCAAGAGATCTCTTAAAGAGTGGGGTATTAAATCTGAAGATGTGAAGAATCTAGCACCTATAGAAGAATTATGTAAGCCAATTCCTCATCCATCAACAGCTGAGGTACACTCTCTCCAATATTTTGATAATACATACATTACCTATTCTAAACCACCTAATCAATGCTGAGATGAATTTTATAATTATGTTGTTAAGCAAGATAATTTTAATATGAGAGTGCAGAATCATCTAATGAAAAACTGTAGAGCTATTGATAATTTGCATGGTATTTTTGAGAGAACCTCTAATGATGTTAAAATGCTCGTTAAACATTTTCATATGGTTCAAACTCAAATTGATCAACTCACTAAAGTGCAAAAATATTTGTTAGCTAATGCTTCTAGAGAAAAACATATTTGTGAAATAATTACTACAAGTGGTGTTTCTACTCAGGACCCCTTGTATCCGGAAGGACATCCTAAAAGAATTGAACAAGATTCTCAACAACCTAAAAAACAATAGTTCTCCTTCTAAGAAAAAGAAGAAGACACATAAAATTGTTGTAGAATCTCCTGAACCTGCTAAAGATCCTAATAATATATCTGTCTCTGATGCTGAAACTAAAAGTGGTAATGATAAAAGTGATGCTTATGATAAAGAAGAATCTCAAGGTGAACCTGAAAAGAAAACTAAAACTATGAAGTATACTAAGGAGGATTTCATTGCCAATAAACATGGTAATGAAAGAGAACCTTGGGTACAAAAAGCAATGCATTTTCCTAATAAGAAACACAAATCAAAGGAAGAAGAACATTATAGCAAGTTTTGTGAGTGGATGAAAACTTTGTTTTTGCAAATTCCTTTGACTCATGCTATTAAACTGCCTCCTTATTCTAAATATATAAAAGATATTGTCGCTAACAAAAGGAAGATTCCTAATGAGGATATTTCCACTATGCTTGCTAATTACACTTTCAATGGCAAGGTTCCAAAGAAGCCTGGAGATCCTGGTATTCCTACTATCCCTTGTTCTACTAAAAATAATTATGTTAGAACTGCTTTATGTGACTTGGGAGCAGGAGTTAGTGTTATGCCTTTTCTCTCTATAAGAGGCTCTCTTTGGAAAAATTGATACACACTGATATATCTTTGCAAATGGCTGATAAATTTACTGCTATTCCTGTTGGTATATGTGAGAATGTTCATGTTCAAGTGACCACTAATTGTTTGATATTAACTGAGTGTGTTGTGTTGTAAATGCCTGAAGATGATAATATGTCTATTATTCTTGGGAGACCTTTTCTTAACACTGCAGGGGCTGTTATTGATTGCAATCAAGGAAAAATAGCTTTTAATGCGATGATAAAGAGCACACAGTTTATTTTCCCAACAAGATTGATATGAGATATGGTCTAAGTTCCATTGAAAATATTGAGACCATCAAGATTGGAGAATTCTACTGTCACATTCCAATGCCACCAAAAGAATATGAAATTATTATGATTGGGACTATGTCCATCAAGGTTGAGTTAACATAATTATTTAGTGATAAGCAAAGTTTTGCTTCATATAAAAATGTTTTGGTAACAAGACTTGATCAACCTTGTTAACAAAGTGATTTTGAATGAAGAGGACAATATTTTCACTATGTTTTCACCTTCCCCATTATGTTTTCGCCATGTTCAAAACTTGCTACTTTAGTATAATTATGTTTTCCGCCATCAGTAGTCATGTTTTCATCTTGATTATTGTGGTTATGCATGTTTTCACCACCCATAATTTTGTTTTCACCACCTCCACCTTTGTTTTCACTGGTTATTTGCCCATTGGAGTGTCTTAGAACCTCTGTAGTTCTTGTTTTGGTTTTGTTTTCCACCTTTCCACATGTTTTTTGGTTTTTAATTATTTATTAAATTCTAAAAATGCCTTGAAAATAAAGTTTCTCAAAAAATTCCAGAAAAAACATATTTATTTTCTACGTAAAAAATGAGGCAAAAAGGTACCTGGTAGACCCCAGGGGGACCCACTAGGCAGGCACACCATCCCTGGGCACAGCCAGACCCAGGTGGCGCCTGCACATGGTGTGGCCCCCTGTCCCTCCACTTATTCTCCTCCCTGCCAAGGACCCCTCTCTCTCCACCAAACACCAAACCATTGCTCAAACCCGAGTTCTTCTGTTCTTCCTTGGATTTTTTTGATCTCTTTGCTCAGACCACCTTTGTTGCTGAAATTTGGTGCATTTGCTTTCCGGTATGTGACTCCTCCGATTATCCAAGTAGAATTTTATTTGGTGGAGTATTTCTTGAGTATTTTGGTACTGTAGGTGACAGCTTATGTAAGCTAGCATGCTTGTTTTGTATGAAATAATTTAGTTTTTATGCATGTTTAGCCCTCCTATAAGTCTCTATAGTAGTTCCTATCATATAGTTGCTTGAAATCGATTTTTGTAATGCTTGTTCAAAAATTTCAGAGATGGAGTATAATGTATATCAACTTAACCAGCATGAGTTGGAATTGCATGAGGTCATATTGTTACACCGTGAAGAAAGAGTATTTCCATCAATCTATCCATGCCAGGAATTCATGCACGCTACGAGAATTCTGCTGGACTTCTATACTCTTGTGCAACATGCAGGATTGGATCGTTTCATTGCGGATGAACCTACCCAACATATTAAACTAACTATGTCTGTGTCTAGGATTTTAGCTTTAGCTGGTCCTTGCCTAACCCTATGGTCCATTACAAAATTTATAATAAAGCCGTAGATTTGTCTCTCGATGATTTTTGTGCAGCTATCAAGGTACCACAATGGGGATCATGTGAGAAAATAAAAGGGCAGCCCAAACCACTGCTGGATTTATATGAAGAGATTTGCCAAGGTAGAACCTTCACAGGGGAGAGTGGTAAAATTCGAGAAATTCAACTCCCCTCTATTCAATATTTTGCTTATTTTATTGCCAAGTGTGGGCTTGCTAAAAAACTGCCAACAAGTTATCTGTGCATGATCTAGCTTTTATCTCGGCTGCTTTAAGACGTGATAGGTCTTATAATTTTGGCGTTTTAATTGCTTTCCGTCTCGCACTTAACCATGAGAAAGGTGGAATTTGTGGAGGTCTTATTGCCTCTCATTTGCTAGCTTTGCATGGTGTGGAGCCACATCATTTAGACCTTCAATTTCCCGTAGAGAGGCTGGATCTTAGTTCCATGATTCAACATAAGTTTGTTTCCACCTATGCTAACCTGGACAATTTATCTTATGAAATAACTTCCTCCAAGCAATCAAGGTGGAGAGTGACTAAATCTGATAGAGTAGTACTTTTTTCTGCACCTCTTTTGTTTAACCTTAATGGCAGGGAAGGATGGTCACTTTCAGAGAGTGAGCTGGATGCTTACATTGATCAGCATCCCCAGCATGTAGAGGATGATGGAAAGGGGGACGACAAT
Source organism: Alopecurus myosuroides (assembly GCA_028641055.1). Classification (NCBI taxonomy): domain Eukaryota; kingdom Viridiplantae; phylum Streptophyta; class Magnoliopsida; order Poales; family Poaceae; genus Alopecurus; species Alopecurus myosuroides. Next base: position 183,451,620 of record CM054058.1, read on the forward strand.
GATTTTGTCCAGCCCTCCGACACTGCGGGGTTTCCATACCAGCACCCCGGTTATGATTATGCGCCTGCTGCTTCATCTTCTTCATGGGCACCTGAGTACGACCATGCTAGGGACGATCCACCGGCGTGGGGATATTTCCCGCGCCACGATTGATCTCCACTTAGGCCAAAATCCTAAGCTTGGGGGGGAGGTATGCCGAAATCACGCTCATCTATATATCACGTTTCTGTCGGTTCTTTGTATATCCATGTTTTCGATTCTTACGCTTGTTTTCATGTCTTTCGCTTATTTTTGTTTTTATTGCTTTGTTCTTGCTTTCCAAAACACAAAAATACCAAAAATTTCTGTTGTTTATCTTTTCTTTTGTTTGTTTACTTTACTTTCTTGTTTCGGTTTAATATTCAAAAATCCAAAAATATTTTGCTTTGTTTGCGTGTTTCCTTATATTCTTGTTTTAAATTCGAAAACCCAAAAATATTTGTTATTCCTCTTTGGTTTTGTAAAGTTTGCTGCAAAGTTCAGTAGTCCTCCGTGACTCCATTGGATCTTGGTTATCATTCTATATTATTCAATCCACACGAGTGAAGAGCAATAATGACGATTTAAGACAATTCAAGTTGTGGTGAGAGGCTGGTATGAACTCTATTTGTTTTCATTTTTGTACATATACTCATCCATGTGGACATTCTTAGTTTATTCGTGTAAGGTGTATGTCATTTAATTTATGCTTAGTAGTTCGTGCTCTCTCATGTTTAGTTCCAACTTATTAATATTACATAGCATGTCGTATAAACGTTTGCTTGCATTGTTTTATTCATAGAAGGGTATGACATTGTGATATCTCCCTCTGATTGTTTCGCTTGAATCGACTTGGCACATGCTCACGCATGCATATGACTGAAAACAAAAAGTCAATTAAGGCTCAATGATTTATTTTGCCTCAGAGTATTTGTATCACTTTTATGCCCCCGTTAATTTTGTTTTGTCGCAAGCATGATTATGACAGTTGTTTCTCTCTTGATTGTCGCTCCCCGTCTATTGCTAGCCTTCACCTGTACTGAGTATGAGCTCTACTCGTGCATCCAACTATCAAAAACCAAAGTTTTCCAAATCTGTCCACCATACCTACCTATATGTGGTATATCACCGTCACTCCAAGTAAATTTCTCATGTGCTACCTTTAAAACCTTAAAAAATTATTCCTATTTTGTGCCCCTGTTTTAGCTCATGAGGACGTAAGTAAAGAATCTTTATCTGACATGTTGATTGGACTTTTCACACCTGGACTAGTGGCTTCATCCGCTTATCCAAATGATAGAAGAGCTGGCAGCGGGGTGCCTAGCCCCCAAAATTGGTTACTATAAATTCTCTTTACTGTTTTCCCCTGATTTATCAGTCAAAGCATAATTGTGTAAACAAAAGAGAAGAGGGATGACCTTCTATACCAGATGCATCCTTCAATGGGAGCCGCTCTTGCAAGGTCTAGGTGGCTTGTGACGTATTGTATTGTCTGTTTACCATTCGTTGACATAAGAATACACCTCTCTAATAAAATGTTTTTAATACCTCTGTTTATAAAATAAAAATCTCTAGCACATGAGTTAATCCCTGCTTCCCTCTGCGAAGGGCCTTTATTTCACTTTTATGCTGAGTCTTCACATTCTCACTTTATGCACTTTCTTGAGAGCATGGCTGTCATTATTAGTGTAACGTGCTTGTCGCAGAGCACGGTGGATTGTGGTACAACTTTGATGCTTTTATCTTTGATATCTTTACTTCTAGTCTTCACTTGAACTTCAGAGGTGCCCTAGCATTTATGTTTTTCTCCATTATTAAGGGCAAGCGAGTACACTTTATCATACTCTATTATGAGCATTACAATCCTGCACATTGATATATTTCATGTAGTTTATTATTAGTGTGCTGGTATCTCTTCATGGTTTGCATAACTATTAGGTGACTTTATCTTGCATACTTATTATTATGAATTGCCTAAGCACTTGATCATATAGTGAGTATATTTACATCATATGAAATAAAAATGTTCGTAAAAGTTCTTTTATCGCACTCAGTTGTCACTGAATTGCTCGGGGACAAGCAATAAGCTAAACTTGGGGGGATTTGATACGTCCAAAACGTATCTCTTTTTCCGAACACTTTTGCTATTGTTTGCCTCTAAACTTGTGAGTTTTGGATACAGCTAACACAGACTAATGATGTTTTCAGCAGAATTACCTTGGTGTTTCGTTTTGTGCAGAAAAAACGACTTTCAGGAAATTGCCCGAAAAAGATCACAAAGACCTTATTTCACCCGAAGACCCCCGGAGCCAGAAGCAGACGCGGAGGGGCAAGGAGGGTCCCACACCACCCCTGGGAGCGCCCCCCTTGGCCGCACCTGTAGGTAGTGTGATGTCCCCAGACACCCCCTCGGGCTCCTCTTTCGACTACTTATGCCATGTAACCTTAAAACACCATGGGGGTCGTCATATTCGAGAGAAACACATCAGAGCGCCACCGCCACCTCAAAACTCAATTCGGGGATCAGAAGTTCCTGTTCTGGCGCCCTGCTGGGACGGGGATTCGGAGGAGATCATCGCCATCGTCACCGCCACCACTTCTCCATCAACCATCCATGATTCCCCCATCCATGTGGGAGTAATCCCCGCTGTAGGCTGAGAGGGATGGAAGGGATTGGATGATATCGTTCATGTAATAATGCCAAATTGTTAGGGCATAGTGCCTAGTATCCATTGTTAGTGTTTTCTACCATTGTTGCAACTTGTTATGCTTAATGCTTGTCACTAGGGCCCGAGTTCCATGATCTCAGATCTGAACATGTTATTGTTTCATGAGTATAATTATGTTTCTTGATCATATCTGCAAGTTGTTTACACACATTGTTTTCCGAAAGCCGAGGCCTCAAAGTGACAGAAATTGGGACTACCGGAGGGGATGGCTGTGATGTGAGAATCACATGTGTTCACGGAATGTTAATGCTTTGCTCCGGTGCTTTATTAAAAGGAGCACCTTAATTACCAGTAGTTTCCCTTGAGGCCCCGCTGCAAACGGGACATGCCGGATCCGGCTCCGCGCACCTGCTGACACCTTTCGAAGCACTTTCACGTGTGAACCGAAGTTTGGTAGGACAAAAGATGTTGTGCAAGTTTCTCATTGCGAGCACGTATGACTATATTGGAACACATGCCTCATTATTATTATCTGCAATGCCCATGTTTTGATTATTATATGAACTATCTTATCCATGCAACACCCTTTCATCCATCCCTATGCCTACAGTACACTAATCATGTTGTTTCCTACAATTTTTACTGTTGTTACTATTTTATTCATGCTATTATATTACTACTAATACTGCTATAAAACTGTTACCACTGATAAACTATTGCGAGCAAGTCTACTTTCAGGTGCAGCTGAACTGACAACTCATCTGTTAAGACTTATAAATATTCTTTGGCTCCCTGATGTCTATGCACGCTTCTATTCTTATAGACAGTGTTGGTCCAAGTGCAGAGATTTGTAGAACAGCAACAAGTTTCCCTTAAGTGGATTACCCAAGGTTTATCGAACTCAGCGAGGTAGAGGTCAAAGGTATCCCTCTCAAGCAACCCTGCAATTACGGTACAAGAAGTCTCTTGTGTCCCCAACACACCTAATACAATTGTCACTTGTATAGGTGCACTAGTTTAGTGAAGAGATAGTGAAATACAAGTAGTATGGATGATTATAAGTGATAATAGCAATCTGGAATAAAAATGGCAGCAAGCAAACATGTAGCAGAACTGATTGTAAACGGTGCTTCAATGCTTAGAAACAAGGCCTATGGATCCTACTTTCACTAGTGGACACTCTCAATAATGATAACATAATTGAATGCATAAATATCTCTCTTCACTATGCTACTCCGAACCACTCTCCGGTTGAATAACAAACACCAATTCATTGCGTAGGGCTGCAAAAAGCACTCCTCAAAGTCGCATTCCCACGTCTAGTTAATCCTATGCTGTCACTATGAGCGCCCTAGAAGGTACTAGACAAACACCACAATTTCATAGGTTCATCTCCAACACAAGATATAAATATCATGCTAAACCACACGGTGCACACATTGTCACCTTTACACCGTGATCAAAGTGTATACGGAGATCTCATAACAAAACCACTCGAGTAGCATAACAGATGAAGAGTACATCTACATATTCAACTAGATTACAAAGCTCATGATCACATAAAGATCACACCATGGGAGAGAGAGATGAGACACATAGCTACCGAGCCCTCAGCCCCGAGGGAGAACTACTCCCTCCTCATCATAGGAGACAGCAATGGCGATGAATATGGCAGGTGGAGTCGATGGAGATGGCTCTGGGGGCACTTCCCCATCCGACAGGGTGCCGGAACAGAGATTTCTGTCCCCCGAAACTTGTCGACGGCAGCGGCGGAGCTACGGAACTTTTCGTGGAAAAAGGCTGATTCCTTTAGGGTTTATGCATCGGGGGGGCATATATAGGCGAAAGGGCGATAACGGTGGGCGCCCGAGGGGCCCTCACCACCCCAGGCGCGACCAGGGGTCCACCCGTGCCCAAGCATGGTGTGGGGCCTCCGGGGCCCCCCTCCGGGTCTCCTTTAGACTTCCTTGACCCTCCGGGACTTCTAAGGCTTCTGGCTTTTGAATCGTCCAATTTCGAGAATATTTCCAGAACAACTTTTCTGAAACTAAAACAAGCAGAAAACAAGAACTGGCTCTATGGCATCTTGTCAATAGGTTAGTCCTGGGAAATCGATAAAAATGACATAAAGTGTAAGGAAAACATGTAGCATATGGCATGAAAACAACATGGAACATCAGAAATTAAGGATAGTTTATGACGTATCACTCCCCTTGTGTTGAATCAATAAATTTGGGTTTTACTTCCCTCAAAGACTATTGCGATCCCCTATACTTCTGGGTCATCAACAATCCGTTGAAATAACGGACCAACGGGATCAGTGGCGGATCCAGGGGCAAGCGGGGGCTAGCCCTGCCCCCATGGTTTATCTCTCTGATCAGAGTGTTGGGAGGTTCCAGATCGTGCGAAGTATGCCTTAAAAAAAACTGTTGGACAACCCACATGACATCACTGCTTCAGAAATGAATGCGGTAAATTTTGCTATATACAAGAAGACGTTTAGGCCATTGGATGTTGACGAGTTCTTTGAGATTCTTCAGTTATTCGTGCACAAGATAGAAGATGCTGAAGATTTGTAGAAACGGGTAATCATTTTATTCACGAATTTTCAACTTGATATCTCCTAATGTTTACTTATGTACTGCTCATGTCAATTTGATCAGCTTGTCAATGTTGGCGCTGTGCAAGGGTATAACGTGCCAAGGAGGGGCTATTCCCGTCTATGCTTGAGGAACATCCAAGTTATCGGAAGATATGAAATTAAAAAAAAGAACATCGAGTTCATTGGGAACTAGCTCGAATTCTGCACATTCGCTCACATTGCCCGTCATGATATCTTCGCCATCAGGATACAGGTGAAGCCGTTGTACATCAAGCTTATCTTCGAGAAGGCCGGCCGCAAGGGAGTACCAGCAGTTCAGGTTCTGAAGCACAGATCAATGCCGGAGGCGGATTACTCGTTTTTTTATTACTTCAGAAAGTTTTATTTTGTTAAGTTATATATGTACGAGACTTGTTCTATAATGTCTGTATTCTTACAATACTTTTCTAACTAGGTAGTTAAATATAAGTTTGTTAACAAGACATTTCATGCTTAATGCTGATAATGTATCTGCGGTTTTTTGTTTGCCGATTGATGATAATTTAGGCCAACTCCAATAACAATATAAATACACAATTTACAAAAAGAAACGGCCAAAGATCTAATTTACGTTGATTATTTAAGATCAACATTACAAAATATGATCTACGTACTAGCTATGTAGCACTAGCTACGTACTACTAATCCTACTCTGATACTAATCTCTTATTGTCGGAAGCCTCCTCCTCGCCACTATCTTCGCGACGACGCTTGCGGAGGCCTGTCACCTTCCCGTCGGCGGCGGAGGCCTCACTCGAGGAGCTGGCCTTCCCGTGGACGGCGGATACGATGAGCTTTCCCTTCTTCTCGGCGCCCACGGTGGCGTCGTCGGGGCCAAGGACCTCCTCCGCGACAGCGATGTGGGCCACGCCCTTCTCGGCGCCCAGGGCGGCGTCGACGGCAATACCCACGACCTCGACCACAGTGATGGGTGCCACGGCCTCCTCCGCGACGGGAACGAAGGTCACGACCTCCGCGGTAGTGACGTGGCCGACCACAGCCTCCTCCTCCTCCGAGCCACTCTCGGATGGCGACGTCGGCGGCGGCGGTGTTCCTTCATGGAAATATACCCAAAGAGGGTCCACTGTCGAAGCGGAGCTTGGCGCCAGTGACCCGATCGAATGGTCGGGGGAGGGAGGCGGGAAATCTTCCCCGCTGGACTCGCCACTGGAACCGTTGTTGTTCATGGCTACGGGTAGTGCGAGTTGCAGAGAGTGTGTGCGCAAGGAAGAAGAGGGACGGACGAAATCGATGAAGGAAACTAAGAAGCCATGATTGGATTTATTGGATCATTCCGGCCGGTCTATATTCCGAAATTATGAGCTGCATTCGAGCTTAGGACTTCGAAATCACGCGGTTACAACTACATTTCAGTTCTCGAGATCATGTGCATGTCACGTTCGCACACCGTCTTTAGTTTTTACAATTTCAAAGCAGAACCTCCGAAAATAGTTGGACGGCCCAATAATTTGCATCTTACGAAGAACAGGGTGTACCGCGGGAGGTATCGCGTTAAACCCAGGTCCATCGCTCAACACTTTTTTTTTAATAAAAAAATAGTCTCTAAAAATATGCAAGTATGAGCCGGGTGGTTTTGCAGACCGACACACGAACTTGCCGAGGCGATCCGTAAAGAGATCCGGCTGCGATTATGTACAACTCTGCGTCGTTTATATTTAGCAACCGTTTTACGGATATTGGGAGGTCGATTTTATTTCTGCCCACCGCAGATTGCGTCTTATTGGAGCCGGTTTGTTTCTATAGAGGCAGTTTATATACACAAACGAACTGAGGGATAGCGTTTCCGAACCCGTTCTTTTTTTAAAGGGTAAAACCGACTCTACTAAAAGTGTCTAATACTCAGTTTTCTACTAGTGGTTCCTACGCTACTTGCTAGTTTGATTCGCTAGTTATTAGGGTTGATTAGTTATTTTGTATAAGTAGAAGTGCTTAATTCATGAAGAGTTACGATTAATTATATTGATCTAATTGGTGAGGCAGATGTTGCGGAGCAGCCTCTGTATTTTCAATCTCGATCCTGTAGAACTACATTCGAACTAGTAGAAAACCAGAAATATAAGATTTATTTTCATTAGCAAAGCGTATATGGTTACATTTTGAAACTCATGGTATTTGTATAAGACTTCAAATATTTTTGTGTTGTGTCTTTTGATGGTGGATGCTTTATGCCCCCTCCACCCTATACTCAAATCCTGGATCCGCCCCTGAACGGGATCGAAGAGATCTTCTGGGCGCTCATTTCCACTCGTGTTGAACTTATCAAAGTACCCTTTCATTCTCAACCAATAGGTGTCCCTTGTTTGATCCGTGCCAACGGACGCATCTATGTCCACATTGCAATATGTCTTCCAAAGCCATACATCCTCTTGGGCGGTGTAGTTTGCCGCTCTACCTTTCAGTTCATTGAGTATATCCTTCCATCCTCGTCAACTTCATAATTTTGTTTATAACCATAGTCTTGAGACCAATCTTGTTGAGAGCCATAGTTTTGAGACCCATCATCATTGTTTGAACCAATATTCATAGTTGACAAATATGTCTTATCATCAACACTACAATGTATGGTGGTGAACACATGTCAACTCCAGGAAGGGGGACAATTTATTCTGATGAGCAGGCCAGGGAGGGACATTTTGTGTCCACAAACTAAACGTGGACCAATGTTATGCCAGGTTTGGGGCAACATCGCCCCCCCCCCCCCCCCCCCCCCCCACCCGCCGCGCGCGTCTCCGTTTGGTCAGGACGGTTGGGATGAGTTGTTGACCGAAACTTGTGTCCGTGGACCAAAACAGACCAAATTGTCTGATTTAATCAGCGCCGTTGGGTTTGCTCTTACCATATTATGGGCGATATTATGCGCTGAACATTGCCGCATAAGGCATGGAGTTGTTTACTTGCATCTGTATGCGTCAATTTCAGAAGAATAAAATGGAGTATCGTGTTTGTTGTAATTCAGCACGAAACGAGCTTTATGAGTGGTGAACTATTTGGATGCTGTCTATGTAGAATTTGTAATTCAGCACGAAACGAGCTTTATGAGTGGTGAACTATTTGGATGCTGTCTATGTAGAATTAATCGTAGAACAACGACGCAGACATGTCACATATGTAGCTTTGTATTCCTAGGATGGTCAAACCATGAACGCATTCACACAAACGGGATATAACGATACAAAACCTAATTAGAGGGTCAATTTCTGCACTAGCTTGTATCATGATACATTATGTCGACTTGCAGTACATAATGTCTCAGCGAAGAAAATTGTTGCCTTGCCCCCTTGTCTTCACATGTTGAAACTCGTGTTTGGCTCATCTAAAACAAAACTCTTGTTTGGCTAAATAAAACTTGCCAAAGTAATCCAAAATCCTCAACTCCACTTACATATACAGCATACCAAAAGTCATTTATCAACCAAAATGATCGATAAGTTACATCTTGTAAACGAGATACAACAGGGCGGAATATTCAGACGAAGTCACATCAAAGTTCCATCGGCTGAGCTTCACTTTTTTCATCAATCAAAATGGTGTCAATGTGCTTCCATTGCCACAGATATCCAAGTCTGATATACTCCATGAGTTTTTGGCCTGGAAAGCATATACAATCAATAATAACAGATGCCCCAAATAAAATATAAGGAAGATATAAATTCCTTGAAAATCGAGGGGGGAGGCATCGGAGAGATGTACTCACAAATAAATATTCCGGGGATCGATCTCGTTGAACAAATTGATGAAGAAGCGGAATCCATCTGGACTGACGTCCCTGCAGAGGAGACCTGAAAAAGAAATGATAAAAGTTAGTTCTTTCAGTCTGGGACTAAATACATGTCTTGCACATACTTCGAAGGAGTAATCGCAGAAGACCTTTGTTTTCTGCATTTAGCAGATGTTCCTTCGCTAAAGCTGGTGCAATCCCCAGTGTAAATGCGGCGTCGCTGGGGCTTATTCCTTTCTGAAGAGCATCCGGCTTTTGCGCAAGTGATGAGATTCGTGCAAATACCTGTGTTTATGGTGGGAGATCAGTATGACTGTGCAACTACTAAAGATGGTAGCACAAGGCAACTGTTGACAAAATCATGGAAACATGTGGATAACCACTAACATAAATGAACCAGAACCACTCATTTCATACTTTTGATTAATTAAAACTACGATCTCGTTAGGAATCAGATTTGAAAGGTTGAGACATAATCAAGGCAGACTTTTTGTGTGTGGCTGCTAGCACACTCCTGCTATGTCATGCAGCGCCATCCAACATGGATACAAAATGACATCTCGAATTATTATTGCCACGGATTACCTCATCATCACTATGCGTCTTGGTCTGGATCACCTTCACTCCACTATCAAATTTCCGGAGCATTACTGGGCTGCTTATTACAAATCAACATCTATAAGCAAAACATCAAAAACATAATTAATGGGCTGGTGACAAACCAGCTGAAAAGGTATATTCTTGGTTTTACAAAACCATATTTAGGAATAAGATTAATCTTATTTCAACACCATCTTGGATTTGTATAATCTGACAATTAAAGGCTTCAGCGATTATCAAGAAAATGATATACATACACATCAAATTTCTCCCAAAGGGAGCAGGCTTGCAAAAGATCCTCCGGTGAGATCAACTCTACATCAAACAAAAAATATACTTCAGAACATAAGTCACGAGGGAATTTCATCTCGATATATTCATCAGCAAAAGCACAGACCTGTTCCCCTGGCACGGTTGAAGAGACAGTAGACATCGACTAGTGCCATCATACCACCTGCTCTCTCAACGGGTACTCTTACAAAGTCAGCCAGCTGATCATGAACAGAATGAAAGAAGGCTTGGTAAGTATACGTTTTGGTATAATGTAGTGTGACCGGAAAAAATCAGAAGATGAAAAAGATGGGCTTTCAAAGTGCAACTATGAAGGCATGGACAATTTCACGTCCCTGCAAACTGAATACGCAAGAAAGGGTGTAAGTGGTCTTTCTTCGTATCTTGAATGGTGTGAAGTAAACCCTAACCTCCTCAAACACAGGCTAGGTTAATTTTTCGGTTGGATTGTCTTCAGTAGCTCGATGGGAACTTAAAGGTGATGTAACATCCTATGGCCCAAAGTAACTGAAAGCTATTACCCAACTAGCTAATAAGGCCTTAAAGGATTCCAGATTTGATCAGCTTCATGTAGAAGCGGCATGAAAATATTGAAGCATACAAATGACCAGCAGGTACTGTTCAGTATCTATAGAGGTTCTCATTGGATGAAAGGAAAGAAAAATCGCTGTTTCCGTCAAGGGCAAACAATTTATACTTTGAAATTACTTCTGTGCTTACATTATTTGGGATGAAGCACCCAGCTAACATTTGGTAATTGGCATGCGATCTACAAATTCATGCATTATTATTCTCATCACAATTCCAAACTACACATTAAGTGAGAGTTTCCACCAGAAGTGCTATAAAACCATGTGCGAGCGCAGTTACCTGTCGCGAAAGCTGTTGATGGTACAAAGCACCAGCAGTTTCTTTTGTCACAGGGGACACGATGCCGACACTCAATAGCAAATCCTGCATGTCTTGCTTAGAACCCATCTCTTCATCATTGGAATTTGATTGGTTCGTCAATAGCTTTTGCCTCATTTTCTCTGCCAATTCCATCATTTCCTTGGCTTTGCTCTGTATAAGAAGGATGTTCACGAAGTTATGACCAATTCATTGCAATTTAGCCCGTGGTGATTAAATCTCGGATGTTTGAACACCTTCACAAACACTAAATGACAGCATCATCTCAAGCAGAAAGCAGCAAAGAGGAACGAACCATGAGGGCGTTGAGATCCTGGAAGGCATCCTGCAAGTTCTGCCCGGCACTCTCCCACGCCTCCTGCTCCTTCCGCAGTATCCCCGACACCCCAACCACGGGCATCCTGATCGCAAGATCCTCCTGCGCCGGGGCTCCCTCCGCCACCGAGGCGCCACTCGAGGGAACAGCCGCGGTGGCCATCTCCCAGGCCCTCGCGCGGATGGCCTCGAGCAGCCTCCCGTAGAATACATCCACGTCCGCTTTACAGGTAACGACGACGGCGACGACCTCCGATCGCGACGGGGGCAGGGAGATCTGGAGGCGGATGCGCGGGTGATGCGAGGAGGAGGAGGAGGATGAGGAGAAGAGGGAGCGTAGGGGGTTGTGGTTGTGCCTGCGCTGGGGAGGATACGGGTGGACGATGGACGCGAGCGGGAGGGCGCGCGCGGAGAGGGAAGGCTCGTGGAGGAAGATGAGGCGGTAGGAGGTGAGCGCGAGGAGGCAGCCGCGGAGGGGCGCGAGGCGGGGGTTCTCCTCGGGCTCGAGGTCGACGAGAGGGAGGAGGTGCCGATCGATCTCGCCGGCGGCCAGCACCGGGCGGCCGGACGCCGTGACGGTCGCCGACGGGAGCCAGTCGGCTGCGGCGACGGACATGGCTAGTGTTGGACTTTGGAGGTTTTCCGGTCGCCGTGGTGAATTTTGTGTAAAGTTGGGTTTACTTTTTTTTTTTTTAACACAGAGTTGGGTTTATTCGGGTCTCGCGAATCCGCGCGACATATGCAAATCATTCAAAGGAGTCATGATACAAACCAAAATGAAAAAGAAATTATTATCCGTTCAATCAACAGTTGCGTTGCTGCATCACACCGCGCCGCCAGGAACCAAGCCGCCGCCTCCACCTCCTCCTCCTCCATACATCGGTTCCCTCGAGAGGTGAAAATAGAGCGGATACGGTCGAATAGTAGTGAAACCATGTCCATAGCCGTATTTGTTTCGGAATCGGAATGTGCGGATACGAAATCGGAGCCTCCCAGTTACGAATACGGACCGAATACGATTCGGTCACGGATAAATATTTTCTCGGATGTTTATTAAAAAATAGTATGCTACCATCTCATGATTCCATCCTTCCCGATCTGTAGGTTAAGCGATGTATGCAGGATTCTTAAATAGTGCAGACTTAGTCGTCGGGAGGTGATTAATGCGTGAGGAACGACAAATAGGGAATCGATGTGGTGGCTAGGGTTACAACATTAGGAATAGACGCAGTTGGCGTCGGGAAGATATGCAACTAGTTTTTGGCCAGGCGATACTTGTTAATATGTCGTTCAAGGTATTAGTTGAAGGATACTTATTGGATAATTACCAGATATTAATCTTGAAATAGGGTATATCCTCGGATACGTATGGATATTAGTATAACCACAACCTTTTCCGTATCCGCGAATTACTATCCATATCCGTGACCTTATCCGTGAACTATCCGACCGTATCCGTATTTTTCTTCCATGAGCCTCCGGTCGGTCGGTCGGGCGGGCGGAAATAATCCGTACCATTTTCACCCCTGTTTCTGATAAAGAACAAACTGAAGAAAAACCTGAAAAGCAAACTAAAAATGTAAAGTGCAACAAGGAAGATTTCATTGCTAATAAACATGGTAATGGGAAAGAATCTTGGGTACAAAAATCAATGCCTTTTCCTAATAAGAAACACAAGTCAAAAGAAGAAGAACATTATAACAAGTTCTATGATTGGATGAAACATTTGTTTTTGCAAATTTGTTTAACTGATACTATTAAATTGCCTCCTTATTCGAAATATATGAAATATATTGTCTCTAACAAAAGGAAGATTCCTAATGAGGAAATCTCCACTATGCTTGCTAATTACTCTTTCAATGGCACGGTTCCAAAGAAGTTTGGAGATCATGTTGTGCCAACTATTCCATGCTCCATTAAAAATAATTATGTTAGAACTGCTTTATGTGATTTGGGAGCAGGAGTTAGTGTTATGACTTTCTCTCTCTATAGGAGACTTTTTCTGAAAAAATTGATACCAACTGATATATCTTTGCAAATGGCTGACAAATCTACTCCTATTCCTGTTGGTATATGTGAGAATGTTTCTGTTCAAGTGGCTAATAAATGTTTGATATTAACTGACTTTGTTGTGTTGGAAATGCCTGAAGATGATAATATGTCTATTATTCTTGGGAGACCTTTTCTTAACACTGCAGGGGTTGTTATTGATTGCAACCAAGGAAAAGTAACTTTAATGTTAATGACAAAGAGCACATAGTTTATTTTCCCAAGAAGGTTGATAAGAAATATGGTCTAAACTCAATTGAAAACATTGAGACCATCAAGATTGGAGAATTCTATTGTCCTATTCCAACGCCACGAAAGAATATGAAATTGTCATGATTGGGACTATGTCTACCAGAGTTGAGGTAACATAATCGTTTAGTGAAATGCAAAGTTTTGCTTCATGTAAAATTGTTTTGGTAACAAGACTTGATCAACCTTGTTAACAAAGTGATTTTGAATGAAGAAAACAATGTTTTCACTATGTTTTCACCATGTTTACTTTTGTTTACTCGTGTTTTCACCATCCCCAATTTTGTTTTTCTATGTTTCCGCTGGTTATTTGCATATTAGAATGTCTTAGAACTTTTGTAGCTTAAGTTTTGAACTTGTTTTCCCATCGTTCCATAATCATTTTCCTGGATTATAATCATTTATCAAATTCTGGAAATTCCCCAAAAATAAAGTTCCTCTAAAAATTCTAGAAATTTTATATTAAATTTTTATGCTGAAAATGGGGCAGAGAGGCACCTGGGGCAACCTAGGGGAACCTACCATGCCACCACCACCATGTGGTGGCGCGGGCACCCCCAGGCCGCGCCAGGGAATGGTGTGGCCCCCCTGGCCCTTCACTTGCTCCTCCACCTGCCACCTCACTCTCTCTCTCTCTCTCGACCAAACACCACACCATTGCTCAAACTCGTGTTCTTGCTATTCTTGCTCGCGATTTTCGATCTCCTTGCTCAGCCCATCTTTGCTGCTGAGATTTGGTGCATTTGTTCTCCGGTATGTGACTCATCATATTATCCAAGTAGAATTTTGTTTAGTGGAGTATTTCATGAGTATTTTGGTACTATAGGTGACAGGTTTTGTGAGCTTGCATGTTCGTTCTATGTGTAGATAAATTAGTTTTGATGCATGTTTAGTCCTTTAACAAGTCTCTATAGTTGTTTCTTTCAAATAGTTACTTCAAAATCATTTTTTATGATGCTTGTTAAAAATTTCATAAAAGGGAGGATGCATAATCACACTTATGGAGAAATTTTTGAGAGAGATGCACCAAGGGTGGCAAGGCCTTTAAGATCAACTACTCGATTGAGGCCATCCTATAATGAAGACCTTATTGCACCAAGTATTGGTGATGAGGGGGATGATGGAGATGCACATCCATCTACCTTCCCTTGTGCTAACTTTTTGAGTGATGCAGGGTTCCTTGATGATTTCTTGCTTCTTGTTAGGAGGGTTGATTTGACTGGGTATATGAATCATGAAATTAACCAATATGCTATATTCACTAAAACCTTTGTCGAGAGCTTTACTTTTAATAACTCCTCCTACAATCCATTTGTTCCATTCAGAATTCATGATAGGCCTTTTACCATGAACTTGGAAAGAATTTGCAGTATCATAGGTATTGCTTCGTCTGGTACAGCGAAGAGGATCCAAGGTCGACCCGCTGATTTGCTGGAACTTTACCGTGGGGTGACAAATGATGATGACCGTGCAACCCAGCATGGCACGATAAGGAACATTCAGCTCCCAGCCATTAGATACTTGTGGGATATTGATAACCCACAAGTATACGGGGTGTATCGTAGTAATTTCGATAAATAAGAGTGTCGAACCCAACGAGGAGCAGAAGGTGTTGACAAGCAGGTTGGATAGAGGATTCACTATGAACACTAGCAAACATGTTTTTGGTGGTTTTTGATATAGAAGATAAATAAAGTGCGAGTAAATAAAAACATTAAATATAATTGCAGTGAGTGGACCAATCCTTTTGAGAGTAAAGGACAAGCTGGTTGTTATACTTATGATTACCAAACGTTCTCGAGGACACATGGGGATTTCTTCAAGCGCTTTCGCTTCATACAGTTGATTAATATTTATTGTATTGATAGGTGTTGTGTGGGTGAACCTATGCACCGCTCAACTAGGACTAATACATACTTGTGATTAAACCCCTTGCAAGCATACGCAAATACAAGAAAGTAATTAAGATAAATCTAATTGCAACCTTAAATTCTAGGATCCTACACTCCCTCGTGCATCGGTTTCCTAACGGGGGTTTAGTTTCTGTCACTCCGGCAACCCCACAATTAGTAGCCAAATACACAATGCATCCTCCTAGGCCCATAAAGGTGAAGTGTCATGTAGTCGATCTTCACATGACACCACTAGAAGAATAACACCACAACTTAAATATCAAACCACTAGATATTACTTCAACATAATTACACTACTAACATCTTGACTTCTCCCATGTCCTCAAGAACTAAACGAACTACTCACAAGACATCATATGGATCATAATCAGAGGTGATATAATGATGAATAACAATCTGTTCATAAAGTGTAAACACCGATAAATCTCACAAGCATCAACTACTAACAAGTAATCCACACCGGGAGAGAGATCTAGTGAAGAATAACAGTATAAAACCCTAATAGTTACAGCGGGATGGAGATGGATGGTGAGGGTGATGGTGCTGGTGCTGGTGGTGATGATGACGATCTTGATGATGCCTGGGGCGATGGCGGTGACGATGACGATGATTTCCCCTCTCCGGGGAGGAATTTCCCCCGACAGATTTCTCCCTGCCGGAGAGCTTTTCTCTCTGTTGTTTTTCGTCCCAAGGAGGCGGCGGAATATTTCCTCGATGGTCCTGTGAGGCTTAGGGTTCCCGGGGGGTCAAGTACGCGAAAAAAGGCGGCCAGAGGTGGGCCAGGGTGGCCACACCACCACAGGCGCGACCAAGGAGGGGCCGCGCCCAGGCATGGTGTGGGCCCCCTAAGCCTCCCCCCTCCGGGTCTCCTCGTGGCTAGCTCCCTCTTGTGGACTTCTAAGACATCCCCGATGACCCTCTTCTTCTTCTGATCTTCTGAAATAGGGTATCTTGATGGTGCTTTTTCCATCAGATTTCTGGTCCCGGTGTTTATTCTCCAAAAATTATGAAACATGCAAAATAAGATGAAATAACATAAGTAATGCATTATAATATGAAATATACCGATGAATAACATAAAATTACAATATAAAATAGTGATGCAAAATGGACGTATCAACTGCCCCCAATCTTAGACCTCTCTTATCCCCAAGCGAAACTGAACTCAGTAAATATGACCACATGTTTATGGAGTGATCTGTCCATAAATAAAATACGGACAAGAAGCATCACATCTATCAATACACAAGTCATTCTAGATAGCAACTTCCTCTCATATAATTAAACTTGAGACAAGTAGAGGAAATCACAATAAAGGTGCAAAAGGGAAATCATAATTGGTGAAGGCAAACTTCATTCTTGATCAGAGAACAACTAACAGAGTACTTATCTTTCGATCAGAGTCTTTATACTAGAGTTTATATTGCAGAGTTTATCATGCTCCGTCATAACAGTCTCTTTGCAGTCATTGGTAACTTTCAAAGTGGTATTCAATCAGATAAAAACATTTGTACTAAACAAGGAAGAATAAAGGACATGATTGAGTAAATCAACATATAGATGAATGGATCACAACAATTCAAATGCTTGCTTAAGACATAAAGGAGTAGGTTTACTGACTCAACAGAAAGGTAAAAGATAGGCCCTTCGTAGAGGGAATCAGGGATTAACTCATCTACTAGAGATTTTCATTTGATAAACAGAAGTATTGAAAACAATTTTGAGAGTGGTGTGTGTTTATGTTAACAAATGGCAAACAGAAAATACAGTATGTCACAAGCCGACTAGACTTCACAAGAGCGGCTCCCATTGAAGGACGCAACTGATGTAGAAGTCCATCACTATTTATCTTTTGTTTACACAATTATGTTTTGACTGATAAATCAAGGGCAAAAATAGTGAAGAGAATTTGTATTATTAAGTTTGGGGCTGGGCACCCTGCTGTCGGCTCTTCTATAATTTGGATAAGCGAATGAAGCCACTAGTCGGTGTGTGAGGTCCAATCAACAAGTGAGATAAAGATTCTCTATTTGCGTCCTCATGAGCTAAAACAGTGGCACAAAACAGGTGTAATTTTGAAGGTTTAAAGGTAGCACACAAGCAATTTACTTGGAGTGACGGTTAAATACCACATATAGGTAGGTATGGTGGACACAAATGACATGGTTTTGGGTCTCAAGGTTTGGATGCACGAGAAGCATTCCCTCTCGGTATGGGTTTTTAGCTAGCAAGGCTGGGTAGCAAGCATAAGAGTTGAGGGAAAACAAATAGTTACACATATGATAAAATCAATCATGCAATCTTCCTTAGAGGTACAAACAATCTTACTTGAGAATACTAAGCTGATGAGCTAACAAGAAAGAAAGATCGTGGAATAATATATCTACATGCAACTCCCTCTTTTCTACTTAAGTCTCAACATATTGTTGCTACTAATTAACTTGATACTCCAATATTGATACCAATATTAATAACAAGAGCAACCATATAACAAAAATTTCAAACTAAAATAAAGTGTAGAAAGTAAATGATGACAATTCTCATTAATATTCCATTACGACAACTCAAACCAAGGGATACATCGATAACCAACTAAAGGAGAGATACTTCCATACTGCAAACCATCCTATATGATAACTTCTCTACTCATGATATGACTATCGTGGTGTTGTCACGGCAAGTGTCCTAATGTGAGAACTAAATTGAGAGGCCATTGCTACTGAGCGAAACTTCAAAAAGGGTTAAGGCGGAAACGATAGACGCGAGTTTACCCAGGTTCGGCCCCTCGATTGAGGGAAAAAACTACCCATGCCTTCTTACTATCGGGGAACAAGGTCTCGATTACAAAGGGCGATTCCGGCTCTCGATGTCTCGAGTTACCTTGCTATTGACTTAGAACATGTCTATCTACGTCTCAGGGTCTCGCCTTATATAGTGGACGAGACATCCGGGTTACAGAGGGATCTGGGTTATTCCCGCGATCGAAGTCCTAGACCACTCCGGTTCCTAGAATCTTCATCTGGTTTATCCCCAAAGCCCTAGCGCTCCATACGGCCTTGGGCCGCCCCTTAGGTCTTGCGCCTCCGGGTCTTCTAACCTGGCACACGGGTCGGCTCTTCTAGTAATCCAGGGCACGCTTAGGGTGATCCGGGTCTTCTCAGGCCAGCTGGCTCCTTTGACTATAAACCGGACAATAACACTGGGAAATACTAGAACATTTTCCGGCTTATGTGGGTGGTAGGTAAGGCTCCTTTTTACCTATTCCCCCAACATTAGCCCCCAGGTTAACATGAACACTTAAGTTCAAACTTACGTTGTTCACGTTAAGCTTTTCAGGAAAAACTTAGACGCGAATCTTTTAGTTCAAGAAATAATCCTCCAGAATATCTGATCCGGATTATTCGGGGATCATCGTTGTCGCTAGGGTCATATCTTTCCATTTTTCTGGAAAGATAACTCCGCATCTTATCGTCAAGATCTTAGGAACCGAAAAGATTTTGATTTATCCCGAAATTTCCTTCGTGTATTTTCCTCAGAAAAAATCTTCATTCGTAGATCCAACCTCTTCGTGTTTTTCTCGTAAAAAGGTTAATCCTGAGGGTCCTTTGTGCAAAATTACCACCTAACCCTAGGGTTTAGGGCCCCGCCTATAAATAGTCCACGGTACGGCCCCTAGGGCTCATTCGCACACTGCGCCTCTACTTCTTCTTCTTCCTTCGAAAGAGAGCTCGAGAGCTTGGCTTTCCTCCTTGCGCCGCCGCAGCCGCAGTATCGACGGCGTTCGTCGCAAAAATGGTGAAAGAGAAGAGCCAAGCATCCAAGCCTGGAGGAACCGGAAAGAAAGGGGAAGGCCGATGGCGCTTCTGGTTCTGCCACGATCAAGTCCGGCCGGGAGATGATGCAGGTCAACTGGTATAAATCAGAGATGAATCAAGGACGGTTGACCGAGATGGAGGACGCCAGTTTACTTCTGGATAACATATCCTAGAGAGCCCTAGGAAATGAGACCCGACCTGAACCTGGTCCGGGCTAGGTAATAGTATTCGAGGCCCACATTCTCCGTGGGTTTCGTCCTCCCGGATCTCATTTTTTCCGCCGGCTCTTAAGCTATTACGGCCTCCACCTTCACGATCTTCCCCCAAATTCCATCCTTAATGTTAGTAATTTCGTAGTTCTCTGTGGAGATTATCTCCAAGTAGAGCCCAATTTAGATCTCTTTCTTGAGTACTTTTATTGCAACAAACACCCGGAAGTAGCCGGGGGTGTACTTATTCATTGTGGTGACGTCTCGTTTCAGAGGCGGAAAGACATCGCCTATCTGGGCATTCCCTCGCTAGCCACGCCAAACTATGGCAAAAAACCTTCTTCTACATAAAGAACACTTCCCCTGAAGGTGAACCGGCTCTTCCGGGTTATCGCCCCAAACGTCTAGTCTATACCAGCACCATGAACTCTTACGCCAAATCCTCTGATCGAGCCAAAATCAGACCCCTTCTGAAGCGTGTAACTTCCTTGATAGTTCATGGGCTAGCCGGTTTAGATCTAACCAAGACTTGGGTGGACTGGCGTATCCAACCTCTCAGCATTAGGAACCGGCTGCTCCATGAATACATCGGTTTATCAGACCCCATGCGATATTCTGATTCTCCGGTTTCCAAACTGATATGGTGACTGCATTAAAACTCTTAGTTGGAATAAAGCAAGACCGGTTCTTTGACGTTGGCCTTGCTCACTTTTGCGCCTCTAACCCGGCTCCTCTTGTAAGTTTATCTTTTATAAGTAACTTTTATTCCTTAATACTGTGCATCTATTCACCCTGATTTTGTCCGGTTTTACAGCCCGCAGATCCCTTCTAGGTTACCACTGAAGAACCAGCTTCTCCTCTTGAGGATGATGAGTCGGAGGAGCAAAGTGACGAAGAGGATGAGTTTTCTGAATTTGACTCCCTTGGTCACTTGCACAATGTAACATCCCAAGTATGAAAACAACCTTTAGAATGTTTGCTTTTTGTTAAATTATGTTTTGCATCATGGCATCTTAAGTTTTGCATTTGTTTTCCTTTGTTTTCCCTTGTTTTTCTATATGAATTTCAAACCAATTTTCAAATGCTTGTTTCATACTTGTTCTGTTACAATTTTCAAATAAAAATATTCAAATAAAAACATCAAATTGTTTCCAATAAACTAGAAAGTTCAAACTATTAAATTGTTCTTTTCAATTATTCAATTAATTCAAATTTCATTCAAAATTCAATTAAATTTCCAAACAGCAACCATTTTGAAATTTATGAAAATTACAAAACACTCCAATCATTTGTTTCAAATTAACTTGAAATTAAAAACTTTGAATTGCTTAAGTTTCAATAATTTAATTATATCAAAATTTCACTCAATTTCAATAAAATACTAACAGCAACATAATTTAAAATTTTGTAAAACAAATAGTTGCACATTTGTACTTTTATAATAACTAACCTATAAAAATTATACCCAAATTTTCTAACCACAAAATCCCTTTCATTTCTTTCCCTTTCTTTTTCAGCAAAAAAAAACAGAACAGATAAAACAAAAAAAAACGCAGAGAGGGAGAGGGCAAGCCAGTGGGCTGAGCCCAGCCCACCAGCACGGCCTGGTACCCCTCCCCCTCGTCCCTTACCTGTACGGCAGCTCATCCGAGCTGCCCACGTCGACGGTACGGCGGAGGGAACGGCCACGGCGCGTTTCCCTCCTCCTTATAGCTCGAGCCCGAGCTCCCCCCGTGCCCTAGCACTCTCCTCCACCTCTCTCTCCCTCGTCGCTGCCATTTTTTCCCCTCCTTCCACCTCTGCTCCTCTCCCTCTGTCCCTCTGAACCGCCACCGCACCACCACCGCTCTGTATCTCCGGTGATCGCCGCCGTTACGATGCGCCACCGTGCAGGTTAGCCACGGGAATCGAGTTCCCGCGACTGCCTCTTCATCCTCGACACCGCCACGGGACCACGGAGCTGCTGCATCGCCGCCGTCATCCTCTTCCCTGTCGCCGGCCACCTTCCACCACCGAGCCTTCTTCCTCCCTCCCGGTGAGCTCCACCTCGTCTCCCTCCTCCTTTTCCCTCTCGGCATCTCCACGTCGCCTGCACGCGCACGCACGCATCCCTGCACCCATCCACGGCGAGCAGCAACGAGCAGCAGCAGCAACTCGCCGCCGGCGAGCACCGTTCTGTCGTGGTTCAGTCAACTGAATAAAATTCAGTTTCGTCAGTTAGCACACGCTAACTGAACCTTATCCTCCCTCGCGCTCCTATACTGTCAACAAACGCGCAACAGCGCAGTGGCAGCAGCACTGCACGCACACGCCGCGGCGCGGGTTCGAGCCCCCCGCGCGCAACCTTTTTAGGGATTAAATCCCGTCGCCCAGGCCCACCTGTCTGTGGCTCTGCGAGCCCAGTCAGCACGCACACACCGCCACCTAAGCGCCACGGTGGCCAGGGCCCGCTGGCAGTGGCCCAGGTTGGGTCGTTGCAGGGTGGAATTCGTTCTGCCCCTTTTCTTTTTCAATTTAAGTCCCTGTTATTTACAGAATAGTCCCTGGTTTCAAAATGCAAATAACTTTTGAATTTCAAATCCAAATAATATAAATAAAATATGTATTCTGTACCAAATTCAATTCTCTACATGTTTAAATCATTTGTTTCCTGTTTTGAACATTTCAACTTGTTTCAAAATTCAAATTCAAACAACTCATTACAAATTTGATTAAATTCATAACTAATTCAAAATTATTTCAAATGGCACATATAAAATATGTTTTCCATGTCAAATTGAACCACCTTTTTCAAATATAAACTTTGTTTCAGGTTTTGAATAATTAAAATTGGTTAACTAATTTAAACCTTGTTTAAATCATTTAAAATTGCTAAATTCATAACTTGGTCAAATTAATTTCTTTTTGAACATATAAAATATGTTTTCAAATCAGAAAATTATAATCTTTTCAAATATGAATTTTATTTAATGTTTTGAACAAATAAAAATTCAAATAAATTCAAACTTGAATTAAGTTCATTTAAATCTTGTTTAAACTTGTTTAATTCATAATTAATCCATTTTAATTCCTTTGTCAACAAATGAAACATGTATTCCACCTAAAATTTTGTATTCTTTCCAAATATGAATTTTGTTATCTATTTTTGAACAATTAAAATTGGTAAAAACAACAAATGCTTGTGTAACTCCTTTAAGGAGCCAATTTTTCATAACTTAATAAATAAAATTCCAAACTTGGTAAATACCTTTTCAAATTGAATCTATTGTTGTTTTCTTTCTGTTTTCCTCATCCATGCATCATGCTAATCCATTTTCACATGTTGGTTATTTGTAGATCATTTAATCCAACCTTAATTCATGGCTTTCCATATGCAATCCAAATTGCATATGGGTTCATTTAATTATGTTATCATGTCAACTAGCTTATTTTGATGCATCAGTTAAATTGTCATGCATCATCCCATGATTGTGCATTATGCCATGTTATTGATTGTTTGTCTCTCTGCGTTGTTTGTTTGCTTCTTCTCGAATAGACGACGACGTTGAGACAGACGAGGTTTACGACACTACTTCTGAGGAGTTAGCTCAGTACCAGGCTGCTGAGTTTGCAGGCAAGTATTCACTCATGAACCATTGTGTCCTTACCACACTGGATATCGATACTTTCCGTTGTCTATTCTGCTAGCCTTAAGATTCGTTGCTTGTGTTCCGATCCTATCACAGGTTATCCTTTAACCCTGATATAGCCTCACCTCCACACCTATAACCCCATTGCTTGTTGCCTGTGTCTTACTAGCATGCTTAGGGTTGTTACTGCTCGAGTCTGTTGTCCGTTATTTCTATTACCATATTTATCATGTTCTGGGGCTCGATGTTTAAACAACAACCTGTTAATGTTTGAGGTAATGCTAATTTGATGATAAGGCACCGGCAGGAGGCCGGATATGGTTTGAGGCCTGCTAGTGTCGACCCTAATTAGGAAAAGGGTCTTGTCTACTGATCCATGATGAGCGCACTATCCGCATGTGGGAAGCGTGTATGGGCGCCCCCCTCAATTTGATTCGATTCGCATCTCGTCCAAATCGCCACACTTAGTTCGGGCTTTCCATTTGATGCATGCATATGCAGGTGCGAACCCGAGGCCAGGGTGGAACTTTTGTAGTCGGCATTTAGGGCGGCGTGGTCTTCCAGTGCTATGAGGGTCCCCCTTTTCTCCGTGGGGGCTCGATTAGCCGCGCACGCACAGCACGTGGTGCTTTGGGCTTGATGCGAAGAAGAGTTGGGTTGTGTTGAGTGCCTCGCTTGGTGGGTTTGATCCCCGTCTGGCGGGGTATTCTTACGTGTACGGCCAAATTGGTGCACCCCTGCAGGGTTAAATCTTCTCGAGAAGCCGTGTTGTCCGCGGTTATGGATGACTTGGTGAAAGTACTGGCTATTAAGTACTCAGAACAACTTACACCTAACTAATGATAACTTGACTAGTAATAGTCTTATTGACACAATAACTTGAACCATCATTAATCCAACTGTGTGAGTTATCCTCGGATTGCTTCTTTGGATAAGGGGCGAGATCCAGGATGGGTTTGTTTGAGGTTAGTTATAGTTGGTTACGATACGCTATCTTATCCCTCTCTTTTAACCGGATGTTGTAGCGTGTTTCTGTAGTTGGTTAGAGCAGCCTGCTGCCGCACTTTTGTATCACCTATTCTTCCGTTGAACCCAAAGCATCTGTACTTGGTGTTGCCGGGTACACTATGGTATCTTGTGAGTCTTGCTTGCCAGTACTTGTCTGTACTGACCCCTTTGGGGCTGTGGTTTCCGCAGACTACGTTTCCGAGGATCCCCATGGTGGCTACTACGTGGAGTATGACGAGGCTGCCGACGAGTAGATAGCGGACCCGGGCAGGATCCGAGACATCGTGGATGGGCTCCGTCTTTTCGTTTCCGGCCTCTAAGGCCTATTTGGATCTTGTCTGTACTCAGACACTTTGGATGCTTCCGCTGTGATGTAAGGATGAATTGTTGGGACATGTGTCCTCTGGATGATTGTATTTGCTATCTCTGCTCTAGTGAGAGCTATTTGCAACTTATTTCAATCTTTTGTGTCTTAGAGATATGTTGTGATATCACTTGTTCAAATGTCGTTGACGTACCATGTGTGTATGCTATGAAGTACGTCAACGGAAGTAGTCGGATTTCTATGGGATGGTTTACGCAGACGATGTGATGGGCGGACGATAACCCGGTAGCCCAATTCCAAGGTGTAATTCGGCCCAAAGGACGCTGCGCAAGATCCGGCTAAGGATAAAAGAACTTCTAGAAGGCCCAAGATTGTAGGCCTCGTAACCCGGATTGTGGGTTACGATAAGGAAAGTTAGGGTTTTTGTATGTAGTGTCCGGGTAGGATTCAGGGTGCGCCTTGGAGGGCAAGCCAGGGGGTTCGGGTGCTTTATAAACCGGCCCCTAAGTTAGGTTAAGGGAGATCCAAGAGTTCTAGCAATATCGCTTGATATCGAGCATCTAGTGTAACACGAGAGTTGAGTTAATATATTGAGATCGGAGACTCGGCGACTTGATTGCCGGCTACCAGATCGAGTTCCATCATGTTTTCCTCTGAGCTAAACCCTCTCCCAAATGCCTGTGTCGTCTTGCCCCAAGATCAGTTACCCCCGGTAACGTCTGCCGTGATTATCCCACGAGAGTTGGCGCCCACCGTGGGGCCTGCGGCCAAAGGCGTTTACATCACGGGAGAAGCTCGAAAGAACCTGGAGAATCTTGTCGTCGACGAGATCTACATCGACCACAAAGGAGAGAAGATGGTGGACGATTCCGGCTGGGGGCCAGAGTCGGATCACCTCGAATCCGGATCCGTCGTGACAATCGGCCGGATCAGCGTCTTCATCGGTATGGTATGTACTTCTGGTTCGATCCCTGACAATTTTGGATCTAATTCTGTGTCAGGGGAGGCCACTTATATCCAATCAGATGGAGAAGAATCAGTTGGAACGACAGATCCGACAGAAGAACCCATCGCGAAGCGGGAACAGCCGGAGGAACCGGCATGGACCCCGCGTGACCGGGTCGAAAGAGAGGATGATACTTAGTCCATCCTGGATCTGCTGGAGAACCGGTATGAGGAGAATAACAGCGAAGAGGAACATTATGGATCCGCGCCAAGCATTGTGCGTCGGGTTGCGGTGTACACGGCTCCCGCGACCAATCTCAACCAAGAGAGCGTAACCGCGGCTGCAGCCGGGACAGCACAAGCATTAACCCGGCAGCAAGGGCCAGCTAACGGGAACACGGTTTTGGCCCAGGTTGATGGAGAGTCGGCATCGGTTACCAGTCAAGCGCCAGAAAACGAGTTACATGCGAACACGTTTGGATTCCTAGCAAACCGGACACCAGGAGCGGGTCCTTCCAATCCACAACATCCGGCCCTATTCGACAACAATCTGATCCTAGATCCGACAGTTCTTGCCACGGTTATCACCCCAGAGAACGCAGCGGAACGTGTTAGGGATTTGGACGTAGCCCGTCGTGCATTGGAGCAGCAGAGAAGGCAAGTAGAAGCAGAAAGACAAGGGATGGCCACACGACAACGCGAGCTGGATGCACTGGAAACCCGGCTCCGAGAGGAAACGACTAGAATACATCAAAGGCACCAAACCAGATTGCCAGCATTGGGAGGAGTCATAACCCGGCCGCGCTATTTATCACGCCTCAGGATCAGCCGATCCCAGCGGCAAATCAAGGAACCGCCCCTCAGCCGACAACCGGAGGAGTACAACCGGTAGACACGCAGGCCGGGTTACCCGTACCACAGACTGGAGTTACTACCGGCAATACTGTACCACCACCACCACCACCACCATCACGTTTTCACACACCAGCGGGTCATTACAACAATCCCATGGACAACGTGTACGCGGCAACGCTTGCACTAAATCAAATCCCCGTGAGAGAGTCACCCCACGCAGAGGAGACCCGGCGGGCGATAGATATGCTGCGCACCGCGGTGGCACAACAGGTTAATTACCCGGATCACAGAAGTGGAATGCATGGGACACCATATGTCAGCCAACAGCAAGGTAACGCCGGCAATATCCAGACAAGTTCGGCACGGCGGAGGGAAGAGCAGCAGCAAATGCCGCCTCCTCCACACATTCAGGCAGTACCAGCAGCATCAGCAGCACAGGCCATCGTGGACAGTTCCAGAGCCAGGAGAGCCATGGCCGGGTCTGCGGTACCAGCAGTACCGCGTCCAGCTGTACCCCCTGCAGGATCACACGTTTCCCGAGTAAGACCAGCTTCGACCATTCTTGCAGGACCTAAGTGTCTTTCAGATAGCATCAGGGCTGAGCCTTACCCGGAAAAGTTCAAAGAAGCGGGTAAAGTAGTGAATTACGAGCCGACTATGGATCCGGAAACATGGTTGAGCAGTTATGAGATGGCCATGTCGATTCGCAATGCGTCCGAGAATCTTCAAGCCAAATTCATGTATCTAATGATGTCAGAAGGAGCAGCAAAGTTATGGTTCACCAATCTACCGGAAGGATCTATCAAGTCATGGGAAGAATTGAAAACTGCGTTTATCAAGCACTTTCACGGGACGTGCAGAAAGTTATTCACTATTGATGACCTAGAGCGATGTGTTCAGAAGAAGGGAGAATCGGCGCGCAGCTGGGTTCGCCGGGTTATGGAAATACTTCATTCGTCTACAGATATTCAGCCCAAGGATGCGCTGCAAGCTATGGCAAAGACCTGCAAGTACACACCTTTAGTACAAAAATTAACTCGCATGAAATCTAGTCGGAATGCTTCGGAGGTTACAATGGGAGAACTGATGGATGCATGCAACAAACATGCCGCAACGGACACTACGGAAGAGGAAACTGACGATAAAAAAGCAAAAGCAAACACAAGTAATAACGGAAGAACCGGCAATGGATCAGCGCCGGGTAACAACAGCCAGAACAAGCGCCCGTTTGAAGGAGGCTCCGAGTTTGTCGCCAACACTGAAGCCGGATCTTCCAGGCCCAGGGCAGAAGGAAATTTCAATACTGGGAATCACAATGGAGGAAACTATCAAGGGCCACCAAGGCCGAGTAATAATTGGGACATATTCCGAATGGCATGCCCGAAGCACAGCAGGAACGGTAGGCCAGCTAACCACTCCTTGGAGCAGTGCGACGACCTACAAAGATGGAAGAATGAGGAAGTGAACAGAGCCATGCGAGGTGCAGGTCGGGGAGGAGGACCGGGTCCAGGTGGAAACCCGGGCAACGGCCCACCCCCAGCCGGTAACCCGGCAGCTGGAAATCAAGGTAATAACCAAGGGGGAGCAGGAGGTTTCCAGGCCAACCCCAAGCAATTGGGTCAGTATCACGTGCATACTACAGGAAGTTCCAACAAGGACAAGAAGATACTGAAACAGGCGGTAAACTCGGTGTCCTCGGCTGTCCCGAGATACCTGAGATGGTCAGAACAGGACGTAACATGGAGCAGAAGGGATCACCCGGAAAGAATAGAACACCCGGGAGTCTTAGCATTAGTAGTCGCACCGGAGGTCAATGGGTATGAGCTGAAAAAGGTCTTGATGGACGGTGGAAGTAGCATCAATATACTGTATTGGGAAACCTTCCTACGCATGGGTCTCAAGGAGTCTCAGCTACAAAAAAGTTCAACAATTTTTCATGGGATAGTGCCGGGTCATTCAGCGTGCCCCGAGGGAAAAATCGCATTGGAGGTAGCTTTTGGGGAATCAAAAGATAACCATCGAGTTGAGTGGCTCACTTTTGAGGTGGTCAAATTGCGCAGTCTTATCACGCGCTATTCGGAAGGCCGGCTTATGCTAAATTCATGGCTAGGCCGTGTTACGTGTATCTACAGCTAAAAATCCCGGGTCCTAAACAGACCATCACCATACATGGAAGCCGGGACATAACGGCTGAGTGCGAGGAAGGAGATGCAGCAATGGCTGAACAAGCTTGTAGAAAAGAGGAACTCAAATATTACCGGGCTCAAACAGACTCGGATGACAGAACAACCCTGAAAAAGCCGAGTACTGAAGGCGAAAGGGCAAAACTCAAGGCAGCACGAGATACCAAGATGGTGGCTTTCGTAAAGGGTGATTCCCTCAAACAATCCACCACAAGAGAAGAAATTGCGCAGCCGTTCACAACCAGCCGCGTCATGGAAGCGCCTTATCCGGATTGGCTGGCAAACCCGGTACTCATAGTAAAAAAGATCAACAAGTGGAGAATGTGTATTGACTATGAAAGTTCCGGACAGATTCCCAAGGAGAACTAAACAATGTAACGGGCAGCAGGTTTCAGACGCACTCTTTTCCTATCCAGGGTACCTAAGGGGACTGGAAGGTTTTTAATGAGGCGGCCTGCTGACCCAAAACTTTCTCGTATCAGTAAAGAGATGGTTATCAAGTCTTATTTTATGATCTTTACTTCGGTTACAGGTAAGCATTATTTATTGCTATCAGTACATCAGTATCATCAAGTATGTTGCATATATATAGGTCTTGAGGGCTGATTGCTTGAATAGCACAGTTACAAACTCAAAGACCCGGCCTCGATGCCTATGAGTTATAAGGGCCGATTACTCGCAAACGAGTACGGCTGCAATCTTATAACCGGACAAAGGAGCCAAATTTTCTTGACTTTTCTTACTTAAGCTCGATGTGACTCGCACTAAAGTGGCATGATTTGCTCGCTTACGATTACAATCAGCCATGAAGCCCAATGGGACTTGCCTGACCCTGTTTTCGTATAGATGTAACAACATGATATCCACGCGAAAGCCGGCTTATAGTACAAGATTGTCAAAAGGGTCATCTAAACCACAAGTTATGCAGAGTATAAGGCTATTAGCTGGAAACTCAACGTTTATCAAGCATAACTTCAATACTCACGTGAAACGGCTCTAGGGCTTGGGCTTAGCAAAAACAATTTGTTCTCTGGAAAAGACCGCACATCCCAGACTCGGATATCGGGCCTTGGGGACCGGGGATTTTGAAACAGAAACAAGTTGTTACTAAGCCCAACAAACCCTAACATCCGAGTCTTGGGGACTTGGAGACTTAGAGAAAAGTCCGCCTGTCAGAACCCAAGATTCTCGGAAACCGAGTCTCACAAAAGGAAAGCCGGATATCGAGAATAAGCTTAAAAACCAGATAAATATCAAGTTCATCCAGAGGCCAGAAGAGGCACGAGGTATATCAAGGAATTAAAAGTATGTTACAAATCTTGGTACTAGTATCAAAGGTGCATAGATGCACCGACAAAAGAATATCTGTTTCGAACAAGAGCAGCAAAACGACCAAGGTATCGTGATAGCATTTGTTTACTCGGCTTCTTGAGTAGGATCCACACCCTTGCCCTTGCCCTTGCCCTCCGGGTCTTGGTCCTGGGCTTGCTCCGCAGCTCTCCCGGCATCATCACCCGGGTTATTCGCATCAGGACGGACAGGCGGGAGGACAGCCGGTGTAGAAGTGGTTGGCTCCGATCCTAACTCGGCCTCCCTCTTCGCGGTTTCCTCCCTCTTCCTGGCCGAATCAGCAGCCCATTTTTCCAAAATGTCGAAGGGTGGGGGTGCTTCCTCCTTCACGATTTTGCCTTCAGCATCGTACGAACTCATTAGCGTACCCAGATCCATACTATCGGTCAAAGCGGTTGCCGAGTGACGCACTGAGGATTGTACGGCCTTGAAGTCCTTGGGCCCAAACCTGGAGCCTTCTGCTTTGAATTCTGGAAACCCGGATATCACTTTTGCCGGCTCAAGCTTAGGAAAATAAGCCTTCGCTAGCGCAAAGGCCCGGGTCACATCATTCCGGCACGCCGAGCGTTTCCAGATCTCGATCCATGCAGGCACAGTGGAGCAAGCTTGGATAAGATTTTCCTCACCCGGATATACCTCAGTCGGCCACTTCACGGCATCTAATATATACTTGGTGCCGGCAAAGAAAGTCCGGAGCACAGTCTTTAAAGTTTTAGCCTTTGCAACAGCATCTTCTTCTGGGGTTGCAAGGTTAGCACTTGCAGTTGAAACAAAGAAAGGCCATATCAGTAATTCCGAGTATCATGTAACAAAGTAGAGGCGTGAAAGCAGTTAGCAGCAAGAAACTTACTAAGCAAGATACGATAAGTATCAGTAACTTTCTCCGACAACTTTTTCAGTGCGGTTCGAGCAGTGGTACACCTTTTCTTATATTTGGAAACGTTTTTCTTTAAAGTTTCCACTTCATCCTCAAGGGCCTCCCTGCGCTTTACCTCGGCAAGCAGCAGTTGCTCGGTCTTGAGCAAAAGTTCATCAGACGGGTGGCATGTGCCTGTGAGAAACCAAAGTATGAGAATTAGTCGGGTATCATGGCAAAGCCGATTATCACGCAGAATACCGAGCACAATTTCAACAAATTATACTCGGCACTTGGGGACTAGATGGGTAGGAAGAGAGATTAGGTAACTTTACCTGGTGCTCCGCTGCCATGCGCTCTAGCACATCTTTCTCCGAGGCCTTCATAGCAAGGAGAGTTCCCATCATCTGGTCAAAAGTATCATTGCCCAAATGGGAAGACCCGGGATCTTGGGGACTTGGAGAAGGGGCTCTCTTCTTGAAAGAGGGTATACGGGTCGTCCGAGTATCGGAGTCTGGTGCCCCTCCTCCCGTGCCCAAGCCCGCAGTTTCTTCCTCCTCGAGTACGTGCGAGGCTACGGGATACTCGGCCTCTCGGTCGGCTGGGTTTATTGGTGGCACTTGTTGTCCTTCTCCGCCAGCTGCGGCATGCATATCATCAGTCAGGTTTTCCATATCCGGGTCATCGGTCTCCATATCTTCTTGGTCGATAACAGTGACCGCGGCTCTATGGACAATGTAAGCAGGCAGTTAGCATATAACTGGAAAGAAGTGATGAAAAGGTGATAAAGCATCAGGAAGGGAACTTTACCCGGGATTCACCACGAAGTCCGAGGGGAGCTCACTGCTGGACCCGGATGAAGCTGAAAAACATCAAGCAAGACATAGGATTATCCTGTAAGGGGATGGTTCAGAAAGGCTTTGATACCCAAGAAGGAATTAGTCAAATACCAGCGCGTTGAGCCGGAGACGATGAAATGCCCGGATTAAGAGTGCCATCACCCGGAAAGTTCCGAGTCACCCGACGCTTGGTCACGAGCGGTTCCTTCAAATATGACCAAGTGGATAATTTCCGGCTTAGCTCGTGCATGTTATCAAAGATGTGGTTTAGAGGCAAGGAAAAAGTATGGAACCTTGAAGACGACCCCTTGGGGTTTTCTCTTTGTTCCGACTTTGACTGTTGGCTCAGCGTCGTCCTCGTCACTCGCTGATTCCACCTTGCCTTCAGTTTCTTCTTCGTCGTCCCTCTCTTCTTGTTCTGAAAGTTATCCGGATTTACAATTGGGAAATGAAGAACGAGCAACAGCGATTTCAAAAAAGCTAAATGAAATTCGGAATGTACCTTCATCCGAGTTAACAACGTCTTCTTTCTCCTCTGGAGTTTCAGAGTTAGGAGGAGTTTCAATTTTCCAAAAGGGATCATCGGCCTGAAATGAAGATATAAGAATAAGAGTTATTAGCCATATCGAGTGGAAAGTGTGAAGATAAAGATATGAAAACTGAGTCTTTACCTTGGGGGCCGGGTTCTCAGCGTGAAGGGTTCTAACCCGGCTATATTCTGGATTACCTCCAACTTCTCTGTCAAGAAGCTCTTGATAGTCTTGTTGGTGTCTCCGGCTGCAAAGCTATGGGTGGAGTACCGGATCGAGTCCGTGGTGTGTCCCGAATACTCGCACATTAACTTAGTGCGGATGGAATTGGGTTGGATCCGGAAATCGACCCAAGTTTTCACCAGGTTAAGCCCAATGAGACCTTGGGCCGAAAGAACAGAGATTTGGCTAATAAAGGACGGAAGGCCTCCCTGTCCGAGTCAGGGGCAAAGGCGTTGAAGGTCTCGGAGATATCGAGAAGGCCCTCCGAGTAAACCCGGCAGTTTCTTTTGGCCGGGTGGGGAGGTGTCTCGGCAATAGAAAAATGAGAGTTGCCAGTGTTTGACGTGGGAGTTGAGAGTGAGGGGTGGCATCAAAGAATTCTTGCGGCGCTGGATAGAGACCCCGCCGCAAGCGAGAAGTGCCCCGTCACCGCTTTCGCGGCACGGTTTGCACTGAAAAAGTTCGATAAAAAGAGCCAAACTTGGCGGTGTGCACAAGTATGACTCGGAAAGAACAATGAAGTGGGAAATATTTAACACAGAGTTAGGCCCTATGTCAAATATCCGGAGGCCATAATGGCTCAGAAACCTCTCGAAAGATAGGGTGACCCGGAGGGCGGAACCCCCGGGTCACGTGCTCTACAAAGCATATTACCTCGTCATTGGTGGGCGTGGGCCGGGTCTCGTCACCCGGCACCCTCCAATGGATATCCTTTTGAGAGGGGAGGACTCCTAATTCGGCCAGTTCTTCTAACTTGGCCTTTGTAACCGTGGACCGCGCCCAGTTGGCGGATATGGAGTTGGTGGTCTTGGCCTTGGCCGGTTGTTTCCCCTGCCTCTTGGGAGCCATGAGATTAATCTGCAAAAGCACGAGATAGAAGAGTACAAGAAATAAGACTCGGAAATCATGAGTCATCCGAATGTTTGCGAGGAATATCAAGAAGACATGGAAGTAAAAGAGTTATCCAGGTATCATTCTATGGAGCAAGGTTACGAGTTATCCGGGTATCAAACATCGTTACGAAAACTATGAAGTGCTTATGTGTTGAGAGGTGTTTGGAGAAGATGGATGGCTACCCATGTATCTACTGCAAACAAAGGAGCCGGAAAAAGAGAATTTTCACGGTGTCAGTGGCAAGCGCGGAAATTTTGGGCGGCCCGAGCCTAGGTTGGAGATTCCATTTCTAGATTTGTGGTGAAATGAGTGATTATGGGCAGTAGGGGAGCAAAGTGAAATCTATATTCAATTCATTGGATGAGTTAGAATGAATTCGGGCGACCTAATTCGGCGTGACCAGAAAAATGGCCGGCGGGTTGACTTAGATCTAATCTGAGGTAAATCGAGAAATTGCAAGCACAAGTTAATGGATATAAGAGGCTTACTGGAGGAGATCGAAGTGAAGCCTGACGGAGGCAGATAGCGCAAGCTTGGTGTCCCTTTGCGATTCCCGGCGGGCAGGTCGGGGGTGCGGCGGCGGATCTTGGCGGCGGCACGGGGCGAACCGTGGCGGAGCGCAGCCGGCGGCCGATTGGTTCTGGTGATGTGCGTGAGGTCTCCGTGGCGATGCTCTGTGAGCTTGGGCGCGGAGGCAAGGAGGAAGAAGAAAGGGGGAGAATGAGCCGTTGGGGTTGGATCTGCTCCTAAGTGCCTATTTATAAGGGTGTGGGCGGCTAAACCTAGCTCAACGGTTGGCAACCGGAAATTTCGGGTTAAACGGCTATTTGCCTGGATTCTGTGGGGTGTGCTTTGAGTGCTAAACAAGATATCCGGACGGAAACAAGAATGAGATCTTCTCCGCAAAATTGGGGTCAATTATCGAGTAAAGTTAGCTGGATCTTTAACATTCTTATCGGGGTGTTGACCCGGAAAGACAAGTAAAGATTTGGAGAAAGCCGGGTTACTATATGGCCGCCGTGGAGTTAGGCCTAGCTGCTCATCCAAGCAATGTAACCAGGCCACCATTGAACTTGTAAGTTTGATAGTTTTGCAGGGAATAGCGTGCGCTTCAAAGAGGATCTTGTGAAGCCCAAGCTATTCTGGGGACTACTGATGGGGGGACGATAACCCGGTAGCCCAATTCCAAGGTGTAATTTGGCCCAAAGGACGCTGCGCAAGATCCGGCTAAGGATAAAAGAACTTCTAGAAGGCCCAAGATTGTAGGCCTCGTAACCCGGATTGTGGGTTACGATAAGGAAAGTTAGGGTTTTTGTACGTAGTGTCCGGGTAGGATTCAGGGTGCGCCTTGGAGGGCAAGCCAGGGGGTTCGGGTACTTTATAAACCAGCCCCTAAGTTATGTTAAGGGAGATCCAAGAGTTCTAGCAATATCGCTTGATATCGAGCATCTAGTGTAACACGAGAGTTGAGTTAATATATTGAGATCGGAGACTCGGCGACTTGATTGCCGGCTACCAGATCGAGTTCCATCATGTTTTCCTTTGAGCTAAACCCTCTCCCAAACGCCTGTGTCGTCTTGCCCCAAGATCAGTTACCCCCGGTAACGTCTGCCGTGATTATCCCACGACACGATGGATAGTAGAGAATGGTTGTCACACGTTTACGTGTTGGCCTGCTCATATTGAGATGCGGGTGCCGGTATGCCCCGTAAGCCATTTGTTCTACTGTTTAGCGGACTGTGAGTATCCTCTAGAAGTCCGGGTGCGACAAATGGTATCAGAGCCTGTCTGCCTGTAGGATCCCTTTTACTGGTCGCAGTTGAGTCTAGAAACTATTTTGTAGCTATATAGGAAAAATGAAACGTGAGAGTAGGAATTCCGTTCTTTTTTTTCTTTCCCCACCCACCCTCCCTTTTCTGGTAAGGAAGTGCAACGTTGTTTTCTCTTCTCATCTAAACTTTCAAGTTAGGATTTCACGTATCCTGGTTTCTCTAGGATAGTTATATCTACTAGACCATAGGAATGGAGGTGGTTGTGACATGATTTATCATGTTGCCTACTCATGATTGAGAACGGAGGCGTGTAAGCCCCGGAAGCAGATCCTCTATTCCTTAAGCAGTAGATATTGATCCTTTAGAAGCCCGGATGGGTTTTTCGTAGTACCTCAAGAGTGTTTGGTCTCGTGTTTGCCTAATGTTGCTTCGATATCCTGTTCTTCTCAACATCCTTTTCGTCCGTTGAAACCTTGTTGTTGCTTTCCACTTCAGTTCTTCTACCAGCGTCTAATCAAAACTTCCCCGATCATCTGCAGATGGATCTCAGGTTCTACCCGCAGGTGGTTCGTATGACTCGTTGCGAGAGCACTGTCGGTTATCCGGAGATGCTGAGAGACATGGTCACTTTTCTGGGGTTCCGTTGGGCACCAGAGTACTAGGTCTACGAGCAGCAGCGAGAGTTTGACCAGACCTACTACCAGGCTATCGTCTACATTCTGTCGGATGATGGCATGAGCGTAGTCCACCGCTACGAGGCAGTAGGTTCCATAGTGGATATGGCTGTGCAGCAGGCAGCTTGTGTGAGCCTCACCGTCCTTCGTGCTGACTACTGGGGATTTGACGATTCTATCTATCGCCACATCCCCCGTGGTTACATCACTTCGGAGGGAGCTCATTTCACTCTCTACGACAACTTGGATGTCTACGAGCATGATAACTCCAGGCTGCACACCACCGCTCAGTTTGTGAGGCACAGTGACGAAGTTGCCAGCACACTATCTCAGGAGTTGGCTTCAGTCAGAGAGCAGCTCTACCTTGCTTTGACTCGTCTGGCGACGTACACCACAGACTTTGTTGGAGACGAGAGATTTGCACGTTTCGATCAGCCAGTTGGTCGTCGTCTGCCAGATGCTGGAGGTTACGAGCCGATCAGAGGTCCACTCCTTAACCTTGGTGCTGGTTACACTGGGATTCCACGCTTTGGAGCACAGGGAGGCGACGCTATGTACTTCACCACACCTAGAGTCGCTCTCAGACCACGTCAGATCTATGTGGATCGTCGTTCTACCTACTTTCATGGGCGTGCTCCTCACCGTACCTCTCGCCGTACTCCTAGTCGCCGTCCTGCGTGATGAGCATGGGAGTAACGATGTATCCATTCTTAACTATGTTTAGTTATCCTTTGGCTTTCGAACCATTTGTGGTGTGTTGGATATTCTGATGTATTTGAACATGTGATGATGTACCTGTTGGTTATCTATTCATGCGTCGGAGTAATCTCTCTTTCGGTTTCCAAGTCTATCCTTTTCTATTGTTGTGCTAAAATGCATTTCCATTCAGGATGCCGCCAACAAGGAACAACCCGCCTGAGCCACCGCCAATCACGGAGCTGTTGACTCAGATGACCCAAGTCATGGCGCAGATGGCCCAGTTTCAGACTAATCAGCACAACAACTAGACGGCTCCACGAGTCAGCATCAAGGAGTTCCTCAGTCTGGGCCCGAGAGCTTCCGTGGCCACACGCGAGCCTCTGGACGCTGATGACTGGATCCGTGAGATAGCTTAGGCTCTGGAGATTGCTCACGTTGCTGAGGAAGACAAGGTCAAGTATGCCTCCTATCTGCTGAAGGGCCAGGCAGCTACTTGGTGGGAAGACTACCAGGCCATGAGAGCTGGCTTTCCAATCACCTGGAATTGTTTCAAGGAAGCCTTCCTGAAGCACCACATTCCAGATGGTCTCATGGAAAGGATGCGTGAAGAGTTTTGCTCACTCAAGAAGGGCAAGTTGGACGTCATCGGCTATCAGAGTGAGTTCAATCGCCTCGCTCGTTACGCTGGTGATGAGGTGTCCACTGAAGCTAAGAAGATGGCAAGGTTCCGCAGAGGTTTTAACCCGGAACTCAAGTACGCCCTCACCAATATCAAGGCCAACAACTTCGAGGAGCTCGTTAACACCGCGCTCAATGAAGAAAATGGGCGCAAGGCATTCGAGGAGTCTCGCAAGCACTCGCGTGAGGGTGGTTCCTCCTCCAACATGACCACCCCTCCGCAGAAGCGCCGCATCTGGGTGCCAAATGGTGCTGTCACTCGGGCTCCATGCGCCCAAACTTCTCCAGGCTTCGCTCCCCGCCCACCCAACCCTGCTCAGATGCATGATCCAAGGGCTTCAATGGGGCAGCCAAGGCCAGGGCCTCCTCGTGTCGTCACTTGCTACAAGTGTAAGCAGACGGGGCACTACGCTGACAAGTGCACGCAGAGGCAGCTACCTCCACCACCACCTCGTCCCAACACAAACCAGGCAATGGTGCGCGCTCCCCCGCCTAAAGCCTTCAACTCCAACAACAGGCCTGTCGGGAGGACCGCAAGGGTGAATCATGTCAAGATCGACAAAGCTGAGGAAGCTCCTGACGTCGTTCTCTGTACATTTCCCGTAAACTCTATTCCAGCTAAAGTGTTGTTTGATACCGGAGCATCTTCTTTCGTGTCAAAGATCTTTGCGACAGCAGTTAAACTCTCTTTTGTTGGTTTGGGTTCCCCGCTAGTGGTAAACTCCCCTGGAGCAACTATGCAAACGTCAAAGATCAGTCACAGAAATCAAATTCTAATTGGAGGCCACATATTCCTTGCTTCTCTCATACTGCTTGGCAATTCTGACATTGATGTCATTCTTGGTATGGATTGGCTGAAAGCCAATAAAGCTAGAATTGACTGTGCTCAGAAGTCAATAACTCTGTTCCACCCTTATGGCCAGATAGTCTATTCTCCAAATGAATCAAGTTCCTTTCAGCTGTGCAACCTCGATGCAAAACCTCTACCTTCACTTGAAAATGTTCCGGTGGTTTGCGAATTCCCTGACGTCTTTCCAGAAGAGTTGCCAGGGATGCCTCCGGACAGAGCAGTTGAGTTCGTGATCGAGCTTGAACCAGGTACTGCTCCAATCTCTAAGCATCCCTACAAGATAGGAACTCCCGAGCTGAAGTTGTTGAAGGAACAAATTGATATGTACATGGAAAAAGGTTACATTCAACCTAGTTCCTCGGCTTGGGATTGCCCAACTCTGTTCGTTGCGAAGAAGGATCACACAAAGAGACTCGTTGTTGACTATCGTCCTCTTAACGAGAAAACCATCAAAAACAAGTATCCAATTCCTCGAATCGATGATCTTTTTGATCAACTTGCTGGAGCCTCAATATTCTCCAAGTTGGACTTGAGAATGGGTTACCATCAAATAAAGATCAGAAAAGAGGATATTCCAAAAACAGCTTTCACCACTCGCTACAGTCTATATGAATTCACCGTCATGTCCTTTGGTCTCACCAATGCACCGGCGACCTTCTCTCGACTCATGAATTCTGTCTTCCACGAATACCTCGACAAGTTCGTTGTGGTATATCTTGATGACATCCTTGTCTACTCAAAATCCGAGGAAGAGCATGAAGAACATCTTCGTCTCACTCTCATGAAGCTTCGCGAGCATTGTCTTTATGCCAAGTTCTCCAAATGTGAGTTCTGGATTTCAGAAGTTGCTTACCTTGGTCATGTCATCTCAGGCAAGGGCATAGCCATTGATCCAGAAAAGGTTAAAGCAATTGTTGATTGGAAACCTCCAAAGACGGTGAAGCAAGTAAGAAGTTTTCTTGGCTTGGCTAGCTATTGCCGTCGTTTCGTCCAAAACTTCTCCAAGATTGCCAAACCTCTCACTGACCTCACAAAGAAGGACAAGAAGTTCATTTGGTCTCCACAATGTGCTGAAAGTTTCAATCTCCTTAAGACTAAACTCACTTCTACACCAATTCTGGTTGGCCCAGATCCTTCCAAACCTTTCCAGATATTCTGTGACACTTCTCTCCAAGGTCTAGGTGCAGTTCTTATGCAAGAACGTCAAGTGGTGGCTTATGCTTCACGTCAGTTGAACGCACATGAGCTCAATTATCCCACTCATGACCTTGAACTTGCAGCAGTTGTGTTTGCCCTCAAGAAATGGAGACAATACTTGTTGGGTAATCGCACTGAAATCTTTTCCGATCATAAGAGTCTGAAATACATCTTCACTCAGCCAGATCTAAACCTCAGGCAAAGGAGATGGATTGAAAAGATTAAAGACTTTGATCTTACCATTTCTTACACTCTAGGCAAGGCTAATGTTATGGCCGATGCTCTCAGTCGCAAGTCGTATTGCAATAATCTCATGATCATGGAAAGCCAACCTCCTCTTCATGAAGAATTCCAGAAGCTGAACCTTGGTCTTGTTCCTCAAGGCTATCTTGCAAACTTGACAGCCAGTCCAACTCTCGAGGACAAGATTCGTTCTGAACAACTTCGTGATGCTGAAATCAAGAAGATGGTAGAACACATCAAAGAAGGCAAGGAGAAATTTAAGTCCTTCTCAATCGATGACAAGGGAACTGTGTTCTTCGAAGGACGCATTGCAGTTCCTCAAGTTCAAAGTCTCAAAGATGTCATTCTCAAGGAGGCTCATGAAACTCCTCTCTCCATACACCCTGGAAGTACAAAGATGTACCAGGATCTCAAGACACTGTATTGGTGGCCTGGCATGAAACGTGAAATTGCTCAATACGTTTCTGAATGCGACGTTTGTCAACGTGTTAAGGCAGTCCATCAGAAAACAGCCGGTCTTCTCCAACCTCTGAAAATCCCTGAGTGGAAGTGGACATGATTGAAATGGACTTCGTCACGGGTTTCCCAAAGTCCAAGAAGGGCAACGATGCAATCTTCGTTGTCATTGATCGTCTCACTAAAGTAGCTCACTTCTTTGCTGTCAAAGAAACAATCTCAGCTAGCCAGTTAGCAGAGCTCTACACAGCAAAGATTGTTCCTCTTCATGGTGTTCCATTGGAAATAAGCTCAGACCGTGGAAGCATATTCACTTCTCATTTCTAGAAAAGCTTTCAAGAAGCATTGGGCACCAAACTTCTGTTCAGCACAGCTTATCACCCTCAGTCTCAAGGGCAAGTCGAAAGAGTCAATCAGATTCTCGAGGATATGCTCAGAGCATGTGGTCTCTCCTTTGGCATGAAATGGGAGGAATGTCTTCCATATGCTGAATTCTCCTACAACAACAGCTTCCAGGCAAGCCTAGGCATGGCACCATTTGAAGCTCTCTATGGCCGCAGATGCAGGAGTCCAATCAATTGGTCTGGAGCTGGTGAACGTTCACTCTTAGGCCCTGACATTGTCAAGGAAGCCGAAGAGAAAGTTCGCATCATTCGTGACTATCTCAAGATTGCTCAGTCTCGTCAGAAAAGCTACTATGATAGCAAGCACAGGGATATGATCTATACACCAGGTGACAAAGCATATCTCCGTGTAACTCCCCTTAGAGGCACTCATCGTTTCGGTGTTAAAGGAAAGCTTGCACCAAGATACATTGGTCCTTTCAACATTCTCTCAAGGCGTGCATAAAATGCCTACCGGCTTGAACTTCCAGAAAAGCTATCCAAGGTGCACGATGTGTTTCACGTGTCGCAGCTCAAGAGGTGTTTCAAAGATCCAGATCGTGCAGTTGATCATGATTCCATTGAACTGCAAGAAGATCTATCTTATGAGGAGCACCCTGTTCAAATTCTCGATGAGACCGAGCGTAAGACTCGCAACAAGAGCACCAAGTTCTTGAAAGTGCAGTGGTCTCATCATTCCGATAAAGAGACAACGTGGGAGACCGAAGAGGATCTTCGCCAGAAGTATCCGGACCTTTTCTCTTCTCAGTAGGAATCTCGGGGCGCGATTCCTTTAAGGGGGGCGTTTTGTAACATCCCAAGTATGAAAACAACCTTTAGAATGTTTGCTTTTTGTTAAATTATGTTTTGCATCATGGCATCTTAAGTTTTGCATTTGTTTTCCTTTGTTTTCCCTTGTTTTTCTATATGAATTTCAAACCAATTTTCAAATGCTTGTTTCATACTTGTTCTGTTACAATTTTCAAATAAAAAGATTCAAATAAAAACATCAAATTGTTTCCAATAAACTAGAAAGTTCAAACTATTAAATTGTTCTTTTCAATTATTCAATTAATTCAAATTTCATTCAAAATTCAATTAAATTTCCAAACAGCAACCATTTTGAAATTTATGAAAATTACAAAACACTCCAATCATTTGTTTCAAATTAACTTGAAATTAAAAACTTTGAATTGCTTAAGTTTCAATAATTTAATTATATCAAAATTTCACTCAATTTCAATAAAATACTAACAGCAACATAATTTAAAATTTTGTAAAACAAATAGTTGCACATTTGTACTTTTATAATAACTAACCTATAAAAATTATACCCAAATTTTCTAACCACAAAATCCCTTTCATTTCTTTCCTTTTCTTTTTCAGCAAAAAAAAAACAGAACAGATAAAACAAAAAAAACGCAGAGAGGGAGAGGGCAAGCCAGTGGGCTGAGCCCAGCCCACCAGCACGGCCTGGTACCCCTCCCCCTCGTCCCTTACCTGTACGGCAGCTCATCCGAGCTGCCCACGTCGACGGTACGGCGGAGGGAACGGCCACGGCGCGTTTCCCTCCTCCTTATAGCTCGAGCCCGAGCTCCCCCCGTGCCCTAGCACTCTCCTCCACCTCTCTCTCCCTCGTCGCTGCCATTTTTTCCCCTCCTTCCACCTCTGCTCCTCTCCCTCTGTCCCTCTGAACCGCCACCGCACCACCACCGCTCTGTATCTCCGGTGATCGCCGCCGTTACGATGCGCCACCGTGCAGGTTAGCCACGGGAATCGAGTTCCCGCGACTGCCTCTTCATCCTCGACACCGCCACGGGACCACGGAGCTGCTGCATCGCCGCCGTCATCCTCTTCCCTGTCGCCGGCCACCTTCCACCACCGAACCTTCTTCCTCCCTCCCGGTGAGCTCCACCTCGTCTCCCTCCTCCTTTTCCCTCTCGGCATCTCCATGTCGCCTGCACGCGCACGCACGCATCCCTGCACCCATCCACGGCGAGCAGCAACGAGCAGCAGCAGCAACTCGCCGCCGGCGAGCACCGTTCTGTCGTAGTTCAGTCAACTGAATAAAATTCAGTTTCGTCAGTTATCACACACTAACTGAACCTTATCCTCCCTCGCGCTCCTATACTGTCAACAAACGCGCAACAGCGCAGTGGCAGCAGCACTGCACGCACACGCCGCGGCGCGGGTTCGAGCCCCCCGCGCGCAACCTTTTTAGGGATTAAATCCCCTCGCCCAGGCCCACCTGTCTGTGGCTCTGCGAGCCCAGTCAGCACGCACACACCGCCACCTAAGAGCCACGGTGGCCAGGGCCCGCTGGCAGTGGCCCAGGTTGGGTCGCTGCGGGGTGGAATTCGTTCTGCCCCTTTTCTTTTTCAATTTAAGTCCCTGTTATTTACAGAATAGTCCCTGGTTTCAAAATGCAAATAACTTTTGAATTTCAAATCCAAATAATATAAATAAAATATGTATTCTGTACCAAATTCAATTCTCTACATGTTTAAATCATTTGTTTCTTGGTTTGAACATTTCAACTTGTTTCAAAATTCAAATTCAAACAACTCATTACAAATTTGATTAAATTCATAACTAATTCAAAATTATTTCAAATGGCACATATAAAATATGTTTTCCATGTCAAATTGAACCACCTTTTCAAATATAAACTTTGTTTCATGTTTTGAATAATTAAAATTGGTTAACTAATTTAAACCTTGTTTAAATCATTTAAAATTGCTAAATTCATAATTTGGTCAAATTAATTTCTTTTTGAACATATAAAATATGTTTTCAAATCAGAAAATTATAATATTTTCAAATATGAATTTTATTTAATGTTTTGAACAAATAAAAATTAAAATAAATTCAAACTTGAATTAAATTCATTTAAATCTTGTTTAAACTTGTTTAATTCATAATTAATCCATTTTAATTCGTTTGTCAACAAATGAAACATGTATTCCACCTAAAATTTTGTGTTCTTTCCAAATATGAATTTTGTTATCTATTTTTGAACAATTAAAATTGGTGAAAACAACAAATGCTTGTGTAACTCCTTTAAGGAGCCAATTTTTCATAACTTAATAAATAAAATTCCAAACTTGGTAAACACCTTTTCAAATTGAATCTATTGTTGTTTTCTTTCTGTTTTCCTCATCCATGCATCATGCTAATCCATTTTCACATGTTGGTTATTTGTAGATCATTTAATCCAACCTTAATTGATGGGCTTTCCATATGCAATCCAAATTGCATATGGGTCCATTTAATTATGTTATCATGTCAACTAGCTTATTTTGATGCATCAGTTAAATTGTCATGCATCATCCCATGATTGTGCATTATGCCATGTTATTGATTGTTTGTCTCTCTGGGTTGTTTGTTTGCTTCTTCTCGAATAGACGACGATGTTGAGACAGACGAGGTTTACGACACTACTTCTGAGGAGTTAGCTCAGTACCAGGCTGCTGAGTTTGCAGGCAAGTATTCACTCACATGAACCATTGTGTCCTTACCACACTGGATATCGATACTTTCCGTTGTCTATTCTGCTAGCCTTAAGATTCGTTGCTTGTGTTCCGATCCTATCACAGGTTATCCTTTAACCCTAATATAGCCTCACCTCCACACCTATAACCCCATTGCTTGTTGCCTGTGTCTTACTAGCATGCTTAGGGTTGTTACTGCTCGAGTCTGTTGTCCGTTATTTCTATTACCATATTTATCATGTTCTGGGGCTCGATGTTTAAACAACAACCTGTTAATGTTTGAGGTAATGCTAATTTTATGATAAGGCACCGGC
Source organism: Alopecurus myosuroides (assembly GCA_028641055.1). Taxonomy (NCBI): domain Eukaryota; kingdom Viridiplantae; phylum Streptophyta; class Magnoliopsida; order Poales; family Poaceae; genus Alopecurus; species Alopecurus myosuroides. The sequence goes on from CM054058.1 coordinate 183,495,430, forward strand.
AGGAGGCCGGGTATGGTTTGAGGCCTGCTAGTGTCGACCCTAATTAGGAAAAGGGTCTTGTCTACTGATCGATGATGAGCGCACTATCCTCATGTGGGAAGCGTGTATGGGCGCCCCCCTCAATTTGATTCGATTCGCATCTCGTCCAAATCGCCACACTTAGTTCGGGCTTTCCATTTGATGCATGCATATGCAGGTGCGAACCCGAGGCCAGGGTGGAACTTTTGTAGTCGGCATTTAGGGCGGCGTGGTCTTCCAGTGCTATGAGGGTCCCCCTTTTCTTCGTGGGGGCTCGATTAGCCGCGCACGCACATCACGTGGTGCTTTGGGCTTGATGCGAAGAAGAGTTGGGTTGTGTTGAGTGCCTCGCTTGGTGGGTTTGATCCCCGTCTGGCGGGGTATTCTTACGTGTACGGCCAAATTGGTGCACCCCTGCAGGGTTAAATCTTCTCGAGAAGCCGTGTTGTCCACGGTTATGGATGACTTGGTGAAAGTACAGGCTAACAAGTACTCAAAACAACTTACACCTAACTAATGATAACTTGACTAGTAATAGTCTTATTGACACAATAACTTGAACCATCATTAATCCAATTGTGTGAGTTATCCTCGGATTGCTTCTTTGGATAAGGGGCGAGATCCAGATGGGTTTGTTTGAGGTTAGTTATAGTTGGTTACGATACGCTATCTTATCCCTCTCTTTTAACCGGATGTTGTAGCGTGTTTCTGTAGTTGGTTAGAGTAGCCTGCTGCCGCACTTTTGTATCACCTATTCTTCCGTTGAACCCAAAGCATCTGTACTTGGTGTTGCCGGGTACACTATGGTATCTTGTGAGTCTTGCTTGCCAGTACTTGTCTGTACTGACCCCTTTGGGGCTGTGGTTTCCGCAGACTACGTTTCCGAGGATCCCCATGGTGGCTACTACGTGGAGTATGACGAGGCTGTCGACGAGTAGATAGCGGACCCGGGCAGGATCCGAGACATCGTGGATGGGCTCCGTCTTTTCGTTTCCGGCCTCTTAGGCCTATTTGGATCTTGTCTGTACTCAGACACTTTGGATGCTTCCGCTGTGATGTAATGATGAATTGTTGGGACATGTGTCCTCTGGATGATTGTATTTGCTATCTCTGCTCTAGTGAGAGCTATTTGCAACTTATTTCAATCTTTTGTGTCTTAGAGATATGTTGTGATATCACTTGTTCAAATGCCGTTGACGTACCATGTGTGTATGCTATGAAGTACGTCAACGGAAGTAGTCGGATTTCTATGGGATGGTTTACACAGACGATGGATAGTAGAGAATGGTTGTCACACGTTTACGTGTTGGCCTGCTCATATTGAGATGCGGGTGCCGGTATGCCCCGTAAGCCATTTGTTCTACTGTTTAGCGGACTGTGAGTATCCTCTAGAAGTCCGGGTGCGACACACAATCAATTTGCTAACGCTGGTTACTCGCAGGATGAACCGGCAGAGCAAGAGGGCGCCGGGTTAGGCCAAGGAAGAGCTAGTGAAGAGGCGCCGGATCTGAGTGCTCCGAATCAGACTGCTCGGATCTCACTCCCATCACTGGTTCCAATGTGGTGGCTGAGAAGGATTCCCCCGCGGGCACTAAGAGGACCCGGCAAGCTGTTGCAAAGGTGCCTATCTCTAGACTGTCAAAACATCCCTTGAAACCATCCTCACATGTAGAGAAAACACAGGACGATGAAGAAGGTAGCAAGATGAGGAGGACCCGGAGCTCCGGGTCAAGTGAGCTAGAAGCAGGTTTGCCTGAGAAAACTCCTCTCCGCCGGGTTTCCAAGGCTCGAGTTTCACCCACTGCTTCACATCCCTTGGCCGGAAATATCAGGTCTGAGCTGAGTCGTTCTTTTCATTCAGATTCTCCAAATTCCGACTCATCTCATTTTAGCGGGGCTAGTGCGTTTTCCATTAACTCCAGGTAAGCTAGCTTTACTACCTTTTGTTCATCACTACTAATATTTAGTTATCAATTCGGCTTATGATTCTCTTTCCATCGCAGAGCCCAAGCTGTGCTGAAAGTTAACACTATCTCATCTGCCGCTCCTGCTGCGAACCTCGACGAGAGGGTTTTTGGAGAAGAAGAGGATGAACTGGCTGCTCGATCGCCGGGTCATGTTGATGCTATGGTTGAAGATACTGAAGAGGTGAATACGGTTTATAACACACCGGCTAATGATCCTCCTGTTGAAGATATGATCGTTTCTGACCCGGATGTAGTCATAACCGGCTCCCAAGCTGCATAGGCTATTGGAACCTCCACTGTGCTTTCCAAAGTCACAGAGGAGTTGAAAGAAAAGCCAGAAGATAAGAAAACTTCCCCAACCTGAATATCGAAGGCCACGATTTTGATACACTGGCTCGGGAATTGTCTGAGAACCGGCGCCGTGCAGATGGGATTATAGAATTTCTGAAGAAAAGATATGAGGTAACCTTGACACACATAACCTGTAGCCCTCAATCTTCCAGTTTATATCTGTAGCCTGAACTTGAAGATTTATCATTGAATGTTTTGAACTGAAAAGTTGTATCCCCCAAGAGTCGGTTTACAAATTGATTGTGAACCCGGGCTTGTTCTGCTTTTATACTTAACCATGGAAATTTAAGCTGAAATAGTGTAGCCCCCAAGTGTCGGGTTGCAAGTCTGCAGCTGCCCGGGACTTGATCATAACTTATAACCCATTGTTTGAATCTGAAATAGTGTAGCCCCCAAGTGCCGGGTTTGCCAGCCTGCTGCCACTCGGGACTTGAAAATATGACATGGAATAGGCTATAAGTTCTTGTAAGCTCTTAATTTTCCGGGTTATGTTTTTGGAAGCCGGAATTTCCCCAAGTTATGACTGGAACCCAATGATAACTCGTTTTGATGCAACCAATAGTTATGCAGAGTCTTGAATCTTTCTCGCAAAAGGAGGTTTCAAATTTGAAGAGCCTGCTAGCACAAGAGGCTAAGAAAACCGAGGAGGCCAGGACCCAGCGGAAAGAGCTAGAGGACCAAGTTACTGAAGCAGCCAAAACTTGGTCTATTCTCCATCAGGATTTTGAGAACCGGGAAAAGGCTCTTATTTCAAGAGCAGAAAATGCTAAGAAGGAGTTGGAGGAAACCCGGAGCATCTTCACAAAGGTTAAGGACCTTCTAGGAGAGATCACCTGCAGTGTGTTTGGTAAGTTTGCTCCTCATGTATCTCATTAATGCATTGCTTTTCCGGTTAATTATCTCCTTTTCCTTGTTATAATTATCTTGTTTCTGATCAAAATGTTCTTGTAACCTGCAGGGAGAATGCATGGCAATAACCTCCAGCTTCCTAACATGAAATTGAAATCTCTGTTCACCTTGATCCAGCAGCTGTATGTTGGAGGAGGAGAATGTATTAAGGTTGTCAGGAACTGGGACAACCCCCCAAAGAGACTCCATGAGATGCTTATGGAACTAACCCAAGTTCCACAATGGATAGAAGAACACAAAATGTCATCCTGCCGTCGTGGAGCCATCAAGGTTATGTCCCTGGCCAAAGCTTATCACCCGGAATTGAATCTGGATCTCCTTGTGAAAGGTTTCCTAGAGTATCGGGCGGACAGGTCCAAGTACGAGAGGAAAGATTTTGCCAAGATCGGAAAGGAGTGTCGGTTCTAGGCTTGCACCATTGCATAAAAGGTGAAGCTAAAGGAACTCTGTCCGGGTTACGTTTCCCCGGGTGAGCGCAAGATGCCTTTCTCTCCTCAAGTTGTATCTGTTGTCCGCCAAGCCCCACAGAAGAGCCAACTTTCTGTAGCCTCTTCATATGGTGCGCCTCATTTCGTTACTCCTTTGGTTTCTGCTCCACCCCGTCCTTTATATGAATCGGAGAACACCAATGATGCTTTGGCTCAGCTGGAGTGGAAGTACGTTTCGGCTGTTGATCTTGGGGGAGCCGAAAATGTCCAAATGGATCACGAAGGTCACCCGGAGACTCAGGACCTGGCTTCTGGCACCGGGTTAGATGCTACCCAGCAGAAAGGAAAATCTGCTGCAGAATAAACTTTTTGTTCCTGCAATAATAATAATTCAACCCATATGGGTTTGTAATAGGCTAGATAAACTGTTTTATTTCTAGCTCTATTTTTTGAAAGTGCGGATGTGCACTTATGGTATAGTTGGCATGTAATAACTCTGTTTTCTTGCTAAGTTATGTGAAAAAAATTCCGGGTTACCTATCTTTGCAACATTTTTGACTTGTTTGAAGTTTTCCTTGACTTGGTTTTTCTTTGCTTTCTAGCTCAACAAGTTTTTCGCATGACATATTCTAGTGTTTATAACTCTGGTGAATTTAGGGTCATAGTAAATCGGTTTTGCCGGGTTATAACATGATTGACTCAACCAGGTTTAAACATCTAGGTCATAAAATTGCGTGTAACCACTAAATGGCAGGCAAGTATAACCAATATATTTTGGCACATGCCAGATTCTTGAGATATAGAATGCGCTCTAGCATCAGCCCCCAAGTAGTCATATATGAAAAAGTTTAACTCTTTGGCACAATGATAATTTCTTGGAACAAATCTCAATAACTCTAATTTTTTCAAGTCTACTTTATATTGTCAATATAACATAGTGATTACAATGATCCTATGTATAATATGGCCTCAAATGGGCTATGTTCCATGGTCTTCCAGTTTCTTCCTCAGATGTCCGTGATTTATCAGCATCACCCATATCAATGATGTAATATGACCCATTGTGCAGTTTCTTACTTACTACGAACGGTCCTTCCAATGGTGGACTTAGCATGTGCATCCCATCCTTTTTCTGGATCAGACGTAACACTAAGCCCCCCCTGAAAACTTCGACTTTTAACCCTGCGACTATGATAGCGACGCAAGTCCTGCTGATATATGGCTGACCTGGATGCTGCGAGGTCGCGTGCTTCTTCTAAAGCATCAAGCGAGTCTTCATGAGCTATCTCATTCTGGGTTTCCACATAAGTAGCCACTCGTGGTGAATCGTGACAATATCACTTGGCAAAACTTCCTCGGCCCATAAACCAGAAAAATGGTCTGTAACATGTCGATCTGCTTGAGGTAGTTCTTATGCTCCATAAAACAGCAAGTAACTCTTCGACCCAACACCCAACAGTTTTTTCTAATGGAACCTGGAGCCTAGGTTTGATACCTTTAGTAATTCCTGGTTAGCCCGCTCTGCTTGTCCATTAGACTGTGGATGTGCCACTGAAGCAAGGTCAAGCCGTATATGGTTCTGTTCACAGAACTTATGCATTGCTCCTTCTGACAAATTTGTCCCATTATCTGTTATAATGCTATGTAGATAACCAAATCTGAAAATTAGCTTTTTTAAGAACTTGACTGCTGTGACCGCGTCACATTTACTGATTGGTTCTGCATCTACCCACTTTGTAAACTTGTCAACTGCCACCAATAGATGAGTCTTTTTATCAGTCGACCTTTTGAAAGGTCCTACCATGTCAAGCCCCCAGACTGCAAAAGGCCAAGTTATGGGAATCATGCGTAAATACTGAGCTGGCATGTGATCCTGCCTTGCATATCTTTGACAACCTTCGCACATTCTTACTATATGTTCTGCATCAACGTTTGCAGTTAACTAAAAAAATCCATGTCTGATATCCTTATTGACCAAAGATCTGGAACTTGCACGGTGGCCGCAATCTCCTGAGTGGATTTCTCTTAAAATCTGACACCCTTCTTCCGAAGAGACACATCTCTGAAAGATTCCAGTCGCACTTTGCTTATATAACTCACCATTGATAATTGTATATGACTTGGACCTTCTTATAACCTGACGAGCGATAACCTTGTTATGCGGGAGTTCGCCTCTCATAAGGTACGCCAGGTATGGTTCAGTCCACTCTGGGATTGTATGCAGGGCGGCTACCAATTCTGACTCCGGGTCTGGGTTCGCCAGGTCTTCCTCTATTGGAATTTTAACTGACGGGCTATGAATTTCATCCAGAAAAACGTTGGGTGGAACTTGTTTTTTCTGGGAACCTAGACGAGCCAATGCATCAGCTGCTTCGTTGAGACGTCGATCAATATGATCAACTTGGTATCCTTGGAAATGTCCAGCCAGCTAGGTAACCGCTCGCCTATATGCTGCCATAACCGGGTCTTTAGAATCCCAGATTGTTGTAGCTTGTTGAGAAACAAGGTTTGAATCATCCAAACATCGAATTCGGGTTATGCTCATCTCTTTCGCAATTCGAAGCCCATGGAGAAAAGCTTCATATTCTGCTGCATTATTAGTGCATTTGAATGAGATTTGTAAGAGATAGCGAAACTTATCACCTCTTGGGGATGTTAATACCACACCAGCTCCTGAGCCTTCCAGTTGTTGAGACCCATCGAAATGCACAGTCCAATATTTAGTATCTGGTTTATCTGGTGGAACCTGTAATTGTGTCCAGTCATTTATGAACTTGATAAGGGCTTGGGACTTTATTGCAGTCCTTGGCTCATATTTGATATGATATGGCCCCATCTCAATAGCCCACTTTGCAACTCTCCCTGTCGCTTCTCTGTTCTGAATAATATCGGACAAAGGTGCCAAACTGACCACAGTAATAGGATGTTCCTGAAAATAGTGTTTCATCTTATGGCTAGCCATGAATACCCCAAAAACCAGCTTCTGCCAATGTGGGTAATGCTGCTTAGACTCTGTCAGGACCTCGCTCACATCGTAAACCAGCCGCTGGACGAGATCTTCCTTTCCTTCCAGTTGACGTTCCACAACCACAACCGCACTTACCGCCCTGTTATTTGCCGCAATATATAATAACATAGGCTCTTTCTTCTCAGGCGCATCCAATATCGGTGCGTTGGGAAGTTGTTTTTTCAGGGCCTCCAATGCCTCATTAGCTTCTTGATTCCACACAAAGGTGTCAGTTTTCTTCAAGAGTCGGTATAAAGGTATGGCCTTTTCGCCCAGTCTGCTTATAAACCGGCTTAAGGAAGCAACGCAACCTGTCAGCTTCTGAACGTCCTTCAGGAAAACCGGTTTTTTAGGTTATGTATGGCCTGAATTTTTTCCGGGTTTGCTTCAATTCCTCTCTCTGGAATAATGAAACCCAGTAATTTCCCAGCTGGTACTCCAAAGACACATTTTGTTGGATTGAGCTTCATCTGATATATGTGTAAACTGACAAACGTTTCCTCCAAGTCTGAGACCAAAGTGTCACCTTTTCGGGATTTGACTACTATGTCATCCACATAAGCGTGCACGTTTCGTCCAATTTGACTTTCCAAACAATTCTGAATCACCTTTGATAAGTTGCTCCTGCATTTTTCAATCCGAAGGGCATTGACGTATAATAGAATGCTCCAAATGGTGTAATGAATGAGGTCTTCTATTGATCCTCTTCCTTCATTTTGATTTGATGATAACCTGAGTAAGCATCCAGGAAACATAGCAATTCGCAACCAGCTGTAGAGTCTATAATCTGATCGATACGGGGTAAAGAGAACGGATCTTTAGGACATGCTTTGTTGAAATCCGTGTAATCTATGCACATTCTCCATGTTCCGTTTTTCTTTAGGACGAGAACTGGATTGACTAACCACTTTGGGTGTAATACTTCTACTATGAACCCTGTTGCGAGTAGCCTAGCTATGTCCTCTCCAATTGCTTTCCTTCTCTCATCATTGAAACGACGGAGGAACTGACGAATATGTTTCAGGTTAGGATCCACACTCAAACTGTGCTAAGCAAGTTCCCTTGGGACACCTGGCATATCAGAAGGTTTCCATGCAAAGATGTCCCAATTCTCACGGAGGAACTTGATGAGCACGGTTTCCTATTTTTCCATCATGTGAGCCCCCACGCTGAACTGCTTAGATGAGTCACCGGGGGTAAAATCCACCAGCTTAGTGTCTTGAGCAGACTTAAATTTTAACTGGGAATCAGCTGATGGTTTCTTGAGCGAGGTCATGTCCTCTGGATCAACTTGCAGCTTATACAATTTCAACTCCTCTTCCGCACAAGCGGTCTCTGCATATGTTGCATCACCTTCCTCACACTCCAAACTATGTCTCTGTCACCGTTGACAGTAATGTTTCTATGGGACCTGACATCTTCAGCTTGAGGTAAACGTAGCAGGGTCTTTCCATAAACTTGGCATAAGCTTGACGCCCGAATAAAGCATGGTACCGAGTTTTGAATTTGACCACTTAAAATGCTAACATCTCTGTCTTGTAATTTTCAAATACTCCAAAGGCAACTTCAAGGTATATTTTTCCGATATGTTGTGTAGACTTATCAGGTACAATCCCATGAAACACAGTTGACGATGGCTGAAGTTGTTTCTCTTGCAGGTTCGTCCTCTTGAATGTATCACAATAAAGTATGTTTATACTGCTTTCTCCATCCATCAACACTTTGTCTAACTTATATCCTCCAACTTGTGGATCCACAACCAGAGCCACTCCTCCTGGATTATCAACTCGTGGAGGATGATCTGCCCGACTCCAGGTTATGGGCTGTTCTAACCTATTGAGCCACCTAGAGACAGCAGGAGCTACTGTGTTGACTGCTCGTTTCTGCACCTTTCATTCTCTCCTGCATGAACTGGTAGTGAATACATGATATTGGCCCGAGTTTAACTGCTTAGGATTTGTTTGAAAGCCAGAATTTCCTCCTTGGTGACTGCCATCTTGGTTAGTTCCCTGGTTACCCTGACCATGATGACCTGGATTATGATTTCCAGGTCTAGAATTGCCAGCTCCCGGATGTCCACCTCCCATATTACCTGGGTTGCCACCTCCATTGTTTCCTGGCCCGTAGTTACTATTTCTACTAGGTCTGAAACCCTGCATGATGAAACAATTTTCCCAGGAATGATTTGTTAACTTTTCGTTTTTGCTGTGTCGGGGACATGGTCCTTTCAGAGCCTGCTGAGCCTGTGCAAAACTGTTTGGTCGAAAATTTTGATTTTCTTTGAAATTGTTACCCTAACGTTGGTTTCTGTAACCTGTATTTGTATTTTCCACTAGATCCGAGATTCCTTCCCCGTTTTTGCGCTTGTTATTACTCTGGTTCTGAGGGTTGTTGTTGCTCTAATTCGGGTTCTGGCTACCCTTGGTCCCAGTTTTCTTTCCCTTCGCAAACTTCTCATCATCTGAGTCTGCGTCCTTTGTTTTGTCAGACTCCGCATACTTGGTCATGGCATCCATCAACTCGCTCATATCAGTCATGTATCGCTTGATGCGTCCCAGCTTATGCTTCAACGGGTCAAATCGACAATTTCTTTCCAATGCTTGTCCAACAGACTAATTTCAGCGACGCATCGAGACCAGTGCTGGGCAGACTTCCCTTCCTTCTGAACACAATTTTTCAGGTTTGTAATACTCGTCGGACGTTTACAGGTTCCCTGAAAAAAAATTATGAACTGGTCCTTCAACTCTTGCTAGCTATTAATTGAATTTGCGGGCAAGTTCTTTAACCAGGATTTTGCAGGTCCCTCTAACATCGCTTAAGTACCGCCGCATACTGCGTCACTTACTTCCAATATCTCCATGTCCATCTCGTATCCTTCTATCCAATCTGCAAGCTCCATGTCTGGCGTATAGTTTACAACTCCGCGAGGTCCATTAAAATCAGCTTGTATTCTCTCGTTCCTGATTGCCGGACCAAGACATTTAATTCCAATCCTGCGAGACCCAGTCAGGGCTGGGTTTGATACTGCATTCTGTATTGGGGGTTGAACATGACCCAAATTTCCGTTTTCTGGTTCCGCAACTCTATGTCCTGTATTTATAACTCCAGACGCATAGGACACGGTCTGCCTGGGTGGGATAGGTTGCTGCCGGTTTGCTTTGCTAGAGCCAGCTGGGACCGGTGAATTTCCATGGTGACTTCTTGGCAAAGAGTTCCTGCTATTGTAGGTAGTTGAGTGTATCCTGTCCTGGTTACTGTAATTCATTTGCTGAACCACTGTTGTTTGTAACATCTCGATAGCCCTCCGAGCTTCAATTCCAATAGGATCGTTGGGGTTGACTAGAATCCGTGCCAGACTATTTGTTGTTGCCCAAATGTTATCCATTGGATTGTTGAAATGACATGGTGGCGTATGGAACCTTTCCTGTAGGGGCTGTTCCGGGACTGGAGGAGGATTCAGGTTACCATGCAGTTGGATAGGTGGCTGAAAACACGCTAGATGAACTGGAACGGGGGCTATTGGCGGGTTCATAGGGTGAACCGGCAGAGCAGGGTTAGGTGCCTCAGGTGTCCCAACCGGGGACGCGAATAGGTTCTGAAGGTTGGTTGGTCCCAGTCCTGCACCAAATTCATTATTCAATCGGGTATGATAACGCTTGTTATGTATTGAAGCTAACTCCCTCTGTCTGAAGTTTAGATGAATTCCTTCTTTTTTCAGATATGTTGCTTCCTCCAAGACTTCTGACCGAGCTTTGTTTATACATGTTACCTCTTTCTCGATCTCCCGACGGGCGCGACATATTTCCTCTCAATCCCTGTGTTACGCTGCACCAGGTTCTGTGGGGTGATCGGAGTAGCCAAGACTTTGTTCAATGAATCCATCGCGGCTATCAGCTCGGGCCTTGGGTTATATGACACGGGCGTTGTTAAGTCAATCACTGTCTCTGCTGGCCCAGAGCTAACCGGCCCAGGTCCTGTTGGATGCGCTTCTGCCGGTCCGACTGGGGCTACCGTTGGCCCAGTAAGTGTTTTCCCTGAAACTCCCGGTCCTCCTGGAACCAGGTTTGAAGTTGAAACGGTATCTGTAATTAAATTCCCACTGCTGCCATACCTGGGTTCCGTAGGTCGTGCTGGTCTAGCCATGTAAACAGTTGCATGATGAGTTGTTTCCGTTAGACTCTGCAAATCTGGCTCAAGGTCTCCCCCAACCTATCTTCAAAGAGCTGGTGGATGGACCCCGTTTCGTCACGATCATCATTGTTTCCAACTGAAGATTCACCATCAGAATATATCATCGTAGCTTCCTCCGAGACTGAGTCTGACTGCTGGTCCGGGTCTGGGCCTGTTCCTCCTACGAAGCCAACAAAAACGTGGATGCCACAAAGGGGAATCGAAACCCTTATTCCAAAGATGCGAACTCTGGACCCCATGTATCATGGTTGTAATAGTTTCCACGCCGGCTCCGCCTGAGCAGGCCTATCGCAAGCTTCTCGATCCCAGGTAAGGCTCCTTCCGAAAATACGACGCTTCCACAAGCAGACCCCACTGTGGGCGCCAACTATCGTGGTGTTGTCACGGCAAGTGTCCTCATGTGAGAACTGAATTGCGAGGCCATTGCTACTGAGCGAAACTTCAAAAATGGTTAAGGCGGAAACGAGAGACGCGAGTTTACCCAGGTTTGGCCCCTCGATTGAGGAAAAAACCTACTCCTGCCTTCTTACTATCGTGGAACAAGGTCTCGATTACAAAGGGTGATTCCGGATCTCAATGTCTCGAGTTACCTTGCTATTGACTTAGAACCTGTCTATCTATGTCTCAGGGTCTCGCCTTATATAGTGGACGATACCTCCGGGTTACAGAGGGATCCGGGTTATTCCCCCGATTGGAGTCCTAGATCACTCCGGTTCCTAGAAGCTTCATCCGGTTTATCTCCAAAGCCCTAGCGCTCCATCTAGCCTTGGGCCGCCCCTTAGGTCTTGGGTCTCCGGGTCTTCTAACCTGGCACACGGTCCGGGTCTTCCAGTAATCCGGGTCACGCTTAGGGTCATCCGGGTCTTCTCAGGCCAGCTGGCTACTTCATAGCCAGCTTCCTTTGACTATAAACCGGACAGTAACTGTCGCACCCTGATTTCTAGGGGATACTCACCGTACGAACTGGATAGCAGGTGCTTGGATTATGGGGCATAACTGCTCCCACGTCCCAGCTTCCTGGTAGGCCTGCGCTTATGCGCGACAACACAAGCCCTGCTATTCCATCGTCGATGTAAACTATCCACTAGAGATCAAAGGCACTTCCGTCGACGTACTTCAAACCATACACACATGGTACGTCAACGGCGTTGAACAACTGATATCACAACAGATCTCTACGACACAAAAGATTGAAATAAGTTGCAAATAACTCTCATTAGAGCAGAGATAGCAAATACAATCATTCAGAGGACACATGTCCCAACAATACATCATTACAATACAGCGGAAGCATTCAACATGTCTGAGTACAGACAAGAACCAAATAGGCCTAAGAGGCCGGAAACAAACAGACGGAGCCCATCCACGAAGTCTCGGATCCTGCCCGGGTCCGCTATCTACTCGTCAGCAGTCTCGTCATACTCCACGTAGTAGCCACCATGTAGATCCTCGGAAACGTCGTCTGCGGAAACCACAGCCCCAAAGGGGTCAGTACATAAACGTACTGGCAAGCAAGACTCACAGTTCACCAAAGTGTAACCCGTCAACACCAAGCACAGATGCCTTGGGTTCAACGGAAGAGAGGGGATATAAAAGATGCTGCAACTAGCTGCGCTAACCAACTACAGAGATTCTACCACTTCCGGCTAACAGAAAGGAGATAAGATCGAGGATTGTAACCAACTGAAAGATAACTTCAAACAAACCCATCCTGGATCTCTCCCCTTATCCAAAGAAGCAATCCGAGGATAACTCACACAGTTGTAAATAAAGGTGAATCAAATTATTGTGTCATCAACCTATTACTAGTCAAGTTATTAATCATTGGGTGTAACATGTTTGATCATTATGTTTAAGTTGTCCTGAGTACTTGTTAGCCAGTACTTTCACCAAGTAATCCATAACCGCGGAAAACACGGCTTCTCGAGAAGATTATCCCTGCAGGGTTGCACCAATTTGGCCGTACACGCAAGAATAACCCGCCAGATGGAAATGCACTTCCACCAAGCGGGGTACTCTACACAACCAACCATTCTTCGCATCAAGCCCAAAGCACCTTGGGCGCACGGCTAATCGAGCCCAGAAGAAAATGGACCCTCATAGCACTCTAAGAACGTGTCCCCCTATATGCCGACTACGAAAGTTCCACCCTGGCCTGGGCTCGCAAAAACATGCATGCGGCAAATGGAAAACACGAACTAAATGAGGCGATTTGGACGAGATGCGAGTCAGGTCAAGTTGAGGGGGGCGCCCATACTCGCTTCCCACATGCGGTTAGTGCGCTCATCATGGATCAGTAGACAAGACCCTTTTCCTATTAGGGTCGACACTAGCAGGCTTCAAAACCTCTCATGGGCCTCCTGCCGGTGCCTTATCATCAAATTTATTATTAATAGTAACATTAGCATGATTGATTGATTAAACAACGAGCCCCCAGAACATAATGAAGTAGTAACAGAAAGTAACGGGTATCAGACTCGAGCAAAACAACCTAAGCATGCTAGTAAGACACGGGCACAAGCAATGGTTATAGGTGTGGAGGTGAGGCAATATCAGGTTTAAGGGATACATGTGATAGGTTCGTAACAGAAACAACTACTACTAAGGCTAGCAGAAAAGAACAACGGAAAGTATCGGTAACCAATGTTGAAAGGAACACAATGGTTCATGTGAGTGATAACTTGCCTGCAAAACCCAGTAGCCTGGTACTGAGCTAACTCCTTAGAAGGGGTGTCGTAAGTATCGTCGGTCTCATCGTCGTCGTTTATCCAAGAAGAAGCAAACAGACAATGCAGAAAAGGTAGACAATCAATATCATGGCATAGGTGCACAAACATGGGATGATGCATGTCATGTTAATGGATGCATCAAAATAAACTAGTTGACAAGATAGCAACATGATTAAATGGACCCATATGCAATTGGATTGCATATGGAAAGCCCATGAATTATGGTTGAATTAATTGTTTTACAACTAATCAACTTGTGTAAGTGAATTACCATGATGCATGGATGACGAAAACAGAAAAATAACAACAATAGAACCAAATGGAAATAAGGTTTAGCAAGTTGGAAATTCATTCATTAAGTTTTGGAAATTTTGGTTCCTTAAAGGTGTCACACAAGCATTTGTTGTTTTCATCAAGTTTAATTGTTCAAAACAGATCACAAGGTTTATATTTGGAAAGAACACAAGATTTTGGGTGGATTACATGTTTCACTTGTTGAAAAAGGATTTCAAATGAATTATTTAGGAATTAAACAAGTTAAACAAGAATTAAATGAATTTAATTCAAACATGAACTTATTTGAATTTTTATTTGTGCAAAACATTGAGTGAAGTTCATATTTGAAAAGGTCATGCTTTGATGGTTTGAAAACATATTTTATATGTCCCAAAAGAATTTGTTTTGATCAAGTTATGAAATTACCAAAATTAAATGATTTAAACAAGGTTTAAATCATTTAACCAATTTTAATTATTCAAAACATGAAACAAAATTTATATTTGGAAAGATGGTTTAATTTTGCATGGAAAACATATTTCATTTGTGGAAATTGGATTTAAAATGAGCAAGTTATTATTTTGGCAATTTTAAATGCAATAATTAAGAAACAGTTGTTTTCAGCAATTTAAATTATTCAAAACAGCAAACAAAATTTATATTTGGAAAGTACATGAAAAATTGATTGGAAAACATATTTGGTTTGTGAAATTTGGAATTTTTATGAACAAGTTATGAATTTTGCAAGTTTAAGTGAATTTGACAAGTTTTCAAACATTGCACCAATTTAAAATATTCAAAACAGTAAATAAATTTTATATTTGGATAGATCATTTAATTTGGGACAGAAAACATACTAAAAATGTTGAAATTGGAGTTGGGATGATTTATTTATGCAATTTCCAAAATTGGGTGCAAATCTGCCATTTTTATGGATCTAGGGACTTGAAAAAAAATATTTGCAGGGGCTAGATTAATTACCAGGGGCCTATTGGTGAATACCAGAAAGTTTTGTGACCAAATTATTGCAAAATAAAAAGGTTGGTTTAATGTGCAGGGGGTGGGATTCGACCCCTGCACCTCCTGATGCGCTCAAGGGAACAGAACCAGTGGGGTGTTGTTGTGCTGTTGTAACAGAAGGGGATACAGGGGGGGGTAAGAGGTGTTGTTCCGCGGGGTTAACTGAATGTCTGAATCTCTAACTGAAACGCACGATGGCTTCCTCGACAGAGATCGGCCGGCGGTGGTGCTGCTCGCCGGAGGGACCAACCGCGGGGGGGGGGGGGGGGGGGGCGGTCTCGCGGGAGAAAGGGAGGCGAGCGGGAGAAGAGGAGGTGGGCACTCACCTTCGTGCGTCTGGAGGCGAGGCGGTCGAGGCAGCAGGTCTCGAGCAGAACACGTGCAGCAGCAGGGCGCGGTGGCGGCTTGGAGGGGATGGCGCCGGCGGTGGGGGCCCTCCCGGCTCGAGCCGAGGGGGGGAGACGGTAGCCCGCGGCTCGACGTTTCCATTCCCGCTATCGGCCGTCCGCGGCGCCCACCATGTTCCCGCCGCCATGTAGCTTCCTCCTCCGGCCATGGAAGTTCAGAGGAGGGACAGGTGGGGAGTTTCAGATTCAGAGAAAGAAGAATCGGGAGGGAGAAGAGAGGACGGCGGCGCAGGGAGAGGGGCTAGGGTTGCTGCGAGCAGAGGGAGGAGGGGGAGCTACTTAAGGAGAAGGGTACTGGTACGGCATCACATCGAGCGAGGGAGGAGGAATCGTGTGGTTCTGTAGGTGTTCGTACAGTTGACGTCACGCGAGGAAGATGACCAGCGAAGAGGTACTGGGCCAGAAGAATGGGCTGGGCTGGGAGAGAAAGGAGAGAAAGGAGTGGGCTTGCCTCTCTTTCTCTTTTGTTATTTGTTTTGTTTTTTTTTTTGCTGAAAACCAAAATGGAAGAATTTGATAGATTTTTGTTTAGGAAAAATTGCAGAAAATTTAGGTTAAGATATTTAGGTAATTAGAAACCATTCTCCAAGATTGTATTTCAAAAAGTTGATATTTAAAATAAGGTTTGTATGTGAACTCAACTTGGATGAATTTTAATATTAATAAACCCTTATGAATACATGCACTTGAATAGGGTTACCCCTAGGGTTTTTAGAATGATTTTAAGAGTACAAATGTGTGGTGAATTTTATGGATTTCAAAAGGTACTGATTTTGAGAATTGGTTTGAATTTGAAAAATGTTTTAGAAGTACTTGATTGGATTAATTGATTGATTAATGGTTTGATTAAAACCAACAAATTAAGGAGTTATTAACATGAAATAAAATGGAACAATTTGGTTGTTTTCACTTGTTATTTTTATTCCAAAAGTTGTAACAGAACAAGTATGAAAACATTGTTTGAGTAAGGTTTGAATTTGAGTTGTGAAAACTGTGGAAAACAAATGCAACAATTTAGAAACAAAAGCAAACAACATGGAAACAATATGATGACATGATGCAATACTTTAATTAAACAGGAAATCAAACATTCTAAGGGGAGTTTTCATACTTGGACTGTTACAAAACGCCCCCCCTTGAAGGAATCGCGCCCCGAGATTCCTACTGAGAAAAGAAAAGGTCCGGATACTTCTTGGGTAGACGTCAGGGAATTAGCAAACCACCGGAATATTTTCAAGTAAAGGGAGAGGTTTTTGTACCAAGGGTGTATAGCTGGATGGAATTTGATTCATTTGGAGAATAGATTATCTGGCTAGAATGGTGGAACAGAGTTATTGACATCAATGCAACACCAAGAATAATCATCAATGTCAGAATCATCAACATGAGAGTAACGAGAAATATGTGGCCTCCCATTAGAATTGGATTGTTCTTACTTATCTTGGAAGTCAACATTTGAGATCCCGGGGAGTGAACAGAGTTTTGATTGCTTAGTGGAACCAGAATTGGGTTGTATGTTGTGGAAAAGATTGTTGGCACAAAGGAATGTGATGCTCCGGTATCAAATAACACTTTAACTGGATAAGAGTTTACGAGGAAGTTTTGATTAGACGCCGGTAGAAGAACTGAAATGGAAAACAACAACAAGATTTCAACGGACGAAAAGGATGTTGAGAAGAACAGGATATCAACATCGGGGAAAACGAGAACAAAACTCCTGAGGTACTACGGAAAACCCATCCGGGCTTCTAAAGGATCAATATCTACTGCTTAAGGAATAGAGGATCTGCTTCCGGGGCTTATTTGCCACCGTTCTCAATCGTGAGTAGGCAACATGATAAATCATGTCACAACCACCTCCATTCCTATGGTCTAGTAGATATAACCATCCTAGAGAAACCAGAATACGTGAAATCCTAACTTGAAAGTTTAGATGAGAAGGGAAAACAACGTTGCACTTCCTTACCAGAAAAGGGAGGGTGGGTGGGGAAAGAAGAAAAAGAACATCATTCCTACTCTCACGTTTCATTTTTCCTATATAGCTACAAAATAATTTCTAGACTCAACTGCGACCAGTAAAAAGGGAATCCTACAGGCAGACAGGCTCTGATACCATTTGTCGCACCCTGATTTCTAGGGGATACTCACCGTACGAACTGGATAGCAGGTGCTTGGATTATGGGGCATAACTGCTCCCACGTCCCAGCTTCCTGGTAGGCCTGCGCTTATGCGCGACAACACAAGCCCTGCTATTCCATCGTCGATGTAAACTATCCACTAGAGATCAAAGGCACTTCCGTCGACGTACTTCAAACCATACACACATGGTACGTCAACGGCGTTGAACAACTGATATCACAACAGATCTCTACGACACAAAAGATTGAAATAAGTTGCAAATAGCTCTCATTAGAGCAGAGATAGCAAATACAATCATTCAGAGGACACATGTCCCAACAATACATCATTACAATACAGCGGAAGCATTCAACATGTCTGAGTACAGACAAGAACCAAATAGGCCTAAGAGGCCGGAAACAAACAGACGGAGCCCATCCACGAAGTCTCGGATCCTGCCCGGGTCCGCTATCTACTCGTCAGCAGTCTCGTCATACTCCACGTAGTAGCCACCATGTAGATCCTCGGAAACGTCGTCTGCGGAAACCACAGCCCCAAAGGGGTCAGTACATAAACGTACTGGCAAGCAAGACTCACAGTTCACCAAAGTGTAACCCGTCAACACCAAGCACAGATGCCTTGGGTTCAACAGAAGAGAGGGGATATAAAAGATGCTGCAACTGGCTGCGCTAACCAACTACAGAGATTCTACCACTTTCGGCTAACAGAAAGGAGATAAGATCGAGGATTGTAACCAACTGAAAGATAACTTCAAACAAACCCATCCTGGATCTCGCCCCTTATCCAAAGAAGCAATCCGAGGATAACTCACACAGTTGTAAATAAAGGTGAATCAAATTATTGTGTCATCAACCTATTACTAGTCAAGTTATTAATCATTGGGTGTAACATGTTTGATCATTATGTTTAAGTTGTCCTGAGTACTTGTTAGCCAGTACTTTCACCAAGTAATCCATAACCGCGGAAAACACGGCTTCTCGAGAAGATTATCCCTGCAGGGTTGCACCAATTTGGCCGTACACGCAAGAATAACCCGCCAGATGGAAATGCACTTCCACCAAGCGGGGTACTCTACACAACCAACCATTCTTCGCATCAAGCCCAAAGCACCTTGGGCGCACGGCTAATCGAGCCCAGAAGAAAATGGACCCTCATAGCACTCTAAGAACGTGTCCCCCTATATGCCGACTACGAAAGTTCCACCCTGGCCTGGGCTCGCAAAAACATGCATGCGGCAAATGGAAAACACGAACTAAATGAGGCGATTTGGACGAGATGCGAGTCAGGTCAAGTTGAGGGGGGCGCCCATACTCGCTTCCCACATGCGGTTAGTGCGCTCATCATGGATCAGTAGACAAGACCCTTTTCCTATTAGGGTCGACACTAGCAGGCTTCAAAACCTCTCATGGGCCTCCTGCCGGTGCCTTATCATCAAATTTATTATTAATAGTAACATTAGCATGATTGATTGATTAAACAACGAGCCCCCAGAACATAATGAAGTAGTAACAGAAAGTAACGGGTATCAGACTCGAGCAAAACAACCTAAGCATGCTAGTAAGACACGGGCACAAGCAATGGTTATAGGTGTGGATGTGAGGCAATATCAGGTTTAAGGGATACATGTGATAGGTTCGTAACAGAAACAACTACTACTAAGGCTAGCAGAAAAGAACAACGGAAAGTATCGGTAACCAATGTTGAAAGGAACACAATGGTTCATGTGAGTGATAACTTGCCTGCAAAACCCAGTAGCCTGGTACTGAGCTAACTCCTTAGAAGGGGTGTCGTAAGTATCGTCGGTCTCATCGTCGTCGTTTATCCAAGAAGAAGCAAACAGACAATGCAGAAAAGGTAGACAATCAATATCATGGCATAGGTGCACAAACATGGGATGATGCATGTCATGTTAATGGATGCATCAAAATAAACTAGTTGACAAGATAGCAACATGATTAAATGGACCCATATGCAATTGGATTGCACATGGAAAGCCCATGAATTATGGTTGAATTAATTGTTTTACAACTAATCAACTTGTGTAAGTGAATTACCATGATGCATGGATGACGAAAACAGAAAAATAACAACAATAGAACCAAATGGAAATAAGGTTTAGCAAGTTGGAAATTCATTCATTAAGTTTTGGAAATTTTGGTTCCTTAAAGGTGTCACACAAGCATTTGTTGTTTTCATCAAGTTTAATTGTTCAAAACAGATCACAAGGTTTATATTTGGAAAGAACACAAGATTTTGGGTGGATTACATGTTTCACTTGTTGAAAAAGGATTTCAAATGAATTATTTAGGAATTAAACAAGTTAAACAAGAATTAAATGAATTTAATTCAAACATGAACTTATTTGAATTTTTATTTGTGCAAAACATTGAGTGAAGTTCATATTTGAAAAGGTCATGCTTTGATGGTTTGAAAACATATTTTATATGTCCCAAAAGAATTTGTTTTGATCAAGTTACCAAAATTAAATGATTTAAACAAGGTTTAAATCATTTAACCAATTTTAATTATTCAAAACATGAAACAAAATTTATATTTGGAAAGATGGTTTAATTTTGCATGGAAAACATATTTCATTTGTGGAAATTGGATTTAAAATGAGCAAGTTATTATTTTGGCAATTTTAAATGCAATAATTAAGAAACAGTTGTTTTCAGCAATTTAAATTATTCAAAACAGCAAACAAAATTTATATTTGGAAAGTACATGAAAAATTGATTGGAAAACATATTTGGTTTGTGAAATTTGGAATTTTTATGAACAAGTTATGAATTTTGCAAGTTTAAGTGAATTTGACAAGTTTTCAAACATTGCACCAATTTAAAATATTCAAAACAGTAAATAAATTTTATATTTGGATAGATCATTTAATTTGGGACAGAAAACATACTAAAAATGTTGAAATTGGAGTTGGGATGATTTATTTATGCAATTTCCAAAATTGGGTGCAAATCTGCCATTTTTATGGATCTAGGGACTTGAAAAAAAATATTTGCAGGGGCTAGATTAATTACCAGGGGCCTATTGGTGAATACCAGAAAGTTTTGTGACCAAATTATTGCAAAATAAAAAGGTTGGTTTAATGTGCAGGGGGTGGGATTCGACCCCTGCACCTCCTGATGCGCTCAAGGGAACAGAACCAGTGGGGTGTTGTTGTGCTGTTGTAACAGAAGGGGATACAGGGGGGGTAAGAGGTGTTGTTCCGCGGGGTTAACTGAATGTCTGAATCTCTAACTGAAACGCACGATGGCTTCCTCGACAGAGATCGGCCGGCGGTGGTGCTGCTCGCCGGAGGGACCAACCGCGGGGGGGGGGGGGGGGGGCGGTCTCGCGGGAGAAAGGGAGGCGAGCGGGAGAAGAGGAGGTGGGCGCTCACCTTCGTGCGTCTGGAGGCGAGGCGGTCGAGGCAGCAGGTCTCGATCAGAACACGTGCAGCAGCAGGGCGCGGTGGCGGCTTGGAGGGGATGGCGCCGGCGGTGGGGGCCCTCCCGGCTCGAGCCGAGGGGGGAGACGGTAGCCCGCGGCTCGACGTTTCCATTCCCGCTATCGGCCGTCCGCGGCGCCCACCATGTTCCCGCCGCCATGGAGCTTCCTCCTCCGGCCATGGAAGTTCAGAGGAGGGACAGGTGGGAGTTTCAGATTCAGAGAAAGAAGAATCGGGAGGGAGAAGAGAGGACGGCGGCGCAGGGAGAGGGGCTAGGGTTGCTGCGAGCAGAGGGAGGAGGGGGAGCTACTTAAGGAGAAGGGTACTGGTACGGCATCACATCGAGCGAGGGAGGAGGAATCGTGTGGTTCTGTAGGTGTTCGTACAGTTGACGTCACGCGAGGAAGATGAACAGCGAAGAGGTACTGGGCCAGAAGAATGGGCTGGGCTGGGAGAGAAAGGAGAGAAAGGAGTGGGCTTGCCTCTCTTTCTCTTTTGTTATTTGTTCTGTTTTATTTTTTTTTTGCTGAAAACCAAAATGGAAGAATTTGATAGATTTTTGTTTAGGAAAAATTGCAGAAAATTTAGGTTAAGATATTTAGGTAATTAGAAACCATTCTCCAAGATTGTATTTCAAAAAGTTGATATTTAAAATAAGGTTTGTATGTGAACTCAACTTGGATGAATTTTAATATTAATAAACCCTTATGAAAACATGCACTTGAATAGGGTTACCCCTAGGGTTTTTAGAATGATTTTAAGAGTACAAATGTGTGGTGAATTTTATGGATTTCAAAAGGTACTGATTTTGAGAATTGGTTTGAATTTGAAAAATGTTTTAGAAGTACTTGATTGGATTAATTGATTGATTAATGGTTTGATTAAAACCAACAAATTAAGGAGTTATTAACATGAAATAAAATGGAACAATTTGGTTGTTTTCACTTGTTATTTTTATTCCAAAAGTTGTAACAGAACAAGTATGAAAACATTGTTTGAGTAAGGTTTGAATTTGAGTTGTGAAAACAGTGGAAAACAAATGCAACAATTTAGAAACAAAAGCAAACAACATGGAAACAATATGATGACATGATGCAATACTTTAATTAAACAGGAAATCAAACATTCTAAGGGGAGTTTTCATACTTGGGCTGTTACAGTAACACTGGGAAACACCGGGACATTTTTCGGCTTATGTGGGCGGTAGGTAAGGCTCCCTCTTACCTATTCCCCCATTAATGACTCTACTATAATAGGTAAAAAAGGTGAAAGATGAAGGTGTGATACCGTGACACTCCCCCAAGCTTGGAACAAGCCAAGGGGATGCCAATACCAATGACGAATTATTTATTCGGTGGTGGTGGTGAATCCTTCCCATCATCAGACTTCCAAGGTAAAGTCTCTCCATCTACAAATGATGACTTGGTCTCCAATATCCTGAAACTAGCAGCAGAACTTATACGTTTAAACCTGTTCTCATACTCACGGTTCTGATTTTGCACATCATAGAGTTGTGCTTGTAATTTGTTGGCGGTCTCGGTGAGTGAGAAGATCTCCTCCCAAAGCTTTAAAATCTCCTTCTTGTGATCGGCGATCAGTTCTGTCTTTATTCTGTGGATGATGTCCACTTCACGCTCCGTCATCTTCTTGTACCTAAAGACTTCTTGCTATAGCTCTTCCATCCTAGCTTCCCGACTGCCTTCTCCTTTAGGGCCCCGAACATCTTATTTCGGCACCACCCCATCAAGGAGTTGCAATACCTCATTTCTTACCACTTCCTTCATCTTAGGAATTAAACGGCGTTGTTGTTCAACTACTAGCTTTGCATCAGGTTCAATATTAATAACATGCTGACATATAGTAGGAGAAATCCCTTTCAAATCATCAAGAGTATATCCAATAGCTTCATGGTGTTTCTTCAATATTCCCAATAATCTTTCCTCTCCTTCACCTAAAAGCTTAGAACTAATAATAAAAGAATATGTTTTCTTATCATCAATATAAGAATATTTAAGATCATCATGTAAAGGTTTTAAATCGAAAACATGATCCTCCTTGGGTGGTAACTGATGGGAGCCTTAACGCCCTCGTTCGTAAACCCCAAGAGAAAGGTTGTGAAGAGTGTAGCAGCAAGTTTTCCCTCAGAAAAGAAACCAAGGTTGAATCGACCAGTATGACGACAAGCAATCTCACAAGCTTGATGCAGCTGAGGTGGCAGGGCGCACTACTGGTTCAGCAGCAACGTGGAACCTACACAACACAATCAAATCACTCTGTCCCAATGAAGAAGTGAGGTTGTCAATCTCACTGGTTTTGGTGAACACAAAGAGGTTAAACGTATGGTGTGGAAAATAGTAGGAAAACAGTAGGAACAGTATGAGAGCAGTATGAAAGCAATAGGTGTTTTATCAGTATGAGAAAAAGGACCGGGGTCTATAGTTCACTAGTGGTGTCTCTCCGTGAAAGATAAATAACATGTGTGGTGAACAAATTACAGCTGGAAATTGGCAGAAATGAAGGCTGCACCATAGTGCATTTGCAAGACATAAACATTACTATGTGATTCATGAGGGCATTACAACAAAATACATAGACCGTTATCCAACTACATCTATTACTAAAAATCCACCCTCTGAATATCATCCGAATAAACATTGGGTATTAAGTTGCAAGCAACAGATAATCGCAGTAAGAAAGTGTGTAATGTAAACAATAACATCATCCTTAGACAAAGCATTGTTGTTTTCTTCCTAATAGAAACAACACATCCTCCATCCGTCACGTTTCTGTCACTCGAGCACAGATGAAAAGGAGGCATGAACCCACTATCGAGCAGAAATACTCCCTCTTGGAGTTACTAGCATCTACTTGGCCAAAGCATCTAATAATAACAGAGAGCATCCAAGGTCATAAATAACATATGCATGAAAATAACATGATAGATTGATAATCAGAAGACATAGCATTCAACAGTCATCAGATCCCAGCAAACACAACATGTAGCATTACATAAAGATGGTCTTGATCATGTTAGGCAGCTCACAAGATCTAAACATGAGGTACAAAGTGGAGAGAACAACCATCTAGCTACTTCTATGGACCCGTAGTCCATGGATGAAGTACTCACGCATCACTTCGGAGGAGGGCATGGTCGTGTAGACCCCTCTGGTGATGATTTCCCCCTCCGGCAGGGTGCCGGGGAGAGCTCCAGAATCCTCCCAATCTCGGGATGACGGTGACGGCGGCCTCGGGTGTTTCTCGGGAAAAAGTGGTATATCCCTAGGGTTTATGTCAGACCCCGGACCCAGAGATATACAAACTGTCATGTCCTTCTAGCAATGGACCCACAAGGGCTTCAGGGTTACCAGCCCCGGCCGCAACAAACAACGGCATGCAGACCGGATTCATCGGCACGTAGTCCGGGTCCCCGGTCTACTACTCCTTGTGTCCATGCTAGTCATAACCAGATATGTATACCCAAGCGTCCACGAGTCGGATGAAACTGAAGGAACGGGACCAAAGTTATATAGAGCTGCTATGTGTCCAGAAAGTGCAACAACAATCGAAGGTTACTGGGGTTACCTCGCCCCAGGCCGAATCACATCGGCAGGCGGGCTCGGACATGGATCATCGGCTCCACAACCCCTCGACTGCGACAACTATGCAGGCATAGCCAAAACTATATAACAACGGGCTCGAAACCAACAACCGATCAAAGCAGCACTCTAGACATGGAAGTTGTATTAAACAGGTGTTACTAGAGTATAGCTTACAAGCAGAGGTCACACGACCCAACATTACATCAGACAACGGAAGGCAAATTATGTTGCTAGTCAACAAGAACCAAAAAGGCCTAAGAGGCCGCAACATAAGGCGACGTCCCAGCCCATAGATTCCAGGCTGCTATCTGGGAACCCCAAACTACTCGTCGATGTCCACGTTGATTCACCACTGAAGTGAGGAACTCCACCTGAACCAAAATTAAGCAAACCTGAGTACGGGAGGTACTCAACAAGACTTAGTTAACCTATTATATATCTGCTATCTTCGGAAAGGGTTTTATGAAGGCTGATTTGCGTAAAGCAATCTTTGTTTTCTAAATTGAGGAAGAATAGCACGTCACGTAGAATGTTTTCAAAATAGATGAGAAAACTACTCAACTACTGAGATCATCATCTTTTAATCCACCGAAACATATCAGCACCTCGTTCTTCAAAGATCACCACCTCCAGTTGTTCCACTACCTCATGCTACAAGGTAACCCCTCTCGGCATCTCCGAGGAGGCATCCTTCATTCGTTATCAACAAGTTTTAATCATTCTGTTTAAGTTGTCTATGATCACAGAATCCGTCACCAAGTCGTCTTTAACCGCGGACACGGCTTTTCGAAAAGATTTAACCCTGCAGGGGTGTACAACTTTACCCACACGTACCAACCGACTCTTAGTGCCACCGGGTTGGCACTAGTCCGGGAAGTGCCGGCAGAGGGTGGTCGATTCCCAGCCTTTACCTTGTCGAACCATATCCATGAGTCAACCCAAACATGGCCACCCGTCAACAGGGAGTTGGCCACCTCCTGACGGCACCTGTTCTGTGAGTCGGGAACAAGATCCTTGTACGTCCATCACTTGTCCCGGTCACGACCTAGTTTTCTCAAAAACATTTTCCGACTCACACGCAGATGGAAATCTCAAACTACGTGGCTCATGGATAAGGTTAAACAAGTTAGTTAGCGGGGCGGGGTTCATCGGCCCACGTGTGGCTGTACGCTCAGTCTTGGCTCGAAGGCGAGAACTCACTCCTAGGGGCATGAACAGGACAAAACGCCAAACCCATTGTGGCCTCACATCCATGCCGTGGTTATTCAGGTTATCAAAGATAATTCAAATCATAACAGCATGACATAATAGATTCACGCGTTGACCAGATTCATCAACCGGATGGATCAGATCACAACTAGGCATGGCTAAGCAAGACTCACAGGGTTTAGCGGAGCACGCACAAACAAACCTATAGCTGCTAGGAGCAGTGGATCAGGATATCTAGGTTATGCAGTATATAGGAGAACTGTATCTACTGACATCAAATAGTTTGGAACCGAATGCAAAGTACGAGATTCAAATCACTTTGAAATCATATATGAGCAGATAAGAGGTTATTCTTGCCTTGGTTATAACAAAACCAATAGAAAGTCTTCAGGGATAAGTGCTTGACTTGTCGGTTAAGATCAAGTATTCGTCATGGAATTGTTGGCCTTCTCTTCGGAGTCACGTTCTACCGAGGGGGAAACAACACCGAAACAACCGAAACAAAGAAGAACAATCAACCATGGCATCGATGCAATGCGCAAAATGTATGCATGAGCAAATTAATGCACTGAAATAAAGCCCTAGACATGAAGATAGAGTTGCTAGGGTTCGTATGACAATTATAAAGTTTTACTGAAATTAGCCCGAAATAGACCCCGGAGGGGCATCTCGGACAATTCTGAAAGGGAGTACCATTTTAATTTCTCAAATGAGGTTGAAAACATCATAAACAGGTTGCATTTGTTATTTTGAGCATTTTGGTATATAATTTTATTTTTCTAATTTTATTGAATAAAAACTTATTTTTCTATTTTAAAATGACTAAACAACATTAAATAATGGCCATTTTTCAACTTTCTCAAACATATATGAAAAACACATATTTGGGTAGAGAATATTTTTAGGATCATTTCCATACTTTCATTTTATTTTTCTGATTAATAAAACAATAGTTATTGATTTTCTAAAATAGACCATTTTTTCGGAATTATTAAACAGAGGAGATATGACATCACTATGATGTCACTGTGACATCACAATGCTCTGTTCTTCATAGTTGAAATCAAATTCGTTGAATTGGATTCAAATTAGATGAAACAAACTATACCACATCGGAGAGGAGATCAAGGGGATCCGCGGGGTACGAACCGTTGACCAAATGGTCGCCGGAATGGCCGGCGGCGACCATGGCGCGGCGGCGGCCGATGTGGCGCACGACGCGGGAACAAAGCGGAGGGGGAGGGGGCTAAAGGAGGGCATCAGGGAGCTCACCACGACGAGGGGAATCTAGTGGAGGGTTCGGGGAGGACGGGGAACCGGCGGTGGAACCGGAATCGTCGAGGGCATCCGCCGACCGGAGTTGAGGGGATGCGGCAATTGCTCTCCTCCGGGGCATCCCTGCAAGCGTGAGTCGATGAGGAGGTGCAGGAGCTCTAGGCGGTTCTCACGGCGTGGTCGGTTCGTCCAGGGGCGGCCGGGGAGGCAGCAATCGGCGGCGGCCATGGGGCGGTTAGGGTTTCGGTCATACAGAGAAGGTACTGAGGGAGGGAGCACTCGAGGTGGGGAAGGACGTAGAGGAAGAGCCGGCAGGGCTTCTCAGCCCTTATCTTCTATCGCCAGCAGAGAGGCATGAGGTGACGAGGAGGCCCCGACGGCGGCCACGCAGCAGCTTGCTACTTGCATTCTGTCCAGAGGAAGAAGAAGAAAGAAAAACAAATTACGAAAACCCCCTGAGAATTCTAAGTTTTACAAACTGGTCCTTTTCTAAAGAAAACAGAACATAAAATAACGTTTTGGGGGCCTTTTTGTGAACAGAAAATTTGGCAAAAAAACATTGTTGGAAAGCTCACAAAATTTCCAACCTAACCATGTTTTTGTTTGGTAAAATTGAATTACTTTTCAGTACAAAATTTTGGAACCCATTTTAAGTACTATTTGTGGTATTTTCTCAAACCATTTAAATTGGTTAAAACATGATTTAAATTTTTGTTTCATGCATGTATGAGATGAACACATACCACACACCCTAATGTAGCAAAATTTCGGGTGTTACAGTTTATGTCTCGGGGGGATTAAATAGGCGAAAAGGCAGAGGCGGTGGAGGCCTGGGGGCCCCACACCACCCCCCAGCGCGACCAAGGGGGGTGCGCCGCCCTATGGTGTGGGCCCCCTGAGGCCCCCCTCCGGTCTCTTCGGCACTCCGTGGAACCTTCGGGAATTCTAAGACTTCCGGGCTTCGAATTTTCCAATTCCGAGAATATTTCCAGAACAACTTTTCTGAAACTAAAAACAGCGGAAAACAGGGAACTAGCTCTGTGGCATCTTTTCAATAGGTTAGTTCGTAAAATCGATAAAAAGTATATAAAATGTATAGCAAACATGTGGGAAAAAAATAAGAAAACAACATGGAACATCAGAAATTAAGGATACGTTTATGACGTATCAAAATCCCCAAGCTTAGTTCCTACTCGTCCTCACTAGTAGTCTCTAGATGATCATCATCATGCATGCTAAGATCCCAGTCAACCTCCCTGTAGTTCCAGTTGCGATACGGAATCCGAGCAAGAGGAGGTGGTGGAGCATCGGGAATGTTCATTGCAGTCATGATGGCACTCTGGTTTTTGAGAATCTTGTGATGCTCACTATAAGCATTGTAGTTCTCCTTGTGAATGCACACGTTCATGCATAGCACCTTCTCGATAGGATGCACCACCCAAGATCTCTTCTTGGTTCACTTCCTAGTAGTAGCACGCTTTCATGCGAGGATCACGATGGCCACTCCCGGTAGCACCAACATCATGTGTTGCCTGCTCAACATGGGCACGCTTCTTGTACAACTTGACGTCCTTGTGTGGCTCACAGTCTGATTCAAGACTCTCATTTACAGGATACTTGGACTTGACAAGTCTCATGATGAAGGGAGCAATAGTTTGGCACCTTGCTATGAAAAACAACATAGTGGATCTCGTGGAAGATAAAATCCATCACATCAACTTTGTGGGTTACTAAGTTCTCCATATCTCCCTAAGTGAAAGTCATATAAGCATGATGCATCAAGTTCACCAGACCACCATGAATCTCATCATTGGTGCCAGCACTAGGAGCAACGGACTCACGGAACATATGCAGAAGGATATCATACAGAGGATAGAGCCCCTTAGCAGAGCCCACAATGCCAGTAGCACCATGCAGCTCAGATAGCTTGTTCTTGTCATAATCCACACCATGAACATGCATTCGTGCATCCTGGGGCACCGAGAGAACAGCAAAAGGGTAGCCAAGCACCACAGAAAACTCGTGGAAAGTAGCAGAAAGCTGATGTTGCTCGGACATCCAAGTCATACGAATATCCTTGGAGTTATCAAAAACCACAATGGCAAAGAAATGTTGGATCATAGGAATGTTGAATGAACACTAGATCTCCATAAGATGACGCAGAGCGAGAGCCTCCACGACATTCACTACATTGCTAAAGTACTCAGGACAGGCTGCTAGGTGCTGAAAGTTGATCTGCTTCATGGGACATATGGACTTGCTCATGGTGGTGTACACTTGCTTGCATAGAGACTCTTGCTCCAAATGTCAAAAGCATGAATCGATCATAGTGTCATGCGGAGCATCAGAAAAGAGATTCTTGTTGCGCCAGGTCTTGAACTCAGCCACTAACATGTTCTGCAGATCGAGTGTATCTTTTCCCTTTTTCTAGGCTGCAAGATGAGCTGCCCTTGTCGCATCCCGAGTACGCTCATAGTTTTGCTGATCTTCACGTTGACGCTGCCGAATGGCTGTCTCATCCACAAGGACCCCTTGTTTGTCTGGAATCAGCTTCTAGAACTTCTTGCAACCACTAGTGCCCTTTGGGCTGGCAGCTCGAACCATCTGCACGGGAATAGATAGAGAGGGGGAAATAGGAATAAAATGATAAGGCTCATGTTCGTTAATGGGTGAGGGGAGGCAGCAGGTTACTGGAAAAAAAGTGGAACGGGTTGGAAATTCCGGTGTGGAGAGGAAATTTCTAGGGGGGGAGGCCGAAATTGCAGCCTGGGCCGAAAATTTCCGGTCTGGAAAATTTCAGCTGCAGAGAGGAATATGGGGCCTGTTGCAATTTCAGCGAGTAACAAGTAGGCAACACTAAACATGAAACATGTACTTCTCTGTCCAAAAGTTCAGTGCAGGCCGAATATTCCGAGCCTCAGTGAAATTTCCGGGGGCGGAAATTCCGGTGTTCGACCGGAAATTTCCAGCTTTGGAAATATCACACGAGGGTCAGGAATGTTGGCCTGCGGAGAACTCGTGGAGAGGGAAGGACACGAATCGAGTTTAGCCAGGAAAGGGGATGGGAAGAAGCCGCAGGAATCTGCCAAAAAAAAAAGAACACGGGAACCCTAGGTTGAAGAAAAGGGAGCGCCAGGGGAACCTATCGGGATCCAAGATGATGGAACCAACAAGGAGGAAGCCCCTCCGCACCGAGAAGGATCCAGAGGGAGAGAAGCCGGAGCAAGGCAGCCTCGGGGAGGTCTTGGCGGCGGCAGCAGTTTCTGGGGCGAGAGGAAGGAGAGGTGGCGGGGGTGGACGAACTGCGCGAAGCGCAGTCCACCCCGTCGCATTATATAGGCCCCGAAAACTACCCCGGATTATTCTGTTAAGGGGACCAGAAAATTCCAGGGTCCAGAAATTCCGTGGAAAACGAACGGAAATTTCTAGGGTCTGAAGATTTGTCACGGAAAATTCTTCCCTAAATTTCCAGACGTGTTCTGTGAGCAGGACACGAGAGGAAACAGGGGGATTTTCTTGTACAAGTACCTGGACACCGGAAATTTCCCGGCCTATGGCCGGAATTTTCGGGCTTCTAGAGGCAAGAATTCCAAAGGTAAACAATGGACACGAACATGAGAAAAAATTTGATTTTGGAAAATGGAAAGCATGGTTTCTGAGATAAGAAGGGGGCCTAGGATAGAAAAACTCGAACTAATAAGAGAGGCATACCTGAGCTTGCAAAGATCAATCGAGAAAATCCAAACTCAAGTAATTGTATCGACATGATGAAACAACAAGCTGAAAAATAGAAAAACACATGCGAAAGGCAGAACCACAAAGAACCAAACCTCTCAAGAGAGAGGGTTGGTGGAAGGAGCCACCATGTTTGAGTGTGTGCCTTGGCGCCACGAAGATATATCTTGGGCCCAAAATCACTACTCACATTGAATCACAGCAAGTCATAAAATAACTAGATATGCATAAAGCTTGATTTCACATAATAAGAGGAGTGTTGACTCATTAACTGAGCTACACTTCCCCTATGTCTATGCCTACATCCAATCCAAATAACACGTATAATATAGGTACTTATTCAAGGTATCAAGTGAAGTTAGACGAATAGATGACATTTAGTTCATTCCTAAAACCCCTAAATCTTGGTTCATCAAGGGCCTTCGTGAAGATGTCCACAAGTTGATCCTTCATAGACACATAAGAGAGACCAATATCGTCCTTCTCAACATGATCCCGAATGAAATGGTTACGACTCTCAACGTGCTTCATCTTGGAGTGAAGAACGGGGTTGTCGGCGATCTTCATGGCACTCTTATTGTCGCATAGAACAGACACTTTGTCAAAATTGACACCATAATTCTTCAATATTTGCCTCATCTATAGCAATTGAGCACAATAACTTGCCGCGGAGATGTACTCGACTTCGGTGGTGGAGAGAGCAATGCAATTTTGCTTCTTGGAAGACCAACGCACCAAGGAGTAACCAAGAAATTTGCAACCCCCGGATGTAGACTTCCTATCCGTCTTGTCTCCCACATAATCCGCATCCGAATACCGAATGAGCTGAAAACTTGAACCCTTGGGGTGGCAAAGACCAAAATTTGGGGTATGAACTAAATATCGAAAGATCCGTTTAACCGCTTCAAAATGTCTTTGCCTCGGAGAGGCTTGAAACCTTGCACATT
Source organism: Alopecurus myosuroides (assembly GCA_028641055.1). Lineage (NCBI taxonomy): Eukaryota > Viridiplantae > Streptophyta > Magnoliopsida > Poales > Poaceae > Alopecurus > Alopecurus myosuroides. The sequence continues at coordinate 183,527,079 of CM054058.1, forward strand.
TACCAACACTATACATGATATCCGATCTAGATGCACAAAGGTAAAGAAAAGAGCCACTCATGGAGCATTATACCTTTTGATCTACCTCTTTACCACCTGGATCGGGTTTCAAGTCAAGTGTTGTGGACATGGGAGTCTTCATAGGCTTGGCTTCATGCATGTTGAACCTCTTGAGCATGTCTTGGATATATTTGGCTTGCTTGATGAAGGTGCCTTCGGGGTGTTGCTTGATCTCAAAGCCAAGGAAATACACCAATTCTCCCATCATGGACATCTCAAACCTATCGGTCATAAGCTTCCAAAACTCTTCATTGAACTTGGTGTTAGTAGACCCAAAAATGGTATCATCCACATAGAGTTGGCATATGAACAAGTCACCTCCGGCCTTCTTGATAAAAAAAGATGGGATCGATTAAACCAACATTAAACCCACGATCTACTATAAACTCTTTAAGGTGCTCGTACCTGATGGTGCAGATCTTGCACTCGTTGGGATACCCCAAGAGGAGGGTGTGATGAGCACATCGGTAGGAGTTTTCCCCATAGTTAAGAACCAAGGTTATCAATCCAGTAGGAGAAGAAGGAACTTCGAAGGTTGATGCCACTGACGGTGGTGCTGGCACTTCACCGGTGTCAGCAACAACGTGGAACCTGCACACAACACAACCAAAATACTTTGCCCCAATGGAACAGTGAGGTTTGTCAATCTCACCGGTCTTGCTGAAAACAAAGATTAGACGTATAGTGTGGAAAAGCAGTGTATGCTTGCAGTAAGTAAAGAAAGCAGGAAATTGTTGTGGTTTGTTTAATAGTGTGGAAAAATGGACCGGGGTTCATAGTTTCACTAGTTCCGTCTCTCCATAAAAGATAGCATGTTGGGTGAACAAATTACAACTAGGAACTTGACAAATAGAGGTTGCACCGTAGTGCACAATATGACATGAAGATTACTATGCTATTTAGTGCGGGCATTACAACAAGATACATAGACCGACATCCATCTGCATCTATGACTAATAATCCACCCTCAGGTTTTCCCCCGAACCCCCTCAGGTATTAAGTTGCAAGCAAAAAATAATTGCATTAAACAAAGTGTGTAATGTAAGCAATGGTTATGCACGTGGGCACTCTCACCGCTATTTTCTTCCTAATGGCAATAGCACATCGTCCCCCTTCACGTTTTTTGTCACTCGAGCAAGGCAACAAGGAGGCATGAACCCACTATCAAGCATAAATACTCCCTCTTGGAGTCACTAGCAACTACTTGGCCAGAATAACCACTAGCAACGGAGAGCATGCAAGATCACAAATAACATATGCAAATAAAGACTATAATCAACTTGGCATAAGGTCAATATTCATCGGATCCCAGCAAACACAACACAGAGAATTACATAAGAACAATCTCGATCATGATAGGCAGCTCACGTGATCTAAACATGGAGGCATATGAGGAGAAGACAACCATCTAGCTACAGCTACGAACCCGTAGTCCAAGGATGAACTACTCACACATCACTCCAGAGGCAGGCATGGTGATGTAGAAGCCTCCGGTGATGATCTCCTCTCCGGCATGGTGCCGGAAACAGCTTCAGAACCCCCCTGATATGGGGTTGACGGTGATGGCGGATGCAGAACTTTTTCGAGGATTTTGATCAGGTGCCTAGGGTTTTCCATCCGGGTGCTTAAATAGGCAAAAGGGCAAAGGCGGTGGAGGTCGAGGGGGCCCACACCCATAGCTGGCGTGGCCAGGGGGCCGCGCCACCCTATGGTGGGGCCCCCTGCTGCCCCTCTTCGGCTCCTCTTCGGTCTTTTCGATGCTTCCGGGGAAAATAGGACTTCCGGGCTTCGAACTTTCCAATTCCGAGAATATTTCCGGAACAACTTTTCTGAAACTAAAAACAGCAGAAAACAAGGAACTAGCTCTGTGGCATCTTGTTAATAGGTTAGTCCGGAAAATCTATAAAAATGACACAAATAAGGGAGAAAACATGGAGCAATTGGCATACTATCATCATGGAGCATCAGAAATTAGGGATACGTTTATGACGTATCAGTACCACGCACGTGGAGCTTGATTAAGTCCATAGAGAGCCCTTATTGAGCTTATAGATATGATCGGGGTGGTTGGGATCCTTGAAACCCAGAGGTTGCTTGACATATACTAACTCATTAATGGGACCATTTAGGAAAGCACTTTTAGCATCCATTTTTTGTAACTTGCAATTACGATGAGATGCATATGAAAGCAAGATACGAATGGATTCAAGACAAGCTACATGGGAAAAGGTTTCACCAAAATCAACACCTTCGACTTCAGAAAACCCTTGAGCCACAAATCTCACCTTGTTGCGAATGATGATGCCATCTTTGTCTTGCTTGTTCTTGAACACCCACGTGGTGCCAACAACATTCTTGCAATCCTTGGGTCTTGGCACTAACTTCCACACTTTGTTGCGCTCGAAGTTGTTGAGTTCATCATGCATATCTTCAAGCCAATCTTGATCTTTGAGAGCTTCATATACTTTCTTGGGCTAAATGAAAGAGACAAAAGCATGTGCATTGCTAGAATCCGCCAATTTCCTTCTAGTGTAACCCTTCCTCGAACTTGCTCAAGAATCATGTCCTCCGTGTGACCCGCACACTCAAGACTTTGTAGCCTTCTATTTTCTCTTTGAGCTAGCATCTCCTCCAAAGTCTCCTTGGATATAGCTTTAGCATCACCTTCTTCATCGGAGTTATGTCAATCTTCATCTTGGCCTTGATCATCAATGGGTGAAGGATCACCACTTGGTTGAGATCTCATAACAATGGGAGGATATTGATCTTGGCCTTGATTGTTAGCTTGGCCTTGTTCATTACCTTTGCCTTGTTCATTAGCCTGAGGGTTTGGTTCATCTTCTTGGATAGCTTGTGTATCAACGGATGTAGTCAATGGCTCCACTTGAGTAGAGCATAGTCTTTCTCCCTCCGTCATCCAGTAACCCTCGATCGAGATTATTTCACCAATCCCCATTCTTCTTATGACGATGGGAGGAATTGCATCTCCTACAACACCGTGATCTATGCGCCCCCCTTGGGATCCATTATCCTCATCAAACACCACATCTATGGCTTCTTCAACTTGTCCAGTGGACTTGTTGTAGAATCTATAGGGGTGAGAAACCGGTTGCTAGCATGCCAAGCGGTGGAGACGGCTTCTGCCGGAATATTATAAGGAGAAGAGAACTCCGCAATTGTTCTCCTTGACGCATCCATTAATGTACAGTTATTCCTTTCCGCTACACCATTTTGTTGAGGGGTATAGGCAGTGGAATATTGGTGAGAAATCCCCTCTTCACTAAGAAATCCCACCACGGTGTAGTTCTTGAACTTGAAGCCATTATCACTTCGGATAGCCATGATGCTTGCATTATGTTGGCGCTCAACCAAAGTGATAAACTCAATGACTCTCTTTTGAGTTTTACTCTTCCTTTTGAAGAAATATGCCCAACAATATCTTGAGTAATCATCCACAACCACCAAGCGATACTTCTTGCCTCCAAGACTATCATAAGATAATGGACCAAAGAGATCCAAATGAACGAGGTCGAGAATTATTGAAGTGGTGATGGTGGTCTTGCTAGGATGGGGTTATCCATGTTGCTTTCCAACCACGCAAGAGCTACACACACAATATTTGGCAAACTTAGCATTCGTTAGTCCTAGAACATGATTGCCACTTTGAAGGTCATGCAACATCCTCATATTGGTGTGGGCTAACCGGTGATGCCAAATCGAAACCCCGGTCCTCTTTTTCCTCATACTGATAAATCCCTCCAAGTGACAATCATGTTCTCCTTATTAAAGAAAGAGGTAAAGCCGCAATGTGCAAGTTGACGGACTGTCGTGGTGGTATCACGTCAGATAGCTAAAGATGGGGCCGATGGACGCTGTCGAAACCGAGGAGGGATAGAGCGCTAAGAAGCGCACACGAAAGACACAAAGCACACACACGATCTACCCAGGTTTAGGGCCCTCGTGAGGAGGTAAAGCCCCTACTCCTGCATGTCTGTCTGTATAAGGTGGAATAACCGAGTTACAGTGTTGCTCCTTGAGCTGTTCTGGCTAGAGGAGTGATGGTGCAGGTCTTGTAGTCGTTGGGAGACCCCAAGAGGAAGGTATGATGAGCACAACAACAATTTTCCCTCAGTAAGAAACCAAGGTTTAATCGACCAGTAGGAGGAAGGAGTAACTTCAGAAGGTTGAAGCAGCTGAGATGCTAGGGCACACTACCGGTTCAGAAGCAACGTGGAACCTACACAACACAATCAAATCACTTTGCCCCAACGAAGCAGTGAGGTTGTCAATCTCACCGGTTTTGCTGAACACAAAGAGGTTAAACGTATGATGTGGAAAATAGTAGGAAAACAGTATGAAAGCAGTAAGTGTTTTATCAGTATGAGGAAAAATAGGACCGGGGTCCACGGTTCACTAGTGGTGTCTCTTCGAGAAAGATAAATAACATGTGTGGTGAACAAATTACAGCTCGACAATTGACAGAAATGAAGGCTGCACCGTAGTGCATATGCAAGACATAAATATTACTATGTGATTCATGCGGGCATTACAACAAAATACATAGACCGTTATCCAACTGCATCTATGACTAATAATCCACCCCCCGAATATCATCCGAACAAACATTGGGCATTAAGTTGCAAGCAACACATTATCGCCGTAAGAAAAGCGTCTAATGTAAACAATGTAAACTAGGTAAACACCGTTGTTTTCTCCCTAATGGCAATAGCACATCCTCCATCTGTCACGTTTCTGTCACTCGAGCACGGATGAAAAGGAGGCATGAGCCCACTATCGAGCATAAATACTCCCTCTTGGAGTTACTAGCATCTACTTGGCTAGAGCATCTACTAATAACGGAGAGCATGCAAGATCATAAATAAAATAAGCATAAAGATAACATCATAGATTGATAATCAGAAGACATATCATTCAACATTCATCAGATCCCAGCAAACACAACATGTAGCATTACATAAAGATGAGCTTGATCATTATAGGCAGCTCACAAGATCTAAATATGAGGTACAAAGTGGAGAGAACAACTATCTAGCTACTGCTATGGACCCGTAGTCCAGGGATGAACTACCCACGCATCACTTCAGAGGAGGGCATGGTGGTGTAGACCCCTCGGTGATGATTTCCCCCTCCGGCAAGGGTGCCGGGGAGAGCTCCAGAACCCTCCTGATCTCGGGATGACGGTGATGGAGGCCTCGGGTGTTTCTCGGGAAAAAGTGGGATCTCCCTACGGTTTTGTGTCTCCGGGGGATTAAATAGATGAAAGGGCAAAGGCGGTGGAGGCCTGGGGGCCTCACACCACCCACCGGCGCGACCAAGGGTGGGGGGCGCCGCCCTATGGTGTGGGGCCCCTGAGGCCCTCCACCGTGTCTCTTTGGGACTCCGTGGAACCTTCGGGAATTCTAAGACTTCCGGGCTTCGAATTTTCCAATTCCGAGAATATTTCCAGAACAACATTTCTGAAACTAAAAACAGCATTAAATAGGGAACTCGCTCAGTGGCATCTTGTCAATAGGTTAGTCGAGAAAATCGATAAAAATGACATAAAGTGTATAGCAAACATGTGGGAAACAATAAGAACACAACATGGAACATCAGCAATTAAGGATTCGTTTATGATGTATCAACATCCCCAAGCTTAGTGCCTACTCGTCCTCGAGTAGGTAAACGATAAAAACACATAATTTCTGAGGTGGCATGCTACTAACATAAACTTGATCATCAATAATGTAAAAGCATAAGTAAGCTGAGATCATAGAACTTTAACACAAGCATGATAAATAGAACTTTAATAATAAAGCATAGCAATCACCTTGCATCATGAGAAGTAACTCAAATAAAAGATCATGAACAACAATGCAAAGAAAGATATACGTTTGTTTCAAGTATAGAGAGAACATGTAAAAGTGATATTTCGCTAGTCCTTAAGAGTGGGGCAAAACATAAATGCCAGGACACCTTCAAAGTTCATGAGGAAGACTAGAACAAATAACTAGAGAACAAGCAATAACACATCATGAATCAATTAATAATGTATCTAGGACAAATGCACATAAAATTCAGAATGGCAAAAATGCTCTCTCAACCGTGCATAAAGTTAGAAGATGGAGACTCGACATAAAAGTAAAAGAAAGGCCCTTCGTAGAGGGAAGCATGGATCACTCATGTGCTAGAGCTTTTATTTTATTAAACAGAGGTATAAAAAGCTTGACACTCCTCCCAACCATCTTTCACAAACCATGGCTAACCGAATCCTCGGGTGCCTGCCAACAATCGCATACCGTGGAGGAGTGTCTATATTTTAAGAGAGGTGTATGCTTATGTCAACGAATGGTAAACAGAAAATACAGTACGTCACAAGCCAACTAGACTCGAAAGAGCGGCTCACATAGAAGGGCGCATCTGTGTAGAAGGTCATCCCTCTTTCTCTTTTGTTTACACAATTATGCTTTGACTGATAAATAAGGGGGAAAAATAGTGAAGAGAATTTGTGTTATTAATTTGGGGCTGGGCAACCCGCTGCCAGCTCTTCTATCATTGGATAAGCGGATGAAGCCACTAGTCCAGGGTGTGAAAGTCCAATCAACAAGTGAGATGAAGATTCTCTATTTACGTCCTCATGAGCTAAAACAAGAGCACAAAACATGAGTAATTTTGAAAGTTTTAAAGGTAACACATGAGCAATTTACTTTGGAGTGATGGTTAAATAACACATGTAGGTAGGTATGGTGGACACAATAGGAAAATTTTGGTTTTTGGGAGTTGGATGATGAGTAGATCTCATACTCAGTAAGGTGGAGGCTAGCAAAAGACTGGGAGCGACAAATCAAGAGAGCATAAGAGTCATAATCATGCATAGCGACATAAACATCATTAATCAAAGCATAAGTGGTACCACAAGTTAAAAAACTAAATGATCATGGAGGCTATTCGTGACTGGTTCATATTCATAAACATGGTGTGAGCATGCGCCAAGTCAACCAAATAAAACATTCAAAGGAGAACACCACAAATTTATGCTTCAATATGACAAGAACAGCTCATGATTCTTTCAATGGCACATTAAACACTCTCAACTATTTGAGGATAATCATTCTACTCAATAACCACAAGGCTTTAAAACTAAAATAACAGCTAGCATGATATGAAAAAGTCTAGCCACAGTCTATACAAGCTTCTACTTGCACCGTTAAAAATTCTACCTCAAGAAGCAGTTTCTTTTCCCAACAAGCACATACAAATAATGATTTAACAAAACCTATCTGAATGCTACAACAAGAAAACATGAGAGGACTCACGAAAAACTACTAAAACTAACAGATCTGAATAAGAGATGCAATGAAAACGAGATCTAAACAGGAACTTTTGCAACAACTAGAAAAAAACTAAGAATACTAGCATAGCAAGTATTCAAACGAAAAAGCGGAGCGTGTCTCTCTCCCAGACAAGGAATGATAGTATCCAACTATATTATTTCAGCAAGGAAAACAAAATAAAACAAAGGAAAACAAAAGAAAAACAAACAGACGCTCCAAGTAAACTTCATATGATGTGACCGAATAAAAATATAGTTTCACGAGAAATGACCTGATAGATAGTTGATGAAGAAGGGGATGCCTTGGGCATCCCCAAGCTTAGATGCTTGAGTATTCTAAAAATATGCTTGGATGAACCACGGGGCATCCCCAAGCTTTGACCTTGCACTCTTCTTGATCACATATATCACCTCTTCTCTTGACCCTTGAAAACTTCCTTCACACCACACTCAAACAGTGATTCGCATTAGAAGGTTAGTGCAACAATTAAAAATCCATTGGTTCTGTATGGAACAAGTTATATTGATACTTTTAAACATTAGCTACATCCACTGATGTTTCGTGAAGCAAAGAAATCCACTTGACATCGCAAAAGAGCAAATGCAAGAAAAATGGCAGAATCTTTCAAAACCAGAACAATCTGTAAAGAAGAATTTTTTCGAGGAACTTATGTTGCTCAGATAGAAAAACTTAAAGAACAAAAAAGTTGCGGAATTAGCTGAGTAATAAGCACAAAAAATTTCAGATCATTCTGATCTTCCTGGATTTTATACGATTTTTTACGGTGGACAGCAGAAATCTGTTTCCTGCGCAGAAATCCGAAAACCAACTCCAACTCTCGTCAGAAACCTTACTTGGCACTACTAAAACATGAAAAGAAATATACAAAGGAGTTTCTATAGAAGTATACAACCCCTTGACTCAAAGAAAACAGAGAAAAACAAAGCAAAAAATAAAACCATGGGTTATCTCCCAAGAAGTGATTTTCTTTAACGCCTTTTAGCTAGGCCCAGAAAAGTGGAATCAAGTATTTTCAAGTGAAGAAGCATCCAGATTGTAACTTGTTCGAATAACGGAATCAAAAGGCAACTTCATTCTCTTTCTAGTAAAGTGTTCCATACCTTTCTTGAGTGGGAACTGAAACTTAATATTCCCTTCTTTCATATCAATAACGGAACCAACAGTTCTAAGAAAAGGTCTTCCCAAAACAATTGGACAAGAAGCATTGCATTCAATATTCAAGACAACAAAATAAACAAGGACAAGAGTATTATTAACCATGATAAGAACATCATCAACTCTCCCCAAAGGTTTCTTTCTAACATTATCAATAAGACGAATATCCAAATATCAAGGTTCCAATAGTGGTAAATCAAGAATATTATAGAGTTTCTTGGGCATAACAGAGATACTAGCACCAAGATCACATAGAGCATTGCAATCAAAATCATTCACTTTCATTTTAATAATAGATTTCCAACCATCATCTAGCTTCCTTGGGATAGAGGCATCACATCTTAATTCATCTTCTCTAATTTGCATGAGAGCATTTGTAATATATTTTGTGAAAGCCATATTCGTATCACTAGCATTAAGAAAACTAGAAAGCTTTTGTAAGAACTTAATAACTTTAGTTATGTCTCAATCATAAATGTCAAGATCTTTTTTATCAACGATAATGGGACCATTATCTCCCATGTTTCTAAAAATTTCAGCACTTTTATCAGGAACATTTTTAGCAGTTTTGCAATTTTAGTAGCAGAAGTGGGAGTGTTTCCAACACCAATTACTTTACCATTGATAGTAGAAGGTTTTATAGCATGAGAAGTTTCAGTTTTACTAGTGGTTGTAATGGTGCAAACATTAGCTATATTATTCTTTCTACCTATTTCATCTTCTCTTTCCCATCTAGCATGCAATTCAGCTAACATTCTAACATTATCGTCAATTCGAATTTGGATAGCATTTAAAGTTTTAATTTATTTAAAATCATGAGGCATAACCTTTAGTTTCATAAAATCAACATCAAGAGCAAGACTATCAACTTTAGAAGCAAGAACATCAATTTTGCCAAATTTTTCCTCAACAGATTTATTAAAAGCAGTTTGTGTACTAATAAAATTCTTAAGCATGTTCTCAAGATCAGAGGGTACACTTTTATTGCTTTTGTAGGAATTACCATAAGAATCGCCATAAGCATTGCTATTATTGGGAGGATATGGCCTATAATTGTTGCTACCAAAATTATTCCTATCAGCATTGGTGTTGAAATTATTATTTTTAATGAAGTTCACATCAACATGCTCTTCTTGAGCAACCAAAGAGGCTAAAGAACATTATTTGGATCAATAGGAGCATGGCCATTCACAAGCATAGACATAATAGCATCAAGTCTTTCATTCAAAGAGGAGGTTTCTTCAACAGAATTTACCTTCTTACCAGTTGTAGCTCTCTCAGTGTGCCACTCAGAATAATTTACCATCATATCATCAAGAAGATTTTTTGCTAACCCCAAGGTCATGGACATAAAGGTTCCTCCAGCAGCTGAATCGAGAAGGTTTCTTGAAGAAAAATTCAGACCTGCATAAAAGGTTTGGATGATCATCCAAGTAGTCAGTCCATGAGTGGGACAATTCTTTACTAAAGATTTCATTCTTTCCCAAGCTTTAGCAACATGCTCATTATAAAGTTGCTTAAAATTCATGATGCTACTTCTTAAAGATACAATCTTAGCAGGAGGATAATATTTTCCAATGAAAGCATCTTTACACTTAGTCCAAGAATCAATATTTTTTCTAGGCAAAGATAGCAACCATTCTTTAGCTCTTCCTCTCAAAGAGAAAGGAAAAAATTTCAGTTTAATAATATCTCCATCAACATCTTTATATTTTTGCATCTCACATAGTTCAACAACATTATTAAGATGGGCAGCAGCATCATGAGTACTAACACCAGAAAATTGCTCTCTTATAACAACGTTTAACAAGGCAGGTTTTATCTCATAAAAATCAACAGTAGGAGCAGGTGGAGCAATAGGTGTGCTAATGAAATCATTATTGTTGGTGCTAGTAAAGACACACAACTTAGTGTTCTCAGGAGTAATCATTTTAGCAAGACTAAAAACAGGAATAAAACTACAGCTAGAATAAGAACTAAATTTTTTGTGTTTTTTATAAAGAGAAGCAAACAAGACAAAATATAATAAACTAAGCAAAACAAAAAGAAAGAAAATAGATTGGAAGTGAGAGACTCCCATTGCAGAAATTCTCTTCCTCCCCGGCAACGGTGCCAGAAAAATAGCTTGATGGTGCAGGTCTTGCACTCGTTGGGTGACCCCAAGAGGAAGGTATGATGAGCACAATAGCAGTTTTCCCTCGGTAAGAAACCAAGGTTTAATCGACCAGTAGGAGGAAGGAATAACTTCAGAAGGTTGAAGCAGCTGAGATGGCAGGGCGCACTACCGGATCAGAAGCAACATGGAACCTACACAACATAATCAAATCACTTTGCCCCAATGAAGCAGTGAGGTTGTCAATCTCACCGGTTTTGCTGAACACAAAGAGGTTAAACGTATGGTATGGAAAATAGTAGGAAAACAGTATGAAAGAGATAGCAGCACTATGAAAGCAGTAGGTGTTTTATCAGTATGAGGAAAAATAGGACCGGGGTCCACAGTTCACTAGTGGTGTCTCTCCGAGAAAGATAAATAACGTGTGGTGAACAAATTAGAGCTGGGCAATTGACAGAAATGAATGCTGCCTGCACCGTAGTGCATATGCAAGACATAAAGATTACTATGTGATTCATGCAGGCATTACAACAAATACATAGACTGTTATCCAACTGCATCTATGACTAACAATCCACCCTCCGAATATCATCCGAACAAACGTTGGGTATTAAGTTGCAAGCAACATATTATCGCCATAAGCAAAGTGTGTAATGTAAACAATGTAAACTAGGTAAACACCATTGTTTTCTCCCTAATGGAAACAGCATATCTTCCATCCGTCATGTTTCTGTCACTCGAGCACAGAGGAAAAGGAGGCATGAACCCACTATCGAGCATAAATACTCCCTCTTGGAGTTACTAGCATCTACTTGGCCAGAGCATCTAGTAATGACGGAGAGCATGCAAGATCATAAATAACATAAGCATGAAGCTAACATGATAGATTGATAATCATAAGACATAACATTCAACATTCATCAGATCCCAGCAAACACAACATGTAGCATTACATAAAGATGATCTTGATCATGATAGGCAGCTCACAAGATCTAAACATGAGGTACAAAGTGGAGAGAACAACCATCTAGCTACGGCTATGGACCCGAGTCCAGGGATGAACTACTCACGCATCACTTCGGAGGAGATGCATGGTGGTGTAGACCCCTCCAGTGATGATTTCCCCCTCCGGCAGGGTGCCGGGGAGAGCTCCAGAACCCTCTCGATTTCGGGATGACGGTAACTGCGGCCTCGGGTGTTTCTTGGGAAAAAGTGGGATCCCCTAGGGTTTATGTCTCAGGGGATTAAATAGGCGAAAGGGCAAAGGCGGTGGAGGCCTGGGGGCCCCACACCACCCCCCCGGCACGACCAAGGGGGGGCGCCGCCCTATGGTGTGGGCCCCCTGAGGCCCCCCTCCGGGTCTCTTCGGGACTCCGTGGAACCTTCGGGGATTCTAAGACTTCCGGGCTTCGAATTTTTCAATTCCGAGAATATTTCCAGAATAACTTTTCTGAAACTAAAAACAACAGAAAACAGGGAACTGGCTCTGTGGCATCTTGTCAATAGGTTAGTCTGGAAAATCGATAAAAATGACATAAAGTGTATAGCAAACATGTGGGAAACAATAAATAAAACAACATGGAACATCATAAATTAAGGATACATTTATGACGTATCAAGGAGGAAGAAGAAGTGTGTTCTCTCCCTCGTAGTAGTGAGTGAGTCTAAGGCTAGTAGAATGAAATCTCTCGCCAGCGTCTCTGTGTGTCGTCCCTTGCGCGGGAGGGCCTGGGACACCTTATATACTGGTGCCCAGGGATACAGGTACAAAGTACGGGTACAGAACACTGTAACTGAGCACACTCTGCCCACTACGCAGACGAAAGTCCAACGTGCGTCACCGCCTGTGTTAGCTCTATTGCCTCTGCCAAGGACAAGTCATGGCCACCCCCATACCTAGCCACTGCTCCCACGAAGATTCGCAGTTAGCAGTACGGGAGTGACCCTTCACCTAGTAACTTGAACCTGCATGCATGTACTGCTCCGTGGTATCAGGGATACACTTGTAGCATTGACCCCCGTCCGATATCAGAGGTACTCCTCGTATGTCGGCTTCTCCAAGCCGAACTCGGGTAACTCGGTTGAGTTTCTTCTATCAAACATAATACCTGCAAGGTTATTCCGACGTACTACATATATGTCGATCATGGTATGCTGCTATGACCGTACCGGCCATATGTCGGTTAACCTTCACTTGGTCAACATCAGGACAACACTTTTCTCCTATCATGACCCTACCCGGGGGTAGGCCCCCCAAAATTAGTCCCCGAAGCTGGTGCGGTCCTGCAGACCCGGATGAAGGGCCACGACAGCTTTCCCAAATAATAACCATACGCTGCACAACCGACACAACTTATGTTGGTCTAGCCTTTTGGGTTCGAGCTGATCCTCATCCAATGGTGAGCACTTGCCCAATATCCGACATAATTTATGCCAGATTATCACTTGTGCTGGAGCTGGCACTTAGCGAATCCTTATACTTTATGTTATATCGGTTGCTCCGAGATATGGGAAACTTCCTCGTTTTCTCCACTCAACGGATAAGACACGCGGCAAAAAATTACTGCCTATCGCCTCGTTTCACGCGCGCTAACGGTGTTGTCACATCACACGCGTCACGCATGCCTACAAGTCCCACTCGTTGTCCAATCGCTTTAGGTATTCGAGTGCACGTCGCCGGATTCAGCAGGATTTACTGCGCTTCTAGGAACGGTTGCCCTTCGGTGCCATCATGGGCACGTTTGATTGTTGTGGTTACTAGAGATCGTGCGCAGTTAATCCCACGCTGCACCACCTCCCATAGGTTTAAATAGCGGGCCGGGGGCGAAGCGCTGCACACTTCCCCCGCACGCTCCCATCTTCCCCTTCTTTGCACAGAACGCAGAGCACCACGCCACCGCGCAGCGCTGCTCTCTGAACACCGCACGCCACCGCCATGCAGCGCACGAAGTTCCAAACACCTTCGTGTTTCTTTGCACTGATGCATGTGAACACACGTTTGTTGGGAGACCCCAAGAGGAAGGTATGAAGAGTGCAGGAGCAAGTTTCCCTCAGAAAGAAACCAAGGTTGAATCGACCAGTAGGAGGAAAGAGTAACTTCATAAGGTTGAAGCAACTGAGATGGCAGGGCGCACTACCGGTTCATAAGCAACGTGGAACCTAGACAACACAATCGAATCACTTTGCCCCAACGAAGCAGTGAGGTTGTCAATCTCACCGGTTTTGCTAAACATAAAGAGATTAAACATATGGTGTGGAAAATATTAGGAGAACAGTATGAAAGCAATAGTAATAGTATGAAAGTAGTAGGTTTTTTATCAGTATGAGGAAAATGGACCGGGGTCCACAGTTCACTAGTGGTGTCTCTCCGTGAAAGATAAATAACATGTGTGGTCAATAAATTACAGCTGGGCAATTGACAGAAATGAAGGTTGCACCATAGTGCATATGCAAGACATAAAGATTACTCTGTGATTCATGCGGGCATTACAAAAAAAATACATAGACCGTCATCCAACTCCATCTATGTCTAATAATCCACCCTCCGAATATCATCCGAACAAACGTTGGGTATTAAGTTGCTAGCAACAGATTATCGCCATAAGCATAGTGTGTAATGTAAACAATGTAAACTAGGTAAAAACCATTGTTTTCTCCCTAATGGAAACAACACATCCTCCATCCGTCATGTTCGTGTCACTCGAGCATAGATGCAAAGGAGGCGTGAACCCACTATCGAGCATAAATACTCCCTCTTGGAGTTACTAGTATCTATTTGGCCAGAGCATCTACTAATAACGGAGAGCATGCAAGATCATAAATAACATATGCATGAAGATAACATGATAGATTGATAATGAGAAGACATAGCATTCAACATTCATCAAATCCCATCAAACACAACATGTAGCATTACATAAAGATGATCTCGATCATGTGAGGCAGCTCATGAGATCTAAACATGAGGTACAAAGTGGAGAGAACAACCATCTAGCTACTGCAATAGACCCGTAGTCCAGGGATGAACTACTCACGCATCACTTCGGAGGAGGGAATGGTGGTGTAGACCCCTCCGGTGATGAATTCACCTCCCGGCAGGGTGCCGGGGAGAGCTCCAGAACCCTCCCGATCTCGAGATGACGACGACGGCAGCCTTGGATGTTTTTCGGGACCAAGTGGTATATCTCTAGGTTTTACGTCTCGGGGGGGGGGGGTATAAATAGGCGAAAGAGGAAAGGCGATGGAGGCCGGGGGGCCCACACCACCCCATGGCGCGGCCGGGGGGCGCGCCGCCCTATGGTGTGCCCCCATGAGGCCCCCCTCCGGGTCTCTTCGGGACTCCGTGGAACCTTTGGGAATTCTAAGAATTCCGGGCTTCGAATTTTCCAATTCCGAGAATATTTCCAGAACAACTTTTCTGAAACTAAGAACAATAGAAAACAGGGAATTGGCTCTGTGGCATCTTGTCAATAGATTAGTCCAGAAAATCGATAAAAATGACATAAAGTGTATAGCAAACATGCGGGGAACAATAAGAAAACAACATGGAACATGAGAAATTAAGGATACGTTTATGACGTATCAACATCCCCAAGCTTAGTTCCTACTCGTCCTCGAGTAGGTAAACGATAAAAACACATAATTTCTGAGGTGACATGCTACCAATATAAACTTGATCATCAATAATATAAAAGCATAAGTAAGCTGAGATCATAGAACTTAAACACAAGCATGATAAATTGTATTTTAATAATAAAACATAGCAATCACCTTGCATCATGAGAAGTAACACAAATAAAAGATTATGAATATCAATGCAACAAAAGATATACGTTAGTTTCAAGTATAGAGAAAACATGTCAAAGTGATATTTCGCTGGTCCTTAAGAGTGGGGCAAAACATAAATGATAGGACACCTTGAAAGTTCATGAGGAAGACTAGAACAAATAATTAAATAACAAGCAATAAAACATAAGAATCAATTAATAATGTTTGTGAGACGAATGCACATAAAACTCAGAATGGCAACTATGCTCTCTCAACCATGCATAAAGTTAGAAGATGGAGACTCAACATAAAAGTAAAAGAAAGGCCCTTCATAGAGGGAAGCAACGATCAACTCATGTGCTAGAGCTTTTATTTTATTAAACATAGGTATAAAAAGCTTGACACTCCTCCCATCCATCTTACACAAACCATGGCTAACCGAATCCTCGGGTGCCTGCCAACAATCACATACTGTGGAGGAGTGTCTATATTTTAAGAGAGGTGTATGCTTATGTCAACGAATGGTAAACAGAAAATACAAGTATGTCACAAGCCAACTAGACTTCAAAAGAGCGACTCCCATAGAAGGATGCATCTGGGTAGAAGGTCATCCCTCTTTCTCTTTTGTTTACACAATTATGCTTTGACTGATAAATCAGGGGCAAAAATAGTGAAGATAATTTGTGTTATTAATTTGGGGCTGGGCACCCCACTGCCAGCTCTTCTATCATTGGATAAGTGGATGAAGCCACTAGTCCAGGGTGTGAAAGTCCAATCAACAAGTGAGATAAAGATTCTATATTTACGTCCTCATGAGCTAAAACAGGAGCAGATACACGAGTAATTTTGAAAGGTTTAAAGGTAACACATGAGCAATTTACTTTGGAGTGGCGGTTAATTACCATATATAGGTAGGTATGGTGGACACAATAGGAAAACTTTGGTTTTTGGGAGTTGGATGCACGAGTAGAGCTCATACTCAGTACAGGTGGAGGCTAGCAAAAGACTGGGAGCGACAAATCAAGAGAGCATAAGAGCCATAATCATGCATAGTGACATAAACATCATTAATCAAAGCACAAGTGGTACCACAAGTTAAAAAACTAAATGATCATGGAGGCTACTCGTGACTGGTTCATATTCATAAACACGGTGTGAGCATGCGCCAAGTTAACCAAATAAAACATTCAAAGGAGAACACCACAAATTTATGCTTCAATATGACAAGAACAACTCATGATTATTTCAATGGAACATTAAACACTCTCAGCTATTTGGGATAATCATTCTAATCAATAACCACAAGGCTTTAAAACTAAAATAACATCTAGCATGATATTAAAAAGTCTAGCCACAGTCTATACAAGCTCCTACTTGCACCGTTAAAAATTCTACCTCAAGCAGCAGTTTCTTTTCCCAACAAGCACCATACAAACATGCTTTAACAAAACTCTCTAAATGCTACATCAAGAAAACATAAGAGGACTCACATAACACTACTAAAACTAATAGCTCTGAATAAGATATGCAATGAAAACAAGAGCTAAACAGGAATTTTTGCAGCAACTAGAAGAAAAACTAAGAATACTAGCATATCAAGTATTCAACCGAAAAAGCGGAGCGTGTCTCTCTCCCAAACAAAGAATGCTAGGGTACAAATATATTATTACAGAAAGGAAAACAAAAGAAAACACAAGAAAAACATAAGCTCCAAGTAAACTTCATATGATGTGACTCAATAAAAATATAGTTTCACTAGAAGTGGCCTGATAGATTGTTGAAGAAGAAGGGGATGCCTTGGGCATCCCAAAGATTAGATGCTTGAGTCTTCTTAAAATATGCTTGGATGAACCACAGGGGAATACCCATGCTTTGACCTTGCACTATTCTTGATCACATATATCACCCTCTTCTCTTGACCCTTGAAAACTTCCTTCACACCACACTCAAACAGTAATTCGCATTAGAGGATTAGTGCAACAATTAAAAATCCATTGGTTTTGTATGACACAAGTGATATTTATACTTCTAAACTTTAGCTACAGCCACTGATGTTTCGTGAATCAAAGAAATCCACTTGACATCGCAAAAGAACAAATGCAAGAAAAATGCCAGAATCTGTCAAAACCAGAACAATCTCTAAAGAGGAATTTGTTCGAGGCACTTAAGTTGCTCAGATAGAAAAACTTAAAGAACGAATAAGTTGTGGAATTAGCCGAGGAATAAGCACACGATATTTCAGGTCATTCGGATTTTTCTATGATTTATACTATTTTTTACGGTGGACAGCAGAAATCTGTTTCCTGCGCAGAAATCCTAAAACCAACTCCAACTCTCGTCATAAACCTTACTTGGCACTACTAAAACATGAAATGAAACATAAAAAGGAGTTTCTACAGAAGTACACAACCCCTTGACTCAAATAAAATAGAGAAAAACAAAGCAAAAATAAAACCATGGGTTATCTCACAAGAAGTGATTTTCTTTAACGCCTTTTAGCTAGGCCCAGAAAAGTGGAATCAAGTATTTTCAAGTGAAGAAGCATCCAGATTGTAACTTGTTCGAATAACAAAATCGAAAGGCAACTTCGTTCTCTTTATAGTAAAGTGTTCCATACCTTTCTTGAGATGGAACTGAAACTTAATATTCCCTTCTTGCATATCAATAACGGAACCAACAGTTCTAAGAAAATGTCTTCCCAAAACAATTGGACAAAAAGCATTGCATTCAATATTCAAGACAACAAAATCAACAAGCACAAGAGTATTATTAACCATGATAATAACATCATCAACTCTCACCAAAGGTTTCTTTCTAACATTATCAATAAGACGAATATCCAAATAATAAGGTTCCAATGGTGGTAAATCAAGAATATTATAGAGTTTCTTGGGCATAACAGAGATACTAGCACCAAGATCACATAGAGCATTGGAATCAAAATAATTCACTTTCATTTTAATAATAGGTTCCCAACCATCATCTATCTTCCTAGGGATAGAGGCTTCACATCTTAATTCATCCTCTCTAATTTGCAAGAGAGCATTTGTAATATGTTTTGTGAAAGCCATATTCATAGCACTAGCATTAGGACAACTAGAAAGCTATTGTAAGAACTTAATCACTTCAGCTATGTTGCAATAATCAAAATCAATATATTTTTTATCAAATAAAATGGGACCATTGTCTCCCATGTTTCTAAAAATTTGTCGTACCCGGACTTCTAGAGGATACTCGCAGTTCCGTTGAACAGTAGTTGATTGGATTACGGGGCTTACCGGCACCCGCATCTCTTACGAGTAGGCCAACACACGGATGTGTGACAACCAACCCCTACTGTTCATCGTCTACGTAAACCATCCCATAGAAATCAGGATACTACCATTGACGCACTTCATACCATACACACATGGTACGTCAACGGCGTTGAACAAAATGATAACACAACATATCTCTAAGACACAAAAGATGGAAATAAGTTGCAAATGGCTCTCACTAGAGCAGAGATAGCAAATACAATCATCCAGAGGACACATGTCCCAACATAACATCATTACATCACAGCGGAAGGATTCAACATGTCTGAGTACAGACACGATCCAAATAGGCCTAAGAGGCCGGAAAACAAAAAGACGGAGCCCATCCACGAAGTCTCGGATCCTGCCCGGGTCCGCTATCTACTCGTCAGCAGCCTCGTCATACTCCACGTAGTAGCCACCATGGTGATCCTCGGAACGTAGTCTGCGGAAACCACAGCCCCAAAGGGGTCAGTACATAAACGTACTGGCAAGCAAGACTCACAATTCACCAAAGTGTAACCCGTCAACACCAAGCACATATGCTTTGGGTTCAACGGAAGGAAGGGGATATAAAATATGCTGCAACTGGCTGCTCTAACCAACTACAGAGTTACTACCACTTCCGGCTAACAGAAAGAAGATAAGATAGCGTATCGTAACCAACTATAACTAACCACCAAACAAACCCATCCTGGATCTCGCCCCTTATCCAAAGAAGCAATCCGAGGATAACTCACACAGTTGGATTAGTGAGGGTTCAGATTGTGTGTCATTAAGCTTATTACTAGTCAGATTGTTAATCATTAGGTTTAAGTTGTCCTGAGTACTTGTTAGCCAGTACTTTCACCAAGTAATCCATAACCGCGGAAAACACGGCTTCTCGAGAAGATTTATCCCTGCAGGGGTGCACCAATTTGGCCGTACACGTAAGAATAACCCGCCAGATGGGAAGGCCTTTCCCACCAAGCGGGGCACTCAACACAACTCAACTCTTCTTCGCATCAAGCCCAAAGAACCCCGTGCAGTGAGCGCACGGCTAATCAAGCCCCACGAAGAAAAGGGGACCCTCATAGCACTCTAAGAACGTGTCTCCCTAAATGCCGACTACAAAAGTTCCACCCTGGCCTGGGCTCGCAAAAACATGCATGCGGCAAATGGAACACCCGAACTAAATGAGGCGATTTGGACGAGATGCGAATCGAATCAAATTGAGGGGGGCGCCCATACACGCTTCCCACATGCGGTTAGTGTGCTCATCATGGATCAGTAGACAAGACCCTTTTCCTAATTAGGGTCGACACTAGCAGGCCTCAAAACCACGCAGGGCCTCCTGCCGGTGCCTTATCATCAAATTATTATTTACTCAAATTTAGCAGGTTGATTGATTATCATCGAGCCCCCAGAACGTAATGAAATAGTAACAGAAAGTAACGGGTAACAGACTCAAGAAAAACAACCCTAAGCATGCTAGTAAGACACGGGCAACAAGCAATGGGGTTATAGGTGTGGAGGTGAGGCAATATCAGGGTTAAAGGATATCATGTGATAGGTTCGTAACAGAAGCAACTAATCATAGGGCTAGCAGAATAGACAACGGAAAGTATCGGTAACCAATGTTGAAAGGAACACAGTGGTTCATGTGAGTGAATACTTGCCTGCAAACCCAGCAGCCTGGTACTGAGCTAGATCCTTAGAAGGGGTGTCGTAAGTATCGTCGGTCTCAACGTCGTCGTTTATCCGAGAAGAAGCAAACAAACAACGCAGAGAGACAAACAATCAATAACATGGCATAATGCACAAACATGGGATGATGCATGACCATTTAGTTGATGCATCAAAATTAAACCAGTTGACATGGTAACAGGTTTAAATGGACCCACATGCAATTTGAGTTGCACATGAAAAGCCCATGAATTATGGTTGAATTAATTGTTTTACAACTAAGCAACATGTGAAAGTGGATTAGCATGATGCATGGATGAGGAAAACAGCAAAATAACAACAATAGAATCAATTGGAAATAAGATTTGACAAGTTGGGAATTTGTTTATTAAGTTTTGGAATTTTGGTTCCTTAAAGGTGTCACACAAGCATTTATTGTTTTCACCAATTTTAATTGTTCAAAACAAATAACAAAATTCATATTTGGAAAGAACACACAATTTTAGGTGGAATACATGTTTCACTTGTTGAAAAAGGATTTCAAATAAATTATTTATGAATTAAACAAGTTTAAGCAAGAAATAAATGAATTTAATTCAAACATGAACTTATTTGAATTTTTATTTGTTCAAAACATTGATTGAAGTTCATATTTGAAAAGGTTATTCTTTTATGGTTTGAAAACATATTTTATATGTTCAAAAGAAATTAGTTTGATCAAGTTATGAATTTAGCAATATTAAATGAATCAAACAAGATTTAAATTATTTAACCAATTTTAATTATTCAAAACATGAAAAAAAGTTTATATTTGGAAAGGTGGTTTCATTTTGCATGGAAAACATATTTTATTTGTGGAAATTGGATTTAAAATGAGCAAGTTATTATTTTGGCAATTTTAAATGCATGAAATAAGAAACAGTTGTTTTCAGCAATTTAATTTATTCAAAACAGCAAACAAAGTTGATATTTGAAAAGTATATGAAAAATTGATTGGAAAACATATTTAGTTTGTGGAATTTGGAATTTTTATGAACAAGTTATGATTTTTGCAAAATTAAGTGAATTAAACAAGAATTCAAATATTGCACCAATTTAAAATATTCAAAACAGTAAACAAATTTTATATTTGGATAGAGCATTTAATTTGGTACAGAAAACATGTTTAAAAAGTTGAATTTGGAGTTGAAATGATTTATTTATGCAATTTACAAGTTTGAGGTGCAATCTGCCATTTTTATTACATCTAGGGACTTAGAAATATTTTACAGGGATCTAGAATTAATTAGCAGGGACTGGGTTGTGATTTCTGTGAAGGTTCTGTACCAAACAAAAGGAAAATAAAAGTTTTGGTTTAATTTGCGGGAGGGGGACTCGAACCCCTGCCCTCTGCCGTGAGCGCAAGGGACAGTACCAGTGGGGTGCTGTTCGATTTGTGATGGGAAAGGCAGCGCGGGGGGTATAAGGTGGTGGTGCGGGTTTTAACTGAACTGCAGATGTTCAGTTCGCATGAACAGCGACAGGGCGGAAAGGGCCGCCGGCGTGCGTGCTGCTGTGCTCGCCGGGGCTCCGTGCGGGCGTGGACGTGCTGTGGGGTGTGCGGGGCACGAGAGGGAGGAGGGGAGGGGAGCGAGAGGGAGAGAGGGAGCTCACCTCGAGTCCCTCGAGGGAGGCAGCGACAGGGCGGAGCAGGTGCAGCGGCCGGCGGGAAATCGAGGATGGCGGCGGCGTCTCCATGGCTCCCGGCCACCGCCGAGGGGTGGAGGAGGAAGCCCGCGGTGGGGAGGCTCCATTCCCGCGCCGAGCACGGGCGGTAAGGCCTCGGAACGGCGGCGATCGCCGGAGGGAAGGTGGAGACTTTCGGTGGGGTACAGGTTGTGCAGATTCAGAGAAATACAGAGACTTGGAGCAGAGAAGTAGATGAGAGGGAGAGGGGAGAGAATGGAGGCGAGGAGAGGGAAGAGAGGGAGCTAGGGCAGAAGGAGGGCTCGAGGTAGGGTTTAATAGGAGGAGGGGGCGCTGCTCAGCCGTCCCTGCTCCTCTGCCATCGACGTGGAGACCTCCAGATTGCAGCCGTACAGGGAAGAAGAAGGGCGAAGGGGTATTGGGCCTGGGGAGGTGAGTTGGGCTGGGCCTGCTGCTCTTCTCTCTCTTGTTTTATTCTTTTTGTTCTATTTTTTTTTGCTGAATAGAAATAGGAAGAGAATGAGGGTTTTTGGGTGTGAAATTTTAGGGGATAATTTTTGTAGATTGTTTATTTATTGCAGCAGCACAAAGTGCACTTTTGTTTGTTCAAAAAGATTTGAATTTAGGTGCTGTTTGAAATTTGTTTAAAATTTGAATGAGATTGATATTAATTGAAAATAATTGACATGATGCCATTAATTTAAAATTCAAGTTTCTTGGAAGCAAGTGGATGAATTACTTTGTAATGTTCATAATTCCAAATTGGGTTGCTGTTTGGAAACTTATTTGAATTTGAAAGCAATTTGAATTGATTGAATTATTAAAAGCCAATTTTAAATAGTTTGAACCTTATGGTTTAAGGAAACAAATGGTTGTTTTATTTGAACTTTTATTTGGAAGAATTGTAACATAACAAGTATGAACAATTATTTGGATGTTGGTTTGGAATTTCAAATGTTTTTGGTATTAGATGAATTATTGATTAGAAACAAAACAATAGTTTTGGAATCACAACTTTTATGGAAACAAATGATTGTTTTGATTAGAAATATTCATTTGGAAATTGTAACATCACAAGGATGAAATAAAAGGTTTAAAATTTGGTTTGAAATTCAAATAGAAAACAAAGGAAAACAAATGAAAACAGTTGGAAAACAAAGCAAAACAGAGGAAAACAAATGGAAAACAAGCAAAACAAATGCAATGAACATGATGTCATGATGCAAAACATAAAATAACAGAGAGCAAACATTCTAATGGCTATTTTTCATACTTGGGATGTTACAAAACGCCCCCCCCTTGAAGGAATCGCGCCCCGAGATTCCTACTGAGAAAAGAAAAGGTCCGGATACTTCTTGCGAAGATCCTCGTGAGCTGTGACACGTGAAACACATCGTGCACCTTGGATATTTTTTTCTGGAAGTTCAAGACGATAGGCATTTCTGGCAACTCTTCTGGAAAGACGTCAGGGAATTCGCAAACCACCGGAACATTTTCAAGTAAAGTGAGAAGTTTTGCAACGAGGGTGTATAGTTGGATAGAACTTGATTCATTTGGAGAACAGACTATCTGGCCAGAAGGGTGGAACAGAGTTATTGATTAGACGCCGGTAGAAGAACTAAAGTGGAAAGCAACAAGAAGGTTTCAACGGACTAAAAGAATGTTGAGAAGAACAGGATATCAACATCGGGAAAACACGAGAACAAAACACTCCTGAGGTACTACGGAAAACCCATCCGGGCTTCTAAAGGATCAATATCTACTGCTTAAGGAATAGAGGATTTGCTTCCGGGGCTTACACGCCTCCGTTCTCAATCGTGAGTAGGCAACATGATAAATCATGTCACAACCACCTCCATTCCTATGGTCTAGTAGATATAACCATCCTAGAGAAACCAGAATTCGTGAAATCCTAACTTGAAAGTTTAGATGAGAAGGGAAAAACAACGTTGCACTTCCTTACCAGAAAAGGGAGGGTGGGTGGGGAAATAAGAAAAAGAACAGAATTCCTACTCTCACGTTTAATTTTTCCTATATAGCTACAAAATAGTTTCTAGACTCAACTGCGACCAGTAAAAAAGGGATCCTACAGGCAGACAGGCTCTGATACCATTTGTCGTACCCGGACTTCTAGAGGATACTCGCAGTTCTGTTGAACAGTAGTTGATTGGATTACGGGGCTTACCGGCACCCGCATCTCTTACGAGTAGGACAACACACGGATGTGTGACAACCAACCCCTACTGTTCATCGTCTACGTAAACCATCCCATAGAAATCAGGATACTACCATTGACGTACTTCATACCATACAGACATGGTACGTCAACGGCGTTGAACAAAATGATAACACAACATATCTCTAAGACACAAAAGATGGAAATAAGTTGCAAATGGCTCTCACTAGAGCAGAGATAGCAAATACAATCATCCAGAGGACACATGTCCCAACATAACATCATTACATCACAGCGGAAGCATTCAACATGTCTGAGTACAGACACGATCCAAATAGGCCTAAGAGGCCGGAAAACGAAAAGACGGAGCCCATCCACGAAGTCTCGGATCCTGCCCGGGCCCGCTATCTACTCGTCAGCAGCCTCGTCATACTCCACGTAGTAGCCACCATGGTGATCCTCGGAACGTAGTCTGCGGAAACCACAACCCCAAAGGGGTCAGTACATAAACATACTGGCAAGCAAGACTCACAATTCACCAAAGTGTAACCCGTCAACACCAAGCACAGATGCTTTGGGTTCAACGGAAGGAAGGGGATATAAAAGATGCTGCAACTGGCTGCTCTAACCAACTACAGAGTTACTACCACTTCCGGCTAACAGAAAGAAGATAAGATAGCGTATCGTAACCAACTATAACTAACCACCAAACAAACCCATCCTGGATCTCGCCCCTTATCCAAAGAAGCAATCCGAGGATAACTCACACAGTTGGATTAGTGAGGGTTCAGATTGTGTGTCATTAAGCTTATTACTAGTCAGATTGTTAATCATTAGGTTTAAGTTGTCCTAAGTACTTGTTAGCCAGTACTTTCACCAAGTAATCCATAACCGCGGAAAACACGGCTTCTCGAGAAGATTTATCCCTGCAGGGGTGCACCAATTTGGCCGTACACGTAAGAATAACCCGCCAGATGGGAAGGCCTTTCCCACCAAGCGGGGCACTCAACACAACTCAACTCTTCTTCGCATCAAGCCCAAAGAACCCCGTGCAGTGAGCGCACGGCTAATCAAGCCCCACGAAGAAAAGGGGACCCTCATAGCACTCTAAGAACGTGTCTCCCTAAATGCCGACTACAAAAGTTCCACCCTGGCCTGGGCTCGCAAAAACATGCATGCGGCAAATGGAACACCCGAACTAAATGAGGCGATTTGGACGAGATGCGAATCGAATCAAATGGGGGCGCCCATACACGCTTCCCACATGCGGTTAGTGCGCTCATCATGGATCAGTAGACAAGACCCTTTTCCTAATTAGGGTCGACACTAGCAGGCCTCAAAACCACGCAGGGCCTCCTGCCGGTGCCTTATCATCAAATTATTATTTACTCAAATTTAGCAGGTTGATTGATTATCATCGAGCCCCCAGAACGTAATGAAATAGTAACAGAAAGTAACGAGTAACAGACTCGAGAAAAACAACCCTAAGCATGCTAGTAAGACACGGGCAACAAGCAATGGGGTTATAGGTGTGGAGGTGAGGCAATATCAGGGTTAAAGGATATCATGTGATAGGTTCGTAACAGAAGAAACTAATCATAGGGCTAGCAGAATAGACAACGGAAAGTATCGGTAACCAATGTTGAAAGGAACATAGTGGTTCATGTGAGTGAATACTTGCCTGCAAACCCAGCAGCCTGGTACTGAGCTAGATCCTTAGAAGGGGTGTCGTAAGTATCGTCGGTCTCAACGTCGTCGTTTATCCGAGAAGAAGCAAACAAACAACGCAGAGAGACAAACAATCAATAACATGGCATAATGCACAAACATGGGATGATGCATGACCATTTAGTTGATGCATCAAAATTAAACCAGTTGACATGGTAACAGGTTTAAATGGACCCACATGCAATTTGAGTTGCACATGAAAAGCCCATGAATTATGGTTGAATTAATTGTTTTACAACTAAGCAACATGTGAAAGTGGATTAGCATGATGCATGGATGAGGAAAACAGCAAAATAACAACAATAGAATCAATTGGAAATAAGGTTTGACAAGTTGGGAATTTGTTTATTAAGTTTTGGAATTTTGGTTCCTTAAAGGTGTCACACAAGCATTTATTGTTTTCACCAATTTTAATTGTTCAAAACAAATAACAAAATTCATATTTGGAAAGAACACACAATTTTAGGTGGAATACATGTTTCACTTGTTGAAAAAGGATTTCAAATAAATTATTTATGAATTAAACAAGTTTAAGCAAGAAATAAATGAATTTAATTCAAACATGAACTTATTTGAATTTTTATTTGTTCAAAACATTGATTGAAGTTCATATTTGAAAAGGTTATTCTTTTATGGTTTGAAAACATATTTTATATGTTCAAAAGAAATTAGTTTGATCAAGTTATGAATTTAGCAATATTAAATGAATCAAACAAGATTTAAATTATTTAACCAATTTTAATTATTCAAAACATGAAACAAAGTTTATATTTGGAAAGGTGGTTTCATTTTGCATGGAAAACATATTTTATTTGTGGAAATTGGATTTAAAATGAGCAAGTTATTATTTTGGCAATTTTAAATGCATGAAATAAGAAACAGTTGTTTTCAGCAATTTAATTTATTCAAAACAGCAAACAAAGTTGATATTTGAAAAGTATATGAAAAATTGATTGGAAAACATATTTAGTTTGTGGAATTTGGAATTTTTATGAACAAGTTATGATTTTTGCAAAATTAAGTGAATTAAACAAGAATTCAAATATTGCACCAATTTAAAATATTCAAAACAGTAAACAAATTTTATATTTGGATA
This sequence comes from Alopecurus myosuroides, assembly GCA_028641055.1. Lineage (NCBI taxonomy): Eukaryota > Viridiplantae > Streptophyta > Magnoliopsida > Poales > Poaceae > Alopecurus > Alopecurus myosuroides. The sequence continues at coordinate 183,554,176 of CM054058.1, forward strand.
GAGCATTTAATTTGGTAAAGAAAACATGTTTAAAAAGTTGAATTTGGAGTTGAAATGATTTATTTATGCAATTTACAAGTTTGAGGTGCAATCTGCCATTTTTATTACATCTAGGGACTTAGAAATATTTTACAGGGATCTAGAATTAATTAGCAGGGACTGGGTTGTGATTTCTGTGAAGGTTCTGTACCAAACAAAAGGAAAATATAAGTTTTGGTTTAATTTGCGGGAGGGGGACTCGAACCCCTGCCCTCTGCCGTGAGCGCAAGGGACAGTACCAGTGGGGTGCTGTTCGATTTGTGATGGGAAAGGCAGCGCGGGGGTATAAGGTGGTGGTGCGGGTTTTAACTGAACTGCAGATGTTCAGTTCGCATGAACAGCGACAGGGCGGAAAGGGCCGCCGGCGTGCGTGCTGTTGTGCTCGCCGGGGCGCCGTGCGGGCGTGGACGTGCTGTGGGGTGTGCGGGGCACGAGAGGGAGGAGGGGAGGGGAGCGAGAGGGAGAGAGGGAGCTCACCTCGAGTCCCTCGAGGGAGGCAGCGACAGGGCGGAGCAGGTGCAGCGGCCGGCGGGAAATCGAGGATGGCGGCGGCGTCTCCATGGCTCCCGGCCACCGCCGAGGGGTGGAGGAGGAAGCCCGCGGTGGGGAGGCTCCATTCCCGCGCCGAGAACGGGCGGTAAGGCCTCGGAACGGCGGCGATCGCCGGAGGGAAGGTGGAGACTTTCGGTGGGGTACAGGTTGTGCAGGTTCAGAGAAATACAGAGACTTGGAGCAGAGAAGTAGATGAGAGGGAGAGGGGAGAGAATGGAGGCGAGGAGAGGGAAGAGAGGGAGCTAGGGCAGAAGGAGGGCTCGAGGTAGGGTTTAATAGGAGGAGGGGGCGCTGCTCAGCCGTCCCTGCTCCTCTGCCATCGACGTGGAGACCTCCAGATTGCAGCCGTACAGGGAAGAAGAAGGGCGAAGCGGTATTGGGCCTGGGGAGGTGAGTTGGGCTGGGCCTGCTGCTCTTCTCTCTCTTGTTTTATTCTTTTTGTTCTATTTTTTTTTGCTGAATAGAAATAGGAAGAGAATGAGGGTTTTTGGGTGAGAAATTTTAGGGGATAATTTTTGTAGATTGTTTATTTATTGCAGCAGCACAAAGTGCACTTTTGTTTGTTCAAAAAGATTTGAATTTAGGTGCTGTTTGAAATTTGTTTAAAATTTGAATGAGATTGATATTAATTGAAAATAATTGACATGATGCCATTAATTTAAAATTCAAGTTTCTTGGAAGCAAGTGGATGAATTACTATGTAATGTTCATAATTCCAAATTGGGTTGCTGTTTGGAAACTTATTTGAATTTGAAAGCAATTTGAATTGATTGAATTATTAAAAGCCAATTTTAAATAGTTTGAACCTTATGGTTTAAGGAAACAAATGGTTGTTTTATTTGAACTTTTATTTGGAAGAATTGTAACATAACAAGTATGAACAATTATTTGGATGTTGGTTTGGAATTTCAAATGTTTTTGGTATTAGATGAATTATTGATTAGAAACAAAACAATAGTTTTGGAATCACAACTTTTATGGAAACAAATGATTGTTTTGATTTGAAATATTCATTTGGAAATTGTAACATCACAAGGATGAAAAAAAAAGGTTTAAAATTTGGTTTGAAATTCAAATAGAAAACAAAGGAAAACAAATGAAAACAGTTGGAAAACAAAGCAAAACAGAGGAAAACAAATGGAAAACAAGCAAAACAAATGCAATGAACATGATGTCATGATGCAAAACATAAAATAACAGAGAACAAACATTCTAATGTCTATTTTTCATACTTGGGATGTTACAAAATTTCAGCACTTTTATCAGGAGCATTTTTAGCAGTTTCGGGCAGTTTTGCATTTTTAATAGCAGAAGTGGTTCCAACACCAATTACTTTACCATTTATATTAGAAGATTTTATAGCATGAGAAGTTTCAGTTTTACTAGTGGTGGTAATGGTGCAAACATTAGCTATATTATTCTTTCTAGCTATTTCATGTTTTTCCCCATCTAGCATGCAATTCAGCTAACATCCTAACATTATCATCAATTCGAATTTGGATAGAATTCAATGTTTTACTTTCTTTAACATCATCAGGCATAACCTTTTTTTCGAAAATCAACATCAAGAGCAAGGCTATCAACTTTAGAAGCAAGAACATCAATTTTGCCAAACTTTTCCTCAATAGATTTATTAGAAGTAGTTTGTGTACTAATAAAATTCTTAAGCATGTTCTCAAGATCAGAGGGTACACTTCTATTGTTGTTGTAGGAATTACCATAAGCATTACTATTGTTGGGAGGATATGGCCTATAATTATTGCTACCAAAATTATTCCTATAAGCATTGTTGTTGAAATTATTATTTTTAATGAAGTTCATATCAACATGCTCTTCTTGAGAGACAAAATAGTCTAAAGGAACATTATTTAAATCAATAGGAGCATGTCCATTCACAAGCATAGACATAATATCATCAAGTCTTCCATTCAAAGAGGAGGTTTCTTCAACAAAATTTACCTTCTTACCAGTTGTAGCTCTCTTAGTGTGCCACTCAGAATAATTTACCATCATATCATCAAGAAGCTTTGTTGCTGCCCCCAAGGTCATGGACATAAAGGTTCCTCCAGCATCTGAATTCAGAAGGTTTCTTGAAGAAAAATTCAGACCTGCATAAAAGGTTTGGATGATCATCCAAGTAGTCAGCCCATGAGTGGGACAATTCTTTACTAAATATTTCATTCCCAAGATTTAGCAACATGTTCATTATCAAGTTTCTTAAAATTCATAATGCTACTTCTTAAAGATATAATCTTAGCAGGAGGATAATATTTTCCAATGAAAGCATCTTTACACTTAGTCCAAGAATCAATACTATTTCTAGGCAAAGACATCAACCATTCTTTAGCTCTTCCTCTCAAAGAGGAAGGAAACAATGTCAGTTTAATAATATCTCCATCTACATATTTATATTTTTGCATCTAACATAGTTCAACAAAATTATTAAGATGGGCAGCAGCAGCATCAGTACTAAAACCAGAAAATTTCTCTCTCATAACAAGGTTTAACATGGCAGGTTTAATCTCATAAAAATCAGCAGTAGGAGCAGGTGGAGCAATAGGTGTGCTAATGAAATCATTCTTATTGGTGCTAGTAAATTCACACAACTTAGTGTTTACAGGAGTAGACATTTTAACAAGGCTAAAAACAGGAATAAAGCTACATCTAGAATAACAACTGTTTTTTTGTGTGTTTTTGATAAAGAGAAGCAAAGAATACAAAATAAAATAAACTAAGAAAAACAAAAACAAAGAAAAGAGATTGGAAGTGAGAGACTCTCCTTTTGCAGAAATTATCTCCCTCCTCGGCAACGGTGCTAGAAAAATGCTTGATGCGTGTGAACACACGTTCGTTGGGAGACCCCAAGAGGAATGTATGAAGAGTGCAGCAACAATTTTCCCTCAGAAAGAAACCAAGGTTGGATCAACCAGTAGGAGGAATTGAGTAACTTCAGAATTTTGAAGCAACTGAGATGGCAGGGCGCACTATCGGTTCAGAAGCAACGTGGAACCTACACAACACAATCAAATCACTTTTCCCCAACAAAGCAGGGAGGTTTTCAATCTCACCGGTTTTGCTCAACACAAAGAGGTTAAACGTATAGTGTGGAAAACAATAGGAGAATAGTATGAATGCAGTAGTAATAGTATGAAAGCAGTATGAAAACAATAGGTGTTTTATCAGTATGAGGAAAATGGACCGGGGTCCACAGTTCACTAGTGGTGTCTCTCCGTGAAAGTTAAATAACATGTGTGGTGAACAAATTACGGCTGGGCAATTGACAAAAATGAAGGATGCACCGTAGTGCATATGCAAGACATAAAGATTACTATGTGATTCATGCGGGCATTACAACGAAATACATAGACCGTTATCCAACTGCATCTATGTCTAATAATCCACACCCCGAATATCATCCGAACAAACGTTGGGTAGTATGTTGCTAGCAACAGATTATTGCTGTAAGCAAAGTGTGTAATGTAAACAATGTAAACTACGTAAACATCGTTGTTTTCTCCCTAATGGCAACAACACATCCTCCATCCATCACGTTTCTGTCACTCGAGCACATATGCAAAGGAGGCATGAACCCACTATCGAGCATAAATACTCCCTCTTGGAGTTACTAGCATCTAATTGGCCAGAGCATGTACTAATAACGGAGAGAATGCAAGATCATAAATAACATATGCATGAAGATAGCATGATAGATTGATAATCAGAAGACATAGCATTCAACATTCATCAGATCCCAGCAAACACAACATGTAGCATTACATAAAGATGATCTCAATCATGTGAGGCAGCTCACGAGATCTAAACATGAGGTACAAAGTGGAGAGAACAACCATCTAGCTACTGCAATGGACCCGTAGTCCGGGATGAACTAATCACGCATCACTTCAGAGGAGGGCATGGTGGTGTAGACCCCTCCGATGATGAATTTCCCTCCCGGCAGGGTGCCTGGGAGAGCTCCAGAACCCTCCCGATCTCGGGATGACGATAACGGCGGCCTCGGGTGTTCTTCGATACGAAGTGGTATATCTCTAGGGTTTACGTCTCGGGGGGTATAAATAGGCGAAAGAGCAAAGGCGGTGGAGGCCGGGGGGCCCACACCACCCCATGGCGCGGCCAAGGGCGCGCCGCCCTATGGTGTGGGCCCCCTGAGGCCCCCCTCTGAGTCTCTTTAGGACTCTATGGAACCTTCGGGAATTCTAAGACTTTCGGGCTTTGAATTTTCCAGTTGCGAGAATATTTCTAGAACAACTTTTCTGAAACTAAAAACAACAGAAAATAGGGAACCGGATCTATGACATCTTGTCAATAGGTTAGTCCAGAAAATCGATAAAAATGGCATAAAGTGTATAGCAAACATGTGGGAAACAATAAGAAAACAACATGGAACATCGGAAAATAAGGATACGTTTATGACGCATCATGCACCGCGCCACGCCGGAGCGCCGTAGATCACTGATGCGCTGGAACTGCGTAGATCTATTCCTCTTCTTCTCAGTCACCGGTGGGCACGTCGACGCTATCATTTTCCTACATGCAGCGCACCGTCACCGTACTTCGTAGGAACTTATTCGTCCTTCTTCCTTGCAGCTTCACCTCACCGAACTCCAGCGCCAATCTTCATGTGCGTCTACACCACCACCGCCATGGATCTACCGGAACCGCTGTCGTTCACCACCGAGCCCATGGCCTCCCGGGAGGTTGTTCTCATGGATAAAGAGGGGGAGGTGGAGGTGGGACCACCCGAGCCGCGTGGGAGGGCTCGGACGTCACGCAGGAGGAAGTCGACCGGTTGATCCGTACGCGCCGGTTCCCAGTTGGAGTGGAGTTCAGACTACCCGGTGACGAGGTTGTGCCTGAGGCTAGATCCGGTGAGTTTGTAGCCTTCGTAGCACACTTCGAGCAAGGATCTGGACTGCCGCTCATAAAGCGGTTCTTCAAAAAGTTCGTCCTCCATCTGCACCATCTCCCGGAGAACACCATCACCACGCTCTCTGCATATATTTCCTTCTCCGAAGGTTTCCTCGGCCTTTGGACCACACTCGATATGTGGTGCAAGCACTTCTAGTTCTGGAAGCAGGTGATCCCGGATCCGGAGAATCCCGGCGCGCGGAAGCAGACGACCCAGTGTGGCGCTGCCACAGTCATCCCGAGGCGCAACTCCATCTTCCCCAGGATCCTGAGCCTGGAGTCATGCCACAAGTGGCTCCGCTCTTTCTTCTATGTGAAGAATGCTACTGCGTCGACCTGATTCGGTCGCCGAGATTCAAGCTCGGCTTGCCCCTGGACATGGTCAACTGGAAGCATGATCCGAAGGAGCAGGTCGCCGAGATCAACCAAGCCCACCGGCTCGTGGCCACACTCAAGGAGGACGGGCTAACAGCCGATGATCTCCTAGCCACCTTTATCAGTCGCCGGGTCTCCCCCCTTCAGCTCCAACCTCACAAGATCTGCCACATGATCGCCCGGTATGACCCCACTTGGACCTCCACCATTGAGCTCACCAAAGCCCAAGTACTGAGGCACATTAAGGCCGTGGCCCGGACTACTATGACAGATGACTGGGAGTGCGGACTGGAGCCCTTCGACCGGACACGTCAAGCGGCTGCGGTAAGTACACGGGACTCCATCTGACATTTCCTTCTGCCGACATAGCTTTCCATAACACTGTATTTCTATATGCTCAGTCCAATGTTACTTCCCGTTTCTGCCTTGTAGAGATTCACTCGCCAAACAACCGAGGATGGCCTAGTTCCGTCCGCCAAATGGGGCGCAGACCTCACTGAGTCCGGCAGAGAGGACCCGGACAATGAGGATTACATGCCAATCCCGGACGCCGGCATTGCCCTTCGCGCAGGTAAGACTCGCATCCCGGGTTTGCTTAAGGATTGGTACAACGATGATGATGACGACGATTGTCTGGTTTTAGAGGTACTTGACCCTACCCATTTGCCTTTGCGTTTACGCTTCCGTCGGTAGCAGCTAATCTGGATGACCAGGTCTTGGACTTGGAGCCCGTCGCTATGGGGGCAAGGACGAGTCCAAGAAACGCGCCGGGATGAGCCTTCCGGACCCATGACCAAGAGGAAGAAGAAGGCCATGCTCAAGCCACGTGCAAGGCCTATGGCACACGGGTAAGATATTTTTCTCCGAGATACATCTCCCACTATGCATTTCTTGTTCTTTATTATCTTGTCCGAGGTAGCTCAATGTTATTTTTCACTACAGAGCTGCCTTGGAGATTGCAAAAAGCGCGTCCTCCATCCTCTCCCCGATACCAATACCAATACCTCCACTACCAGGACAAGACGATGTCGGTGGCCAGAGCTCCGCAAAGGCGAACCCTCCTCCCGTGAAGCCCTTGGGCCCCGTGATACTTTTGCCGGGACCTGAGGCCGACGTCGGAGGGGGAGACATTGTCTTGGAAGATGAGGACATGGACCGAGCCGAAGTCGACACTTTGGTCCCAGACCAAGTTGAAGACCTTGGCGCCAACAACATAGGCACCGAGACCAAGAAGACCAAGACTCCGGAGCATCCGGAAAAATCACAGCAACAACAACAACAGCAAGCACCGCCACAACGACAACAACAACAACAACCAGTCCAACATCAGCATCAGCAGGCACAACCGCTGCCGGCACAACAGACACCACCGGCACAGGGACCACCACCTCCTCCGAAGAAGCAGGCTCCACCACCTTAGCAGAAGCAAGTTCCACCGACGCAGCATAAGAAACCGACATCGCAACCTACGAAGCCAGTGCAGAAGAAAATGCCAGCGTTCGGGTGAGAGGTAAACCCGGATAGACATGTGGTTGCACACCAGGGCCTAGGCTCCAGCTCGACTAGCATTGAGGTCAGTAGTGCAGCCCCCAGGTTCATGATGCGCACTCTGAGCGGGAAGAGCCTAGGCTCTCTCAAACAGTACTGCATGGACTGGAACTGTGCCGACACGAGCGAGGTGACCACCGCGATTCCAACTGTTCCCGGCATGCTCGCTGATACATCATAAATGTATCCTTAATTTCTGATGTTCCATGTTGTTTTCATGTCGTATGCTACATGTTTTCCTTACACTTTATGTCATTTTTATCGATTTCCTGGAACTAACCTAATGACAAAATGCCACAGAACCAATTCATGTTTTCTGTTGTTTTTAGTTTCAGAAAAGTTGTTCTAGAAATATTCTCAAAATTGCAAAATTCGAAGCCCAGAAGTCTTAGAATTCCCGAAGGTTCCACGAAGTCCCAAAGAGGCCTGGAGGAGGGCCACAGGAGGGCACACCATAGGTCGGCGTGCCCCCCTAGCCGTGCCTGGGGGTGGTGTGGGCCCCTCGGGCATCCACCGCCATCGTCCTTTCGCCTATATATTCCCCTCGGATAGTTAACCCTAAACGGAGACCACTTTTCCACGAAAAACACCCGAGGCCGCCGTCATCGTCAACCCGAAATCGGGAGGGTTCTGGAGTTCTCACGGCACCCTGCCGGGAGGGAAAATCATCACTGGACGGGTCTACACCACCATGCCCGCCTCTGGAGTGATGCGTGAGTAGTTCATCCTTGGACTACGGGTCCATAGAAGTAGCTAGATGGTTGTCCTCTCCTTTTTATGCCTAATGTTTAGATCTCATGAGCTGTCTCACGTGATCGAGATTATCTATTTGTAATGCTACATGTTGTGTTTGTTGGGATCTGATGATTATTGAATGCTATGTCTCTGGGTTATCAATCTGTCATGTCGTCTGCATGTGTATGTTATTTATGTTCTTGCATGATCTCCGTTGTTAGTAGATGCTCTGGCCAAGTAGATGCTACTGATTCCAAGAGGGAGAATTTATGCTCGATAGTGGGTTCATGCCTCCTTTGCATCCGTGATCGAGTGACAGAAACATGACGGATGGAGGACGTGTTGTTGACATTAGGGAGAAAAGAACGATGTTCACTTCGTTTACATTGTTTACATTACACACTTTGCTTACTGCGATAATCTTTTGCTTGCAACTTAATACCCAACGTTTGTTCGGATGATATTCGGAGGGTGGATTTTTAGTCATTGATGCAGTTGGATAACGGTCTATGTATTTTGTTGTAATGCCCGCATGAATCACATAGTAATCTTTATGTCTTGCATATGCACTACGGTGCAGCCTTCATTTATGTCAATTGCCCAGATGTAATTTGTTCACCACACATGTTATTTATCTTTCACGGAAAGACACCACTAGTGAATTGTGGACCCGGGTCCTTTCTTTTTCCTCATACTGATAAAATACCTACTGCTTTCATACTTCTCTCATACTGTTCCTACTGTTTTCCTAATGTTTTCCACACCATATGTTTAACCTCTTTGTGTTCAGCAAAACAGGGTTAAATTGACAACCTCACTTCTTTGTTGGGACATACAGTTTTGATTGTGTTGTGTAGGTTCACGTTGCTGCTGAACCGGTGCGCCCTACCACCTCAGCCGCATCAACCTTCATAGATTGCTTGTCCTCCTACTAGTCGATTCAACCTTGGTTTCTTTTCTGAGGGAAAAATTGCTGCTACACTCTTCACAACCTTTCTCTTGGGGTTTACCAACGAGGGCATTAAGGCCATCAACAAGTTTTCTGGCGTCGTTGCCGGGAAGGAAGAGAATTTCTGCAAGGGGAGTCTCTCACCTCCAATCTCTTTTCTTTGTTTTTATTTTTCTTAGTTCATTTTATTTTGTCTTGTTTGCTTCTCTTTATCAAAAACACAAAAAAATTAGTCCTTATTCTAGTTGTTATTTTTGCTTTATCATGCTTTCTATCAATGTTTGATGTCTTCGAAACTAGATCTTTTAGGCAAGGTGGTTTCACAGATGAACAACAAAAATATTATAAGGAACACCACTTGTCACAAAAAGGGATACACTTATGGGAGAAAATTAATAAATTGCATGACTATGCTAAAAACTTGTGCTCTACTTATAATGTTACTTATTGATTTGATAAATCTTGTTGCTATAGGAGGTATAAACACCTCCCTTTTCAATGTGAGTATAATGATAATGTTACTATATCTTCTTATGTTAAGGGAAATTATGAATTATATGATGTGGAATGAAATGAAGAATTTATTGATTGGAAGGGTGCATTTGAAATTGCCTATTTGCTTGAAAGTATTGATGATGCACCTTATAAATATGAGATTTATGCTATACGTGAATATTGATTTGATAATTACAAGGATTGTAATTACTACATAATGAAATATCTTAATAAATGCTCTCAACCTAAGGGAGAGACTAATGCATTGCAGGAACCTATGGAAGAAGAAATTGTTGAATCTAGAAGCTCATTGGATGAAAAAGAGGTGGAGAGTGATGATCAATAGGAGGAAGAATGGAGCTACCCATGTCTACCTCCCAATGATAGTAGCTCTTTAACTCTTACATTATTTGATGAAATTGATACTTGCTATACTTGTGACCTTGATGCTACTATGAATGAAACTTGTGAGAATGATATTGATACTGTTATGTATGACAATCCATGCTACTTGGATAAATCTTATGATAATTCTCTTGATGACCGTCCTATGTTACCTTATGTTATAAATTATAATGCTACTGAAAATAGGATTGCTATAATGTGTCCTATACCTTTTATGAGTGATCAATCATTTTTTTTTGCTATTACTAAAAGTGGGAAAAAAGAGGAGCTGATTTTAAATTTTGATCCCACTGTTTTTGAGCTTGATATGAATTGTGTGCTTTTAGACCATGACAAGCATGCTTTATGTGATAATTATGTTGTTGAGTTTTTTCATGATGCTACTGGAAATTATTATGAGAGAGGAAAATATGGTTGTAAGAATTCTCATGTTACTAAAACACCTCTCTTTTTGTTGAAAGTTTTGAAGTTGCTCTTGTTCTACCTTCCCATTTGTAGTTTGAGCTTCTTTAATTTATGTCTTTAAAAGATTCCTATGCATAGGAAGTGGGTTAGACTTAAATTTGTTTTATACTTGCTTCTTTATGCTCTCTTTTTCTTAATTCATATTTCTTATGTGAGCATCTTCTTCACTTGAAAATACTTGATTCCACTTTTCTGGGCCTAGCTAAAAGGCGTTAAAGAAAAACACTTCTTGGGAGATAACCCATGGTTATATTTTTGCTTTGTTTTTCTCTGTTTTCTTTGATTCAAGGGGTTGGATACCTCTGTATCAAATCCTTTATATCTTTCTTTTCATATTTAAGTAGTGCCAAGTAAGGTTTCTGACGAGAGTTGGATTTTCGGATTTCTGCGTAGGAAACAGATTTCTGCCGTCCACCGTAAAAAATCGTATAAAATCCTGGAAGATCAGAATCATCAGAATTTTTTATTATTATTCCTCATCTAATTCTCCAAATTTTTTGTTTTTTAAGTTTTTTATCTGAGCAACGTCAGTGCCTCAAAAAAATTCGTCTTTACAGACAGTTCTGGTTTTGACAAGGCATTTTTCTTGGATTTTCTCTTTTGTGATGTCAAGTGGATTTCTTTGCTTCAAGAAACATCAGTGGCTGCAACTAATGTTTAAAAGTATAAATAGAACTTGTGCCATACAGAACCAATGGATTTTTAATTGTTGCACTAACCCTCTAATGCGAATTAGTGTTTGAGTGTGGTGTGAAGGAAGATTTCAAAGGTCAAGAGAAGAGGTGATATATGTGATCAAGAAGAGTGCAAGTTCAATGCTTGGGGATGCCCCCGTGGTTCATCCAAGCATATTTTTAGAAGACTCAAGCATATAAGCTTGGGGATTCCCAAGGCATCCCATTCTTCATCAACTATCTATCAGGTCACTTCTCGTGAAACTATATTTTTATTCGGTCACATCATATGAAGTTTACTTGGAGCGTGTGTTTGTTTTTCTTTTGTTTTCCTTTGTTTTCTTTTGTTTTCCTTGCTGCAATAATATATTTGGATCCTAGCATTCTTTGTTTGGGAGAGAGACATGCTCCGCTTTTTTATTTGAATACTTTCTATGCTAGTATTCTTAGTTTTTCTTCTAGTTGCTGCAAAAATTCTGTTTAGCTATCGTTTTCATTGCATCTCTTGTTCAGAGTTGTTAGTTTTAGTAGAGTTGTGTGAGTCCTCTCATGTTTGCTTGCTGTAGAATTTAAGAGTTTTAGTTAAAGCATGTTTTGTGTGGTGCTTGTTGGGAAAAGACACTGCTGCTTGAGGTAGAATTTTTAACATTGCAAGTAGAAGCTTGTATAGATTGTGGATAGAATTTTTCATATCATGCTAGATGTTATTTTAATTTTAAAGCCTTGTGGTTATTAAGTAGCACGATTAGCCTCAAATAGATGAGAGTGTTTAATGTTCCATTGAAAGAATCATGAGTTGTTCTTGTCATATTGAAGCATAAATTTGTGGTGTTCTCCTTTGAATGTTTTATTTGGTTCACTTGGCGCATGCTCACACCATATTTATGACTATGAACCAGTCACAAATAGCCTCCATGATCATTTAGTTTTTGAACTTGTGGTACCACTTATGCTTTGATTAATGATGTTTATGTCGCTATGCATGATTATGGCTCTTATGCTCTCTTTATTTGTCGCTCCCAGTCTTTTGCTAGCCTCCACCTCTACTGAGTATGAGCTCTACTCGTGCATCCAACTCCCAAAAACCAAAGCTTGCCCATTGTGTACACCATACCTACCTACATGTGGTATTTAACCTCCACTCCAAAGTAAATTGCTCATGTGTTACCTTTAAAACTTTCAAAATTACTCCTGTTTTGTGCTCCTGTCTAAGATCATGAGGACGTTATAAGAGAATCTTTATCTCACTTGTTGCTTGGACTTTCACATCCTGGACTAGTGGCTTCATCCACTTATGCAATGATAGAAGAGATGGCAGCGGGGTGCCCAACGCCAAATTAATAACACAAATTATCTTCACTATTTTGCCCCTGATTTATTAGTCAAAGTATAATTGTGTAAACAAAAGAGAAAGAGGGGTGACCTTCTACCCAGATGCATACTTATATGGGATCCGCTTGATGCTACGTGTTGGGAACCCCAAGAGGAGGGTGTGATGAGTGTAGCGGTAGGAATTCCCCTCAGTTAAGAACCAAGGTTATCAATCCAGTAGGAGGAAGATGATCTTTGGAAGGTTGATGCCACTGACGGTGGTGCTAGCGCTTCACCGGTGTCAGCAACAACGCGGAACCTGCACACAACACAACCAAAATACTTTGTCCCAACGATATAGTGAGGTTGTCAGTCTCACCGGTCTTGCTGAAAACAAAGATTAGACGTATAGTGTGGAAAATAATGTATGCTTGCAGTAAGTAAAGAAAGCAGGAAATTGTAGTGGTTTGTTTAACAGTGTAAGAAAATGGACCGGGTCTCATAGGTTCACTAGTGGTGTCTCTCCATAAAATATAGCATGTTGGGTGAACAAATTACAGCTGGGCAATTGACAAATAAAGTTTGCACCGTAGTGCACATTCATGACATGATGACAACTATGATATTTAGTGCGGGCATTACAACAATATACATAGACCTTACTCCAGCTGCATCTATGACTAATAATACACCCTCAGGTTATCATCCAAACCCCCTTAGGTAATAAGTTGCAAGCAACAGATAACTGCATTAAACAAAGTGTGTAATGTAAGCAATGATTGTACACGCGGGCACTCACACCATTGTTTTCTCCCTAGTGGCAACAACACATCCTCCCTCGTCACGTTTCTGTCACTCGAGCACAGGCGAAAAGGAGGCATGAACCCACTATCGAGCATAAATACTCCCTCTTGGAGTCACTAGCAACTACTTGGTGAGAGCACCACTAGCAATAGAGAGCATGCAAGATCACAAATAGCATATGCAATAAATACTATAATCAACTTGGCATAAGTTCAATATTCATCGGATCCCAGCAAACACAACACATAGAATTACATAAGATCAATCTCGATCATGTTAGACAGCTCACGAGATCTAAACATGGAGGCATATGAGGTGGATACAACCATCTAGCTACTGCTATGGACCCGTAGTCCAAGGATGAACTACTAACGCATCACTCCGGAGGCATGCATGGTGATGAAGAGGCCTCTGGTGATGATTTCCTCTCCGGCAAGGTGCCAGAGACAGCTTAAGAACCCCCCCGATCTAGGGTTGACGATAACGGCGGTTGCGGAACTTTTCGGGGATATTTGATCAGGTATCTAGGGTTTTCCATCAGGGGAATAAATAGGCGAAAGGGCAGAGGCGGTGGAGCCATGGGGGCCCACACCACCCCCGGGCGCGCCACCCCATGGTGTGGGCCCCCTGATGCCCCTCTTCAACTCCTCTTCGGTCTTCTGGATGCTTCCGGGGAAAATAGGCACTTCGGGCTTTGTGGGGTCAAATTCCGAGAATATTTCCAGAACAACTTTTCTGAAATAAAAAACAGCAGAAAACAGCGAGCTGGCACTTGTCATCTTGGTAATAGGTTAGTCCCGGAAGACGTGTAAAAATGCTATAAAGAAGGGAGAAAACATGTAGCAATTGGCATAATATTATCATGGAGCATCAGAAATTCTAGATACGTTGGAAACGTATCAAGCACCCCCAAGCTTAGTTCCTACTCGTCCTCGAGTAGGTAAACGATAAAACAATAATTTCTCAGGTGACATGCTACTAACATAATCTTGATCATAAAAATGTAAAGGCATATGTAAGCTGAGATCATAAAACTTCAAACACAAACATGATAAATAGAACTTTAATAATAAAGCAAAGCAATCTCTTTTCATCATGAAGAGTATTTCAAATAAAGGATCATGAATAATAATGCAAAGAAAGATAATTTTTTGTTTCAGGTATAGAGAAAGCATGTCAAAGTGATATTTCGCTAGTCCTTAAGAGTGGGGCAAAACATAAATGCCAGGACACCTTCAAAGTTCATGATGAAGACTAGAGCAAATAATTTTAGAAAAAATAATATCACATCATGAAGAAATTATTGATGTTTATGGGACAAATGCACATAGAACTCAGAATGGCAAAAATGATCTCTCAACTGTGCATAAAGTTAGAAGATGGAGACTCAACATAAAATTAAAAGAAAGCCCCTTCGCGGAGGGAAGCAAGGATCAACTCATGTGCTAGAGCTTTTTACTTTATTTACAGAGGTATTAAAAGTTTGACACTCCTCCCATCCATCTTTCCCAAACCATGGCTAACCGAATCCTCGGATGCCTGCCAACAATCACATACCATGGAGGAGTGTCTATATTTTGGGAGATGTATGCTAATGTCAACAAATGGTAAACAGAAAATACAGTACGTCACAAGCCAACTGGATCACAAGAGAGGGTCCCATGTGAAGGACACATATGGGTAGAAGGTCATCCCTCTTTCTCTTTTGTTTACACAATTATGCTTTGACTGATAAATCAGGGGCAAAATAGTGAAGAGATTTTGTGTGTATTAATTTGGGGCTGGGCACCCCACTGCCAGCTCTTCTATCATTTGGATAAGAAAATGAAGCCACTAGTCCAGGGTATGAAATCCAATCAACAAGTGAGATAAAAATTCTCTATTTACGTCCTCATGAGCAAAAACAGGAACATAAAGCAGGAGTAATTTTGAAAGTTTTAAAGGTAACACATGAGCAATTTACTTTGGAGTGGCAGTTAAATACCACATGTAGGTAGGTATGGTGGACACAATGGGAAAAACTTTGGTTTAAGGGAGTTGGATGCACGAGTAGAGCTCATACTCAGTACAGGTGGAGGCTAGCAAAAGACTGGGAGCGACAAATCAAGAGAGCATAAGAGCCATAATCATGCATAGCGACATAAACATCATTAATTAAAGCATAATCGGTATCACAAGTTCAAAAACTAAGTGTTCATGGAGGCTATTTGTGACTGGTTCATAGTCATAAACATGGTGTGAGCATGCGCCAAGTCAACCAAATAAAACATTCGAAAGAGAATACCATAAGTTTATGCTTCTTTATGACAAGAACAACTCATGAATCTTTCAATGACATATTAAAAACTCTCCGCTATTTGATGCTATTCATGCTACTCAACATCACAAGGCTTTAGAACTAAAATAACATTTAGCATGGCATGAAAAAGTTCTAGCAACGGTCTATACAAGCTTCTACTTGCACCGATAAAAATTCTACTTTAAACAGCAGTTTCTTCTCCCAACAAGCACCATACAAGATATGTTTTAACAAAAATACTCTTTATGATACAGCAATAAAACATGAGAGTACTCACATAACACTACTAAAACTAACAGCTCTGATATGAGATGCATGCAAAACAAGAGCTAAATAAATGCAGCAGCCAGACAAAGATTAAGAATACAAAGTATTCCCATGAAAAAGCGGAGCGTGTCACTCTCCAGTAAAAGAATGCTGGGGTCCAACCAAGCTTACTGCAAAAATAAAAACAAACTGAAAGCAAAAATAAAAACAAACTGAAATAAAAAATAAAAGACGCTCCAAGTAAAGCACATAAGATGTGACCGAATAAAAATATAGTTTCACTAGAAGTGACCTGATAATTTGTCGATGAAGAAGGGGATGCCTTGGGCATCCCCAAGCTTAGAAGCTTGAGTCTTCTTGGAATTTGCTGGGATGTACCACCGGGGCATCCCCAAGCTTAGGCTCTTCACTCTTCTTGATCACGTCATATCATCCTCTTCTCTTGACCTAGGAAAACTTCCTTCACACCAAACTTACAATCTTCATTAGCAACGTTAGTGCAATCGAAATAATAAATTCACATGGTTCAGTTTAAACACATGACTAACACTCGAAAACACATTAGCTACTGTCACAACTTCTTTTAAAACTCTTTTTCTCAAAAGAACACCAAAATAAAGAGATTAAGATGGAAATGCAATTATTGGCAGAAATCTGTCAAAACAAGACAGTAGGTAAAGATGATTTTTTTCGAAAATCTTCTGTTGCTAAAATCAAAAAGTGGCCAACTAAGAAAAGTTGCGTATACATCCCAGTATTACGCACAAAAAAACTCAGATCATTTTGAATTTTCTGTGATTTTATAATGAATAAACAGTGGACAACAGAAATCTGTTTCCTGCGCAGAAATCCGAAATATAGCCTCAACTTTCCACTAGAGGCTTCACTTGTCTCAACAAAAACACAAAAGAAAAGATACACCAGGGTATCTAAGGAAATAGACAACACCAGGGTAGCGCTTTTCTTTAACGCCTTTCAGCTAGGCATAGAAAGCAACTCAAGTATTTTCAAGTGAAGAAGCATCAACATCATAACTTGCTCTAATAATAGAGCTAAAAGTTAGCTTCATCCTCTTTCTAGGAAAGTGTTCCATACCTTTCTTGAGTGGGAACTGATATTTAATACTCCCCTCTTTCATATCAATAACAACACCAACAGTTCTAAGAAAAGGTCTTCCCAAAACAATAGGACAAGAAGCATTGCATTCAATGTTCATAACAACAAAATCAACAGGGACAAGGTTATTGTTAACCATAATAAGAACATCATCAGTTCTACCAAGAGGTTTCTTCTTAGCATTATCAGCAAGATCAACATCCAAATAACAATGTTCCAACGATGGTAGATCAAGCATATCATAAAGCTTTTGAGGCATAACAGAGATACTAGCACCAAGATCACACAAAGAATTGAAATAAAAATCATTTACTTTTACCTTAATGATAGGATCCCAACCATTATCTAATTTCCTAGGGATAGATGTTTCAAGTTTCAGCTTTTCTTCCCTAACTTTCATGAGAGCATTGGTAATATGTTTAGTAAAGGCCATATTCATGGCACTAGAATTGGGACTTCTAGCAAGCTTGTAGGAACATAATAACAGAGATATTGCAATCATGAAAATCAATGTTATTATCATCAAAAGTAATGGGACCATTATCTCTCACATCTCTAAAAATTTCAACATTTTTATCAGAAGCAATTTCAGAAGTTTGAGGCAATTTAGCACGTTTCACCGAAAGGGTGGAGTCTTTGTTAACACCAACTACTTTACCATTGATAGTAGGAGGTTTACTAGCACTTGGAGCTTCAGTTTTACTAGTTGTGGGGATAATGCAAACTCTAGCAATATTATTCTTTCTAGCCAATTCATCTTCTCTTTCCCACCTAGCACGTAATTCTGCCATCAAACTAACATTATTATCAAATCGAACTTGGATGGCATTGGTTGCAGCAAAAGTATTATCTTCAATGGTTTCAGTTTTAGCGGCCATTTTATTGATCAAAGAAAATTGTGCTTCTGACAGGGCCGTAATACTAATCTCAACACTAGAAATTTTACCTTGCAAACCAGAGATTTCTCTATTCAAATTCCCAATTTGTTGGCTGATAGTTCTCAACATAGCAGGTTGTTCTTCTATAGTTTTAGTAAACAACTTTTGTTCATATTGCATTTGCATAAAGTTCTTAGTTGCTTTTTCAACTTCTACAATCCTTTCCTCACTGGGCATTCCAGATCTACCATAAGAATAACCACTACCACTATTAGGAGGATAGGGCTTATAATTGTTTCCACCAAAATTATTTATATAACCATTGTTGTTAAAAATATTATTTCTAATAAATTTTACATCAACATTCTATTCTTGAGAAACCAAAGAGGCTAAAGTAACATTATTTTGATCAACTTGAGCTTTACCATTAACAAGCATAGACATAATAGCATCAAGCCTTTCACTCAAAGAGAAGGTTTCCTCAACAGAATTTACCTTCTTACCTTGTGGAGCTCTCTCAGTGTGCCACTCTGAATAATTTATCATCATATCATCAAGAAGCTTTTTTTGCATTGCCCAAAGTTATGGACATAAAGGTACCTCTAGCAGCTGAATCCAATAGGTTCCTTGAGGAGAAATTCAGTCCTACATAAAAGTTTTGTATAATCATCCAGTAGTCAGTCCATGAGTGGGACAATTCATTACCATAGTTTTCATTATCTCCCAAGCTTTAGCAACATGTTCATTATAAAATTGTTTAAAATTCATTATGTCACTTCTCAGGATATAATCTTAGCAGGCGGATAATATTTTCCAATGAAAGCATTGATGGTGCAGATCTTGCACTCGTTGGGATACCCCAAGAGGAGGGTGTGAAGAGCACAGTGGTAGGAGTTTTCCCCTTAGTTAAGAACCAAGGTTATCAATCCAGTAGGAGAAGGAGGACCTTCAGAAGGTTGATGCCACTGACGGTGGTGCTGGCGCTTCACTGGTGTCAGCAACAACATGGAACCTGCACACAACACAACCAAAATACTTTGCCCCAACGGTACAGTGAGGTTGTCAATCTCACCGGTCTTGCTGAAAACAAAGATTAGACGTATATTGTGGAAAAATAGTGTATGCTTCCAGAAAGTAAAGAAAGCAGGAAATTGTTGTGGTTTGTTTAATAGTGTGGAAAATGGACCGGGGTTCATAGGTTCACTAGTGGTGCTTCTCCATAAAAGATAGCATGCTGGGTGAACAAATTACAGCCGGGCAATTGAAAAATAAAGGTTGCACCATAGTGCACAATATGACATGAAGATTACTATGCTATTTAGTGCGGGCACTACAACAAGATACATAGACCGACATCCATCTGCATCTATGACTAATAAGCAACCCTCAGGTTATCATTCGAACCCCCTTAGGTATTAAGTTGCAAGCAACAGATAATTGCATTAAACAAAGTGTGTAATGTAAGCAATGATTATGCACGCGGGCACTCTCACCGCTGTTTTCTCCCTAATGGCAACAACACATCCTCCCCCTTCACGTTTTTGTCACTCGAGCAAGGCAACAAGGAGGCATGAACCCACTATCGAGCATAAATACTCCCTCTTGGAGTCACTAGCAACTACTTAGCCATAATAACCACTAGCAACGGAGAGCATGCAAGATCACAAATAACATATGCAAATAAAGACTATAATCAGCTTGGCATAAGGTAAATATTCATCGGATCCCAGCAAACACAACACAGAGAATTACATAAGATCAATCTCGATCATGATAGGCAGCTCATGAGATCTAAACATGGAGGCATATGAGGAGAAGACAACCATCTAGCTACAGCTACGAACCCGTAGTCCAAGGATGAACTACTCACGCATCACTCCGGAGGCAGGCATGGTGATGTAGAAGCCTCCGGTGATGATCTCCTCCTTGGCAGTGTGCCGAAAACAGCTTCAGAACACCCTGATCTGGGGTTGACGGTGACGGCAGCTGCAGAACTTTTTCGGGGATTTTGATCAGGTGCCTAGGGTTTCCATCCGGCGGGCTTAAATAGGCGAAAGGGCAAAGGCGGTGGAGGTCGGGGGGCCCACACCCATAGCTGGCGCGGCTAGGGGGGCCGCGCCACCCTATGGTGTGGCCCCCCTGCTGCTCCTCTTCGGCTCCTCTTCGGTCTTCTGGATGCTTTCGGGGGAAATAGGACTTCCGGGCTTCGAATTTTCCAATTCCGAGAATATTTCCAGAACAACTTTTCTAAAACTAAAAACAGCAAAAAACAGGGAACTGGCTCTGTGGCATCTTGTTAATAGGTTAGTCCGGAAAATCAATAAAAATGACATAAAGAAGGGAGAAAACATGTAGCAATTGACATAATATGATCATGGAGCATCAGAAATTATAGATACGTTGGAGACATATCAAGCATCCCCAAGCTTAGTTCCTACTCGTCCTCGAGTAGGTAAACAATAAAACAATAATTTCTGAGGTGACATGCTACTAACACAAACTTGATCAATCTAATGTAAAAGCATATGCACGCTGAGATCATAAAAATTTAAACACATGCATGATAAATAAAACTTTAATAATAAAGCATAGCAATTACTTTGCATCTCGAAGAGTAAATCAAATAAAGGATCATGAATAATTATGCAAAGAAAGGTAGACGTTTGTTTCAGGTATAGAGAAAGCATGGCAAAGTGATATTTCGATAGTCCTTAAGAGTGGGGCAAAACATAAATGCCAGGACACCTTCAAAGTTCAAGAGGAAGACTAGAACAAATAATAACACATCATGAAGTAATTATTGATGCTTATGGGACAAATGCACATAGAACTCAGAATGGCAAAAATGCTCTCTCAATTGTGCATAAAGTTAGAAGATGGAGACTCAATATAAAAGTAAAAGAAAGTCCCTTCGCAGAGGGAAGCAGGGATCACTCATGTGCTAGAGCTTTTATTTTATTAAACGGAGGTATTAAAAGTTTGACATTTGTGGAGGAATGTCTATATTTTGGGAGATGTATGCTAATGTCAACGAATGGTAAACAGAAAATACAGTACGTCACAAGTCAACTGGATTTACAAGAGCGGCTCCCATGGTGAAGGACGCAACTGGTGTAGAAGGTCATCCCTCTTTCTCTTTTGTTTACACAATTATGCTTTGACTGATAAATCAGGGGGGAAATAGTGAAGAGAATTTGTTTGTATTAATTTGGGGCTGGGCACCCCATTGCCAGCTCTTCTATCATTTGGATAAGCGGATGAAGCCACTAGTCCAGGGTGTGAAATCCAATCGACAAGTAAGATAAAGATTCTCCATTTACGTCCTGATGAGCAAAAACAAGAACATAAAGCAGGAGTAATTTTGAAGGTTTTAAAGGTAACACATGAGCAATTTAGTTTGGAGTGGCAGTTAAATACCACATGTAGGTAGGTATGGTGGACACAATGGGAAAAACTTTGGTTTAAGGGAGTTTGGATGCACGAGTAGAGCTCATACTCAGTACAGGTGGAGGCTAGCAAAAGACTAGGAGCGACAAATCAAGAGAGCATAAAAGCCATAATCATGCATAGCGACATAAGCATCATTAATTAAAACATAAGAAATATCACAAGTTCAAAAACTAAGTGGTCATGGAGGCTATTCGTGACTGGTTTGTAGTCATAAACATAGTGTGAGCATGCGCCAAGTCAACCAAATAAAACATTCGAAAGAGAATACCATATATTGATCCTTTACTATGACAAGAACAACTCATGAATCTTTCAATACATATTAAACACTCTCAGCTATTTGAGGCTAATCATGCTACTCAATAACCAGAAGGCTTTAAAACTAAAAAACATTTAGCATGGCATGAAAAAGTTCTAGCCACAGTCTATACAAGCTTCTCCTAGTACTGTCATAAATTCTAATTCAAGCAGCAGTTTTCTTTCTCCAAACAAGCACCATAAAAAACATGATTTAACAAAAAATAATCTTTATGATACAGCAAGCAAACATGAGAGTACTCAAATAATACTACTAAAACTAACAACTCTAATAAGATATGCATGCAAAACAGGAGCTGAATAAATGCAGCAGCCAAACAGAGACTAAGAATATAACGTATTCTCAAGAAAGAGCGGAGCGTGTCACTCTCCAATAAAAGAAGGCTGGGGTCCAAACAAGCTTATTGAAAAATTAAAAAAAACTGAAAGCAAAAGCAAAATCAAAACTGAAAACAAAAATAAAAGACGCTCCAAGCAAAGCACATAAGATGCGATCGAATAAAAATATAGTTTCACTAGAAGTGACCTGATAATTTGTTGATGAAGAAGGGGATTCCGTGGGCATCCCCAAGCTTAGACGCTTGAGTCTTCTTGAAATTTTCTTGGATGTACCACCGGGGCATCCCCAATCTTAGGCTTGTCACTCTTCTTGATCACATCATATCATCCTCTTCTCTCGACCCTTGAAAACTTCCTTCACATCAAAATTCTCACAGTCTTCATTAGCAACGTTAGTGCAATTGAAATAATAAATTCACATGGTTCTGTTTGAACACACGTCTAACACTCAAAAACACATTATCTACTGTCACAACTTCTTTCAAAACGCTTTTTCTCAAAATAACACCAAAAGAAAGAGATTAAGATGCAAATGCGATAAATGGCAGAAATCTGTCAAAAACAGAAAAGCAGGTAAAGATCGATTTTTTCAATAATCTTTTGTTTCTCAAATCAAAAAGTGGTCTTCTAAGAAAAGTTGCGTATATAACTCAGTATTAAGAACAAAAAAGATCAGGGCATTTTGAGTTTTACGTGATTTTTAACGGAATTAACAGTGGAGAGGAGAAATCTGTTTCATGTGCAGAAATCCGAAATATAGGCTCAACTTTCCACCAGAGGCTTTACTTCGCTCAACAAAAACTCAAAAGAAAAGATACAGCGGGGTTGCTAAGTAAATAGAAAATACCCAGTTTCAAAGCACACCAAATAAAACAAAGGAAAATAGGATGAAAACAGAGAAATAAAACGGGTTGTCTCCCGGCAGCGCTTTTCTTTAACGCCTTTCAGCTAGGCATAGAAAATCAACTCAAGAATTTTCAAGTGAAGAAGCATCAACATCATATTTAGCTCTAATAATAGAGTCAAAGGGTAGCTTCATCTTCTTTCTAGGGAAGTGTTCCAAACCTTTCTTGAGGGGAATTTGATATTTAGTACTCCCCTCTTTCATATCAATAATAGCACCAACAGTTCTAAGAAAAGGTCTTCCCAAAACAATAGGAAAAGAAGCATTGCATTCAATGTTCATAACAACAAAATCAACAGGGGCAAGGTTATTATTAACCATAATAAGAACATCATAAATTCTAGCAAGTGGTTTCTTCTTAGCATTATCAGCAAGATGAATATCCAAATAACAGTGTTCCAACGGTGGTAAATCAAGCATATCATAAAGCTTTTGAGGCATAAAAGAGATACTAGCACCAAGATCACACAAAGCATTGCAATCAAAATCATTTACTTTTATTTTAATGATAGGCTCCCAACCATCATCTAACTTTCTAGGGATAGAGGTCTCAAGTTTCAACTTTTCTTCCCTAACTTTCATGAGAGTATTGGAAATATGTTTAGTAAAGGCCATATTCATGGCACTAGCATTGGGACTTCTAGAAAGATTTTTTAGAAACATAATAACTTCAGAGATATTGAGATCATGAAAATAAATATTATTATCATCAAAAGTAATGGAACCATTATCTCCCACATCTCTAAAAATTTCAGCATTTTATCAGAAGCAATTTCAGCAGTTTGAGGCAATTTGGCACGTTTCACCAAAGGAGTAGGGACTTTATTAACACCAACTACTTTACCATTGATAGTAGGAGGTTTACTAGCACTTGGAACTTCAGTTTTACTAGTGGTTGTGATAGTGCAAACTTTAGCAATATTAATCTTTTTAGCCAATTCATCTTCTCTTTCCCACCTAGCACGTAATTCAGCCATCAATCTAACATTATTGTCTATTTGAACTTGGATGGCATTCAAAGTTTTACTTTGTTTAACATCTTGTGGAAAACCTTTAGTTTTAGAAAATCAACATCAATAGCAAGGCTATCTACTTTAGAGGCAAGAACATCTATTTTACCAAGCTTTTCCTCAACAGATTTATTAAAAGCAGTTTGTGTTCTATTAATTCTTTAAGCATGTTTTCAAGACCAGAGGTAGAGATTTTATTACTATTGTAGGAGTTGCCATAAGAATTACCATAACCATTATTAGGAGGATAGGGCTTATAATTGTTTCCAACAAAATTATTTCTATAAGCATTGTTGTTAAAATTATTATTTCTAAAGTTTACATCAACATTGATGGAGGGATGGTAACCCGGTAGGCTAACGCCAAGGAGTAACTCGGCCCAAAGGACGCTGCGCAAGACCCGGCTTATGGAAAAGGAGCTTCTAGAAGGCCCAGTAGTGTAGGCCTCGTAACCCGGATTGTGGGTTCCGATAAGGAAGTTTAGGGTTTGCAAGAAGTGTCCGGGTAGGATTCAGAGTACGCCTTGGATAGTAAGTCAGGGGATCCGGGTACTATATAAGCCGGTCCCTAGGGTTAGGATACATAAGCTTACGAGATAGAGATTGCGAGATATCGAGTTTCCCTTGTAACACGAGAATCGAGATAGTATATTCAGATCGTAGACTCGGCGACTCGTTTGCCGACTACCAGATCGCATATCACCATGGTTTCCCTTGAGCTAAACCCTCTCCCAAACACCAGAGTCGATTTTCCCCAAGACAAGTTACCCCCGGTAACGTCTGCCGTGATTATCCCACGACAGTTGGAGCCCACAGTGGGGCCTACGTCCAAGGGTGTTTACATCACGGGAGAAGCTCGGGAGAACATGAAGAACCTCGTCGTCGGCGAGATCTACACCAACCCCGATGGAGAGAAGATGGTGGACGATTTTGGCTGGGGGCCAGAGTCGGATCTGCTCGAACCCGGATCCGTCATCACGATCGGCCGGGTCAACGTCTTCGTCGGCATGGTACGTGCGTTCGGTTCAATCCCTGACAATTTTGGATTTGATTCTGTGTAAGGAGAGGCCACCCACGTTCAGTCGGACGGAGAAGAATCGGTCGGGACGGTGGATCCGACAGAGGAGCCCACCACGAAGAGGGAACAGCCGGAGGAGCCGGCATGGACCCCGCGTGGCCGGGTCATAAGAGAGGAGGATACCGAGTCTATCTTGCACCTGCTGGAGGACCGGTACGAGGAAGATAGCTGCGATGAGGAGGAGTACGAGTCTTCGCCAAGCATTGCGCGCCAGGTCGCGGTCTACACGGCCCCTGCAACCAATCTCAATCAGGGGAACGTGACTACGGCCGCGGTCGGACGGCGCAAGCATTGGCCCAGCAGCAAAATCCGGCTGAAGGAAATCCGGTTCTGACCCGGGTTGACGGAGAATCGGCTTCAGTCACCAGCCGAGCGGCGGATAGCGAGATGTAGGCAAATATGTTTGGGTTCCTGACTAACAGGACGCCGGGGGCAGGTCCTTCGAATCTGCAACACCCGGCCCTATTCAGTAACAATATTGTCTTGGACCCAACAGTGTTAGCCACTGTGATAACCCCGGAAAACGCCGCGGCACGTGCCAGGGACTTGGAGGTAGCACGCCGCGCGCTAGAGCAACAAAGAAGAGATGTAGAAGCAGAAAAGCAAGGGGTAGCCACGCGCCAACGTGAACTGGACGCGCTGGAGAACCGGCTCCGAGCTGAGATAAGCAGGGTGCATCAGAGATACCAGACAAGATTACCGGCGATGGGTGGAGTCATAAACCCTAACGCACTATTCATCACACCCCAGGATCAGCCGATTCCGGCTGTGAATCAGGAAACTGTGCATTAACCGGCAACTGAAGCAGGACAACCGGCAAACGTGCAGGCCGGGTTACCCACACTGCAGACTGGGGCCCCTGTCGGCAACACAGCGCCACCACCACCATCACGATTTCGTACGCCGCCGGGTCACTTCAATAACCCCATGGATAACGTATATGCCGCAACGTTAGCACTGAATCAGATCCCCGTAAGAGAGTCACCCCATGCGGAGCAGACCCGACGGGCGATCGATTTGTTGCATACGGCAGTGGCTCAGCAGGTTAATTACCCGGATAATAGGAGTGAAATGCATGGAACGCCTTATATCAGCCAGCAACATGGCAATGCCGGCAATATGCAAACAAGTTCAGCGCGACGGAGGGCAGAGCAGCAGCAAATGCCGCCTCCTCCCCGCGTGCAAGCAGTACCGGCAGTATCAGCAGCACAAGCTATTGTGGATAGTTCCAGAGCTAGGAGAGCCGCGGCCGGGTCTGCGGTGCACGGACCAGCAGTAGCGCCGCGTCCAGCCGCACCGCCCGCAGGATCGCATGTTTCCCGGGTGAGACCAGTACCGACTAATCTCGCTGGGCCCAAGTGTCTGACGGATAACATAAGGGCTGAGCCTTACCCGGATAAATTCAAGGAACCGGGTAAAGTAGTGAACTATGAGCCGACTATGGATCCAGAAACATGGTTGAGCAGTTATGAGATGGCTATGTCGATCCGCAACGCGTCTGAAAACCTTCAAGCCAAGTTCATGTACCTAATGATGTCGGAAGGAGCAGCAAAGTTGTGGTTCAACAATTTACCGGAAGGATCTATCAAGTCGTGGGGTGAGTTGAAAACTGCGTTTATCAAGCACTTTCACGGAACATGCAGGAAGTTGTTCACTATCGACGATCTAGAACGGTGCGTGCAAAAGAAGGGAGAGTCGGCGCGCAGCTGGGTGCGCCGGGTTATGGAGATATTGCATTCATCTACAGATATTCATCCGAAGGATGCGTTGCAAGCTATGGCCAAGACGTGCAAGTATACACCTTTAGTGCAGAAATTGACTCGCATGAAATCCAGTCGGAATGCTTCAGAGGTTACGATGGGAGAACTAATGGATGCGTGCAACAAACACGCTGCAACGGATACCACGGAAGAGGACGTTGATGACAAGAAAGCGAAAGCAAATACATGCAATAATGGAAGAACCGGTAATGGATCTACGTCGGGTAACCATGGAGGTAACAATGGGAACAACCAGAACAAGCGCCCGTTCGAGGGGAATTCCGAGTTTGTCGCCAGCACAGAAGCCGGGTCTTCAAGGCCCAGGGCAGAAGGAAATTTCAACGCAGGAAATCATAACAGAGGAAATTATCAAGGGCCACCAAGGCCGGGTAACAACTGGGATATCTTCAGAATGGCGTGCCCGAAACACAGCAGGAACGGAAGGCCAGCTAACCACTCATTGGAGCAATGTGCGGATTTGCAGAGATGGAAGAACGAGGAAGTGAACAAGGCTATGCGAGGTGCAGGCCGGGGAGGAGGACCGGGTTCGGGTGGAAACCCGGGCAACGGCCCACCCCCAGCAGGCAACCCGGGAGTTGGGAATCCGGGTAATAACCAAGGAGGAGCTGGAGGCTTCCAAGCCAACCCCAAGCAATTGGGCCAATACCATGTTCACACCACAGGAATTTTTAACAAGGACAGAAAGATACTAAAGAAGACAGTAAACTCGGTTTCCTCGGCTGTCCCGAGATACCTGAGGTGGTCCGAGCAAGATGTAACCTGGAGCAGAAGAGATCACCCGGAAAGAATAGAACACCCAGGAGTCCTAGCATTGGTGGTCGCGCCACAGGTTAATGGTTATGAGCTGAAAAAATTCTTAATGGATGGTGGAAGCAGCATCAACATCCTATATTGGGAAACTTTCTTACGCATGGGTCTCAAGGAGTCTCAGCTACAGAAAAGTGCAACCGTTTTTCACGGGATCGTGCCGGGGCACTCAGCGTGCCCTGAAGGAAAGATCACTTTGGAGGTTGCTTTTGGATAATCGAAGGACAACTTCCAGGTTGAATGGCTCACGTTCGAAGTGGTGAAGTTGCGCAGTCCTTATCACGCGCTATTTGGGAGGCCGGCTTACGCCAAGTTCATGGCCAGGCCGTGTTACGTCTACCTACAGCTAAAAATCCCGGGTCCTAAGCAGACCATCACCATACATGGGAGCCGGGATATAGCGGCTGAGTGTGACGAAGGAGATGCGGCAATGGCAGACAAGCCTGTAGAAAGGAGGAGCTTAAGTATTACCGGTCTCAAGTAGACCCGGCTGACAGGACAGCGCTGAAAAGGCCAAACACCGAGGATGAGAGAGCAAAATTCAAAGCAGCGCAAGATACTAAGATGGTAGCCTTCGTCGAAGGTGATCCCTCCAAGCAATTTGCCATAGGATCTAACTTGGATGATGAGCAGGAAAAAGCACTTGTGGAGTTTATTCGTTCAAATCAGGATGTGTTCGCCTGGACGCCTAGCGATATGCCGGGTATCCCTACAGAGCTGGCAGAGCACAATTTGCACGTTGATCCCAAATCCAGGCCCGTGAAGCAGGGACTGAGAAAGATGAATGAGGAAAGAAGAAGGGCTATCGGCGAAGAAATCGCTCGGCTGTTGACAGCCGGCTTTATCATGGAAGTATTTCACCCAGAGTGGCTAGCAAATCCGGTTCTCGTGATGAAAAAGACCAATGAGTGGAGGATGTGCATTGATTATACAAGTCTCAACAAGCATTGCCCAAAGGATCCGTTTGCACTTCCAAGGATAGATCAGATCATAGACGCAGTGGCTGGAAGTGACCTATTATGCTTCTTGGATGCATATTCCGGGTATCATCAGATCAAGCTCAAGAAGGAAGACTGGGAGAAAACGTCGTTTATAACCCCTTTTGGGACCTTTTGTTACAAAACCATGACTTTTGGATTGAAGAACGCCGGTGCAACCTATCAGCGGTGCATTCAGAAGTGCTTTGAGGACCAAATCAGACGCAACGTTCATGCTTACGTGGATGACGTGGTGATCAAGACCAGAAAGGCAGAAACATTTATTGATGATCTGAAGGAAACATTCAAGAACCTGAGAAGATACCAGATGAAACTTAACCCGACAAAGTGTGTATTTGGAGTCCCAGCAGGGAAGTTACTCGGTTTCATTGTTTCAGAGAGAGGGATTGAAGCAAACCCGGATAAAATCAAAGCGATCCAGAGTCTGAAAAAACCGGAAAACCTGAAGCATGTACAAAAGCTTACGGGGTGCGTAGCAGCGCTGAGCCGGTTTATATCAAGACTCGGAGAGAAGGCAATACCCTTGTACCGGCTCTTGAGGAAATCTGATAAGTTCGTTTGGGACCAAGAGGCGGATGAGGCATTTGAGGCACTAAAAAAGCAACTATCTGAGGCACCAGTCCTAGCAGCCCCGGGTCCTAAAGAGCCCATGTTACTATACGTTGCAGCGGGGCCCGGGCGGTTAGCGCAGTGGTTGTCGTTGAGCGCAAGGAGGATGGAAAAGATCACCCGGTCCAGAGGCCGGTTTATTATGTAAGCGAGGTGTTATCAGAAGCAAAGCAGCGCTACCCGCATTGGCAGAAGTTGGTTTTCGGGGTCTTCATGGCAAGCCGGAAATTGAATCCGTATTTTCAGGAACACCCCATAACAGTGGTTAGCTCTATACCAATGTCGGATATCATCAGAAACTCGGATGCAACAGGTAGAATAGCCAAGTGGGCGATCGAGATGGGAGATTATCACATCAACTACGAGCCCAGGTCAGCAATCAAATCTCAAGCTCTAGTTGATTTCATTAACGATTGGACTCACAGAGGCATGCCCACAATGACTCCAAGTTCCGAGTCTTGGATAATGCACTTTGACGGTTCCAAGCAATACGAGGGATCAGGAGCTGGAGTGGTGCTCACATCACCTAAAGGAGACAAGTTGAGCTACGTATTGCAGATTCACTTTGATTGTTCCAACAACGTGGCCGAGTATGAGGCATTATTACATGGATTGAAGATATCCAAGGAGATGAACATTAAGAGGATACGGTGCTACGGCGATTCGGATCTTGTGGTACAGCAGGTCTCGGGAACTTGGGATAGGAAAGATGCAACTATGGCAGCATACCGTAGAGAGGTGCACCGGGTTGCCGGGTGTTTTTCCGGGTATGAGGTGGAGCATGTAGATAGAAGAAAAAACGAGGCAGCAGATGCACTCGCCAGACTCGGCTCGCGCAGAGAGCCGGTTCCACCCAATGTGTTCCTGGATGAACTATGGCGGCCATCAGTTAAAACCGAGTCTGAGGAAGAACTGGCTAACAAAGACCCGGATTCGGAGCTCGTGGCCACAATACGCACTGTTCCCGAGTGGACAGAGCCGTTTCTGGCTTACCTATCACGGGGCGAGTTACCACAGCAAGAGGTACTAGCAAGGCAAATTTTGAGGCGAGCAAAAGGTTATTCCATCATCAATGGGGAGTTATATAAAAGGAGCGCTGCAGGAGTATTTTTGCGCTGTGTAGCACCAGAGGAAGGCCGGCAAATCCTGAAAGAGATCCACGAAGGCGACTGTGGGCATCACGCATCCACAAGGTCCCTTGTGGCCAAGGCATATAGGCACGGTTTCTTCTGGCTCACAGCTTTAGCAGATGCGGAACGCTTGGTGGCAAGGTGCGACGGATGCCAAAGGTACGCCCGCCAAATCCATGTGCCGGCTATGGAGTTGCAAACAATTCCTTTGA
The DNA here is from genome assembly GCA_028641055.1 of Alopecurus myosuroides. Classification (NCBI taxonomy): domain Eukaryota; kingdom Viridiplantae; phylum Streptophyta; class Magnoliopsida; order Poales; family Poaceae; genus Alopecurus; species Alopecurus myosuroides. Next base: position 183,584,649 of record CM054058.1, read on the forward strand.
CCTGGCCTTTCGCCGTTTGGGGTATGGACATGGTTGGCCCCTTTCACATGTCACCTTGCAAAAAGACACATCTCCTGGTGGCTATCGATAAATTTACCAAGTGGGTTGAAGTTATGCCAGTTACCAATTGTGAAGCGATTACGGCAGTTAAGTTCCTGAAAAGGATTATCTACCGGTTCGGGTATCCTCACAGTATAATTACCGACAATGGAACCAACATGTCCCTTGGCGAGATGGAGAAATTTTGTGGTTACAACGGAATCCGGCTTGACATAGCTTCCGTAGCCCATCCACAAGCCAATGGACAAGTGGAGAGGGCGAATCAGGAGTTACTTCGTGGATTAAAGCCACGATTGCGAGTCCCATGTGTCAGAGCTGCTGGAGCATGGGTTGAAGAGTTACCCTTAGTGGTTTGGGGTATCAACACTACACCCAACAGATCTACTCAGATGACACCGTTTTTCATGGTTTATGGTGCAGAAGCGGTGCTGCCGAGTGATATCATCCATGACTCGCCTCGAGTATCGGCTTACGTCGAGGTGGAGAACGAGAAGACCCGGCAGGACGCCGTGGATATGTTAGAAGAACATAGGAAACAAGCTTTGGAGAGATCAGCCATATACCAGCAGGATCTGAGGAGATATCACAGCCGGAGAGTCAAAACCCGCGTCTTTTAGGAAGGAGACCTGGTTCTGCGCCTAGTACAGTCAAAGGAAGGAAAACACAAGTTATCCCCACCATGGGAGGGACCGTTCATCATAAGCCGGAATCTGCACAATGGATCATATTACTTGATAGATGCAAGGGAAGAGTCGGCCACGGTTAATGACACCGCTCATACCACTTCATCTATGCAAGAGAGAGAAAGACCTTGGAACGTAGCTCAGTTGCGTCCCTACTATACCTAGTTTAGACTAGATTTACAAGTGAAATTACACGATGTAACAGGCAGCAGGTTTCAGATGCACTCTTTTCCTATCCAGGGTACCTAAGGGGACTGGAGGGTTTTTAATGAGGCGGCTTGCTGACCTAACTTTTCTCATATCAATAAAGAGATGGTTAAACAATATATTGTTCCCTTTTCATGTGTTTTTTATCAAGTTTTTTTATCTCGGTTGTGTCTTTATTTTTCCTTCCAGGTAAGTATTATGTATTGTTTTTAGTACATTAGTTTCTTTAATTGCATATATTTAGGTCTTGGGGGCTGATTGCTTGAATAGCACAGTTACAAACTCAAAGACCCGGCCACGATGCCTATGAGTTATAAGGGCCGATTACTTGCAAACAAGTACGGCTGCAAGCTTATAACCGGACAAAGGAGCCAAACTTTCTTGACTTTTCTTACTTAAGATCGATGTGACTCGCACTAAAGTGGCATGATTCGCTAGCGTATGATTACAATCAGTCATGATGCCCAATGGGACTTGCCTGACCCTGTCTTCATACAGCTGTAGCAACATGATTATCCACGCGAAAGTCGGCTTACAGTACCAGAGAGTCAAAAGGGTCATCTAAACCACAAGTTATGCAGAGTACAAGGTTAATAACCGGAAACTCAAAGTTTATTAAGCATAACTTCAAAACCTATGTGAAACGGCTCTAGGTTTTGGGCTTAGCAGGTAACAATTTGTTCCTTTTGAAAGACCCAACACCCCAGACTCGGAATTTCGGGCCTTGGGGACTCGGGAATTTGAAAACAGAAACAAATTATCTAGCTATTCAGCTCAAAAACCCAAAAATCCAAGTCTTGGGGACTTGGGGACTTAGAAAAAAAGTCCACCAGTCAAAACCCACGAGACCCGGAAACCGAGTCTCACAATAGGAACCATAGTAGAAAGTCAGAAAATCAAGGAAGAAAAAGCTCAAAGTCAAATTCGAGCAAAAGGCCAGAAGGGCCACGAAATATATTAAGGTATTAAAGTGTATTACAAGCCACGATAGTAGTATCATAAAGCGCACAGGCGCGCTATCAAAAGAATACTTGTTTTAAAGGCCCATTGGCCGGATAAAGTGCCTAAGACGGTTGCCGATAAAAATCTCACTCGGCATCATGGGTCGTGTCGTCCATCTTGCCCTTGCCCTTGGCAACCGGGTCTTGCTCCTTGCCTTGTTCTTCAGCATTCTTGGCGGCGGCAGCACCCGGGTCAGCGGTAGTGCCGGCCCGTGCGGGAGGAGGGACGACTGGCGTGGAGGTAGCAGGCGCAGAATCGGCCTCAACCTTCTTCTTCGCAGCCTCTTCTCTCGCCTGAGCAGCCTCCGCCTTCCATCGAGCCAGCATATCGTATGGCTTGGGAAGATCCGACTTAATCGCCTTGTCATCAGCATCATATGCTGGGGTAATTGCACTGACATCCAAACCATCGGCAATTACGCTGGCCGAGTGACGAACCTCCTTCTGGATGGCCTTGAAATTCTACACTGAGAACTTGGACCCGTCGTGGTTGAACTCTGGAAACCCGCCCACAAGCCTGGCCGGCTCAAGTTTTGGGAAATATGCCTTAGCCAGCTCAAGCCCCCGGGTCACTCCAACCCGGCAGGACGAGCGTTTCCAGTGCTCAATCCACTCGGGGATAGTGGAGCACGCGTCAAGCAGCGTCTTCAGGTTGCCATGCCCGACACCCGGCCACTTCAGATCCTGAAGAATCCATTTGGTTCCGGCACAGAGCTGCCGGATCGTGCTCTTGGTGGTTTTCAGCTTTGCGATATCATCTTCATCCGGATTTACATCATCCGGACCTGCAGAAAATAGAAAAAAAAAGCAGTGAGTAAGGAAATCCGACTATTTATCAGAATAAGAATCCGGGTTATGATTATTAAGTTAGGAATAGTACCAGTCAAAGCACGCTATCAGTCGGATATACTACGAAGTTCCAAGCAAATTATCAATAAGTTCACTTGGAACTTGGGGACTAGACAAGGATACAGACAATATTATTCGGATTTACCTCATGTTTGGCTATCAAAGCTTCTAGGACATTTTCTTCGTCAGCCCTCAAGGTGTGCAGGGCGTCAAGCATTTGGGAAAAAGCCATGTCCTCGGGACTGATACCGGAAGAGCCGGCGGCCTGATCACCCGGGGGGCGAACCTTCTCCGACTTTGGGGTCGAGACCCGGGTTGTCTGGGTGTCTGGATTGGGAGAGCCCATCCTTGTGTCCAGGATCTCGACGTCGTCATCCTCAGCCTCTTTAGATGGCTTGGGAGACCCGGCTTCCTGCCGGGCCGGGTCAGCCAGGGGGCCTTGTTCCTGATTCTCTTCACCACCACCGCCAGTCGCGGCGTCCATATCGTCAACCGGCCCTTCAGTCTCCCGGTTGTCTGTGTCCATATTATCCGGGTCACTGATTGTGACCTGGGCGCTAAGGAAAGGAAAGAGAAGAGATTAGCAGCAAAAGTTGAAGGTTATCAAAGGGACTGGTATAGTGCTTAGCCGGAAATATAACTTACCCGACATTCACCACGAAATCTGCAGGAAGTGAACTGCTAGATGCGGACGAGGCTGTCACAGAATCCGAGAGTGAGACCCGGAGCTGTCCGGCCAATGGATGATTGGGGGAAGGATGTTTTCGAGGTGAGTTGATGGGATGAGATGGACAAATACCAGTACGACGAGCCGGGGACGTGGGGATACCCGGGTTGAGGGGATCATCGCCCGGGGAATTCCGGGTTACCCTGCGCTTGGTTGGAGGCGGATCCTTCAAGTGTGGTGAATTTGATAACTGTCGGTTAAGTTCGCGCATATTATCAAAAGAATAGGGTTTGGAGGACATGGAAGAGTAGGGAACCTTGAAGACGACCCCGCGGGTTTTCCTCTTGGTTCCGACCTCGACTTCCGGCTCAACCTCGCTTTTGTCGCTCTCAGTTTCTTCCGGGTCTCCCTGATCATCCTTGTCACCCTTATCATCCATCCCTGAAAGGCGCAAGCATATAGTTAGAAAAGGAGAAACAATGGGAAAGCAAAGTAATAGAGGTTGGGGTGATTGAAATCCGGGTGATACCTTCGTCAGTGTCGGCCGGTTCTTCTTCTTCTTCCTCCGGGTTCCCGGAGTTGGGAGGGATCTCAATGTTCCAGAAAGCATTGTCGGCCTGAGATAAAAGCATGAAAATGAGAGTTAGTAGTTGTATCAAGTCAAAGTACGAGAATAAGTGGATAAGTATCGGATTTTACCGCCGGAGCCGGGTTATCCCGGGTGAACGGCGCTAACCCGGCTATGTTCTTGATCACCTCCAGCTTCTCAGTCAGGAAGCCCTTGATGGTCTTGTTGGTATCACCGGCCGGATAGTTCTTCGAGGAATAGCGGAGCGCGTCCATGACGTGCCCCGAGTATTCGCACATTAGCTTTGAGCGGATAGAATTGGGCTGAATGCGGAAATCTACCCAAGTCTTAACTAAGTTAAGTCCAGCAAGACCATGGGCGAAAAGGACGGCTATCTTGGCCAGGTGGGGCTGGATGGATTCTCGTTCCGACTCAGAGGCGAAAGCGTTAAAAGTGTCGGAAAGATCTAAGAGACCCTCCGAGTAACCCGGCAATTTTCTCTCGCCGGGTGGGGAGGTGTCCCGGCAATAAAATAAGGATAGCTGCCAATGCTTAACATGTGAGTTAAGACTTAGAGTCGGCATGGGAGAATTTTTGCGGCGTTGGATGGAAACCCCGCCGCAGGCCAAAAGGGCCCCGTCACCGCTTTCGCGGCACGGTTTGCATTGGAAAAGCTCGATGAATAAAGCCAGATTTGGCGGGATGCATAAGTAGGATCCGCAAAGGACTATGAAATGGGTTATATTCAACATAGAGTTAGGCCCTATGTCGAATACCCGGAGGCCGTAGTGGCTGAGGACCTCACGGAAAAAAGAGTGACCCAGGGGGCGAAACCCCCGGATCACGTGCTCGACAAAGCATATTACCTCGTCGGGGTATGGGGTAGGCCGGGTCTCATCACCCGGCACCCTCCAGTGGATCTCCTTCTGAGGCGGGAGAACGCCAGACTCGGGGAGTTCTTCTAACTTGCCCAGGGTCACGGAGGACCGCGCCCAGTTGGCGGAAATGGACTGGGTAGACTTTGCCTTGGCCGGCTGTTTGCCCATGTGCTTTGGGGCCATTTGCTCAGTCTGCAAAATACAAAGCAAAGAGTACGAAGCATTAAGACTCGGGAATTATGAGCTATCCGAGTATTCACAGGCAGTATCAGTAAGAGGCATGGAAACTATGAATTGTCCGAGTATCACTAGACAGAGCAAAAATTACACACTATCCGGGTATTGACGAGCAGTACAGAAATTATGGGACATCTAAGTATCAACGAGCAATTCTAAAAAGAGGTTGATTGCCTGTTTATCTACAGTATGAATAAAAGAACCGGAAGCGGTGGTCTATCCGGGTATCGATGAACAGTCGCGGAAATTTGGGCGGACTACATCTAGATTGGAAATTTTACGGATGATTTCGCGGAGAAATTAACGACTACGAGCCATAGGAGAGTGCCGCAGGATCAACTATTGAGCAATTGGACGAACTATAGTGGGGTTAAATGATCTAATTCGGCGTGAGGCGAGAAATGGCCTGCGGGCGGACCTAGATCCGATCTAGATGAAACGGAGAAATTAGAAGCTAAACTAATGGAAGTAAGGAGCTTACCGGTGTGGATTGGAGAAGGACGCGACGGCGGCAGATGGCGCAGTCGTGGTGTCCCCTTGCGACTCCCGGCGGGCAGGTCGAGGACGCGGCGGCGGCGGAGACTGGCGGCGGCGCGGGGCGAACCGTGGAGGAGCGCAGCTGGCGGCGGCTCTGCTCCAGCGGTGTGCCCGAGGTCTCCGTGGCGGTGTTGTGCTAGCTCGAGTGAGAGGGCGCCGGTGAGGAAGAAGAAGGTGGAAGAAATGAGCCGTTAGGTTTAGGTCACCCCCTAGGCACCTATTTATAGGTGTGGGTGGGGAAACCTAGGCCGGCAAGCGGGAACCAATAATTTCGGGATAAGGGATACCCGTCGTGATATTTTGGGATACGCGTTAAGTGCTGGCGCGAGATATCCGGAATGGATAGGAAGCAAATCTCTTCCGTGATATCCGGATCAATTAACGAGTGAAATAAGCCGGGTCTTCTGCATTTTCCTCGGAACATTGACCCGGGAAGGTAGAGATGGACTCAGAGAAAGCCGGGTTATTATATGGACCACCAATGGAGTTAGGCCTAGCTGTTTATTAAAGCAAACCTAACCCGGCCTCTAAGAATTTGTATGTCTGTTATTTTTTCAGGGAATAGCGCGCGCTTCAAGGAGGATCCCGTGAAGCCCAAGCTATTCTGGGGACTACTGATGGAGGGATGATAACCCGGTAGGCTAACGCCAAGGAGTAACTCAGCCCAAAGGACGCTGCGCAAGACCCGGCTTATGGAAAAGGAGCTTCTAGAAGGCCCAGTAGTGTAGGCCTCGTAACCCGGATTGTGGGTTCCGATAAGGAAGTTTAGGGTTTGCAAGCAGTGTCCGGGTAGGATTCAGAGTACGCCTTGGATAGTAAGTCAGGGGATCCGGGTACTATATAAGCCGGTCCCTAGGGTTAGGATACATAAGCTTACGAGATAGAGATTGCGAGATATCGAGTTTCCCTTGTAACACGAGTATCGAGATAGTATATTCAGATTGTAGACTCGGCGACTCGTTTGCCGGCTACCAGATCGCATATCACCATGGTTTCCCTTGAGCTAAACCCTCTCCCAAACACCAGAGTCGATTTGCCCCAAGACAAGTTACCCCCGGTAACGTCTGCCGTGATTATCCCACGACAAACATGCTCTTCTTGAGCAACCAAAGAGGCTAAAGGAACATTATTAGGATCAACTTGAGCTTTATCATTAACAAGCATAGAGATAATAGCATCAAGCCTTTCACTTAAAGAGGAGGTTTCCTCAACAGAATTTACCTTCTTACCTTGTGGAGCTCTCTCATTGTGCCACTCTGAATAATTTATCATCATATCATCAAGAAGCTTTGTTGCATTGCCTAAAGTGATGGACATAAAGGTACCTCCAGCAGCTGAATCCAATAGGTTTCTTGAGGAAAAATTCAGCCCTGCATAAAAAGTTTGTATAATCATCCAAGTAGTTAGTCCATGAGTGGGACAACTCTTCACCATACTTTTCATTATTTCCCAAGCTTTAGCAACATGTTCATTATCAAATTGCTTAAAATTCATTATGTCACTTCTTAGGGATATAATCTTAGCAGGAGGACAATATTTTCCAATGAAAGCATCTTTACACTAAGTCCATGAATCAATACTATTTCTAGGCAAAGATAGCAACCATTCTTTAGCTCTTCCTCTCAAAGAGAAAGGAAATAATTTCAGTTTAATAATATCTCCATCCACATATTTATATTTTTGCATCTCGCATAGTTCAACAAAACTATTAAGGTGGGCAGCAGCAGCATCAGTACTAATACCAGAAAATTGTTCTTTCATCACAAGATTTAATAAAGCATGTTTAATCTCATAGAAAGCAGCAGTAGGAGCAGGTGGAGCAATAGGTGTGCAAATAAAATCTTTATTGTTTGTGCTAGTGAAGTCACACAACTTAGTATTCTCAGAGGAACTCATTTTAGCAGAATAAAAGCAAACAAGTAAATAACAGCTATGAAGTAAACTATTTTTTGTGTGTTTTTGATATAGAGAAATAAAAACAAGACAAAAAAAGACAATAAACAAAATAAAGAGATCGAGAGTGAGAGACTCCCCTTGCCAGAAGACTTCCTTCTCCCCGGCAGCGGCGCCAGAAAAAGTCCTTGATGGTGCAGATCTTGCACTCGTTGGGATACCCCAAGAGAAGGGTGTGAAGATCACAACGGTAGGAGTTTTCCCCTTAGTTAAGAAACAAGGTTAGCAATCCAGTAGGAGAAGGAGGACCTTCGAAAGGTTGCTGCCACTGACGGTGGTGCTGGCGCTTCACCGGTGTCAGAAACAACGTGGAACCTGCACACAACACAACCAAAATACCTTGCCCCAATGGTACAGTGAGGTTGTCAATCTCACCGGTCTTGCTAAAAACAAAGATTAGACGTATAGTGTGGAAAAACAGTGTATGCTAGCAGAAAGTAAAGAAAGCAGGAAATTGTTGTGGTTTGTTTGACAGTGTGGAAAATGGACTGGGGTTCATAGGTTCACTAGTGGTGTTTCTCCATGAAAGATAGCATGTTGGGTGAACAAATTATAGCTGGGAAATTGACAAATAAAGGTTGCACCGTAGTGCACAATATGACATCAAGATTACTATGCTATTTAGTGCGGGCATTACAACAAGATACATAGACCGACTTCCATCTGCATCTATGACTAATAATCCACCCTCAGGTTATCATCTGAACCCCCTTAGGTATTAAGTTGCAAGCAACAGATAATTGCATTAAACAAAGTGTGTAATGTAAGCAATGATTATGCACGCGGGCACTCTCACCGTTGCTTTCTCCCTAATGGCAACAACACATCCTCCCCCTTCACGTTTTTGTCACTCGAGCAAGGCAACAAGGAGGCATGAACCCACTATCGAGCATAAATACTCCCTCTTGGAGTCACTAGCAACTACTTGGCCAGAATAACCACTAGCAACGGAGAGCATGCAAGATCACAAATAACATATGCAAATAAAGACTATAATCAACTTGGCATAAGGTCAATATTCATTGGATCCCAACAACATCAGCACGGAGAATTACATAAGATAAATCTCGATCATGATAGGCAGCTCACGAGATCTAAACATGGAGGCATATGAGGAGAAGACAACCATCTAGCTATAGCTACGAACCCGTAGTCCAAGGATGAACTACTCACGCATCACTACGGAGGCAGTCATGGTGATGTAGAAGCTTCCGGTGATGATCTCCTCTCTGGCAGGGTGCCGTAAACAGCTTCAGAACCCCCTGATCTGGGGTTGACGATGACGGCGGCTGCGGAACTTTATCGGGGATTTTGATCAGGTGCCTATGGTTTTCCATCCGGGGGCTTAAATAGGCGAAAGGGCAAAGGCGGTGGAGGCCGGGGAGCCCACAACCATAGCTGGCGCGGCCAGGGGGCCGCGCCACCCTATGGTGTGGCCCCTCCGCTGCCCCTCTTCGGATCCTCTTCGGTCTTCTGGATGCTTCCGGGGAAAATAGGATTCTCGGGCTTCCAATTTTCCAAATCCGAGAATATTTCCTGAACAAGTTTTTTTGAAACTAAAAATAGCAGAAAACAGGGAACTGGCTCTGTGGCATCTTGTTAATAGGTTAGTCTGGAAAATCGATAAAAATGACATAAAGAAGGGAGAAAACATGTAGCAATTGACATAATATGATCATGGAGCATCAGAAATTATAGCTACGTTGGAGACGTATCAAGCATCTTTACACTTAGTTCATGAATCAATACTATTTCTAGGCAAAGATAGCAACCATTCTTTAGCTCTTCCTCTCAAAGAGAAAGGAAATAATTTAAGTTTAATAATATCTCCATCCACATCGTTATATTTTTGCATCTAACATAGTTCAACAAAATTATTAAGGTGAGCAGCAGCATTATCAGTACTAACACCAGAAAATTGCTCTTTCATAACAAGATTTAATAAAGCAGGTTTAGTTTCATAGAAAGCAGCAGTAGGAGCAGTTGGAGCAATATGTGTGCAAATAAAATTATTGTTGTTTGCTCTAGTGAAATCACAAAACTTAGTATTCTCAGAGGAACTCATTTTAGCAAAATAAAAGCAAGCAAACAAATAACAGCTACAAAGTAAACTATTTTTTTTTGTGTTTTCGATATATAAAGAAGCAAAACAAGACAAAAATAAAAACAAGACAATAAACAAAATAAAGAGGTTGAGAGTGAGAGACTCCCCTTGCCAGAAGACTTCTTCTTCCCCGGCAACGGCGCCAGAAATTTCTTTGATGCTACGTGTTGGGAACCCCAAGAGGAGGGCGTGATGAGTGTAGCGGTAGAAATTTCCCTCGGTTAAGAACCAAGGTTATCAATCTAGTAGGAGGAAGAGGATCTTTAGAAGGTTGATTCCACTGACGGTGGTGCTGGCGCTTCATCGGTGTCAGCAACAACGCGTAACCTGCACACAACACAACCAAAAAACTTTGTCCCAACGGTACAGTGAGGTTGTCAATCTCACCAGTCTTGCTAAAAACAAAGATTAGACGTATAGTGTGGAAAATAATGTATGCTTGCAGTAAGTAAAGAAAGCAGGAAATTGTAGTGGTTTGTTTAACAGTGTAAGAAAATGGACCGGGGTTCATAGGTTCACTAGTGGTGTCTCTGCATAAAAGATAGCATGCTGGGTGAACAAATTACAGCTGGGAAATTGACAAATAAAGGTTGCACCGTAGTGCACATTCATGACATGATGACTACTATGATATTCAGTGCGGGCATTACAACAATATACATAGAACGTAATCCAACTGCATCTATGACTAATAATCCACCCTCAGGTTATCATCCGAACCCCCTTAGGTATTAAGTTGCAAGCAACAGATAACTGCATTAAACAAAGTGTGTAATGTAAGCAATGATTGTACACGCGGGCACTCACACCGCTGTTTTCTCCCTAGTGGAAACATCACATGCTCCCCCGTCACGTTTCTATCACTCGAGCACAGGCGAAAAGGAGGCATGAACCCACTATCGAGCATAAATACTCCCTCTTGGAGTCACTAGCAACTACTTGAATAGAGCACCACTAGCAACGGAGAGAATGCAAGATCACAAATAACATATGCAATAAAGACTATAATAAACTTGGCATAAGTTCATTATTCATCGTATCCCAGCAAATACAACACATAGAATTACATAAGATCAATCTCGATCATGTTAGCAGCTCACGAGATCTAAACATGGAGGCATATGAGGAGGAGACAACCATCTAGCTACTGCTATGGACCCGTAGTCCAAGGATGAACTACTCACGCATCACTCCGGAGGCAGGCATGGTGATGAAGAGGCCTCCAGTGATGATTTCCTCTCCGGCAGGGTGCCGGAGACAGCTTTAGAACCCCCCTAATCTAGGGTTGACGACGACAGCGGCTGCGGAACTTTTCAGGGATATTTGATCAGGTATCTAGGGTTTCCATCCGGGGGGAATATATAGGCTAAAGGGCAGAGGCGGTGGAGACCTAGGGGCCCCACACCACCCCCTGGCGCAGCCAGGGGGCGCGCCACCCCATGGTGTGGGCCCCCTGATGCCCCTCTTCGACTCCTCTTCGGTCTTCTGGATGCTTACGGGGAAAATAGGCACTTCGGGCTTTGTGGGGTCCAATTTCGAGAATAGTTCCAAAACAACTTTTCTGAAATAAAAAACAACAGAGAACAGGGAACTGGCACTTGGATCTTGTTAATAGGTTAGTCCCGGAAAACATGTAAAACTGCTATAAAGAAGGGAGAAAAAATGTAGCAATTGGCATAATATTATCATGGAGCATCAGAAATTATAGATACTTTGGAGACGTATCAAGCATCCCCAAGCTTAGTTCCTACTCGTCCTCGAGTAGGTAAACGATAAAACAATAATTTCTGAGGGTACATGCTACTAACATAATCTTGACCATAAAAATGTAAAGGCATATGTAAGCTGAGATCATAAAACTTCAAACACAAACATGATAAATAGAACTTTAATAATAAAGCAAAGAAATCACTTTTCATCATGAAGAGTATTTCAAATAAAGGATCATGAATAATAATGCAAAGAAAGATAAACATTTGTTTCAGGTATAGAGAAAGCATGGCAAAGTGATATTTCGCTAGTCCTTAAGAGTGGGGCAAAACATAAATGCCAGGACACCTTCAAAGTTCATGAGGAAGACTAGAGCAAATAATTTTAGAACAAATAATATCACATCATGAAGCAATTATGGATGTTTATGGGACAAATGCACATAGAACTTAGAATGGCAAAAATGCTCTCTCAACTGTGCATAAAGTTAGAAGATGGAGACTCAACATAAAAGTAAAAGAAAGGCCCTTCGCGGAGGGAAGCAGGTATCAACTCATGTGCTAGAGCGTTTTATTTTATTACACAGAGGTATTAAAAGTTTGACACTCCTCCCATCCATCTTTCACAAACCATGGCTAACCGAATCCTCGGTTGCCGGACAACAATCACATACCGTGGAGGAGTGTCTATATTTTGGGAGATGTATGCTAATGTCAGCGAATGGTAAATAGAAAATACAGTACGTCACAAGCCAACTGGATTCACAAGAGCAGCTCCCATGTGAAGTATGCATCTGGGTAGAAGGTCATCCCTCTTTCTCTTTTGTTTACACAATTATGCTTTGACTAATAAATCAGGGGCAAAAATAGTGAAGAGGTTTTGTGTGTATTAATTTGGGGCTGGGCACCCCGCTGCCAGCTCTTCTATCATTTGGATAAGCGGATGAAGCCACTAGTCCAGGGTGTGAAATCCAATCAACAAGTGAGATAAAGATTCTCTATTTACGTCCTCATGAGCAAAAACAGGAACATAAAGCAGGAGTAATTTTGAAAGTTTTAAAGGTAACACAGGAGCAATTTACTTTGGCGTGGCAGTTAAATACCACATGTAGGTAGGTATGGTGGACACAATGGGAAAAACTTTGGTTTAAGGGAGTTGGATGCACGAGTAGAGGTCATACTCAGTACATGTGGAGGCTAGCAAAAGACTGGGAGCGACAAATCAAGAGAGCATAAGAGCCATAACCATGCATAGCGACATAAACATCATTAATTAAAGCATAAGCGGTATCACAAGTTCAAAAACTAAGTGGTCATGGAGGTTATTCGTGACTGGTTCATAGTCATAAACATGGTGTGAGCATGCGCCAAGTCAACCAAATAAAACATTCGAAAGAGAATACCATAAATTTATGCTTCCTTTTGATAAGAACAACTCATGAATCTTTCGATGACATATTAAACACTCTCAGATATTTGAGGCTATTCATGCTACTCAACATCACAAGGCTTTAGAACTAAAATAACATTTAGCATGGCATGAAAAACTTCGAGCAACAGTCTATACAAGCTTCTACTTGCACCGACAAAAATTCTACTTTGCCGACAGAAACGTGACGGCTGGAGGATGTGCTGTTGCCATTAGGGAGAAAATAACAATGCTTTGTCTAAGGATGATGTTATTGTTTACATTACACACTTTGCTTACTGCGATTATCTGTTGCTTGCAACATAATACCCAACGTTTGTCCGGATGATATTCGGAGGGTGGATTATTAGTCACTGATGCAGTTGGATAATGGTCTATGTATTTTGTTGTAATGCCCACATGAATCACATAGTAATATTTATGTCTTGCATATGCACTACGGTGCAGCCTTCATTTATGTCAATTGCCCAGCTTTAATTTGTTCACCACACATGTTATTAATCTTTCACGGAAAGACAGCACTAGTGAATTGTGGACCCGGGTCCTTTCTTTTTCCTCATACTGATAAAATACCTACTGCTTCCATACTGCTCTCATACTGTTCCTACTGTTTTCCTAATGTTTTCCACACCATACGTTTAACCTCTTTGTGTTCAACAAAACCGGTGAGATTGACAACCTCACTGCTTCGTTGGGATAGACAGATTTTATTGTGTTGTGTAGGTTCCACGTTGCTGTTGAACCGGTAGTGCGCCCTGCCACCTCAGCTGCATCAACCTTCATAGATTGCTTGTCCTCCTATTGGTCGATTCAACCTTGGTTTCTTTTCTGAGGGAAAAATTGCTGCTACACTCTTCACAACCTTTCTCTTGGGGTTTACCAACGAGGGCATTAAGGCCATCAATAATCATGAGTTGTTTTTGTCATTTTGAAGCATAAATTTGTGGTGTTCTCATTTGAATGTTTTATTTGGTTGACTTGGCGCATGCTCACAAAATGTTTATGACTACAAACCAATCACTTATAGCCTATATGATCATTTAGTTTTTGAACTCGTGCATCCAACTCCCAAAAACCAAAGTTTGCCAAATGTTTCCATCGTACCTACCTACATGTGGTATTTAACTGCCACTGCAGTGTAAATTGCTCATGTGTTACCTTTAAAACCCTCAAAATTACTCCTGTTTTGTGCTCCTGTTTTAGCTCATGAGGACATAAATAGATAATCTTTATCTCACTTGTTGATTGGACTGTCACACCCTGGACTAGTGGCTTCATCCGCTTATCGAATTGATAGAAGAGCTGGCAGCGGGGTGCCCAGCCCCAAATTAATACAACAAATTTTCTCCACTATTTTTCCTCCTGATTTATCAGTCAAAGCATAATTGTGTAAACAAAAGAGAAAGAGGGATGACCTTATACCCATATGCGTCCTTCTATGGGAGCCGCTCTTGTGAAGTCTAGTTGGCTTGTGACGTACTGTAATTTATGTTTACCATTCGTTGACATAAGCATACACACTTCTCTAAAAATTAGACACTCCACCATGGTATGTGATTGTTGGCAGGCACCCAAGGATTCAGTTAGCCATGGTTTGTGTAAGAAAGGTTGGGAGGAGTGTCAACCATTTTATACCCGTGTTTAACAAAATAAAAGCTCTAGCACATGAGTGATCCCTGCGAAGGGCCTTTCTTTTACTTTTATGTTGAGTCTCCATCTTATAACTTTATGCACAGTTGAAAGAGCATGGTTGCCATTCTGAGTTTAATGTGCATTTGTCCCAGAAACATTATTAATTGATTCATGATATGTTATTGTTTGTTCTCAAATTATTTGTTCTAGTCTTCCGCTTAAACTTTGAAGGCATCCTAGCATTTCTGTTTTTCCCCACTCTTAAGGACAAGCGAAATATCACTTTGCTATGTTATATCTATGCTTGAAACAAACGTATAGCTTTCGAGTGCATTATTATTCATGATCTTTTGTTTGTATTACTTTTCATGATGCAAGGTGATTACTCTACTTTATTGTTAGAATTATATTTATCATGCCCGTGTTAAAGTTCTATGATATCATCTATGCTTATGCTTTTATAATTTAGATGATCAAGTTTATGTTGGTAGCATGTCACCTTAGAAATTATCTGTTTTTATCGTTTACCTACTCGAGGACGAGTAGGAACTAAGCTTGGCAATGTTGATACGTCATAAACGTATCCTTAATTTCTGATGTTCCATGTTGTTTTCATGCCATATGCTAAATATTTTCCTTACACTTTATGTCATTTTTATCAATTTCCTGGGACTAACCTATTGACAAGATGCCACAGAGCCAGTTCCTGTTTTTTGTTGTTTTTAGTTTCATAAAAGTTGTTCTGGACATATTCTTGGAATTGGAAAATTTGAAGCTCGGAAGTCTTAGAATTCCTGAAGGTTCCACGGAGTCCCGAAGAGGCTCGAAGGGGGGCCACCGGCGTGCCCCCTGGCCGCGCCTGGGGGTGGTGTGGGCCCCTCGGCCATCAACCGCCATCGCGCTTTCGCCTATATATTCCCCTCGGATAGTTAACCCTAAACGGAGACCACTTTTCCATGAAAAAACACCCGAGGCCGCCGTCATCGTCAACCCGAGATCGGGAAGGTTCTGGAGTTCTCCCCGGCACCCTGTCGGGAGGGAAAATCATCACCGGGGGGTCTACACCACCATGACCTCCTCCGGAGTGATGTGTGAGTAGTTCATCCTTGGACTACGAGTCCATAGCAGTAGCTAGATGGTTGTTCTCTCCTCTTTATGCCTCATGTCTAGATCTCGTGACCTGCCTCACATTATCGAGATCATCTATTTGTAATGCTACATGTTGTGTTTCCTGGGATCCGATGATTATTGAATGCTATGTCTCTTGATTATCAATCTATCATGTTGTCTTCATGTGTATGTTATTTATGATCTTGCATGCTCTCTGTTGTTAGTAAATGATATGGCCAAGTAGATGCTAGTGACTCCAAGAGGAAGTATTTATGCTCGATAGTGGGTCCATGCCTCCTTTGCATCTGTGCTCGAGTGACAGAAACGTGATGGATGGAGGATGTGTTGTTGCCATTAGGGAGAAAACAACGATGTTTACTTTGTTTAAATTGTTTACATTACACACTTTGCTTACTGCGATAATTTGTTGCTTGCAACTTAATACCCAACGTTTGTTTGGATGATATTCGGAGGGTGGATTATTAGTCATAGATGCAGTTGGATGAAGATATATGTATTGTGTGGTAATGCCCGCATGAATCTCATAGTAATCTTTATGTCATGCATGTTTCATTATCTGTTAATTTCCCAGCTGTAATTTGTTCACCACGCATGCTAGCTATATTTTATGCAGAGACACCTCTAGTGAACTGTGGACCCCGGTCCATTTTCTCATACTGATAATACACACACTTCTTCCACTATTTTCACACTCCTTCCACTGTTTTCACACTGCCACTGTTGTTTTCATATTGTTCTCACACTATTTTCCACACCATATGTTTAACCTCTTTGTGTACAGCAAAACCGGTGAGATTGACAACCTCACTGCTTCATTGGGGCAAAATCAATTGATTGTGTTGTGTAGGTTCCACGTTGCTGCTGAACCGGTAGTGCGCCCTGCCATCTCAGCTGCATCAACCTTCGGAAGTTGCTCCTTTCTCCTACTGGTCGATTCAACCTTGGTTTCTTTCTGAGGAGAACTTACTGTTGTGATCTTCATACCTTCCTCTTGGGGTCTCCCAACGAACGTGTGTTACACACGCATCACTCACGCAAAAGCTGCATGCGCTAGAGGTTGCCACCACGGACGTCGAAGCAACTGCTAAGGTAAATAATATTTCTGTTTTCAGCTCTTATAAATTTCTGTAAAATACAACTTCCGACATAGATGGATATCATCCCTGGTCCCCGAGATCTGGGTCGAGTAATTGACACTCAACCGAGTGAAAATTATTTGGTGGGAATCTTCACAATCTTATTAATATATTCCCTTTTCAGATTGTCACTTAGGCCCGATGGTGCAGGTCTTGCACTCTTTGGGAGACCCCAAGAGGAAGGTATGATGAGCACAACAACAGTTTTCCCTCAGTAAGAAACCAAGGTTTAATCGACCAGTTGAAGGAAGGAGTAACTTCAGAAGGTTGAAGCAACTGAGATGGCAGGGCACACTACCGGTCCAGAAGCAACATGGAACCTACACAACACAATCAAATCACTTTGCCCCCAACGAAGCAGTGAGGTTGTCAATCTCACCGGTTTTGCTGAACACAAAGAGGTTAAA
Source organism: Alopecurus myosuroides (assembly GCA_028641055.1). NCBI lineage: Eukaryota > Viridiplantae > Streptophyta > Magnoliopsida > Poales > Poaceae > Alopecurus > Alopecurus myosuroides. The sequence continues at coordinate 183,601,837 of CM054058.1, forward strand.
CGTATGGTGTGGAAAACAGTAGGAAAACAATATGAAAGCAGTAGCAGCAGTATGAAAGCAGTAGGTGTTTTATCAGTATGAGGAAAAAGGACTGAGGTCCACAGTTCACTAGTGGTGTCTCTCTGTGAAAGATAAATAACATGTGTGGTGAACAAATTACAGCTGGGCAATTGACAGAAATGAAGGCTGCACCGCAGTGCATATGCAAGACATAAAGATTACAATGTGATCCATACGGGTATTACAACAAAATACATAGACCGTTATCCAAATGCATCTATGACTAATAATCCACCCTCCGAATATCATCCGAACAAACGTTGGGTATTAAGTTGCAAGCAACAGATAATCGCAGTAAGAAAAGTGTGTAATGTAAACAATAACATCATCCTTAGACAAAGAATTGTTGTTTTCTCCCTAATGGAAACAACACATTCTCCATCTGTTACATTTCTGTCACTCGAGCACGGATGAAAAGGAGGCATGAACCCACTATCGAGCATAAATACTCTCTCTTGGAGGCACTACAATCTACTTGGCCAGAGCATCTACTAATAGCAGAGAGCATGCAAGATTATAAATAACATAAGCATGAAGATAACATGATAGATTGATAATCAGAGGACATAGCATTCAACATTCATCAGATCCCAGCAAACACAACATGTAGCATTACATAAAAATGATCTTGATCATGATAGGAAGCTCACAAGATCTAAACATGAGGTACAAAGTGGAGATAACAACCATCTAGCTACTGCTATGGACCCATAGTCATGGGATGAACTACTCACGCATCACTTCGGAGGAGGGCATGATGGTGTAGACCCCTCCGGTGATGATTTCCCCCTCCGGCAGGGTGTCGGGGAGAGCTCGAGAACCCTCCCGACCTCGGGATGACGGTGACGGCGGCCTCAGGTGTTTCTCGGGAAAACGTGGGATATCCTAGGGTTTATGTCTCAGGGAGATTATATAGGCGAAAGGGCAGAGGCGGTGGAGGCCTGGGAGCCCACACCACCCCCAGGCGCGACCAAGGGGGAGGGTGCCACCCTATGGTGTACCCCCTGAACCTTCAGGAATTCTAAGACTTCTGGGCTTCAAATTTTCCAATTCCGAGAATATTTCAAGAACAACTTTTCTGAAACTAAAAATAGCAAAAAACAGGGAACTGGTTCTGTGGCATCTTGTCAATAGGTTTGTCCGGAAAATCGATAAAAATGACATAAAGTGTATAGCAAACATGTGGTAAAAAATAAGAAAATAACATGGAACATCAAAAATTAAAGATACGTTTATGACATATCAGACCGGGCCAGATTGTACTAGAAGCTCCTCACAGAGCATAGCAACCTCAGTCACCGGCATAAGCGGTTGTAGGCTGAGCTGAAGAAGAAAGGTATGCACTTCTTCAGCAAACATAGACGAAAGATCATCTCCCGTTTTGATAATTGATGACAACACGACTTAAGGACTAATAGTTGTTTAATTATATGCAGGGTCCATTTGTACCACTTGTGAAGTGCCCGATATTCCCGAAAATATCCTTAGGGGCATCGCGATGATTTTCCGAAGAAAACGATATCACAATACCAAGCCTGGGAAGAAGTTTCTCAAGGTGGCGGTAGTACCGATGAAACCACCGGTAGTACCGCTCCCTGGTGCTTCCCAGCACAGCCCCAAGCGGGGGCATCTGGTGGTGGTACCGGTGGTACCTCTGCCAAATTGCCCTTTGGGTGGCATACAGCAGAGGCCACCAAAAGTATCGGTGGGGGAACCTCCGGTGTTTCCACCGGTACCTCTGCCCCTTTGATAGGCCCCCAGCGAGCAGATCGCCACCGGTGGAGCTACCGGTGGTGGCTCCGCTAAAATGAGGTTCTCTTGACACATCGTGGTGGCCAGGGCGGAGGTCACCGCTAGTACTGGTGGGCGGTACCTCTGGTGTATCAACAGATACCTCCGGGTCTGAGGAACCGGCTAAGGAGAAAAATGAGCCACGCGGGCTCTGGATAAGAAGACCGCCGGTAGTACCGCGTGGAACAGCCCAACGGACAGATTTGGGGAAGGGGTATTTAAAGCCCTTCCCCTACCTCATAAATGCTAAGCGTTTCACTCTCTCTCCCTTAGCCATTAATGCGAGCTTCAAACTCCTAGATCTCCCTCTCCAACCACCCAAAACACTCGATAACTTTGTGGAGAGCTAGAGGAGACCTAGATCCGTGATTCCACCAAAGGAATTGCAAATCCATCCACCACATCCTATTAGATATAGAATCATACTTGAGGCCTAGAAACCTTAGTATATCTTGTGCTTGGAGCTTCCACCTTGTTGCAAGAAGCTTCGGATTGATTGAGAGCCTCCATCCATCCTGTGGAGTGTCCTCAACCTTGTGTAAAGGTTTGCTCAACGCCTTCAAGTCGACCTCATAGTGGAGAATCTCCCTCAACGGAGAATCTCAAGGAGAATACAAGTGTAAACCGGGAGAACCTTGTATTACTTGTTTAGACCAAACTAAAAAGGAAAAGAAGAAAAATTGGTAGTCAACCTATTCACCCTCCCCCCTCTAGTTGACCATAGTGCACTTTCAATTGGTATCAGACCCTCGGATCTTACTAAAGGCTTAACCGCCTAAGAGTATAATGGTTAATGAAAGTGAGTCTGACGGTTCTAATGCGGAAATCTCCAAAATGACCTACACTATAACTAACCTACAAGAAACGGTTGGAACTATCCAAGCCGAATTCTCCAAGGTTAGCTCTAGCGTTGGTTCAGAGGTTTCTAGCATAAAGAAGATGTTGGAGGCCATGATGGGGGAAACGAAGGAGTCCGAGGAACTTCCATCCACCGCCGATGATGTTAGATCGGATGATGATTCCATTCCGTACATCGCCTAAATGGAGGCTAACATTGCTCTAGCCAAGGCGAAAGCCGACAAAAAAAGCTAAGAGTGGTGAAAGTTCCAAAGGCTCCAAGTCTCAAACGGCTAATGGTTTGGGGCCTAACTCAAGAGTTCCACCACCTTGCAATTATGACTCTATCCGTACGATTGCTACTATGCCACACATTTTAAATGTTGTACTTCCTCCCGTGCTTAACACTAATGAGTTTTCTTCTTGGAAGTTCGAAATGGAGTCTCATATTTCCGGCTCTTGCACCGCCTTGCGGATAAGTGTTCTCCATGGATTCCATCCTCATGATGCAAACAACTTTACTCAAAGAGAGGATATTGAATTTCAACTCAACATGATCGCTCTTGTCACCATTCAAAAGGCTCTCCCAAGAGAATATCTCACTCACATTCGCAGTATCAAGACCGCCAAGGAGGCTTGGGATAAACTTGACACCTTGTTCCAAGGAAATGCTAGCATCCAATCCTCCAAGTATGATGTTGCCATTGATAAGTCCGAGAACTTCGTCATGCAAGAGGATGAGAGCCAGTAAGAACTATATAGAAGATTTGTCACTCTTGCCAATAAATTGAGGGACTTTGGAAAAGAGGAAATCTCCGATGAGTGGATCAAGAGGAAATTTATCAAGGCCATAACTCCCTTTGAGAATAACCTCTCCACTAGCATCCGCACAAGAGCGGACTACAATTCACTCAACTCCATTGGTGTTCTTAGTGAGTTCATAGTCATATCTTTATCTCACAAGAGTGCGGATGATGCTCTCGCCTGCTCAAGAGGAATGGGAAAGTCTCCCAACCTTTCCTTCAAGTCCAAGGCGGTGGCTCGAATTGATGAAGTTAATGAAGATGAGGATTATGAGGACACATACAAGGTTGCTCACAAATGCATTGCTATTACCATGCATGGATATTGGAAGAGATGGGAAGCTCATAAGGCCGGTGCTCCTAGACCCTCAAGAAACAAGATTTACAAGAAGAAGGGGAGCGGCCAAGGACATGCTACAATTGTGGAAGTGCAAATCACTTCGTCAAAGAGTGTACTTTTGAGCCAAGAGAAGAGAATGAAGCCAAGCTTGTTTGGAAGGACAAGACCAAAGCTGCACCAAAACAAGAACCTCGCTAGAAGAGTCCCAAGGGCTCTATATGTTCAAGAAGGGCCCATATTGGAAACATACTACTCCGGAGATGAAGGAGAAGATGAAGTCATAGGTGTGGCCCACGTCGCCATAGCTACGTCTTCTTCTTCATAGGTCTCTCTATTTGAATCCCCCAATGAGAAGGCGTCTATTTGACCTACATGCCTCATGGAAAAAGCCACCGCGGTAATACCTTCCACCTCCAAGTCTATTGCAACTAGTCCTCCCTCATTATTGGATTGTGTTGAAAATATTGTTGATGACGAGGAGGAGGCCAAGAATCTAGGCTCTTGATTGTCTAGCCTTGAAGGTGAGACCAAGGAAAAGGTAAAGGCCCTTTTGAGGCAACTTGATGATGCTAACTCTCTTATAGATGAGAAGTAAGAGATCATCGTGACCTTGGAGAGTCACGGTGGTGGTCATGATAACAATGACAAGGATCTTGTAGAAGCTCTTGAGAAAGAAAGATCCAATAGAGCCTCTCTCGAAGAGAGACTATATAGTCTAGAAGATACTTATGCTATTAGTGCTTCCAAACTTAGGAAGGATAATGAACAATCTCTTGATCTTCTTAAATTTTTTGAATAAGAAGAGTTGAAGCTAGGAATGGCTCATGATAGATTTGTTGAGCGTCATGGAAAACTAGAAAAAGAGTTCACGTCTCTTAAAGAAATCCATGACAAACTCACCACGTCCCGTAATAAGCTTCTAGCTCAAAAATCTAATAACCAAGTGATACCTTCCTCTACTAGTATTGATATCATGCCTACCTCTTGTGATACTCCTAACATTGTAGGAAGAGAGAAAATTCTCAATATGCCATAATCTCTCAAGGAGCTAAGAATGGGAAGGAAGGGATGGGCTTTGTTGCCAAGTCAAAGAAGAAGAAAAAGAAGAAGACCAAGAATGTCACCTCTCCTTCTCAAAATATTGTATTTGTGAAGGGGGAGAGGTGACCAAGGAGAAGGAGACCAACACCATTGTGGGTGGTGATACCTCTAGGGGGAGAATCACTCACAATGACTTTACCAGAAAATATAACCCCTCTTATATTCTTATGAAATCTAGAGATGGTCATGTTTATGCTAAATACGTTGGTACTTCTTATGGTGATGATTATCATTGGACTATTTGGGTTCCTAAGACCCTTGTTACTAACAAAAGAGGACCCATTGAAGTATGGGTACCTAAATCAAGAAATTGATCTCTTGTAGGGAAGTGCTTCCGGATCGGGTAGATGGATGGTGGATAGTGGTGCATCCTAGCATATGACCGGAAGCAATGAGGAAATGAGTAATCTTGAACCTCCATCACCATATCTCAATTATGTCACTATTGGTTACAATTCGGAGCTTAAGGTATTGGGAAGAGGCAAGGTGGCTATCTCAAATGATTTATCAATTGAGAATGTCCTTCTTGTCGAGTCCCTTGGTTACAACTTGATGTCCGTTCTTCAACTTGCAAATTGTGGTTTTACCTCATTATTTAATAAAGATAATGTGATTGTAACTTGGGAAACATCTCTAAAAGTAGCCTTTGTTGGGTTTGTCGAGAACGGCATGTATGTAGTGGACTTCTCTAAAGGAGACACGTGTGCTGCGACATGCCTAATGGCTAAAGTTGATGTGGGTTGGCTCTGGCACCGCGGGTTACCCACACCAATATGAGGATGTTGCATGACCTTCAAAGTGGCAATCATGTTCTAGGACTAACCAAGGCTAAGTTTTATAAAGATCGTGTGTGTAGCTCTCGCGACTTTGGAACGCAACATGGAGAACTCCACCCAACCAAGACCACCATCTCCACCAAAAGAATTCTCGAGCTCATTCATTTGGACCTCTTTGGTCCACTATCCTATGATAGTCTCGGAGGAAAGAAGTATTGCTTGGTGATAGTGGATGACTACTCAAGATATTGTTGGGTGTATTTCTTCAAGAGGAAGAGTGAGGCTCAAAAGAGAGTCATCTAGATCATCACTTTGGTTGAGCGTCAACATAATGCTTCCATCTTGGCAATCCAGAGTGATAATGGCTCGGAGTTTAAGAACTATACCATTGAGGATTTTCTTAGTGAAGAGGGCATTGCTCGTCAATATTCCACTCCCTATACCCCTCAATAAAATGGTGTAGCAGAGAGGAAGAACTGGACTTTGATGGATGCGGCTAGGACAATGATTGCAGAGTTTTCTTCTCCTTATTATTTTTGCGCCGAAGGCGTCTCCATCGCTTGTCATGCGACCAACAGGTTATATCTTCGCAAGATCTTGAACAAGACTCCTTATGAAATTCTCACGGGCAAGAAGCCATACATATCTTACTTCAAAGTCTTCGGTTGAGAGTGCTTCATTCGCAAGAAAGGTAAACATTTTTCAAAGTTTGAGACTAAATCTTATGAGGGTATCTTTGTTGGTTATGCCACGAACGCTCACGCCTATAGAGTCTACAACAAGTCCATCAGACAAGTTGAATAAGCTATAGACGTGGTGTTTGATGAGGATAACGACTCCCAAGGGGGGGCGTATAGATCATGGTGTTGTAGGAGATGCAATTCCTCCAATAGTCATAAGAACAATGGGATTGGTGAAATAATACCCATTGAGGGTTACCGGATGACGGAGGGAGAAGGACTATGCTCTACTCAAGTGGAGCCATTGACTACACCCATTGATACACAAGCTACCCAACAAGATGCACCAAGCCCCCAAGCTACAGATCAAGGCCAAGCAAGTGATCAAGGCCAAGCTAATGAACAAGGCCTAGCTACTAATCAAGGCCAAGATCAAGGTCCTATCATTGTTGAGAGAGCTCAACCTAGTGGTGATCCTTCACCCATTTATGATCAAGTCCAAGATGAAGATGGACATGACTCCGATGAAGAAGGTGATTCTCAATCCATATCCAAGGAATCTTTGGAGGAGATGCTAGCTCGTAAAGCAAAGAGAAGGCTGGAAAATCTTGAGCGTGCGGGTCACACGGAGGACAAGATCCTTGGGCAAGTTCGTGGAAGGGTTGTCACTAGGAAGAAATTGGCGGATTTTAGCAAGGCTCATGCTTTTGTCTCTTTCGTTGAGCCCAAGAATGTCTATGAAGCTCTCGAAGATCAAGATTGGCTTGAAGCCATGCATGATGAACTCAACAACTTTGAGCGTAACAAGGTTTGGAAGTTAGTGCCAAGACCCAAGGATTGCAAGAATGTTATTGGCACCAAGTGGGTGTTCAAGAACAAGCAAGACAAAGATGTCATCATCATTCGCAACAAGGCAAGATTGGTAGCTCAAGGGTTTTATCAAGTTGAAGGTGTCGATTTCGGTGAAACCTTTGCTCCTGTAGCTCGTCTTGAATCTATTTGCATCTTACTTGCTTATGTATCTCATAATAATTTCAAGTTAAAACTACAATGGATGTTAAGAGTGCTTTCCTAAATGGTCCCACTAATGAGTTGGTTTATGTCAAGCAACCTCCGGGCTTCGAGGATCCCAACCACGCCGATTATGTCTATAAACTCGATAAGACGCTCTATGGACTTAAACAAGCTCCACGTGCGTGGTATGAGCACCTTAAAGAGTTTTTAGTGGATCGCGGGTTTAATGTTGGTTTAATCGATCCCACCCTCTTTACCAAGACGGTTGGAGGTGACTTGTTCATATTCCAACTCTATGTGGATGACATTACTTTTGGGTCTACTAACATCAAGTTCAATGAAGAGTTTTGCAAGCTTATGACCGATAGGTTTGAGATGTCCATGATGGGAGAATTGGAGTATTTCCTTGGCTTTGAAATAAATAAATATTATGAAGGAACCTTCATCAAACAAGCCAACTACACCCAAGACATGCTCAAGAGATTTAATATGCATGATGCCAAGCCTATGAAGACTCCCATGTCCACAACCCTTGACTTGAAACCCGACCCGAATGGTAAATAGGTAGATCAAAAGGTATACCGCTGCATGATTGGCTCTTTGCTTTACCTTTGTGCATCTAGATCGTATAGCATGTATAGTGTATGTAAATGTGTAAAGTTTCAAGCCTCTCCGAGGCAAAGTCATTTGGAAGCGGTTAAAAAAATCTTTCAATATCTAGTTCATACCCCAAATTTTGTTCTTTGGTATCCCAAGGGTTCCAATTTTCAGCTCACCGGGTATTCGGATGCGGATTATGCGGGAGAGAAGACGGATAGGAAGTCCACATCCGGGGGTTGCCAATTCCTTGGTCGCTCCTTTGTGTGTTGGTCTTCCAAGAAGCAAAATTGCATTGCTCTCTCCACCACCGAGGCCGAGTACATCTCTGCGACAGGTTGTTGTGCTCAATTGCTTTGGATGAGGCAAACCTTGAAGGATTATGGTGTCAATTTTGACAAAGTGCCTCTTCTTTGTGACAATGAGAGTGAAATCAAGATCGCTTACAACCCCGTTCTTCACTCCAAGACAAACCACATTGAGATTCGTCATCACTTTATTTGGGATCATGTTGAGAAGGGTGATATTGATCTCTCATATGTATCAACCAAGGATCAACTTGCGGATATTTTCACGAAGGCCCTTGATGAACCAAGATTTCGAGCTCTGAGGAATGAACTAAATGTCATTGATTCGTCTAACTTCACTTGAGACCTTGCATAAGTACCTCCACTATACGTGTTATTAGGTTTGGATGTAGGCATGGACATAGGAGGAGCGTCACTCAACTCATGAGTAAACACTCCTCTTATTATGCGTAAATCAATTCTTCATTGCATATCTAGTCACTTTGTGACTTATCGTGCTTCATTGTGAGTAGTACTCTTGGAACCAAGATACATCTTTGCGGTGCCAAAGTACACACTCAAACATGGTGTCTAGAACCACCGACCTCCTACTTATGGAGTTGGTTTCATTTGGGTCTTCAACCTGCATATTATTATCCATCTCGACAAATTGCACAAGTTTGGCCTTTTTTCATTGCATCTTGCGAACCTGCGTCTAATATTGCATCTCGTATGACAGTTACAACTTTCCAACCCAAGCCTTCTTTCCCAAAAAAAACCATTTCCATCTTGATGCCCTTGTTTTTCTGATCTTGGCGCGCAGAATTTGGGTCCAGCGGAACCTCCGGTGAAACCACCGGTACCTCCGCTGTGGCGCCGGTACTGGTGCTCCATCGGTTATACCGCTGGTGCGGAATTTTCGCCCAGCGGGCCAGTACCGCGCTGCACCAGATTGTACATGGAGCGGTACCTCCGGTGTTTCCACCAGTAGTACCGCTCGCTGCGGTTTCGTGGTGATAACCCTAGGCCAAGCGGGGGAAGGGATCTTTAGATCTCACTTTCCCCCACTCGCCCCACCCACTCCACCTCAAACCGCCACCACCCCCATCTTCTCCGCCGCCGAGAAGAGCTCCTCTACCGCCGGGAGGCTCCCTCCTCGCCTTGGGAAGCTCCGTGCACCTCTCTCCTCCTTCGATCTACGCCATGGATCCGGGTATGTTGCTCCCTCTCTCTTTCATCTTGTTGACGGATGGAGATGCACTAGGAGCACCATGATTTATCGTATTTGTGCGTATGGAGTAGGGATTCACGAGTACAAACCCTAGGAATTTAGATTGTGACTACTAGGCACGAACTACGTCGATTACTAGGATGGCTCTATGTACCTATGCCCCTATTTTGTCGTTGTTCTTTTCTAGTTTTCACTATTCTTGATTCCTTTGATTTGTGCGCATGAAAACTTTGGGCATCCTCTCTTCACCTTGATTTTTTCCTTCTATTTCTCTTTCATGGATGCTAGTGGCTCAAGGGGAGGTCGTGCCAAAAATATGGTGGGTCAGAAGACACCGCACGTTGATGAGATTGAAGAAACCCTTGATCCCTCTCAACCCAAGTGCAAGCCAAGATTCCCTGCTCTGGAGAAGACTCTCCCTCAAGTGTCTGAGGGTGTTTTCCTTGCTACTCAGCGTGAGAACCCCTATATCATTGAACGGGACCTCCAGATGCCTCAGTTTCGAGGACGGGATACCCGCTTTCACGCCGTCTTCCAAGCATAGATTTACAAGGAGATACTCATGAGGAAGCCAAAGGACAATGTGTCCCATCAACACGCCATTTTTCTTGACCATATGGAGAGGAAGCCGAATTATTTTGGGGAAGCTCTTGAGATTGTTGATGCCTCTGGTCTTTGTCCCATCATGCAGTTGCAGCAAGACTATGACAAAGGTCTTGTTTGTGAATTCTTGGCTACCGTTCACCTTGCCAATGAAACCGAGCGTCACCTCATTTGGATGAAAAAAGGGGAAAAGTTCACTCTCAAGTGGTCCAATGTGGCATCCTTCTTGGTGGCTATCCAGATCATGGCCCTTTCGATGGTGGTCCCGAGTATGATAGTGAGTGGTTCCACGTTCACTTCGCCAGCGGGTCAACAATTAGCAAGGATCAACTCACTCCCCTTTACCATTGGAAGAAGTATGTCGTAGGGTTCACCAAGGGGATCTACCCCACTTATTACAGCAGGCTTTGCATCTATCGGGAGACAATCAATCCCAAGGTCGGCAATGTGGATGAAATCCAAGGATATCTCAATAATCTCATGCTCCTTACACATGAGAAGAGGCTCCATGGTTTGAATCAAAAGATTGTTGTGCTTTATTTCATATGGAATGAGTTGTGGCATGCCATTTTGCAAAGGAAGAATGTGTGCGTTGGGCCTTTTATCATGAACATCATCTTGCATGCTTGGGATGACAAGCACCCGGAGGACCCCCTTGGTGACAATGCTTGGGTCTCTCACAAGGAGAAACGACTCCTTATCAAGGATCACACCGAGCCCGTTGTGCATCCCACTCCAGCTACTCGCAAGGGCAAGGCCAAGACTAGGGTCGTGATTGATGATGAAGAAGAAGATGTCGGACCCTCTCGCCCCCCCCTCCTTCTGAAAATGCATTCAAGTAGATGGCTCATGCTCTCAAGAAGGTGTTCCATGTGAACAAGCAGATAGAGCAGTGTTAGTGGGAAGTTCACTATGACAAGGAGCTCAAGCACCATCGGGCTGCTCAGGCAGCTAGGCAGCTTCGCCGTGATGACGGGGAATCATGGATTCTCCCATTGAGGACAGCATAACTACTTGGGGCAAGTGGCATACCAAAGATTCCAAGGGCAAGATCATTGAGTGGTCTGATGAGGAACCTGGAGAAGAGGTCACTAGCTCTCGTCGCCGTGCCCGTCCTCCAAGCATGGATGCCCTCTCCGAGTGAGCCATGGGACGTTAGTGTCGGTATTTCTCCTTTTTGGTATCTTGATGCCAAAGGGGGATAGATATCTATATTTAGGAGCGTTTGGTTATTTGCATGAGTTTGTTGCATGCATTTTTATTTATGATATTCCCTCTTTCTTGTGTGAGTTGGTTATTTGTGAACTTCGATGTTTTATTCCTCGTGTTTGTGAGCCTCGTCATGCATGGTGTAAGACATGTGAACCTCGATGTTTTTAAATTTATCGTACTTGTTTGGTTCACTATTTCGGTTGTGAGAAAGTTTGCTTCCTTTCTATCATATCTATATTGCTCGGTTCATTCGTCATGAAGGGAGCATATCTCTAGGGGGAGATCTGTCCATGTTGTTTAGACCTAGTGTTGCAAATGGTTGTGTTGTCATCAATTACCAAAAGGGGGGAGAATGAAAGATCATCTTTCATTTTGATAATTGATGACAACACAACTTAAGGACTAATAGTTGTTTAAGTATATGCAGGGTCCATTTGTACCACCCGTGAAGTGCCCAATATTCCCTAAAATATCCTTAGGGGCATCGTGATTATTTTTCGAAGAAAAAGAGCTCATAAGACCAAGCCTGGGAAGCAGTTTCTCCAGGTTGTGGTGGTATCGGTGAAACCACCGGTAGTACCGCTCCCTGGTGCTTCCTAGCACAGCCCCAGGCGGGGGCATGCGGTGGTGGTACCTCCGCCAAATTTCCCTTTTGGGTGGCATACATCGGAGGCTACAATGGAGGCCACCCGAAGTACCGGTGGGTGGAACCTCCGGTGTTTCCACCGGTACCTCCACCCCTTAGACATCCCCCCAGCGAGTGGATTGTCACCTGTGCAGCTACCGGTGGTGGCTCCGCTAAAATGAGGCTTTGTTGACACATCGCGGAGGCCAGGGCGGAGGTCACTAGTAGTACTGGTGGGTGGTACCTCCGGTGTATCCATCGGTACCTCCGGGCCTGAGGAACCAGCTAAGGAGAAAAATGAGCCACGTGGAATGTGGATAAGAAGACCACCGGTAGTACCACGTGGAATAGCCCAACGGACAGATTTGGGGAAGGGGTATTTAAATCCCTCCCCCTACCTCATAAATGCTAAGTGTTTCACTCTCTCTCCCTTAGCCATTAATGCGAGCTTCAAACTCCTAGATCTCCCTCTCCAACCACCCAGACACTCTGTAACTTTGTGGAGAGATAGAGGACACCTAGATCCGTGATTCCACCAAAGGAATTGAAAATCCATACACCACATCCTAGTAGATCTAGAATCATACTTGAGGACTAGAAACCTTAGTATATCTTGTGCTTGGAGCTTCCACCTTGCTGCAGGAAGCTTCAGATTGATTGAGAGCCTCCATCCATCTTGTGGACTGTCCTCAACCTTGTGTAAAGGTTTGGTCAACGCCTTCAAGTTGACCTTATAGTGGAAATGAGAATCACCCTCGCCGGAGAAGCTCAAGGAGAATAAGGTGTGCACATCCGTGCTATTGAGGAGTGACTAGGTGACTCCCCACCTCTCAAATGTAGACGTACTTCTCTTGACAAAGAACTACGGGAAACATATCCTAGTCTCCTTTTTTACACTTGTGGTTTATCTTGTTACCTTACATATTGCTTCTGCTGCGTATTGCATCTTTGTATCACATAGGTTGCTCATCTAGTTGCACATCTAGAGAACCTGGTATTACTTGTTTAGCCCAAACTAAAAAGGAAAAGAAGAAAATTGGTAGTCAACCTATTCACCCCCTCTAGTTGACCATAGTGCACTTTCAATAGATCCTTTATTAATCTGTATCAATCTCACCTCATCGTTTTCTCTCTTTGACACAAACAGCCGGGTTGGAGACTTAGGTTGGCGAGCTGGTCAACCGGGTCACAGAGCTCGAGAGTAAGAAGCTATTTTCTGTGCTTTTAATTTGCACTTGCATACTCTTCTGCATGTTAAGATTTCTATCTCAACACAGCCAAGCACAAGGCCTATGCCGAACGCCACCAAGACTGCATCTCCATGTTGGAGTCAGCCCTTCAAATAACTAAGCGTGAAAACACACATCAGACTGAGCTCCAAAGGGAGAAAAATGAAGTATCTCGACTGAAGGCGGAACTTGCTACATCCCAGAAGCAGAAGGTTGAGCTGGAGAAGGCCACCACCAAGGAAAAGAAGTGCCATCATGATGACGCCCAGAGGCTCAAGGATCTGCTCGCTCAATCTGAGACCCGCGCCACCTCGGCTCAGACCGGGTTGGACGCGTTGAAGGCCAGGGCCGACAATTGGATGTTGGACCTTACCAAGATTAAGTCGGACATGAAGAGTAATTTCCTTCCTTTTTTGTTTCAGCCGACATATAATGTATGTCGACCTCAGACTCATTTTTTTTATCGTGCCTTTTCCAGAGCACTTCTCCCACTCCCAAATCCCAAGTCGCTGCCACCAATTCTGTTCAGAGGGCCCGAGAAAGAAGAGCCCAGGATGGCCCTATCTCGGAGGCGTGGACCCTTGATGACCACGTGAAAGCGCTGAAGGCACGCATATCGTCTCTAAGGACCATTAGAGTTGAGCTCCTGGACGCCAGCATCCGCGCCTACCACGTCCTCTTGCTGGGTTGTGAAGCCTCGACATGAGTGGGCAAGCTGGCGAAGTGTCTTCAGGGCTGCAAAGACCGGCTTGGCGAGTGGCGGGCATCTGCTTCCCAAGCTGGTGCAGATGAAGCATTGTCCTTTGTGCTATCTTGGTACGAAAGAATCAACCTTGATGTGCTCCAATCCATGCGATCTGGCTCGCAGTGGATCACGAACAAGGATCTCATCCAGTGCCGCAAGGATAGGGCCTATGTGCTCGTCAAGTACGCCGACATCCACAACTTCGTGGTGGGTCCATAGGACTCCGACGATGAAGAAGAAGATGAAGAAGAACTCGACGAGGAGATTGAGGTTGAGGCTGCCCCTACTACCAACGCCGGAACTGGTGCTACATCCGCAACCGAGACTGTCGCCGACACCGCTGCCCCGACTGGTGCCGACACTGCGGCCGCACCTCCTACCGGTGCTGCAAGTAGCGCTCCTCCTACTGATCCATCCAGCTCCCACACTGCGGCCTAGGCTTATCATGGAACACTTGGATCGTTAAATCCCCGAGATTTCGGGTGCATATGTAATGCAAACAGTTATGCTTTTATCAACATTATGCTACTTTGCAACTTCAACGAGGCTGGATGGATGTCGGATCATTTTAAATCGAGTCCCTGAGTTAACTTTCTTGTTTACTAAGTTTCATCATCTTTTATCTTGTCTACCATTTTGGTTTTTTGACAGTCGAGTCACAAGATTTTAAAAACAAAGTTTACAGTACTCATAACTTTGAGATATGATTCAAAACCATCCGACACAAGCAAAGAAGAACAACAAGCATATGTCGATTCGCTGGTTTTTCTTTCCTTAGCCGTTTTTCGTGTGTACATCAACCTTTAGCTTGTTCTCTTGCTAGCCGTGAAGCCGAGTTGCGGACAACAGCTAATTCGAAGAGTTGGATTTTAGGTACCGACACACTATTAGGTCGTCATAGAAAATTACGACATAGCCAACCGACATACAAAAAAGGGAAGTAAATGCAGAAGAGCACACAGAAAAGGTTAGTCAAAGGCAATCCTCGGGTTCCTTCTCGGGGTGCCGGCAATTCTTTGCAGAGTGCAGAGATACATACATCACGCCCTTATGAATAAAAGGGACGAAGGAGAGCTACATTCCAGGGTTGTTTTGGTTTCCTCTCCGGATCTGTTCATCATGTTCTTCTCTTGTTCCTGAGCATTTATAAGATAATACACATCATTGTGCAGAGCTTTGATCACAATGAATGGCCCTTCCCACAGGGGTTATGACTTGTGCATACCGACCATGCGTTGCACAAGTCTAAGAACCATATCTCCCTCGCGGAACACGCGAGGATTCACCTTCCGGCTATGACAGCGTCAGAGATTTTGCTGATATATTGTTGATCTGGATAATGCCAATTCTCGTTCTTCTTCGAGCAAATCAACATCATTTTCTCGAGCCTCCTTTATCTAGGATTCTGTATACATAGTGACTCTCGGTGAGTCATGTTGTATGTCGGTCGGCAGGACCGCTTCTGCCCCATAAACAAGGAAGAATGGAGTATAGCCGGCAGAGAGATTCAGGGTAGTCCTGAGACTCCACATCATTGTCGGTATCTAGTCCAGCCAACAACCGGGAGCACGCTGTAGTGGCTCAATCAACCGGGATTTTATGCCGGACAAAACCAACGCATTTTCTCTTTCAACTTGTCCATTGGACTCTGGATGTGCGACCGATGCTAGATCGAGTTTGATCCTCTTCTCCTTACAGAACCGGGCAAAGGCTCCTTCAGCGAAGTTGGTTCCAATATCTGAGATGACGCTATGTGGATAGCCATATCTCAGAATTATATCTTTCAGGAAAGATACGGTCGTGTGGCCGTCACACTTTCTGATTGGCTTCACTTCTATCCATTAGGTGAACTTGTCCACCATCACCAGCATAAGGGTCATGTTACCTCGGGCAGACTTGAATGGACCCACCATATCCAAACACCAGACAATAAATGGCCAGGTAATGGGAATGGTCTTGAGCTTAGAAGCCATCATGTGAATCTTGCTGGCATATCTCTGGCACCTGTTGCACTTCCGAACAATATCTTTTGCTTGCTGCAAAGCATTGAGCCAATAGAATCCATGCCGGAATGCCTTGTTAACAAGGGCTCTCAAATATGCATGATGACCACATTCTCCTTGATGAATATCCCGAAGGATTTCTTGCCCTTCCTCGGACCTGAAGGATGGGGGTGACACTTCTCTTGTATACCTCTTTGTTGATGATGGTAAAAGCTTTGGATCTTCTCTGTATCTGCCCAGCCGAGACCTCATCACTCGGCAAAGTACCATCAATCATATATGACATTATTGGTTGTGCCCATGCCGGCATAGGACGAGCAGCGAAGACGGGCTTGTCGATCTCTATAGCTTCAACCGGCACGACATCATCCGACACAGATAAATAAGCCAGATAAGTCCCGGGTTCTGTAGAGTAGTCCCTGAGTTTCCGCAAGCAGTCCCTGGGTTCTCCCATGAAGTCCCCGGGTTCTCCAAAATGCAGGCCATGTCTACATCCATCAGGGTGACATCGGGTTCCGGATTGGCCGGGACAAATATTGACTCGGACTCAGGTGAAGGCTTGCTGGATGGTTTCCGAATATGCTCAAGCGATATTCAGGGTGGGATGGCCTATCGGGATGAACCTAACTTTGACAATATGTCGGCAGCTTCGTTTTCTGCCCGATGCACATGGTGGAACTCACACCCATCAAAGTACCCGGAGATTTTATGGACATGAAACCAATATGATGCCATGTTGGCATCCAGTGCGTCCCAATTGCCAGAGGCCTGCTGGATCACCACATCTGAGTCACCATAGCACATTATCCGGTGAATACTAATTTCTTTAGCCACCTTAAGCCCATGAACTAGTGCCTCATATTCAGCCACATTGTTAGATGTTACAAAATGGATTTGCAATACTTATTTCAGCTAATCCTGTTTGGGCGAGGTAAGAACCACACCGGCACCCAGGCCATCTTTCATTTTGCAGCCATCAAAGTGCATCCTCTGGAAGTTGGAGTCAGGCAATGGCGTTTCATACTGCATCTTGGCCCAATCGACCGGGAAGTTGGCCAAAACCTGTGATTTGATGGAATTCCTCCTTGCATACATTGGCGTATAAGATGCCAGCTCAATGGCCCACTTGGCTACTCGGCCACTTGCATCTTTGTTGTCAATGATCTTCGAGATAGGAATTGTACTCACCACTGTCATAGGATTCTCTTGGAAGTAGTGCTCGAGTTTCTTGGCCGCCATATAGACACCATATGTCATCTTCTGGTAGTGCGGGTAGTTCTGCTTTGACAACAAGATCACCTTGCTGAGATAATACACCGGTCTCTACACTGTTTTCCCCTCTTCTTCTCGCTCTACCACTACCACGACACTAACAACCCGGTTAGTGGCTGCAATATAGAGCAACATTGCCTCCTTGGGCAGTGGCGAGGCCAATATTGGTGCAGAAACCAACATCTTCTACAACTCATGAAAAGCCGAGTCAGCCTGCGGGGTCCAGGCGAATTTGTCTGTTTTCTTTATCAACTGATACAAAGGAAGCGCCTTTTCCCCATTCTACCAATGAAATGACTCAACGATGCCAGCCAGCCAGTGAACCTCTACACATCTTTGAGATATCTCGGTAGCTTCATGCTCTCTATAGCACCGATCTTGGCGGGATTCGCCTCCATACCCCGGCTGGACACAAGGAAACCGAGTAGCTTGCCTGCCGACACACCAAATGTACATTTGGTCGGGTTAAGCTTCAACCGGAATCTCCTCTGGTTTGCAAATGTTTCTCGGAGATCATCCAACATAGTGTTTTTCTCCTTGGTCTTGATGATGATGTCATCGACATATACCTGCACATTTTTGCCAATTTGATCATGCAAGCATTTCTGCATGCATCTTTGATAAGTGGCACTGGCATTTCTCAGACCAAATGTCATGACACGATAGCAATAAGCCCCGACGGGGTAATAAAGGCAGTCTTTATTTTATCAGTTGGGTTCAAACTTCAAAGGTATCTGGTGGAAACCATAATACACATCTACAAAGGATAACAGCTCACACCCGACTGTGGAATCGACTACTTGATCAATCTGAGGCAGCGGGAATGGATCTTTAGGACATGCCTTATTCAGGTTGGTGTCGTCAATACACATGAGCCACACAATGGCCACATTCAGATCATCCTTCTTCTTCTCTACCAGGACCGGGTTAGCCAGCCAGTCCGGATGCAGCACCTCCATGACAAAACCACTTGCGAATAACCTCGCTATCTCGTCGCCAATAGCTTTTCTCCTTTCTGCGGTGAAGCATCGGAGATGTTTTTTCACCGTCTTAGCATATGGTCTGACATGCAATGAGTGCTCAACCAACTCCCTCAGAACACCCGGCAGGTCCTGATTCGACCATGCAAAGATATCTTGATTCTCACGGAGGAAGTGGATAAGCTCGCCTTCCTATTTGTCATCTAACCAGGCACCGATAATGACGGAACGTCCAAGAATGCATCATCAACCTGGACCTTCTTGGTCTCCTTGGAGGCCTGAAATGCCACACTCTCATGCGGGTTAGTCATACCCGGCATACCGAGTTGATCTGACTGGGCCAACACCACCACTTCATGAATCCTCTTCTTCTCTACAACAATGACCAGAGACACACTCCATGGATCTCTTGTAATCGATCGAGATGGTGATTATACCATTTGGACCCGATAACATCATATTGAGGTAGGCCACATGAGTGGAGGCCATGAACTTGACCAATGTCGGCCTGCCGAGTAAGGCGTGGTATGGGCTCTCGAGGTCAACCACCCCAAATTGCAGACTCTCAGTTCTGCAGTTGTCTCGGGTGCCGAATAGCACATCCACCCAGACTTTGCCCATGGGCGCACAAGACACACCCGACACAATACCATGAAACATAGTCCGGCTAGGCCGCATCATGTTCTCAGTAATGCCCAACTTCAGCATAGTGTCCTGGTATATGATATAGATGCTTCTCCCATTATTAATGAGAACTCGGGTGAACTTGACATTGATGTCGGGCCCAATGAATGCCGAGTCCACCACTAGTGCATAACCTCCCATATTAGGCATGACCTTGGGATGATACGACAAGCTCCAGGTGATCTCCTCCTCCGATCAGTACATGAATTTCAGCACAGCCGACATGACTGCATTGACCTCCATTGCATGCCGATGCTAGCTCTTCTTGTCAATGGGCTCGGTCAAAAAAAGCATGTAACTTTGGTAGTGCTCTTCATACTCATTTAGGCGACTAGCGCCAGCATTATTATTGTTGGCCCCATGAGCCACTTCATTGACATTCTTCGTCTCCCTCCGGTTATCCGCAGGCCTTGGGGGTGCATTCAGGATCTAAGTGTTTGCACCCGTAAGCGGCGGTGGTGGGGGTGGAGGTGGTAGATTTCCGCCTTCCCTTTTGATGCGGTCATACCAGCTGCACTGCCGAGTAGTGTGGTTAGCCGACCTGTTGGGATGCTTGGTGTGGTAGATGCAAGTCTCATCCACCATCATCTCGAAAGTGAATCTCTCCTGATTCTCTGAGGGCTTCTTGTGGTTACTCCACTGCTTCTTGCCATCTTGGTTATGTCCCCATTGAGGACCATTGTTCTTCTGACGCTGGCTATTGCCAGCATCTGGTGGATCTTAATCAACCGCAGTGACATGGTTTGACCCATATCTGTAATCCGGCCGATCATCTCTTCTTTTGTTCCGGTAATCTTGACGGTCATGCCGCCTGGATGACCCGACACCATCATTGCCCGAGTACCGCTTACTCGGTTCCACCAAGGTCCGTAGAGGCTGAGTTGGATCACCTAGAGCATACATATCCGCGATCTTGATTGTCTCGGCCAGAGTAGCCGGCATTTCCCTCTGTAACCTCTCCCAAAGCATAGTGCCATGTTGGCACCCTTGGGAAAACCATGCAACGGCCTGTGACTCAATTACTCCTTCACGGGAGTTCCGCAGTGTACTCTACCTTGTCAGATAATCCTGGTCGATTTCATCTTCCCTCTGTCGGCACATGGAGAGTTGTTAAGGGCGATTCGTCCTCTGGTATGTGCTAGTGAAGTTTCTGACGAACGCACCCAAGAAGTCCAACCAACAATCAATGTTGTCCTCTGGCAAATTGTTCAGCCAGATTCGGGCTAGACCCTCCAACATATACCGCACCGCCCAACGGCAATTTCCACCAGCGATATGCACCATTGTGACATAGTCTATCAGCCAATCCTCTGGCTTGGTGCTGCCTTCATATGTCTTTGTACCCTGGGCGAGCTGGAATTTCGGGACTGGTGGCTCCCTCATGATCCGGTGTCCAAAACATGCAGGCCTAGGGGGACCTTGTTCCTCGAGCATCTCAGATAGATGAATTATGTCAAGCTGGTTGAGGGCATCATGTTCCGACAGCACGCGGGGTCCCAGCCGGGATCCGAGTGCACCCTTGTTGATGGTGCCAGAAAAGCTTGATGGAGTGTAGACACGCGCTCGTTGGGAGACCCGAAGCGCAAGGTGTGAAGAGTGCAGCAGCAAGTTTTCCCTCCGAAAAGAAACCAAGGTTGAATCGACCAGTTGGAGGAAAAGAGACTTCTGAAGGTTGATGTAGTTGATGTCGTAGGGCGCACTACCGGCTCAGCAGCAACGTGGAACCTACACAACACAATCAATTCACTTTGCCCCAACGTAGAAGTGAGGTTGTCAATCTCACCAGTTTTGATGATAACAAAGAGGTTAAATGTATGGTGTGGAAAACAGTACGAGAACAATATGAAAACAACAGTAGCAGTGTGAAAACAGTGGAAGCAATGGTTTTATTATCATTATGAGAAAATAGACCGGGGTCCACAGTTCACTAGAGGTGTCTCTCCATAAAAGATAGGTAACATGCGTGGTGAACAAATTACAGCTAGGCAATTTATAGATAATGAAACATGCATGACATAAAGATTACTATGAGATTCATGCGGGCCTTACAACAAAATACATAGATCGTCATCCAACTGCATGTATGACTAATAATCCACCCTCCGAATATCATCCGAACAAACGTTGGGTATTAAGTTGCAAGCAACAGATTATCGCAGTAAGCAAAGTGTGTAATGTAAACGAAGTAAACATCGTTGTTTTCTCCCTAATTGCAACAACACATCCTCCATCCGTCATGTTTCTGTCACTCGAGCATAGATGCAAAGTAGGCATGAACCCACTATCGAGCATAAATACTCCCTCTTGGAGTCACTAGCATCTACTTGGCCAGAGCATCTACTAACAACGGAGAGCATGCAAGATCATAAATAACACACACATGAAAATAACATGATAGATTGATAATCAAAAGATATAGCATTCAATAATCATCGGATCCCAGCAAACACAACATGTATCATTACAATAAGATGATCTCGATCATGCGAGGCAGCTCACGAGATCTAAACATGAGGCATAGAGAGGAGAGGACAACCATCTAGCTACTGCTATGTACCCGTAGTCCAAGGATGAACTACTCATGCATCGCTCCGGAGGCGGGCATGGTGGTGTAGACCCCTCCGGTGATGATTTTCCCTCCCGGCAGGGTGCCGGGGAGAACTCCAAAACCCTCCCGATCTCGGGTTGACGATGACGGCAGCCTCGGGTGTTTTTGTGGAAAAGTGGTCTCCCCTTAGGGTTAACTATTCTAGGGGGGTAATATAGGCGAAAGGGCGATGGCGGTGGGTGCCTAAGGGGCCCACACCACCCCTAGGCGCGGCCCTATGGTGTGGCCCCCATCCGGGCCTCTTCGGGATTCCGTGGAACCTTCGGGAATTGTAAGACTTCCGGGCTTCGAATTTTCCAATTCCGAGAATATTTTCAGAACAACTTTTCTGAAACTAAAAACAACAGAAAACAGGAACAGGCTCTGTGGCATCTTGTCAATAGGTAAGTCCCGGGAAATCCATAAAAATGATATAAAGTGTAAGCAAAACATGTAGCATATGCCATGAAAACAACATGGAACATCGGAAATTAAGGATACACTTATGACGTATCAACCCTCATTCACCTGACGCTCATATCTCGGATACCCGGATCTCTTCACGCTGGGAATGGTGCGGGTTGAAATGGGCATTTTGGTGCAGTTTGTGATGTGGACTCAACTGGTTTGGGCTGAAACACGGTTTCTACAACTTAATGGACCAGAGCGGTGCAGGCTTAGTAAGATAGCGGCCTGGGGCGGTGCAGTTTGGTCTAAAAAAATGTGATTGGGCTGAACCCGCAGTTTAGACCCGCGCCAGTCGAATGGGGCCACGCCTGACGACTCATCGCTCTAGACCCAAATCAATCGATTTCTTCCCCATGGCCGTATAGGGCTCCAAGAGCATGTGGTTCCACCGGCGACCCTGCCGCCGTCGCCCCGCAACGCCCTCGCCGTTGCCCCCGACCCGCACCGCTCTGT
Organism: Alopecurus myosuroides; assembly: GCA_028641055.1. Classification (NCBI taxonomy): domain Eukaryota; kingdom Viridiplantae; phylum Streptophyta; class Magnoliopsida; order Poales; family Poaceae; genus Alopecurus; species Alopecurus myosuroides. The sequence continues at coordinate 183,624,215 of CM054058.1, forward strand.
AGATTGCCTCGTCCTGCACCGACCTGCACCGCTCTGTAGCTCATCCCGAACGGCCGACTGTCGGTGGACCAGACGCCGCGCTCGCTTCTGATCCGCTAGGCCATGGATGACGACGCGTAGGCACAGAGATCCTAAGGTGGTCGACGAATACATCCCAACTGTTAGGTGAGCCGTCCCCTCAATAATTTCCTTGTCTAGATCTAGCACCATCTTTCAATGCCCATAGAACGTTGTTCCACTCGGATTCTGGCCACTGAATCTGAAACCAAGATCACAACAGAATTGGCTTCTCTGAGATTGATTGTTGGTTTTATCTTATACACGGATCAATGGTGTTATGGCAGATGAAATTTTGTCTAGGTAGCCACGCTGTAGAATTGGCCCCTCTGAAATTTTGTCTAGGTAGCCACTCTATGGATCAAGAACTGGTTATGATTATATTTGTTCAAGGTTTGTTATTGCAAGAACACTTCATATTATCACACTCTCTTCTAGTGTTATGTTGCTTGTTGTGAAATCATCAAAGGATGATTAGCTAGCATGTAAACCAAATCGTTTGGAACTGACCAACTCCACCTGTAGTATAAAAAAGAATGTCAACATCAACTATCCAACTAAATATTATTATGCTCAACTGAACTGTGCATCCAAAAGATCATAAGCTATGTCAACTATACCTGACGTTGAGCCTGAATCTGCAACTGCAGGGAAGTGTATGAGTGAGTTTCAGAGAAATATTGTGTAGATAGATTTAATCAGTACACTTACGTGTTAGGCAGCTGTCAACTACTTGATTTATTATTTCGGCTAGATAGATTTTCCTTTATTTCTTCATCCGTGCAAACTCCAAGGAGAAAGTAAGTTTCTGGTTGGTGCCACTATTGTTGTACCCTGTTTCAAATGTTGGTTATTGTCTAATAATGCTGAGATGATTCGGCTTGTAGTTTTTGATGGTGCAAGTCTGTTTGACTGATTGTATTGCTCGCAACCTATCTTTATATATGAAAGCCATGCACATCAACCAACCCTTTATGTTAGAAAATGGAGCAATACTTTTGAAATTTAATATGTTTGAAGTTGGAGTACTACTTTTAAATTTAAAGCTTAGGCCACATTCATGTTATTCTGTTATGCATCCTACGTTGTGTTCATACACTTGCTCTAATATTTTGTCTGACATATATTTTGTTCCATGTCAACTAGGCTTGCTACCATGTCTGCCAATATGTCTGAGAGTTCTGGAACTGGTGATGCTACAGATACAAATTCGGCAACACTGTGTAACAAAAGATCAAAAGTATGGGAACATTTTGAGAAGGATATTGTCATTGTGGGAGATGTTTCGAAAGTTGACTGCAAGTACTGTAGAATGAAGTTTACTTACACTAGAAGGTCTGGAACTAGCAGCCTTTTGGGTCACATCTCTGAGTCATGCTGATTGATCGAAGCTGAGGTTAGAGATAGGATTTTGGCTACCCAAAAAAAGAAGGCATCAGATGTCGGATTTGTATTCGATTCCAAAAGAAGCCGAAAACTCATGACCAAGTTCTATATCCACGCGGAGGTTCCATTTAGAAAATTCGAGGACCCTTACTTCGAGGACTGGATGGAGTCAATGCAACCAACCTTCAAAGTAGTTGGTCGTCAGACAGTTCGTAATGATTGAATTCTTAAACATGTTGAGATGAAGGACCAACTGAAACTAGAACTCGAGAGGCTTGATTCACGTATTTGTCTCACCTCAGATATGTGGACATCTGTTTAGAAGTTGGGATATATGTGTGTCACAGCACACTATACGCTAACTTTGTCTTGAATAAAAAGGTAATATCCTTCAAAGATGTCAAGTATCCACATACCAAGGTGGCCATCGAGGAGGCTCTTTGCAACTGTCTGTCAGATTGGGGTATAAAGCGCAAATTGTTCACTTTAAGTTTGGACAACGCGGCAAACAACACAGCGGCAATTGAATCCTTTTTGGATACTCAAGACCATGGATTATTGCTGGGTTGTGCCAATTTTCATGTGAGATGCTCTGCCCACATATTGAACATCTTGGTTCAAGATGGTACTAAGCATATCCAGAAATCAATTGAGAGAATACGTGACCTGTTTGGGCACGTCAATTCTTCAGGCGGTAGAGTCCAGGCATTCAATGCTCTTGCCAACAATAAGGGGCTACCTCAGAAGGTTGCGCTTGGCCTTGACACTCCACACCGCTAGAATTCGACTTTTGAAATGCTTGTCGAAACTATCAGATATAAGTCGGTGCTAAACAGTTATGCAAGTGAGAATGGTGAAGTTGCACCCGACGTGAAAGAGTGGGAGAATGCTGAAGTAATATGTGATTTTCTTAGAGCTTTTGAAGAAGCTAGGAATGCGGTCTCAACCGATAGAAAACCAACCTCGCATCAATTCCTACATATGATCTTGTGTATTCGTAATGCCTTAAGGGATCCTTAGTGGAAAGTTAATGCACTTATGGAGAATCTGTACCTTTCTATGAATGACAAGTTTGATAAGTACTGGAAAGAAACTAAACTGAATCATGTGCTTGTCATCGCCACAGTACTAGATCCAAGGAAGAAAGAATTATTACCTAGATTTCTTTTATGAAAAGTATTGCGAGCATTACCAGGACATTGAGACGAGCATGGATAGTATAAACAAATCGATGAAGTCATACTATGATTTGTACGAGAAGCAAGTGAAACGAAGCAACCGAAAATCTGTGTCTCCTGAAGCAAACAATGTGGGATCACCTGTTCTTGGTAAAAGGAAACTTGAAGAAGAGTTTGCTTGATACAAGTCAACAAGAATAAACTACACCCAACCAAAGTTGGAGCTAGATGCATACTTTGATGATACTTTCATTGAGAATTCAACGGAAACCTTTGATATACTTTCATGGTGGAGATCAAATGCAGAAAAATACCCTGTGCTCTCAGCTATGGCTCACGACTTTCTTGCAGTGCCGCTTAGTACCGTGTCATCAGAGTCGGCATTCAGTTTCGGTGGAAGAGTTCTAGAAAAATCACGAGCCTTGCTAAAACCACATGTTGTTGAAGCTTTAGTTTTCGGAAAGGACTGGCTCATTAAGGTTCCGAGCAATGCAGCAGATCCAAGCTCAGCAGGAGGTCAAAGCGTAGAGCATGATGCTCAGATTGTCTAGTCAGAGAGATTTTATTTTTTTTCAATATCTACTCTAGAAAAGAGAATTAACCATGCACTTTCTTCTAATATTGAGTAGAGAACAGTCTAATGAGAAGGTACTAACAAACTGGACCAAACTGAATTTCTCTGTTGGTTTCCTTGTATCTGGTTACTCCTTCCATTTTCGTGTTCTCCTTATAGAAGTGGGGCTCTCTTGTCCTTGTCTAGCATAATAAATAGTTGACGATAGCAGCAACATCATGCTCTCTTGTCCTTTGTCTATTGGCATGTTAGCATGGATTGAGCCTGTGACTGTCACTTTGACAGTGCATTAGCATGTTTCTGTCACCATCTTTAACTACTAGTGTTCCCTTCCCTTGATGCCTTGATCATGCTTATAGTTTCCTGGTAGATGCCTTTTGTGCCATGGGGTTTCTTTTAACCACCATAGATGGATGATAGTCCTCTCTCTGTAGATCTTCTGTTTGAGTATAACAAGCATACTCTTGATGACTTGTTTATTTTGAGATTATCAAAACTGAATTTATATTCGAATACTTATCATCATGGCACCGAATAGTATCCTCATACCCTTATTTTTCCTATTCATAGTCATCATACTAAGCACTTTACTATCTTTGCAGAAATCTTTTCAGGAACTTCTTCGTAAGCAGAACGGTGACCGTGCAATTTGGGAGTATCCATTTGCTGTACCCGGTGTAAATATAACATTCATGCTCATTCATATGCTTGATCTACAAGCAGGTATGGTTGCCAAAAAAATTCATTGCTTCTTATGCATCTGATCTTGGCCATGTAGTGTAAGAAAACTAAGCAAATATTGTATTCATGCTACTGGCTGCAGGTGTCCTAGGTAAGCTGGGATCTTCACCATGTATGGTAGCTAGATTAGTCAACTGCCGTCGTGCTCTTCGTCGTCTATCAAGTTCTGGTTGTGAACATGTTTGTAATTTTATAAATATTAATGTATGGAGATGCTTTGGGACAAATTTTTTCTTGTTGAAAAAATTGTGCTGGATGAAGAAAAGAAATGCTATGGTGAAGTAATTTGTAGAAGCTTCTTAGTTATTTTCTGGCATCATGATTTATTTAGAATTTGTCTGGGTTTTTTGTAATTGCAAAAGTAGCATTAAAATGGTGTATTTTCCATATTTTCCTACACTAAGCTGGTAGCCAGTTCTAGTGATACCTTGAATATTTCTAGCTAGTAGCCAGTTCTAGTCTGTACTAGCTAGCTAGTATTTTTTAGACTACTAGCTAGTACGTAGTACACATAAGAGCGACGATTTCTTCTGGAGCTAGTACATACTGTGACCAGTACAATGCGCGGGTTGGACCCATGGGCTCAGGCCAATTTCTCCATGCGGGGCGGAGCGGTGCGGGTTAAAGGAATAAATATTTGGTTTGGCCTAGATCGGTAATTTAGATTAATATACGTGGTGTGGGGTGGATTAGGGTGGGTTTTGTCCCATAGCCGAGTAACCATCATCATAACGTTGTCCACTTGATTATTTCCTCGGTGCTAAGAAGCACGCTCGACACCATGCTGCTGCTGAGCCCGATTTGGTGTCGGATACCGCGGTGGCCGACCTTGGTCGGCCTAGTTGCGATCATGCCTAGTCGGATGACCTCGGCTGGCGCCACGACCCCTTCGCCTAGTAACTTGAACCTGCACGCCCGTACTGCTCCGTGATATCATGGATACGCTTGTAGCATTGACCCCCGTCCGAGATCAGAGGTACTCCACGTATGCCGGCTCCTCTAAGCCGAACTCGGGTAACTCGGTTGAGTCTCTCCTGCCAAACATAATACCTACAAGGTTATTCCGACATACTACATATATGTCGGTCATGGTATGCCGGTATGACCATACCGGTCATATGCCGGTTAACCTTGACTTGGTCAACTCCCGGACAACACTTTTCTCCTATCATGACCCTACCCGGGGGTAGCCCCCCGACAAGGACCGACATAAGATTATAACCAAGTGACTCAACAAGGAGAACATTCTCAATTGATAAATCATTTGAGATAGACACATTGCCTCGTACCAATACCTTTAGCTCGGAGTTATCACCAATAGTGACACAATTGTGATATGGTGAAGGAGGAGTAAGATTACTCATCGCGTCTTTGCTTCCGGTCATATGTTGGGATGCACCACTATCCACCGTCCATTTGCCCGACCCGGAAGCACTTCCTTACAAAAGATCAATTTCTTGATTTAGGTACCCATCTTTGAATGGGTCCTCTTTTGTTAGCAACAAGTGTCTTAGGAACCCAAATGGTCCAATGATAATCATCACCATAAGAAGCATGGACATATTTAGCATAAACATGACCATCTCTAGATTTCATGAGAACTTAAGAGGGGTTGTATTTTCTAGCAAAGTCATTGTGAGTGGTTATCCTCCTAGAGGTATCACCACCCACAATGTGTTGGTCTCCTTCTCCTTGATCACCTCTCCTTCTTTCACAAAGGTAACATTTTGTGAAGGAGAAGTGACTTTCTTCTTATTGTTCTTCTTCTTCTTTGACTTAGCAACATAGCCAAGTCCTTCCCTTCCATTATTGACTCTTGGAGAGTTTATCACCTCATTGAGAATTTTATCACCTCCTACAAGGTTACTTGTAACACAAGAATTGCTAGGCAAGGTAACAATTCTAGTATATGAGGAAGAGATAACTTTCTTATTAGATTGTTGAGCTAGGAGTTTATCACGAGACTTGGTTAATTTGTCATGAATTTCCTTAAGAGGCATGAGCTCCTTTTCTACTTTTTCATAACGATCAACGAGTCTATCACGAGCAATCCCTAGCTCAACCTTTTCATTTTCACGAGTTTTAGCTAAAGCAAGAGATAGTTCATTATCCTTCCTAATCTTGGAAACACTCATATGATAAGTCTTTTCAAGACAAGATAGTCTCTCCTCAAGAGAAGCTCTAATGGAGCGCTCTTTCTCAAGAGCCTTTTCAAGCTCTTTGTCATTGCTAGAATGACCTCCATAGATTTCCAAGGTCATGATGATTTCTTCATTTTCATCTACAAGAGAGTTAGCGTCATCAAGTTGCCTCAAGAGGGCATTCACCTTTTCTTTGGTTTCACCTTTAAGGCTAGCCAACCAAGAACCTAGATCTTTAGACTCGTCATCTTCCTCATGATTGTTTTCAACACAATCCAATAATGAAGGAGGATTAGTGGCAATAGTTTTGGAGTTGGAAGAGATTACCGAAGTGGCTTTTGACATGAGACATGTAGGTCGGATAGACGCGTTCTCATTGGGGGATTCAAATAGAGAGACTGATGACAAGGAAGAGGTAGCTATGGAGACATGGGCCACACCTACCACTTCATCTTCTCCTTCATCTCTGGAAATGTACATTTCCAACACGGTCCCTTCTTGAACATATAGAGCTCTTGGGACTGTTCTAGCATAGTTCTTGTTTTGTGGAGCCTTGGTCTTGTCTTTGCGAACAAGCTTGCCTTCATTTTCCTCTCTTGACTCAAAAGGAGACTCTTTGACAAAGTGATTTGCACTTCCACAATTGTAGCATGTCCTTGGTCGCTCCCTCTTCTTCTTATAGTTCTTGTTTCTTGGGGGTCTTGGAGCATCGGCTTTATGGGCTCCCCATATCTTCCAATAGCCATGCATAGCAATAGCAATGTACTTGTGAGCACCTATGTGTCCTCATAGTCCTCTTCCTCGTCATCATACTCTTCAACTTCTTCTACTCGAGCAGTCGCTTTTGACTTCAAGGCTAGGTTGGGAGTCTTTCTCATTCCTCTTGAGCGGGCAAGGGCATCATCAACACTCTTATGAGATAGAGATATAACAATGAACTCACTAAGAACAACAATGTAATTGAGAGAATTGCAGTACGACCTTGTACAAATGCTCGTGGCAAGGTTCTTCTCGAAAGGAGTGATGACCTTAAAAACTTCCTTTTTATCCACTCATCGGTGATCTCCTCTTTTTCGAAATCCTTGAAATGATTTGCAAGGGTGACCGTTCTTCTATAAAGCTTTTCCGGAGTCTCATCCTCTTGCATGACAAAGTTGTTGGCCTTGTCGAGAGCAATATCATACTTGAAGGACTGGATGCTCTCATTTCCTTGAAACAAAGTGTTGAGGCTATCCCAAGCCTCCTTGGCGGTCTTGCATTCTTGAATGTGGGTGAGGTGTTCCCGTGTAAGAGCCTTTTGAATGATGTTGAGGGCGATCTTGTTGAGTTGAGACTCAATGTCCTCTTTTGGAGTCAAATTGCTTGCATCATGAGGATGGAATCCATGGACCACACTTATCCACAAGGCGGTGCATGAAGTCGAAATGTGAGACTCCATTTCAAACTTCCAAGAGAAAAATTCATTAGTGTTAAGCATGAGAGGAAGTACAATATTTAAAATGTGTGGCATTGGAACAATGGGATGGATAGAGTCATAATTGGAAGGTGGTGGAACTTATGAGATTCTCCCCGAACCATTAACCGATTGATACTTGGAGCCTCCGGAATTCTCCCCTACCTTAGGCTTTTTTTTGCGGCTTTCGCCTTGGCTTTGTCAATGTTAGCTTCCGTTTCGGCAGTGTCCGAAATAGAATCATCTTCCAAACTTTCCGCATCAGAAACATGGGGAGATTCCTCGGGCCCCTTAGGTTTTACCGTGAAGGGAATATGCCCGAGAGGCAATAATAAAATGGTTATTATCTTATTCCTTGTTTATGATGAATGTTTATTTCTCATGCTAGAATTGTATTAACCGGAAATGAGGAAGAGATAACTTTCTTATTAGATTGTTGAGCTAGGAGTTTATCACGAGACTTGGTTAATTTGTCATGAATTTCCTTAAGAGGCATGAGCTCCTTTTCTACTTTTCCATAACAATCAACAAGTCTATCACTAGCAATCCCTAGATCAACCTTTTCATTTTCACGAGTTTTAGCTAAAGCAAGAGATAGTTCATTATCCTTCCTAAGCTTGGAAACACTCATATCATAAGTCTTTTCAAGACAAGATAGTCTCTCCTCAAGAGAAGCTCTAATGGAGCGCTCTTTCTCAAGAGCCTTTTCAAGCTCTTTGTCATTGCTAGAATGACCTCCATAGATTTCCAAGGTCATGATGATTTCTTCATTTTCATCTACAAGAGAGTTAGCGTCATCAAGTTGCCTCAAGAGGGCATTCACCTTTTCTTTGGTTTCACCTTTAAGGCTAGCCAACCAAGAACCTAGCTCTTTAGACTCATCATCTTCCTCAAAATTGTTTTCAACACAATCCAATAATGAAGGAGGATTAGTGGCAATAGTTTTGGAGTTGGAAGAGATTACCGAAGTGGCTTTTGACATGAGACATGTAGGTCGGATAGACGCGTTCTCATTGGGGGATTCAAATAGAGAGACCGATGAAAAGGAAAAGGTAGCTATGGAGACATGGTCCACACCTACCACTTCATCTTCTCCTTGATCTCCAGAGATGTACGTTTCCAACACGACCCCTTCTTGAACATATAGAGCTCTTGGGACTGTTCTAGCATAGTTCTTGTTTTGTGGAGCCTTGGTCTTGTCTTTGTGAACAAGCTTGCCTTCATTTTCCTCTCTTGGCTCAAAAGGACACTCTTTGACAAAGTGATTTGCACTTCCACAATTGTAGCATGTCCTTGGTCGCTCCCCCTTCTTCTTATACTTCTTGTTTCTTGGGGGTCTTGGAGCATCGGCTTTATGGGCTCCCCATCTCTTCCAATAGCCATGCATAGCAATAGCAATGCACTTGTGAGCACCTATGTGTCCTCATAGTCCTCTTCCTCATCACCATACTCTTCAACTTCTTCTACTCGAGCAATCGCTTTTGACTTCAAGTCTAGGTTGGGAGTCTTTCTCATTCCTCTTGAGCGGGCAAGGGCATTATCAACAATATTATGAGATAGAAATATAACAATGAACTCACTAAGAACAACAATGTAATTGAGAGAATTGCAGTACGACCTTGTACGAATGCTCATGGAAAGGTTCTTCTCGAAAGGAGTGATGACCTTAAAAACTTCCTCTTTATCCACTCATCGGTGATCTCCTCTTTTTCGAAATCCCTGAAATGATTTGCAAGGGTGACCGTTCTTCTATAAAGCTCTTCCGGAGTCTCATCCTCTTGCATGACAAAGTTTTTGGCCTTGTCGAGAGCAATATCATACTTGAAGGACTGGATGCTCTCATTTCCTTGAAACAAAGTGTTGAGGCTATCCCAAGCCTCCTTGGCGGTCTTGCATTCTTCAATGTGGGTCAGGTGTTCCCGTGTAAGATCCTTTTGAATGATGTTGAGGGCGATCTTGTTGAGTTGAGACTCAATGTCCTCTTTTGGAGTCAAATTGCTTGGATCGTGATGATGGAATCCATGGACCACACTTATCCACAAGGCGGTGCATGAACTGGAAATGTGAGACTCCATTTCAAACTTCCAAGAGAAAAATTCATTAGTGTTAAGCATGAGAGGAAGTACAACATTTAAAATGTGTGGCATTGGAACAATGGGATGGATAGAGTCATAATTGGAAGGTGGTGGAAATTATGAGTTTCTCCCCGAACCATTGACCGATTGAGACTTGGAGCCTCCGGAATTCTCCCCTAACTTAGGATTTTTTTGCGGCTTTCACCTTGGCTTTGGCAATGTTAGCTTCCGTTTCGGCAGTGTCCGAAATAGAATCATCTTCCAAACTTTCCGCATCAGAAACATGAGGAGATTCCTCGGGCCCCTTAGGTTTACCCTGAAGGGAATATGCCCGAGAGGCAATAATAAAAAGGTTATTATCTTATTCCTTGTTTATGATGAATATTTATTTCTCATGCTAGAATTGTATTAACCGGAAACGTTGATACATGTGTGTTTAATAAACAAACAATGGTTCCTAGTAAAGCCTCTCTTTTAACTAGCTCGTTGATTAATAGATGATCAAGGTTTCCTGATCATGAACATTGGATGTTGTTAATAACGGGGTCATATCATTAGAAGAATGATGTGATGAACATATACCCAAAGTGAATATAGCATTGCGATCAAGTCATTAAGTATACATTGTTATATCAAACATACGAAGTAACTTATTCCTTAGACCATGAGATCATGTCAATCACTGATACCGAAAGGGTGCTTTGATGTCATCAAATGTCACACAGTAACAGGGTGACTATAAAGGCGATGTTAGGTATTCAGAAAGTATTAGTTGAGGATCATGGATCAAGAGTGGGATTTGTCCATCCAAAATGACGGAGAGATATACTCTGGGCCCTCTCGGTGATATCACATCAACACCGCTTGCAAGCACGTGATATGATCACAAGGATGTTATATCATGAGAACGAGAAAAGAGTACTTGTCGGTAACGAGATTGAACAAGGTATGGTTGATACCAATGATCGAATCTCGTACAAGTAAAATATCGTGAGACAAAGGGAATTACTCACGACGTTGATGGTTCACACGATCACGAGAGTCATAGTTGAATATATAGGAGTCATCACGGATCTCCAGATACCACTGTTGATTATTGATAGGAGAGGAGTCTTGATCATGTCTATCTTATTTGCGAACCGTAGGGTGACACACTTAAGGTTCGATGACGCGTTTGAGAGGATACGGAATATCGAAGAATATTTTGAGCAGCACCGAAATTGTTTCGGGGAAAATTGAAATAGTTCAAGGGGTTTTTTGTCAAATGGTTGTTAATAGAATTAAAGAATGATTCGAGGTGCTATATGCAAATGTTTTATTTATTTATTAAAACAAAACCTTTGGATTTTCCAAGTGGGAAATAATGGAAAAATGAGTGGGTGTGAGTGGAGTGTCCACTCACATGACGAGGGAAGAGGTGGGGGCACCACCATGGGCTGGCCGCACCCACCCCTTGGTTGCATCCCCTTTCCTTATAAAAGGAGGGTGAGATCTCTCCCTCCTCCACACACTTGCCCACCTCATTTCCTATCCACCCGCTGCTCCATTCCATGGTCTCCGGCTTGGCGAAGCCCTGACCGTGGGATTCTTCACCACCACCATGTCGTCGTGCTTCTGGAGTTCCGAGTGATCCTCTACTTCCGCGCCCTGCTGGATCGAGGGAACGGAGGTCGTCATCAACCGTACGTGTGACCGATCACGGAGGCACCGCCGGATTGCGGTGCACATCTTCTCGCTATCAGGATCGGTGTGAGTACGACTACGCCAACAACGGGATTTGATCTCGTAACGCTTTGTTTCTTCGAGGGTATGTGTTATCCTTAACCCTCTCTTTTCCCGTTGCACTTCGTCTCCTAGATTAGATCTTTGCCTTTCGGGTGTCTCTCGCGTAGAAAATTTTGTGTTTTCTATGCAACGACCCCTTCAGTGGTATCAGAGCCGGATCTATCCGTAGATGTTTTGTACAGGTAGAACACATAGGTGTATGTGGGCGTTGATGATCATGTTATTGCCTCTTTGAGTATTTTATGATTAGGATGAAGCTGCCCCAGACTAAGTTCACGTGTACTATGTACGCGAGAATTGTCTCACTTGTGGATAAGGGGGTGTCCGTTTCTCCTACTATAGTTAAGATATAATCTACAAAGGGTTGTTAAAAATGTGTTTATCAACTTTGTGTTTGATGTTCGTAGGTATGAACGGTTCTATCCTCGAAAGCCCTAAGCCACGTAAAATATGCAAAAGAAGTATCTTACTAGTTTTTGCTGGGCATGTGATGTGTTATGGTCAATGTTACAAATTTGATTATGAGATGATCTATTTTGTAAATTATTGATATACCGGAAGGTATCCATATGGTTGTCTTATTATTGATGGACAAAGAAGTTTGGGGTACAATGGAACTTGGTACCACGCCGGTGGAATGACGGAGATCATACCATAATGCACATGATGGAGATCAAGTGCAAGAAAGACCATATCATATCCCGTTATCCTTAAATGTGATGTTAATCCTTTTTATGCATCTTATTTTGCTTAGATAGCGACGGTAGCATTATAAGATGATCCCTCTCACTTAATATCAAGATAATAATGTGTTCTTCCTTAAGTATGCACCGTTAAGAAAGTTCGTCGTTTCGAGACACCACGTGATGATCGGGTGTGATAGACTCAACGTTCGCATACAACGGGTGTTTTCAAGCCTAGCATGTACAAACATGGCCTTGAAACACACGCAATACTATGGTTCTACTTGGCGAGCCTAGCATGTACAGACATGGCCTCGGAACACGTAACTGAAAGGTAAAGCATGAGTCATATGGAAGATATGATGAACATGTCGATGTTCGCCTTTGAAGCTACATCATCTCACGTGATGATCGGTTTTGGTGTAGTGAATTTGTTTCGTGTAATCACTAAAGACGACTAAGAGGGATGTTGTTTTTGAGTGTGAGTTCATGGCATAATTTTGAATTAACTTGAACTTATTTGTCATGAACAACCAATCAAAGTGAATTTGCACAAATTGTAGTATTCATTGGCATCCACATAACAACCTTACACTTAGATTGTTAATTGAGATATAACTGTTATGATCTGCTAAAAATCATTTAAAATTAGTACCGTATTAGTGAAATTTAAAATTGAGTCCTATTGTAGATTTTCGGTATTTCCTACCTAGATCCATATGGTTAATGATTGATTGTTCTAGAGAGCAAATAATTCCTACTTAGAATCCAGAGTCATGGTTGCTTCTGTATTGCTTTATCTATAGAAGAATGTTTTGTTGATCAAGGTGATTTTGGAACTGAAAAGAATTGTTTTCAGAAACAATCAAGTGAAACATATATTGATATCTAGAAACTTATTTGTAGCAACATGGCTGAGTATAAATTAGCGTGACAATGTTTGCTTATATTATTTGAATATATGCACTGATTGAAGACGCTAGGCGTTTGAATATTCCAAGAAGTTGGGCGCTAAAAATTATCCTCTAAATTCCTTTCTTCGAGCTATAGTAGCTTAATCATAAAATTGTTATGATGGGAAGGATTAAAAGTATGAGTAAAGTCATTTACCTTGCTTGGAGATTGCTAAGTGTGGAATCTAGAAGAATACTATTAATATGGTGATATTAGTAGAACAATCAAACTCAAAATATGACTCAATGGGTGATAGTATATGACTAACACGCAAAAGAAAATGAGCTAGTACGACTAGCATTGTTTGATGTTGAATGATTCTTCTATAAAGGAAAGGGAATATTGAAAATAGAATTACAAAAAGATATATGGCAGAAAAGAAGATAACTGGAAAAGTCCAGCTCAGGAGTATATGCTTGATATACAAGTTATAGATGTATTACTAGTTAACAAAGTATTTTTGGGTATTTTGATACCACATTGGTTGGTATGAGTTGTCATACAAAGAAACGCAATGTAAGAAGTACAAGGGCCTAAAAGGAACTAGTAATAGATGTGGAATCTATTATGACAAGAACGGAAATAAAGTGTTATTGTGTTCATTGTCGTATCGAACCAAACATTCAAGATTTATTTTAAGAACTTAATAAGTTGTTATTTTGTTCTGGTCTTTTGTGAGAACAAATGAGATTGTTCAAACTATGACCATATTCCATAATTGATGGATATGTTAATATAAATCATGTTGGTAAAGTAAACATCTATAAGACTAAATGCTAAACGTTGCAAGATGTAAAAGAGTTTCACTTAAATTGTGACACCACCATTTTAGTTTATATCGGAAAGGAAAACATGAAGGAACTCCATATTGATGGACTTCCGGAGTCATTTTGTTTTGAATAAATTGACGCTTGTGAGACCTCTTCCAAAAGATGACCAGAATTCCGTTCTTAGGCCAAAGTAGAATGGACGACTAATTTAGTGGAGATTATACATATTGATGTATATAGTCCATTATATGTAGTCAGGTATGGTGGATTAATTTTTCCTTCGTAATTTTTTTTGTCGGTGATTTGAGTAGATATGTGAGTATATCTATTTAAAGAGAACGGAGTTTGACATTTTGAATTGGTTCAAATGGTTGTTAATATGAAGTAAAAAATCACTGTAACAAGATAATCAAGTATTTGTGATTGGATCATAAAGGATAAAGTTTGAGTTACAAGTTTGGCAAAACATCTGAGAAGTTGCATAATTGTTCTACAACTTATATTTCTCGAACACCCCACATTAGTTTGGAGTGTTCAAGAGACAAAATCAAACCTTGTTGGACATGGTAAGATTAATAATATTGCCATTATAATTTTGTAGTTTATATATTAAGGACAACCACTTTTTCACTGAAAATAGCACCATCATGATCCGTTGAAATTGACAACATATAAGAAATGGTTTGGGTAGTGACCCGAATTGTCATTTTCTTAAGTTTTGGTATGCATAGCATGTGTAAAATGTTTACAACAAAAATGGGATAAATATATGTTTATAAGGTTATCCTAAATAATACATTGGGTATTTCTCCTATCACCGACCAAAGACAAATGTTGTTTGTCAGAAAGGGTTGATTTCTCGAGAAAGTAGTTCTTGCGAAACAAGTGAGTGGGAGGACAGTACAAACTCAACGAGATTAGAGAATCTCCGTTACCATGTCAAGAGTAGCGCAACACTGGAAGTTGTTCCGGGGTTTCCTATTTTGACAAAGTAGAAGACACTACATGTGTTGTAGATACTTCGAATGAGTTTGCGAACTGAACCACAAAAGTCCTAAAACTTTGTACTTAGACCAACTTGTGGTTTAAGAGTAAAGTGTTGTTTTGACAAAAAAAGGACATGAACCTTATAAAGAAAGCAAATAATGGGCCCTGACTTCGTAAAATTGACTATGAGTCATTATATCCGCCATAGTATCCTTGTATGAATATCAAGAATGTGACTTGGTAGTCCTTTCGATAGGCTTGATGCCTAACGACAGCAAACGGGTCTATATAGCGACAAAGACATGGATTTTTACATCCTTTGAAAGTTGTACTTATCGAAAAGTTGTTTTCGACGAAGTTCAAAGAGTTGACTACTACAAGATTTTGATCTTCTGTAGTGATGTTTTAGTCTTTGCAGACAGTTCTAGCAAAAGTTACATATTATGATATGGCAGTTGAATAACAAAACCAACTCTCCTCTCGAGGAAGTTTGATCAAAGATGTGTACTTGACACAGTCTGAGAGTTTTATAAAATTCAAAAGGTTGCTAGAAAGGTATGCACACTTCAATGGTTGAAGTGAGCATAACGAAGTTGGAATCTTTACCTTAATGAAGTTATCAAAAGAGTTTGAATCCATCATGAACGATAAAGATGCTTTTAGAATTACAAGAAATTAAGTGGGAGCGCTATGACCTATTTCCAATACTTTATGTAGATGGCATATGGTTGATTGAAAAATATGTATTAACACGGTTAAGATTTTCGTATCGATAAAATGCTTAGAAGATATTGGGCATCGATATCTATAAGAGATGGATTGAAGCGCCTGATATAATTGAAGCCAAATTACATAGATGAAATATTGAAGTAAGTCAATATCGAAATCACAAGAAGGAGTTCTTGTCACGTGGAAAATAATTGAGCAAGATTCAAGTGTTTTGACACATGATGAGCATCATTGAAATTGACATTTCTAAGTCATGTTTCCATGCTATGTACACAACCAGATGAGCCCTATGCTATAAAATGTTATAGCAGGATAATTCATATGATGATTAGACAACAGTGGGAGAGATCATTGTGTCATTTTAGAAATGCTAAGGATATGTTTTCCTATGTAGTAATGACAAAATATTAGTTGTAATATGTTACACTAATAGTCTTGTCATTTATTCAAGTAATTTTATCTCGATTAAAATATGTGATGAAGGGTAGCACAATAGGCTGGAAGAAAGTTCCATGTTGGATTTGAAAGATTTTCAAAATTAAAATATTGTGACAGATACTACAACAAAGGGTAAAGTATATCGTTGTGTTGACAACTGATAATAAGCGTATTTTGTGTCAAGGAGTTCATTATTGAACTTGGTGAATTTCCAAGAATGCTGACACTATGAAGCTACATTTTCACAATGTTAGTAATATTAGTTTAAGCTGAGGAATTAAGGTATCACCGAAACTTGGTGAATTTCCAAGAATGCTAGCACTATGAAGCTACATTTTCACAATGTTAGTGACATTAGTTTAAGCTGAGGAATCAAGGTTTCACCGATTGACCATATATACAAAGCCATCTTATTAGAGAATGAGTGATGCGTGTAGACGCAAAGAACATACAAATACAATAGGACCTGAACAGTTCGGATCTTTTTGATAATGTTTACCACATGCGAAGCATGGTAATAACACTGGAACGCCATATGTGTTAAGTGCTTACAGACTAGATTATTGACTCTAGTGCAAGTGGGAGACTGAAGGGAATATGCCCGAGAGACAATAATAAAATGGTTATTATCTTATTCCTTGTTTATGATGAATGTATATTTCTCATGCTAGAAGTGTATTGACCGGAAACATTGATACATGTGTGTTTAATAAATAAACAATGGTTCCTAGTAAAGCCTCTCTTTTAACTAGCTCGTTGATTAATAGATGATCAAGGTTTCCTGATCATGAACATTGGATGTTGTTAATAACGAGGTCATATCATTAGAAGAATGATGTGATGAACATATACCCAAAGTGAATATAGCAATGCGATCAAGTCATTAAGTTTACATTGTTATATCAAACATACGAGGTAACTTATTCCTTAGACCATGAGATCATGTCAATCACTAATATCGAAAGGGTGCTTTGATGTTATCAAAGGTAACAAGGTGACTATAAATGTGTCGTTAGGTATTCGGAAAGTATTAGTTGAGGATCATGGATCAAGAGTGGGATTTGTCCATCCAAAATGACGGAGAGATATACTCTGGGCCCTCTCGGTGATATCACATCAACACCGCTTGCAAGCACGTGATATGATCACAAGGATGTTATATCATGAGAACAAGAAAAGAGTACTTGTCGATAACGAGATTGAACAAGGTATGGTTGATACCAATGATCGAATCTCGGACAAGTAAAATATCGCGAGACAAAGGGAATTAGTCACGACGTTGATGGTTCACACGATCACGAGAGTCATCGTTGAATATATAGGAGTCATCACAGATCTCCAGATCTCGCTGTTGATTATTGATCGGAGAGGAGTCTCGATCATGTCTATCTTATTCGCGAACCGTAGGGTGACACACTTAAGGTTCGATGACGCGTTTGAGAGGATACGGAATATCGAAAAATATTTTGAGCAACACCGAAATTGTTTTGGGAAAAATTGAAATAATTCAAGGGGTTTTTCGTCGAATGGTTGTTAATAGAATTAACGAATGATTCGAGGTGCTATATGCAAATGTTTGTTAACGGAATTAACAAATATAAATAAAGAAATAAAAATGTTTTATTTATTTATTAAAAGAAAACCTTTGGATTTTCCAAGTGGGAAATAATGGAAAAATGAGTGGGTGTGAGTGGAGTGTCCACTCACATGATGAGGGAAGAGGTGGGGGTACCACCATGGGCTGGCCGCACCCACCCCTTGGCTGCCTCCCCTTTCCCTATAAAAGGAGGGTGAGAGCTCTCCCTCCTCCACACACTTGCCCACCTCATTTCCTATCCACCCGCTGCTCCATTCCATGGTCTCCGCCTTGGCGAAGCCCTGACCGTGGGATTCTTCACCACCACCACGTCGTCGTGCTGCTGGAGTTCCGAGGGATCCTCTACTTCCGCGCCCCGCTGGATCGAGGGAACGGAGGTCGTCATCAACCGTACGTGTGACCGATCACGGAGGCACCGACGGATTGCGGTGCACATCTTCTCGCTATCGGGATCGGTGTGAGTACGACTACGCCAATAACGAGATTTGATCTTGTAACACTTTGTGTCTTCTAGGGTATGTGTTCTCCTTAACCTTCTCTTTACCCGTTGCACTTTGTCTCCTAGATTAGATCTTGGCCTTTCGGGTGTTTCTCGCATAGGATTTTTTTTGTTTTCTATGCAACGACCCCTTCATACCCATCATGGCCTCCAACATCTTCTTAATGCTAGAGACCTGTCGGATATATACCAATTAGGGGTATATCAGATGGTGTCCTAAAGTGTCGGATTACCCGGGTGGCCTGAATGGTAATGCGCTACGGTCCATTAGGCGGCCCAGTAAGCTGACGCACATAAGCCAGATTC
Organism: Alopecurus myosuroides; assembly: GCA_028641055.1. Classification (NCBI taxonomy): domain Eukaryota; kingdom Viridiplantae; phylum Streptophyta; class Magnoliopsida; order Poales; family Poaceae; genus Alopecurus; species Alopecurus myosuroides. Next base: position 183,642,568 of record CM054058.1, read on the forward strand.
TAGAAGAACCCGGACCACGGCCCGCGTGGTACGGCTTGGAGTAGAAGGCGGATTCTTGCCTTCCAAGTTAGGACTTACCGTAGTCTTCTAGGTTTCCTTTTCTGTAAGCCCTAACCCGGCTATTATATAAAGCCGTACAGGAGATAAGAAAGATATAGACAATCAGCTAGAAGCTAACTCGCCGAGAGGTTGATCCTTGTCGAGTAGCTAAACCTAACTCACATTGTACTTTGTATACTTCAGGACTTCAGCCCTGATTTAGTGAGATTGCAGGAGTAGGAACGCCGTCTAGTTGCGACGTACCGAACCTGGGTAAAACCCTGGTGTCATTGTTCGTCATACGATCACGTCCCCCACAATCTCTATCGGTAGTCTCATGGCACCCCCGTCTATGAATTCTACTACGATGTCTCGACAATTGGCGCCCACCGTGGGGCCAGCGACGTCAGAAGTTATGTTTCGATCGGGGATACTCGGCGGAATTGGCAGTACCATAACTATCGGAAGTCTGGAATTCGACAACGACGCCGGGCGCTTCCTCGACAACGGATCGTACATGCCAACACGAAATCATCTGGTAAGTGCCTGCGTTTTACCGATTGGATATGCAAACATCTTTATCGGATTAACTGCAGAGGCAATGGGATTCTGTGGTGGAAGCAAATTTATCCCACCCGCCCTATACCCAGTCGAAGAAGACTATGACGCCGGATTTTGCTCAGACAACGGATCAAATCTCGTTGTTGGCGAATCCCTGACAGTGGGATTCTTCACCACCACCACGTCGTCATGCTGCTGGAGTTCCGAGGGATCCTCTACTTCCGTGCCCCGCTGGATTGAGGGAACGGAGGTCGTCATCAACCGTACGTGTGACCGATCACGGAGGCACCGCCGGATTGCGGTGCACATCTTCTCGCTATCGGGATCGGTGTGAGTACGACTACGCCAACAACGAGATTTGATCTCGTAACACTTTGTGTCTTCGAGGGTATGTGTTCTCCTTAACCCTCTCTTTACCCGTTGCACTTTGTCTCCTAGTTTAGATCTTGGTCTTTCGGGTGTCTCTCGCGTAGGAAATTTTTTGTTTTCTATGCAAGGACCCCTTCATACCCATCATGGCCTCCAACATCTTCTTAATGCTAGAGACTTTCGAGCCAACACTAGATCTAACCTTGGTCAATTGGGTTTGAATGGTTCCAACCGTCATTTGTAGGTTATCTATAGTGTCGGCCATTTTGGAGATCTCCTCCTTAGAAGACTGGGGGTTATCTCCGTTCGCCATAATACTCTTAGGAGGTTAAGCCCCATATCATAGTCGAGGCTCTGATACCAATTGAAAGTACAATATGATAAACTAGAGGGGGGGTGCGTGAATAGGTGACTACCAATTTTTAATTTTTTCCTTTTAATTGGGCTAAACAAGTAGAATGCAAGGTTATCTAGATGTGCAACTAGGTGAAGCAACCTATGTGATAGGAAACAAAGTATGCAACGAAAGCAATATGTAAAGAGCAAGGGTAATCGCAAGTGCAAACAAGGAGACAAGGATATGTTTCCCGTCGTTCCTTCCAAATGGAAGTACGACTATGTTGGAGAGGTGTGGAGCCACCTAGGCAATCCAATAATACGGATGTGCACACCTTATTCTCCTTGAGCTTCTCCGGTGAGGAAGATTCTCGTTTTCACTATGAGGTCGACTTGAAGGCGTTGACCAAACATTTACACAAAGTTGAGGCTACTCCACAAGATGGTTGGAGCCTCTCGACCCGAAGCTTCTTGCAACAAGGTGGAAACTCCAAGCACTAGGGTTTATCTAGGATGACAAGGCAACCAAGAGATCTACAAGATCCCAAAGGGGGAGAATGGGGGAAATCGATTTTTGGCTCGTTGAATATGTAGAACTAGGTCTTCTTCACCCAATCTTTGAAGGGCATCAAATTTGGTTGGTTGAGTAGGGAGATTTAGGAATTTAAAGCTTGCATCATCATGGTAGGAGACATCTATTTATAGCCCTCCCCGAAATATGTCCGTTGCAGTCTTCTAGGGCCGGATATTTCCAAAGGTTCGCGCGGGGGGGGGGGATATTTGAATAATCCGGGGATAGAAATTTCAGGCCAAATTTCCGCCCCTTGTTCTACGAGCGGGGCAGACGCGGTACGTCGTCTTCACGATGAATTTCATGGGCTGTATATTTCTCCCAGAATATTCCGGCCAAATTTCCGCCCCTTGTTCTGCGAGTGGGGCAAGCACGACGCGTCATCTTCATGTTGAACTTCATGGGCCGGATATTTTCCCCGGAATATTTTTGCCAAATTTCCTCCCCTGCATCCATGAGCGTGGCAATTCTTGACACGCCGTTTCTTAGAGTCCGGTCTTCAATAGGCCGGAAATTTCTGGGGAATAGCCTAGAATTTCCGATCTCTAAACTCCGGAATATTCTAGCCTCCTGCGAAAATTTCCTCCCCCTGTTTCTGTTGATTCATCTTTTCCAATAGGGGATGATTCTTCTGTTTGATTCATATGACATCTCCAGGTATGAACACTTAAGCAACCATTAGAAGAAATACCCGTATTGCTACTATCACCAAAAATGGATTAGAGGAGACATGAGCTTTCACCCGTGCCTACGATAGGCAGCGCCAGCGGTAGGCGAAGGGGCCGTGCGCATGTGGCATGTGGGCCAGGGAGGACGCAGCTTCATCCGCGGACTCGACCAAATGTGGACCAAAGTGGGGCCACATTTCGTCGAAAGTTGGCTTGTCCCACCCTCTCGATCTGTTGGGGGCGTTGGAATAGGTTTTTCGACCAAATCCTGGTATGTGGACCAAAACGGATGAAAATGTCCAATTTAGGGAGGGGCGTTGAGTTTTCTCTTATCCGCCCATTATTGTGAGCCTAACGTATCCTTAAAAAAGGTACGAAACATGCTTCCATGAGTCAGTAGCGCTTAGTTGAACTGGGTGATTCAAAGAAAAAAAAAACTATGAAAACTATGTTATTTTTTTGGGCACAAACTATGACATACTTATAAGTTGTCTATGAGATTTGATCCATAAGGGTAAAGTACAATGCATAGTTGTTGAAATCCGTTAAAGTGTGGCTACAATAATTTACTAGTGGTGTTTACCGTGTTTTTTCGCTTTCGTTTTCGCACTTTTGTTGGACTTACTTGTGCTGTTGCCCCAACATCGTTATTTTGTGTCGTGTATTTTGATTGTGTACAACTTGAACGGTGGTTGATTGCTTTATTTATAAAGCGGGGCGAAAGACTGTTTCGAGGATCTGATTTCTTTATTATTAAATTGGAGTCCGCGGTCGTAATGGTACGACGGTACATCGTCGTCCGCTGCCGCATCGCTAGCCAGATGATTCCGCCTTCCCTCTATCAAACGCGCCCAGGTAAATAAGGCAGACAAGGCAATCAATCTATGGCTATCGCGTAGATCACTCCCATCCCTATCCAGATCCCCCCTCACCGCCTCGTAATTGCCTGATGCCCTGATCTCGAGCTGCAGTCTCCATCTACCTTGGCGTCCCGACTCCACGGCTATCTTCCTCTTCTTCAAGCATGACGGGCATCGCTGCGTCACGCCGACCTCAGGGACCTCGCCTCCAAACACCACTGCCGCCACGCTCATCTCCAACAGTCCCTTATTTCTCACCACTCCTGGAAATCGGTGCATCGACAGATGGCACATGCGGCTGAGTCTCTGGCACGAGGGGAAGGGACTCTGTGCAAAACGTCGGATCCGGATTTCACCGTCCACCACTCCGTCACGAGATCAAACCCAGAGCCGTACTACTCTGTCCAGCCAACAGCCCAACACCACGGTATGCACCACGAGCCTGCTTTGCCCTTTCCCAGTTTATTCATTTCTTCTTTCATGGTGTCGGGCAATGCTCTAAGTGTGTTCGACGAATTGCCAACTTGCAAAAACCGCAATAGCTATTACAAGGATCTTGTGGCCTATCGACCTTCTGATCCAATGAATTGGTAATATATATGGCTGCACTTAACTGTTATGTACCCAGGTAGTAGCCCAGTTGCCTCATTGACTGATATGTTATTAGGACACCATTGTCAATGTGATTTATGGTACGTTTTGAATATTTAGCACACTATATTCTCCAAGTTTTTTGCCTGATCTTTTTCTATGTATTTAACACTTGAAGTTTGGACGGTTTATTGAATCCCTCTAATGTTTGTCTCTCAATTCAGATTTTTCATTTTGAAAATTATGAGGTAAGGTTCTGCACGAGTGGACAACGAGCACTGATTTCACATCAACAAAATTACTTAGTCTATACTAATCTTCTCATTTTCTTGTTTGTGTTGCTTCAGATTCAGATGAAGCAATATTGTTTTCTCCAGTTATTTGTATGGTATGATTTTTTTACCCAAAGTGTAAGAACTGAACTTACCTGATAAGATTTGATTTTATTAAAGTCTTGTGGATTTGGTATCTGTATGCATTACTTGAGCACTGTAGCCTGTGGGATTTTACTTTCTGTAAGTTTTAGCTTGTTGCGAACCGTTGGAGCTAAGGACACATTCTAATGCAATAAAGGAGGGTGTACACACATACATACAGAGTTGAACATAAGTTCTAAATGATAGTGCTATACAGTTTTAGAACATCGCGATTGACTAAGTATTGTATTTTCCTATTTGTAGATGGCAAATAATTTCGGTTTGGTGCTTCAGTAAAAACCGGTGATTCATACACTGGCTGAGGTAAGGGGTACGATATTCAAATCCATTTGGTATGCAAGGTGATGGAAAAATCCTTATGCAATTTTTTCATCTGCATTTGATTCTCATGAGAGGTTGGTTGCTGCAACAATGGGTTATAGAAGATAGACAAGATCAAGGACTCTAGCAGGCACCAAACCATGTAGAAGGATCCACTCGGAAGATTAGGGACTGTAAGTGGTAAATCTGACTGAACGTTGTCATCTACTCTCCTAGTGCACCGTTTGTTTGTTTCTATTTGAACATGCCGTTTCAGATCTTCTATATGTGGCGTGATGAATTTTCGCAACCTCTCTGTTTGGGTAGCAATACTGGATTCTTATAAGATGTCTTAGATTTATGTAGATTTACTGAAAGTTCTTTCAACTTAATTAAAGAATTTGACCGTGTACACAGTAACACATATGAGGATAAAAAAAAATACTTATGAGACCAACAAGAAGCTAGCTAAAGGACAAGAATCAATTTAAAGTTTTTTCTTTGTTCTCTTAGTTGTGTAATCTCTCCACAAACGGTGATTTTTCTAAAGCATACTGCGAGTTACTTTTGTATGGTTTGTTACTAATCATAACCTTTTTTTATCTTTCTTCGAAATTCTTTGACCACGTGACTAATGATACCCTTCTCTTTTCCCCAACTTAATTAATCTATTATTCTGTGCAGATCGATGAGGTGGTTGCCAAACTATAGGTAACCTTTCATAGATTTGTCACATATTTTCTCTTGTTTTTATATCAAAGGGAGACATTAAAGTTCAACTATGATTCTTGTTTTTTTGTTATTTTTTAGCCAAAGAAAACACAAACAGATTCATCAGTGTTGGAATATACTGAATCAGGTGGAGTCGTCTCATGGTTCTGCTCATATTTTTCGCAGATGCAACTCCACTGTATTCTTATCTAATCGAAGTGACTCGGCTGCCAGGATTTTGCCAAAGAGGAGGGATGAATCACGTCAACCTCTACAACCTGAAAAAGACAACAATGTGTCATCGCCGAATTGGCACAAAGTAGTAGTGTTGGATGTATTTTAGATTGCATGTATGCCACTTGTAGGAGCAAATAAATTGCTCAGATAGGCGATTTTCTCTAGAAATCAGTACATGCCTTTTCTCTAATGTCATGGTATTCATCTAGAGGACATGATTGGCTATTCTGTTTTCAGTTTATGCTCTCCCGTGAAGTGGTTCATTCTATTTGGACAGAGTATTTTAGGTCTCCATTTGATCTTCCACCTTAAATCTTCACATTAACAATATGTATTCCTTTTATGAAGTATTTGTTTATGAGCACGAGGGGAAGGGACTCTGTGCAAAACGCCGGATCCGGATTTCACCGTCCACCACTTCGTCACGAGATCAAACCCACAGCCGTACTACTCTGTCCAGCCAACAACCCAACACCACGGTATGTACCACGAGCCTGCTTTGCCCTTTCCCATTTTATTCGTTTCTTCTTTCATGGTGTCGGGCAATGCTCTAAGTGTGTTCGACGAATTGCCAACTTGCAAAAACTGCAATAACTATTACAAGGATCTTGTGGCCTATCGACCTTCTGATCCAATGAATTGGTAATATATATGGCCGCACTTAACTGTTATGTACCCAGGTAGTACCCCAGTTGCCTCATTGACTGATATGTTATTAGGACACCATTGTCAATGTGAGTTATGGCACGTTTTGAATATTTAGCACACTATATTCTCCAAGTTTTTTCCCTGATCTTTTTCTATGTATTTAACACTTGGAGTTTGGACGGTTTATTGGATCCCTCTAATGTTTTTCTCTCAATTCAGATTTGTCATTTTGATAATTACGAGGTAAGGTTCTGCAGGAGTGGACAGCGAGCACTGATTTCACATCAACAAAATTACTTAGTCTATAATAATCTTCTCATTTTCTTGTTTGTGTTGCTTCAGATTCAGATGAAGCAATATTGTTTTCTCCAGTTATTTGTATGGTATGATTTTTTTACCAAAAGTGTAAGAACTAAACTTACCTGATAAGATTTGATTTTATTAAAGTCTTGTGGATTTGGTATCTGTATGCATTACTTGAGCACTGTAGCCCGTGGGATTTTACTTTCTGTAAGTTTTAGCTTGTTGCGAACCGTTGGAGCTAAGGACACACTCTGATGCAATAAAGGAGGGTGTACACACATACATACAGAGTTGAACATAAGTTCTAAATGATAGTGCTATACATTTTTAGAACATCGCGATTGACTGAATATTGTATTTTCCTATCTGTAGATGGCAAATAATTTCGGTTTGGTGCTTTAGTCAAAACTGGTTATTCATACACTGGCTGAGGTAAGGGGTACGATATTCAAATCCATTTGGTATGCAAGGTGATGAAAAAATTCTTATGCAATTTTTTCATCTGCATTTGATTCTCATGAGAGGTTGGTTGCTGCAACAATGAGTTATAGAAGATAGACAAGATCAAGGACTCTAGCAGGCACCAAACCATGTAGAAGGATCCACTCAGAAGATGAGGGACTGTAAGTGGTAAATCTGACTGAACGTTGTCATCTGGTCTCATAGTGCACCGTTTATTTGTTTCTATTTGAACATGCCGTTCAGATCTTCTATATGTGGCGTGATGAATTTTCGCAACCTCTCTGTTTGGGTAGCAATACTGTATTCGGATTTATGTAGATTTACTGAATTTCTTTCAACTTAATCAAAGAATTTGACCGTGTACACAGTAACACAGATGAGGAGAAAAAAAAAATACTTATGAGACCAACAAGCAGCTAGCTAAAGGACAAGAATCAATTTAAAGTTTTTTGTTTGTTCTCTTAGTTGTGTAATCTCTCCACAAACGCTGATTCTTCTAAAGCATACTGCGAGTTATTTTTGTATAGTTTGTTACTAATCATAACTTTTTATCTTTCTTTGAAATTCTTTGACCACGTGACTAATGATACCCTTCTCTTTTCCCCAACTTAATTAATCTATGATTCAATGCATATCGATGAGGTGGTTGCCGAACTATAGGTAACCTATCATAGATTTGTCACATATTTTCTCTTGTTTTTATATCAAAGGGAGACATTAAAGTTCAACTACGATTCTTGTCTTTTTTGTTATTTTTTAGCCAAAGAAAACACAAGCAGATTCATCAGTGTTGGAATATACTGAATCAGGTGGAGTCGTCTCATGGTTCTGCTCATATTTTCCCGCAGATGCGGCTCCATTGTATTCTTATCAAATCGAAGTGAGTCGGCTGCCAGACTTTTGCCAAAGAGGAGGGATGAATCACGTCGACCTCTACAACCTGAAAAAGACAACAATGTGGCATCGCCGAATTGGCACAAAATAGTAGTGTTGGATGTAATTTAGATTGCATGTATGACACTTGTAGGAGCAAATAAATTGCTCAGATAGGTGATTTTCTCTAGAAACCAGTACAAGCCTTTTCTCTAATGTCATGGTATTCATCTAGAGGACATGATTGGCTATTCTTTTTTTAGTTTATGCTCTCCCGTGAAGTGGTTCATTCTATTTGGACAGAGTATTCTAGGTTGCCTTTTAACCTAGAATACTCTATCCAAATAGAATGAACCATTTCACTGGAGAGCATAAACTAAAAACAAAACAACCAATCATGTCCTCTAGATGAATACCATGACATTAGAGAAAAGTCTTGTACTGGTTTCTAGAGAAAATCACCTATCTGAGCAATTTATTTGCTCCTACAAGTGGCATACATGCAATCTAAATACATCCAACACTACTACTTTGTGCCAATTCGGCGATGACACTTTGTGCCAATTCGGCGATGACACATTGTTGTCTTTTTCAGGTTTAGAGGTCGAGGTGATTCATCCCTCCTCTTTGGCAAAAGTATGGCAGCCGAGTCACTTCGATTAGATAAGAATACAATGGAGCCACATCTGGGGGAAAATATGAGCAGAACCATGAGACGACTCCACCTGATTCAGAATCTGCTTGTGTTTTCTTTGGCTAAAAAATAACAAAAAGACAAGAATCGTAGTTGAACTTTAATGTCTCCCTTTGATATAAAAACAAGAGAAAATATGTGACAAATCTATGAAAGGTTACCTATAGTTTGGCAACCACCTCATCGATCTGCACAGAATCATAGATTAATTAAGTTGGGAGAAAAGAGAAGGGTATCATTAGTCACATGGTCAAAGAATTTCGAAGAAAGATAAAAATGTTATGATTAGTAACAAACCATACAAAAATAACTCGCAACATGCTTTAGAAAAATCTGCGTTTGTGGAGAGATTACACAACTAAGAGAACAAAGAAAAAACTTTAAATTGATTCTTGTCCTTTAGCTAGCTGCTTGTTGGTCTCATAAGTATTTTGTTTTTATCCTCATCTGTGTTACTGTGTACACGGTCAAATTCTTTGATTAAGTTGAAAGAACTTTCAGTAAATCTACATAAATCTAAGACATCTTATAAGAATACAATATTGCTACCCAAACAGAGAGGTTGCGAAAATTCATCAGGCCACGTATAGAAGATCTGAAACGGCATGTTCAAATAGAAACAAACAAACGGTGCACTATGAGAGTAGATGACAACGTTCAGTCAGATTTACCACTTACAGTCCCTCATCTTCCGAGTGGATCCTTCTACATGGTTTGGTGCCTGCTAGAGTCCTTGATCTTGTCTATCTTCTATAACCCATTGTTGCAGCAACCAACCTCTCATGAGAATCAAATGCAGATGAAAAAATTGCATAAGAATTTTTCCACCACCTTGCATACCAAATGGATTTGAATATCGTACCCCTTACCTCAGCCAGTGTATGAATCACCAGTTTTGACTAAAGCACCAAACCAAAATTATTTGCCATCTACAAATAGGAAAATACAATATTCAGTCAATCACGATGTTCTAAAAATGTATAACACTATCATTTAGAACTTATGTTCAACTCTATATGTATGTGTGTACACCCTCCTTTATTGCATCAGAATGTGTCCTTAGCTCCAACGGTTCGCAACAAGCTAAAACTTACAGAAAGTAAAATCCCACATGCTACAGTGCTCAAGTAATGCATACAGATACCAAATCCACAAGACTTTAATAAAATCAAATCTTATCAGGTAAGTTCAGTTCTTACACTTTTGGTACAAAAATCAAACCATACAAATAACTGGACAAAACAATATTGCTTCATCTGAATCTAAAGCAACACAAACAAGAAAATGAGAAGATTAGTATAGACTAAGTAATTTTGTTGATGTGAAATCAGTGCTCGTTGTCCGCTCCTGCAGAACCTTACCTCATAATTATCAAAATGACAAATCTGAATTGAGAGACAAACATTAGAGGGATTCAATAAACCGTCCAAACTTCAAGTGTTAAATACATAGAAAAAGATCATGGAAAAAACTTGGAGAATATAGTGTACTAAATATTCAAAACGTGCCAGAACTCACATTGACAATGGTGTCCTAATAACATATCAGTCAATGAGGCAACCGGGGTACTACCTGGGTACATAATAGTTAAGTGCAGCCATATATATTACCAATTCATTGGATCAGAAGGTCGATAGGCCACAAGATCCTTGTAATAGTTATTGCAGTTTTTGCAAGTTGGCAATTCGTCGAACACACTTATGCTCTGTTTGGATGTAAGAAAAACTATTTGGAAATGAATTGATCAGAGAATTCCAAATCCAAGATGGAAAGGAATTGCGCTCCAATTCAAATTCTGTTGTTTGGTTGTGCATGAAATTTATAGTTGGAATCAAAGAGTATCACTCAATTCTGATTCTTGTTTGGATGTACAAACCATGGAATTGGATGTCTGTTCAGTTTGGACAATATGAACTTGTTTACATGAATGAAAAATAGTATGTCTACTAAAAATGTCTATTGGAATAATCATGGAAACCGCATGGGAAGCATGACACTAAATAATGACGAAGATTCCAATTTATTGATATTTATCTGTCATATTGGGGTGACAAAACATCGGAGTACACCTGCACGCACAAAGACCGAAACACTCTGAGCAAAAATTGCATCCTTGACACATGAATACATATGAACAAGACTGAATTCATATTGCCAGGGGTGGCTTAAGCACTTGACAATGGATATGAAACATTGATTTTGTTCAGCAAGCATACAGGTCGAGATCCATGACGCTGGCAATGTGACGAACACCTTCCTGGCCTTACCTGACAATGAACACCTGTAGACACAACTCGCCGTCGCCGTTCGCCACCATGGTTGACAACATCTGTCTGTACAGCGCTGCCACGGGCAGCAGATATGGCCTCCTCTCCTGCTCCCGTTCACGACCTCCAGCATCAGGCTGAGGTCCATGACGCGTGACCTAGCCGCGCCCTTGGATACTGCGCCGAGGAACAACCGTGCGCCGAGTCCGGCGGCGCCTACGAAGGCCAAGGGATCGCCGAGGCCGACCACTTAGCGGGCTGCTGAAGACCGCATCTGGTTCACGATCTTGCTTCGAGATCTTTCTGCTCTGTCGGAAGGAAGATGTGATTGAAGGAAGGTCCTGATAGGAAGATGTGTAGGGAGGAGGCCGAGTGGAGGGAATGTGACGCGTTCTTACCAGTGCCGTCCTCGCGAGGTTCGTCTCGCCGCCAGTTTCTCCAGGTCCGGGGGTGCAGGTCGAGCGAGTCATGGCCTTAGGCTGGTGCCAATGCACCGCCTACTATTCACGGCTATAGCCCCCGCCACGTCACCTTCTCTCACCACTATCACCCCACTCTCACGGGCACGGTGCCAGTGCACGGGCTATAGCCCCCACTACCATACTCCTCTCCCCACTATCGCCCGCGCTATCGCCCCCATTGGCACCGCTACCGCCCCTCGCTACCGCCCCGCCTCCGCGCTACCGCCCCGCCTATGCGGGCTATAGCCCGGGCGACACGGGCTATAGCCCGGGCGGTACCGCCACCGCCCGTCGGCACCTATCGCCTCCTCCTACCGCCCCCTCTCGCCTGCCACCGGGCGGTAGCGCCGCTACCGCCCCCTCCTATAGCCCCCATTGGCACCAGCCTAATTCCGAGCGTTTCTGAGCTGGGGGGCTCCGAATTAGCAAGAGTGGTGGGCGAGTCCGCGGGTGTCTGGGATGGAATTGGACGCAGTTTCCACCCCCAAATTTCTCAACCACTCCAAACGATGGAATCCGGTCCAACAATTCCATACGGGCAATTCCATCTCGTTTTTCCTACGTCCAAACGGGCCGTTAGAGCATTGCCCGACACCATGAAAGAAGAAACGAATAAACTGGGAAAGGGCAAAGCAGGCTCGTGGTACATATCGTGGTGTTGGGCTGTTGGCTGGACAGAGTAGTACGGCTTTGGGTTTGATCTCGTGACGAAGTGGTGGACGGTGAAATCCGGATCCGGCGTTTTGCACAGAGTCCCTTCCCCTCGTGCCTGAGACTCAGCCGCCTGTGCCATCTGTCGATGCGCCGATTTCCGGGAGAGGTGAGAAATAAGGGAGTGTTGGAGATGAGCGTGGCAGCAGTGGTGTTTGGAGGCGAGGTCCCTGAGGTCGGCGTGATGCAGCGATGCCCGGCATGCTCGAAGAAGAGGACGATAGCCGTGGAGTCGGGACGCCAAGGTAGATGGAGACTGCAGCTCGAGATCAGGGCATCAGGCAACTACGTTGCGGTGAGGGGGGGGGGGGATCTGGAAAGGGACGGGAGTGATCTAGCGATAGCCATAGATTGATTGCCTTGCCCGCCTTATTTACCTGGGCGCGATTGATAGAGGGAAGGCGGAATCGTCTTGCTAGCGATGCGGGAGCGGCCGACGACGTACCGTCGTACCATCACGACCGCAGACTCCAATTTAACAGACTCCAATTTAACAGTAAAGATTTGTTTATGAGCTCAGGAAAACCTCAAGTATCGTAGGACATATGAAAATTCTTTGACGCGCAACAGAAAGGAATAATCCAACATCAAACTAATGCATTTTATTGAAATGCATTTCGAGGGAAGTGGAATCGTGATGATTTTAAGAAGTTACGTGATTTTTTCTATACATGGGTATGTGCATTACGTTCTCCGTAGCAACGCACGGGTACTCAACTAGTATGCATAGTTATTTACTGGTTGGCCATTAATCCTAACAGATTACAGTATATTAGTGGCAAGTGTTACAACGGGTGTATTGCTACCTGGGGGCTTTTATGAGCTCTGAAGTTTAGCCGGAGGGCCGTGCTTGTTTATTTTGCTGTGCCTGAAGATGCGCTGCTGCATCATCTAAACAAAGCAGGGGACGACAGCCTGGTGGTGGATCATCACGATTTTATTTAAAAAAATCAAAGGGAAACGGTGCATTAGACCGTTGCTTTTAGAACGGGGTATACTAGTAGTTGCTTGGCGTTTTGCACGGAATCAATCGACGCCTCCGACGCGATAGAAACAACAAGCAAAGGGTTCCCGTTAAGCTTTTTCCAAGCTAATTCTTTTTCCCCGAACACGTCGGCTCGCAGCCACTAATCCCCAACGCCTTTTTCTCGCTTCGCCTTCCCTTCTCCGTCCCATCCCTCTCGCCGTGGCCGCCATTCCCGTCTGCCTCCTCCTCCTCCCTTCCAGTAAACCCTAGCCGCCGAACCTCCAATCCCCCCCTCCAGCGCCCGATTCCTTATCCCGCCGCGGCCCCAGCCGAGCTAGGGCTCGCCAATTTCGGGCCGAGCCGCCGTCGAGGCTCTCCGATTTTTTTTTCTGGGTAGATTTTTTTTTTCCGGGGGATTTCTGCTTTATTATCCGGTGGAGACATGGGGAGCCGGAGGGAGGAGGAGAGGAACGAGAAGATCATCCGCGGCCTCATGAAGCTGCCGCCCAATCGCAAGTGCATCAATTGCAACAGTGTGGTAATCTCTCCCACTTGCCTATCGCCTTGTTAAGCTGATTGGTGCCGTCTCGCTTGCTCTGCTTCCTGGATCGTTCAGTGGCGTTCGGCTATTAGCTCAGATTTGCGAAATTTATCTTCTCTGGTGCGAATTATTTGCTCGCTCACGTGTGTAAGCTGCAGCTGTTGGTTTTGGGCGATTCTACTTTTTGTCAACAGGGTAGTCCCTTGCTGGGTTACTTTGCTTTATTAATGAAACTGCTAGTTTTGTTGCCATTAAAGAATCTAGGATTGCTGGTTTGGTCCGTTAATAGAAAACTCTTTCACTTTCCTAGAGCTTACCGATTTCGTCGCTCTTGCCCGCAGTTGCTGTTCTTTATGTGATAATGAAGTTGCTTAGTTCGCTGAATTGCGGAAATTTCAGTGTATTCCATGTCGGTAGAAGCAACTTCTGTGCTCTTATGCAGTTTTGGGGCGGTAGATTTTCTTAGTATTCTTTCAAGGATAGTCGCTTAGTTAACTGAAAAGTCACCGCATTGCTTAACTTCCGTTGAATCCACACACACTATTTACTTTGCCTTTTACTGATGCTAGATGCTATTATCTTGACACTATTTTCAATCACACAAGTACTATTTGTTTTGTTGCAGGGGCCACAATATGTATGTACCAATTTCTGGACCTTCACGTGCTTGTCATGCAGTGGGATACAGTGAGTATATTCGATCTTTGGGAATTTAGCGGACCATATAACTATATGTTCGGTTATATGCATAATAATTCACTCTATAAGAAAATGTGATGTGGTATTTCATACAACCTCCTTTCTTTAATAGATGACTTCTTAGAAAGCATGCACTCAAACTTTTCTAACTTTGCCTACTAATATGTAAAATATTTATATCTGTAAGTTGCAAAATAGTATCATTAGATTCATCATGACGATTATTTTCACAATATAAATTTTGCACTAACATATGCCTACAAAAACTAATGCTCTACGCATACCGGAGACCATGTCAATTTCTAAAACGTCATTTGTTTATGAACTGATGGAACTTTCAACAAAACAAATAAGCATATGCTCTTTGCTGTCGTCAAGTAGTTAATAATCCGATATCACAAAGTATTACACTATTCCTCTCCACGGTTCAAAAAGGCGCGCCTAGGCGGGCGCTTAAGCGCGCCTAAGCTCTGGGCGTTGGCCCAACGCCCTAGCGCTTAATGGCGCTTAAGCGCGCCTAATAGCGCTTAAGCGGGCGCTTTGGTCAGAAAAGCGCAAGGCGCTGGCAAAACGCATAATTACCGCCTAGCGCCTTTTTGAACTTTGTTCCTCTCTAATCCTTATGCCATAATTTTTTTTTTCCATCTTATCATTCTAGAACTCTAGGGATAAGGTCATTCTATGATTGTCACAGGATGATCCCATTCCTCATATTTTTTATCAGGATTGTGATCATAAGGAATGGGGTAGAAATGTGTCGGTAGATTAGCTAATTCCTAACCCAAACACCCGATTACTCTGTGGGCATAGCTTCATACAATCAATCTGCCGTTGTGGAATACTCCCTCCGTTGCAAATTAATTGGTGCTGATTTAGTACAAGGAGTAGATAATAAAGTTATAGTCTATTGTTAATATATTTCCAATTACTACGCTTTGTTTCCATACCCTTGATAGTATTTTTTTTCTGTGTTTTATCTAACAGCCGTGAGTTTACCCATCGTGTCAAATCAGTGTCAATGGCTAAATTCACTACCCAAGAAGTGCGGGCTCTTGAACAGGGTGGCAACCAGGTAACTGTGCTCAGAACTGTTCTACTGTTCCCATCTATGGTGACTTGTTCAACTCTATGACTTACACTGGAGTTGATGACTGCAGCGAGCACGTGATATTTACCTAAAGGATTGGGACTGGCAGCGAATGAGATTGCCTGACAACAGGTGAGTTTATTTCACTCCCAAGTTCTTTGTAGGAACTTCCTGCATTCCACGCTATACTGCATTTCCTCTTATGCTACCAAGTTTCTTTTTTCTGTTTCAGCAAACCAGATAGGATAAGGGAATTTATCAGAGCTGTTTATGTAGACAAGAAGTATGCTGGTGGGAAATCCACCAACAAACCAGCCACCGACAGCGAGGTAAATGAGTTAGTAAGTAAACCTAAAGAGTATTTATCGCGGATTCTGGATATCTAAGTGTTGCATTTGCCCTTGCCTAACCGTTGAACATTTCTAATACTTGGTGCTCATGCTGCGAACTTTTGCCATTATTTACCACACCTCTGTGCTAACTATAGGATCCAATTTTTCAACAGAGTGTAAAGAGCAATGAAAGTGAAATAAGAAGACCTGAATCCTATCATTCATACTCGCAAAGCCCACCTTATGATTGTCAGTATGAGGATAGACGATATGGTAAGCAAGTTAACACGCTTGCTCGAAGGCCTTCGGATAGGGCACTCTTTGATGGGAGACTCGGCAGCTTATTGTATAGTCCAGGTCGTGTCCGGGATCAGATGCATGAAGATCGATTTGCTAATGAGAGTCACGGGTCAAGGTTTTCCGACTTTTCAGCCTCAAGCACGGGTGACTTGAGAAACGATGCTCTTTCTCCTAGCTCTCAGGATACAGGGTACAGCAGCCCTTCCGTTCACCATTCAAGAAATGTATCCACTGAAAATCCTCAATCCCAAAGGCATCCAAATGTAGTTCCCCTTCCCCAAACAGACTTCAATGGTAGTCGACATTCACAGGTTATTGATCCTCCTATCTGCATCTTCACATTGTAGCAAAACTACCTTTTGATTTGTGCAATTCTTGAAGTAGAGTGGCTTAGGCATAAAGTATATCTCCTTGTATGTGCAGCGAACAGCTTCTTCTGGAAGTTTTGGATCATTTGATGGTAGCTCACCATCTAATAAATCAGTTGATTCGGGTGTCCTACCTGATGCACCTACAGAAAGGCCACTGCCTTCTGTTGTAAACCGCCAGACTGGGGCATCTTCTGTATCTCATTCAACACAACCAAATGTTTTGCAGCGTAGTACAAATTCACCAGCCAGCCAGATTACTCCCACCCAAGGATCTGTGCAGCATTTGCCAGTTTCAGCGCAACCACAACTAACGACTTTCAGTAATCTAGACCTCTTTGATACGTCAACAATGCCACAACCTGGCACTGGTGCTGCATCAATAGATCTGTTTGCTGGCTTTAATCAACATACCGCATCAATTTCTAGCGGTCATTCTGATGTTGTTAATGGAAGTGTGCATAACGTTGTGGTACAGAAGGTTGTCACGCCTTCATCATCTGTACCAGCAGAAGCAATCCCCACATCTCATCATGTGCACCAAGATCTCTTCGGTCTGTCAATTTCGCAGGAACCAGCAACTTCATCCCCCCCTCCGTCAGTGGATCTGTTTGCTGGCTTTGACCAACAACTGTCACCTATGTCTAGTGTCCGTCATATTGCACCAGCCGTTCCATTACCTGCTAATGAAGGGTGGGCATTCTTTGACACACCTCAATATGGATCGTCGACCTCTGTTCCAAATGTGCAAGCTCAGGTGCCCGCTTCATTGCCTCCAAGTGATGGTGTTACCAAAGCAATTGATCAATCAACATTGCCAACTTCACCACCAAATGCCATTATTTCGCAAACATCTCTGCCTATGATGGATCAGTGGAGTTTAAATGCTGAAGAGGTCAAGATCACTGTCTCCAAGGAAAATTCCCAGGTACTGTGACGAGTAATCTGGTATATGGAGCTTGTGAGGTTTATTATAACTTTATTTTTACTAAGTTATAAATATAAGTTCTGATTTCTTCGGTTGCTTTCCAGGCCTGGAATGCCTTTGGTGAATCTACTGGGAACATGCCTAATAATTTGTTTGCGTTCAATACTATGCCTCAAGTAGCACCTCATCAATTCAGCACCTCCAGTGCTCCATATGTTGGACCCGGAACTCCGCAGGTGGGTAACTGGTGTTTTTTAACACTGTAATTGGTGTATTGATTACTATGAAAAGAATATATCTCAAAGAAGGCTAGACTGACTATTGAATCATCTTCTAGGATTTGGCTAGGGGTGAGCCTGAAAGTTCAACTCCTGGGGATATGTTCCCTGGCTTCAATGTCTCACCTGGTGTCCTGGGTGAGCTATCATATGCTGCACCAATTCAACACCAACTGGTATGTGTTACCCAGGATTGAAGGTTCTTTCATCTGCTCCCTTGTCGGTTTGGCATAGTTCTATACTTCTATATGACTGGAAGCTTGCATACTTGGACATATACACGGGATAGTTTGGCATATAATGTGTATTTCGTGTTCTAATTTACTGCAGTATTATCTTGCTAAAAGTTCTATTGAGGTGAACTAGGCCTTACTAGTTTTTTAGTTTTGACTGCACGGAATCAAGCCATCCTGCATGCATGCCTGAGCTTTTGCATGCATGAATTTGTGACTACGTTCGTTCATGTAAACAATTTGTTCGTGTAGGCAAGATTTGTGATGCTGTATTTGCCTGCCATGGAGCTACTGGACAACTGCAGCCATTTTATCTCTTTAACTGTTTTTGTATTGTCTCTTTAATTGTTCTTTTGAATATGGTTTCAGGGCATGATGTCTGAGCCTGCAAAATCAACAAATCCGTTTGACATGGCATTTGAATCTGACACCGAAGCGAATGACATGGTGTGTAATTGTACTGATATTTTCTGGTTTGCACTTGTAACTATTATAATGCGGTCTACTAATTGGTTCCCTTTGTGCACACACTGGAGATGTGCTTTAGAATAAGTTGTTGCTAACTCACAAATGATCCTAGGGCTACCGAGATGTCGTTATACATCCTTCTGTTTTTCTTTGTCTTGCTATCTGCAATGTGGTTGTTTAGTGCTGCCAAAACCCTCTTGGATTTGTCATAAAGGAAAACTCTGTTTTTATGTGTTCTTATTTACAAGTTTCTTTATTCCTCTTAACACCCTTCTGTATTGTCCCGCCCTCTGCAATGTAGTTGTTTCCATACTGCCAAAACCCTCTTGAATTTGTCATAAAAGAAAACCTCTGTTTCTACGTGTAAAATTTTAAAAAATTTTGTTCCTCTTTTCAGTTCATGGATTTGACCTCTCTACAAGCAACATTGCCAGATCCTCATGTTCCTGCAGAATATTCTGGGAACTTAGGAGAGTCATGGATTTCTCAGAATTCGACCATGCCATATATTCCTTCTGTGCCTCAGGGTAATCTACATCTTCACCCCAAATTGATCCCCACGCACAAGTAGACAAGAGCGTAAATGCATGGATTCTCATTTCTCAATGTACATTATCTGATTCTAATATTCTATGATGAATTCAGGAGGGTTGTCGTACATCCCGGGGCAAGTACAGGACATGCAGATGCTGTAAGTTCCTCCCAGCCTGATCTTATACTTTGTAATAGACTTATCATTATTTAAATGGCACCTTGTAACAGGAGCTCAACACAACAAGGACACTTTCCATCAAGAAATCCATTTGAATGAGACATGCTGGCAAAGATTGGCGTCGACGATGAACAGATGAGGAAGCCAAAAGGGCCATCGGGTGTACTATATGCCCGAAACACCACAGTACATGTATACCTTGGATTTCATTGTCTCACTCTTGGCTCTCCTGTATATCAGAAAGGAATGTGCAGAATTCAAAATGACTGGTGCGCTGGAGTCTTTTTACTGGGAGCAAAGCTGGTGTGTCCTTCAGCTCTGTTGTAATATATCCCTAGCTGGCGGTTTTGTCAAAACCATGAGTTTGCTGTCAAGTTTCACAATTTGTCATTTGCCTGTGGTCTGCGTCTGTTCTACTCGAGTCCAATTGTTGATTCGAACGGGGATGTCATTGACTCATTTTCATGAAATATCATTTGGTTCATCATGGTCTCGTAGCAAAAGTACTATGGCTAGTCAAATGACCGAGTTGCTATATATGTTTCTTGAACTGGTACTACCTTGCTTGGCAAGTTGAAACCGGGTGTTTTTATGATTAATGCATTCATATATGTTGATTAGACGACCATATTGGTATTGCTATTGCACACAAAGTTAAAAATTGAATTTCATCCTGTTGTACACTTTGCAAACCTGAAGCATCGAGCTGGCATCTTCATCACACTTGCTCCAAAATGCCAACACACTGGATCAGCATGAGGTCATCACGTCGATGTATTTCCTCGCGGAAATGCGCTACTTCCATGGCTTCTTCCTCACCACGTCTATCTTGTCCCCTCAAATCAGTCTCCATTGCCGCCCTTGCTCCTTGATCATGCCATCTTCTGAGCCCCAATGGCCATCAGAGTCGTCGCCATCCCCCTTTCCTTCCTCTTATTTTCCATTCCCCGCTAGAAGCTTGTTAATTGTCTCGCCATTGGTATCGTCTTCAGTCGTCTCAGGTTTGACCTAGGTGCGCCGCATCTTCCTTCTTTCGTCCCCCTTTCCTTCCTCTTCTTTCTCATCATCTTCCTTGTTTCTACTTTTCCCTTGGTGCACTTCGAGATTGACGTTCACTCGCCATATTTCCTTTCGGATGTATCCATGTATGAGAGTTTTTTTAGGTCGATATATACAATATACTAGCTAATAAAGCACAAAACCCTTTTGCACGAAAAAAGGCGTTCAAGTCCCACACTCGACATGGGTGCTCGCATGTCTGGATTTAATTGGCGTTATTTTTTCAGTGCTAGGTGACAGTGACAGTGGTGATTTCGTCCACCTCAAGATTTATCGGCTCAGTTTTTCATAAACGCTCAAGGTGTCCGTGAGTGCGTTAAATATTGGTGAGTGTACTTGCGTAATTGGGATGCGTTTCTATAAAAATACTCCCTCCGTCCCAAATTAAATATCATAGATTTGTCAAAATATGTATGTATCTAGACATATTTTGACAAATCCACGACATTTAATTTGGGACAGGGAATATTTTTTATGCAACAAAAATGTTTGTAGGCCACAAAACGAACACACCAAGTGTGCTGTCAAAAAAAAAAAACGATCACACAAGTGTAGGTGTAGCGGAGCTCGTGAGTCGTGAGGAACGGTCAGACCGCGGACAAAGCGTCGTCTCGTCTCCTTGCCGGACCCCGTAGTCCTAAAACCCTACCCAAAATCTTTCCCCACCCGCCTCCCCCGTCGGCGTCACCATGCACCCCTTCCACCCTCCCCGCCCGAGCGCCGCCCAATCCCACCACCCGCGGCCCGGCGAGCCCGGACGGCCTCCCTTCCTCCCCGCCCCCTATGCACCAGCAGATGAACCCCGCCGCGTTCCAGCCGCCGGGCCCTGGCGGTTTCGGCGCCGTCAACCCCATGGCGGCGGTGGCGGCGGCAAACCCTTTCCTCGCGATGCAACTTTTCGGCCAGGCGCAGCAGCTCCAGAACCTCGGCTACCTTGCCGCCGCGTTCCAGCAGCAGCAACAACAGCCGCATCAACAGCCGCAGCAACAGCCGTTTTTTCCCGGGGGATTCCAGCCGAACCCCAACCAGTTCGGGGGTTTTCAGGGCCTGCAAGCCGGTTTCAACGGCGGCGGGGCGTTTCGGCCTGGTGGTGCCGGGCTGCGGCCGCCTCTACCGATGATGGGCGCCGCGGGCAACGGCAGCGGTGGCGCCGGTGTCGGGCCTGGTGGTGCTGGGTTGCCCGGGTCGAGGCCACCGCTGTCTATGATGAGCAGTGCTGCAGGGAATGGTGGCAACGGCAGCGGTGTCGGGCCTGGTTCGTCGAGGCCTGGGCTGAATGTTGATGGGAAAGATCGGAATATTGATGGAAGGGGTAGTCAGGTGGGTGAATCATGTGCTGCTGTTTGTTAGAATTGATCGATTGGTCATAAGCTAACAGTATGCTTATAGCCTTTAGTATAGTGTTATCTCACTCTTATCAATTATCAGAACATAGTTAATTTTCTAGTTTTTAACCCCTGACGAATTAGCTGTCATTTATGTCTGTTGCATTTTTTCCTCTAGTCGCATATTGCATGGGCATAGCTGTTATGTCTCTCAAGTGATTTTTGAAGGATTTTAGTACCATCAGTTAAGATCAGGACACTGTGATGACATTTTGATAACTATGTACGGAAACACAGTATCGGTTCCGCACCCAAGCCAGATGTTTCGGTATATCAAATATTTAATGTTCACACATTACAGAATTTTCTGTTGGCGCCCCTTGTTTCCAGTAACTGCCCCTACGAGCGCAACAAACATCTATTGTGCATGCCCTTCTCTCTTTGCGAAATTTGTTCTTCTCACACCCTTTTTAACTTATCATAATATGTGCAATTTATTTCCTGGCCTTTCTGGAATGTGTAGTTATGAACACCTGTTAATATTGCTGAATTTTCTAGGAATTGGTTAAACAATTGCTATATATTTTCTAAACTCTCAAGAGCAGACCTGATTTTACTTTGGCCATTGTCACTTTACTGTTTTCTCATTAATTTGGTATACTGTTTCCTGTTCCCATACCCGAAGTCATAAATGATCTAATCGCTGTTTCTCTGAATTTGTAACAGGTAAACCACCCTAATAACAAATCAGATGGCATCTCTCATGTTGTCTCTGAAAATGGTGAAAGGAACAATACAACAGATCAGAAAACCCGATTCAACCCTGGAACATATGGTAGGGATGGAAGGCAATTCGGTCCATCTGGTGGAAGGGGAAGAGGAGATGGTAGGGGTGGAAAGCAATTTAGTCCATCTGGTGGAAGGGGAAGAGGAGATGCCAGGGATGGAAGACAATTTGGTCAGTCTGGTGGAAGGGGTAGAGGGAGAAATTTCAATCAAGGTCGTGGAAGAGGTACTATGACTATGTCATATGAATAGAACTTACTTTGTGTCGCACTGTCACTTCATTGTTTTGATCATGCATATTCTTTCTACAAAGGAAATGTCAGGGCTACCTGTCCTATATTTTAACCAAGTTGAGTCACTGTTTTTTTGGGAAAAGCTGTTTTCATTGCAATTAGGTCGACTGCAGAGGTACTATGACTATGTCATACGAGTAGAACTTACTTTGTGTCACTTCATGGTTTTGAACATGCATATTCTTTCTACAAAGTGAATGCCAGGGCTACCTGTCCTATATTTTAACCAAGTCGAGTCACTGTTTTTGGGAAAAGCTGTTTTCATTGCAATTAGGTCGACTGCAGGGGTGTCCATATAAATGCATGATAACTCATTACTACAATGCGTTCTTTTTATACCATTAAAAATGTAGTACTTGCATGCTTGTCGGTTCACCTCGAATCCTAATACATTTATATGATTTGTGGGTACCTTTTTAGATAATGATTTTATGGGCACTTAAGTTTCATTTTAATTGCTCATCAGTCACTAACTATAAGGAAAGTAGGAAGTGAAGAGACAATAAAATATTTGAACAGATTAGACCCTTCTTTATTTTCTGGAAGGTTAACTTCATTGAAGGCATCCAATTACTTCAACATAGTGTTAAAGAGAAGACCAAGCCCCCTCTTCTCAATTAGATTCACTTTAGCTTAGTTCCCCCTGTATAGCCTAGCCAACTGGGTTCCTTGTACATAATGTGTATAAGTTGTATTTCTCATGTTTATCCTATCACTAATTCATCACCAGGGCCTCCCCTACATAATATATTCAAACCGAAGTATAAAAAAAGTACAAATGAGTATACTGACTTGCATCTTATTTGCCACAGCTGTGTGTAACTTCGTGCTATTTTATGATGAACTGATTCAGATATTTGATCACATTAGCTACATGGTACAAGAGCATGTCAATATGCCATTGATATCTACATTTTGTTTTTGAATTTTAACTACCTTAAGTTAATATATCATCTTTCCAGGAAGAAACGACTGGAGAGAAGGAAAGCCCAATTTTACGAATAATGACAGTCGAACATCAGGAGGACGTCACATTGACAGTCCAGCAGCATCCGAAGGAGGCCGAAAGTATGTAATACTGAGAGAGAATTTTATCACTCCCTCCGATCCATATTAAGGCCTCCTTTGATTTGTACGATCTCAAAATGTAGGAATAGGAATTGTTGTAGGAGCAGGATAGGAATGCAACTGGAAACCAAAGGATTGCAAATTATAGGAATGTTTCCATTAGGGGTCGTTTGAAATACGGGAAAGGAAAAGTAGAGGAATTTAACCTGTTTCTTTAAGCAACTTGATTAGCCTAAATAATAAGCAAGAGCAGCTGTGTTAAATGCGTCTCTGGCCGTGCTACAGTGGTTACAACTCAGCTTTACTTTTTATCTGCCTCATTCCTCACAAAGGAATGAAAAAAATAGATCGGACTAGATTGTTTCATTCCCGTGATTTGCCTGAGAATCTGCTTACAAAGGGAAAGTTCCTTTAGATTTCCTTCGGTGCATTCCTATGAATCAAACGTCGCTATAGTGAAAATCATGTAGGAATAGAAATCCTTCATTTTTCCTACCAAAATCCTGTGAATCAAAGGAGGCCTAATTGTCGCAGATTTAGTACAAAGTCCATATTAATTGTCGCAGATTTAGTACAATACAAAGGAGTACTAAATCTGCGACAATTAATATGGATCGGAGGGAGTACATGTTTTTGATACCTGCACTTCTTCTAGTCTATTCGAAGTAGTTTAGTTGGCTCCGTGGTTTTCCCTTTATTTTAGGCAAACTGCTAACTAGCTTGTGCTATTATGTGTTACTTGTCTGGCAACTTGTATAAGCATATATTTAGTTGATAAGTTATTGTTGGTTCTTTTCCAGTGCACATGTTGTTCCTACAATATCTCATTGGTTTCCAGTGTTTTAATGATTTAGTGTATTCTTGCAGGCGTCCTCCCATCATTTATGACCCAAACGAAGTTAAACAGTGGGTACACGCACGCAAGAAAAACTACCCTACAAGGGTCAATATAAACAAGGTCAATGTTTATATAATTATGTCTTTTATTAGATTTGAGCAACTTCATGTCAACATGGAAGGATCATTTACTGACTGCTGTCCTCCTAACACAGAAGCTGTCTCGGAGTCGGTTGGCTGATGAAAAGAAAGACGAAGAGGCCCAAATGCACCGTCAGGTATGCCACACTAGTTTTGTGATTCATATTTACCTTCTTTTTATTTTAAAGGGAAGGGCAATTGATAGCTCTAAGTGGGTTCTCTAAGCAGAAGCTTTGCCTACAGTATTAAAGACTTGAGGTTAATATGACATGTGCTAGCCTTACGAACGGTTGTTTTCATGCTGTAGGAACTCAAGAAAGTAATTGCAAAGCAGAAAGAGTTGGGTTTGGAACTCCCTGAGCTACCACCTGGCTATCTATCTGAAACCGAGGGTCAACCCAGGGAACCTCAAGGCAATGAAAAGGGAGGTAAATGGAGAACTCAACAGAGGGATAATCGTTTCGGAAACCGCGGCGCGGGCCGTGGCAATAAAAGACAGAGGAATGACCACAAAGATTTTCAGTCTAAAAGACCCAGGGACTGGAACCCTCCCCGTGCAATGGTCGTAAGCAGAGAACCGACCCTGTTACAGAAACTTCATAGTTCCGATATCAAGAGGGACAATCATAGGCTGCTGCACACGTTCAAATTCATGGCCCAGAACAATTTCTTCAAAGACTGGCCTGATAAGGAACTGGAGTTTCCTAGCGTGAATGTGAACCAGATGGAACTTGATTTTGATATTGACGAAGAAGACTTGGACGACGATGACTTGCCAGATGCTGAGACTGCCAAAGACAGCAGCCTCGACTTGAAAGAAAATGATGAGCAGCAAGACCCGGGTTCCAGTGACGACGAAGCTGGAAGCAAGAATAGCGATGAAGCTGATGAAGACGATGATGATGAGGTTACGGACGAGGATGATGGCGCAGAGCAATGTGATGCATCCGAAGAAGAATTTTCAGCATGAACACATTCGTCTGATGGAAGCATCAACTGTGTTTTGCTGTGTATAGTAAAGTTCACAGGATATTTGTAGTTTGCTTCCACATTTTCTGATCCGCGTGAGCTATGGATGTTTTCGTTGTAACCTTCTTGAAGGTTAAACACTTTTGCTGTTTCAATCAAGAAAAGGCACATGCGATGTGAAGGCAGGCATCCGTAAGAATTTCTCGTTTGTAAAGGCTCCGTCTCTTGTTCTGGGCACCAGTGATCTCTTTTAAAAATAATAATTGAAAACTAGATTTATAATTTTCAAAAAGTCTGGATGTAGCCAATGATGCATCCTACTAGTATGCAAAATCACCGCGATTTTTTTTGTAGTGTGAGCTTCATAAAAATGACAAAATCTTGTATAGGAGATTTCAAAGGATGTATACTTAGATGCACATATTTGTCTTTTTTTTGTGTGTAACTCAGAATATAAAGTATTTTGAAAATTTTGAGATTTTACAATTTTGTGGGATGCAGTATTTCCAACATGTAGGATTTTTTTCAGATTTTTTAAAAACCTTCAAATACAATTTTGTTTTTTTAAATAAAGGTAGCCGAGGAAAAAAAAAACTTCGCTCGTTTTTTTTTGTTGACAATCAATACCACATATATTTAAGGTAGCAGATAATACATGGTAGAGATACATGAGCTGCAATTACAAAATAAGGTTTAAAAGAAATCATCAAATCTTGGAAATCTTTTACCTCTTTCTTTTTTCATGACACAATTTTGTACTTTTCTGGAGGCAACCATTGAACATAGAGACCACACCACAAGGCTGTAAATAGCAATGACGGTTCTCCCATAATTTTTTTGAGCCGCAGTACCAAGGCGCGAGCATGCAATTAAAGTAATCAACAACATCGGCAGGAGTACCCACATCAGTATTGCAGGAAAAACAACCGAACAACCTAATCAACGTTGCTGGAGCCGATAGTACGGATCACCATTGTCGAGAACGTATAATATTGCGAGGACAATGCTCCTCGCGGCAACCATGAGAAAAGATCAAAAATAGATCCAGCGAAGTAAGATCTGAAGGACCATATCTAAACGGAATCTTCCAACACCACCATTGACGCCGAGAAGGAGATCTCGTTGTCGGACAGCGGGCAAAAGATCATTTATTGCAAGCGATTATATTTCCATTGTCGATGAAGACGGCTAACAGAAAGGCTAAACTAATCTATCGAAAACTGTTTTAGCTGGAAACTCAACTCATAGATCAGGTTCTCTACCCCTCTCTTCTGACACCGGCAAGGCCTGTCGGAGGAGAGAGGAACCAACTATGGAGTAGGAAGAAGGGCTCTAAGTCAAATCAAAGGCAGCTAAAGACACGTAGGATATTGTTTTCATATTATAAAGGGAGCGGAGCCAAAAATCCTCGCTCGTGTACACATGAGCTGGTATCTATCCTCTGAAGCCCGCTTTGCGACTGTATGTGGGTAAAGGTTTGTTTCTTCAGCCCGTACCATATGGCGATCGATAGCAGTACGAAATCCATAGCAGTTGGCGGTTTAGGAATTTACAACTGGGTATTCATGTGTATTCATTTTGTCAAAATCATTACTGTTTAAAAAAAATTATCATTTGTTTTATCAAAATCAACACTATTTTGTAAAAATCATAGGTATTCATGTGAAGACCTAAGAATACCCCTAGCGCCGCCTCTGGCAGCATCCCATTTGATCCGGAGAAGGGAAGACTCTACATATGAACACCCGCCGCCACCGTCGTGGCCTAATGGACGTCTCTTCCTCCATTCGGCGTGACGTGACACCTTCGATTTTATTGCCACAACAACGACGTGTACACATGCTCGTCCTCCTCTCCCAAAGAGGACGGCTCATGAATGCAGACGATCGAGCAGAGGTTTCCCCAACAGATTTTTGGAGCACGTTAAAGTCCGAGCCTGAAACGCGGCCCACGTTTCCCCCACCCTCCCAGCTAGGCGCAGCGCGTCGCTGTTCCATCCTCGCAGCCGCATTCATGGCGCGGCATTCAAGGTTGATGTTCAGACATGGATGGATGGGCACCGGCGATTCGGTGCTTCTTGGTTTCGATTTTCCAGGCTGCTGCTTCGCTGCAGCGCAGTGATGATGGCCCGGCCGGCCACCGCTCGTGCCACAGCACAGCTGCCGCGCGCATTCACGCCCGCATTCATTCAGTCCCAACCGGCAACGGCCAACGGCGACGCGAGCCGGCGAGACTGGTCCGGAGCGTACTGCTGGACCCGATCACTGTTGGATTGGATTTGACCGACCGTATGCTGTAGTTTCAAATTGATTCTCTACCGTAAACAGTCGCTCGCTGCGTGACCTGCTGCAGCGGCGGAGCCGGCACGGAATCGATCGACGCAGGTACTTCGACAGGGCGTCACCGGTCATGTCCTGCACATATCATTCAAATACAGTAGTACGTGTAGTATGTGCTCGCGATCTCGGACGGCACCGCACCATCGACGCGACTTAATCGGACGTACGACGCCACACGTCTGAACGATCGTCCCGATCTGCAAACTGCTGTCTGCGTTTGCATTTTACTCGACGATTTGCTTCCCATGTACGGTAACCACTACTAGGCTTTCTCGGCCGGGTGTCCCGTAAACAGTGGCTCGCTGCCTGCACACCGGCGGAGCCTGCACGGAGTCGGTCGACACTGCTTGAACAGGGCGTCATCGGTCACGTCCTGCTGCGCATTCATTCAATTACAGTCTGTGTTTGCGATCTCGGACGGCGCCGCACGATCTATGCGAATTAATCGTACCACACGATCGTCCTGATCTCTGTAAATTGCTGTCTGCGTTTTGCATTTTAGCTGGTGTTTTTATGGACGATTTGCTTCCTAAGTACCAATAGTGGCGCTAAACTCGTGCGGTGTCACTTTAGTAACTAGAGGAATACCCCGCGCATTGGAGCGGGGTATCCTTTTATGAAGTCTATTGTGAGAATGAAAATGAATAAGATGCATGGAATCTGAAATTGTCTACATGAACATGCATGATTGTATGCTATGCTATGCATGTTGCAATTTTTTTTTTTAAATTGATTACAAGCTTATATATAGAATAACACTTGACAGTTACGTGTGTTCTGGTCACTGAAAACAATTGGTCGAATGTTTTCTTTGTTGGTTGAATCGACAAAGCGCTAATATAATTGACGATGAGATAGATTGCATGGACAGTTAGTCAAACAATGAGATGGACAATTAGATGGATACAATATTAATGGAATGGGGTGGAAAATTGGTTGGTTGGAAGGATGGATGAGGTGGACAATTGATTGGTGGAAAGGATGGTGCTCGCTTGGGTATTCAGGGACCATATGGTGCTCGCTTGGGTATTCGGGGATGGCTCCTCCGTCCTCTGCTCCCCGAATACCCCCTCTCGCCCACGAGCATCTCGGAGGCGCCGAGATCCCCAAGCAACGAGATGGAGCTTGACCCCGTTGAAGAAATCGAGCTCGAGGGACCCGTGTCCACGCGCGGAGCATGGGCCGGATCCGAGGTGGACGAGGACGACATCCAGTGGCCGTTGGACACGCGCCGCATCCCGGCAGGCGTGATCTGCCGAGTTCCAGGCGCCGAGATCGAGCCCGAGCCCCTCGAGGGCGAATACCTGGTCTTCCTCGGCCACTTCATGCGCGGGTTTGGCCTCCCTGTCTCTAACTTTATGCATAAGTTTCTTCGTCATTTCGGCCTTCGGCCTCACCACCTTCCTGCAAACGCAATCACAATTCTCTCTTCCTTTGTCGCCTTCTTGGAGGTCTATCTCGGCCTCCTTCCCACCGTAGACATCTGCAGTAAATACTTCCATTTTCGCAACAAGTTCTTCCCAACACCATAAATCCAAATGCTTTGAAACGCATGACGCAGTGCCCGCACTGCGATGGTGGTCCCTCGGGCGGGATCCAAGTTCCCCCGAGTTCAGGGTCTCGAGTCCTGCCGAAAGTGGCAGCGGGGATTCTTCTACGTGAAGAATCCCCCCAAGGTGGATCTCATCGTGCTTCCCGGTTTCCACATTGACCCCCCCACCCACCGAGATGGTGAACTGGGGTTACAATCCGAAGAAGACTGTCCCCGAGGTGAACACCGTCCACATCCGACTTCAGCAACTCGTCTGAAATGGACTGCGAGCTGACGATCTACTTGCCACCTTGGTAAGCCGCCGGGTTCTGCCACTCCAACGCAGAACCCATAAGACGTGTTTCATGGGTGGACCCCGAGATCGCACGCGCACCACCACCTTCGAGCTCGGCAAGAAGGAAGTGGTTACCTGGGTCAAGTCCATCGCCAAGACAGGCCTCGTGGAAGATTGGGCATGGGGGCTCGAGCCCTATAGCAGAACGAAGCTGGCGCCCCGAGTAAGTATCTAATACTCAACCGAGTTACTTTCATCTCGGTATATTCTGAGATCACCCAACTCTGAAACTTATGCTTTGTGTTTCGCATGTGCAACCGAGTCACCTTCATATTGGTATTATCCGAAATCACCCAGCTTTGAAACTTATGCTTTGTGTTTCGCATGTGCATCTCTTTCCCCGCCAGAAAGAAGAGGACATCGAGAACCCCTCGGACAACTGGGGTGAGCATCGGACCGAGGACGACGTAAAGGAGTACGACGATAAGGACAATCTCCCCATCCCGGACGCCGTTCTTGCCGCCCAAGCCGGTAAGTTCCAAGTTCCAGCCTCCATCCGAGACTGGTCCGAGGACGACGAAGATGATGATGATGATGATGATCGCGTTCTTTTAGAGGTACATGACCCCTCCTCGGTCTTATTTGCGTATCCTATGCCCTCGCTCTCAGTTGATCTGAGGGATCAGGTGGTAGATGTGAGACCCGTAGCCATGGCCGCCCTGGAAGCGAGGAAAAGGACCGGGACTGGCGCAGGTGCTCCTCCGTCCAAGAGGCATAAGAAGTCCGGGATCAAGACCACGACCAGCCGAAAACCCAAGTGACCCATATCGGATGGGTAAGTCAGTTCCGAGATGCTTTATGTTTGCATTTTCTTTACTCTTTTGCTTTTCTGCCCGAGATGCTTTATGTTTGCATTTTCTTTACTTCTCTGCTTTTCTTCTCAAGATGCTTTATGTTTGCATTTTCTTTACTTCTCTGCTTTTCTTCTCTTGCAGTATTCAATTGGCATTGAGATTACCGAGATGCCTAAGTTCACCATGACCCCGAAGCGCTCTGCCTCGGGGAGACCGAGTACCAGGACTCCTCCGGTGATCGAGGTTCCGGATGAGAGTGGCTATGTCGACCTCAACGCCGATGACTCGGAAGCCCATGCCACGGATATCCCCGAGATGCAGATCCCGGAGAGGGAAGACAAAGATCTCGGTGCCGGCGACATGGGCGCCGAGATGGAAAACAATGAGGCTCTGGAACGCCCAGAGCCGGCCACAGCAGCAGCAGCAAGACGATGCCTTGTAGCAGCAAGCCCCACCGGAAGTAGAAGCAACACCACCAACACCACCAGCAGCACCGAGAACAGCAACAACAACACCCTCTGCGACCCCAGACGAAACAGCAGCAGCAACACCACCAACAACACCAACACCAGCAGGAACAGCATCAGCAGCACCAACAACAGTCCCGACACCAACTCTAGCACCCGATCCTCGCCCTCGGCAGCGCACTGCGATCCAGTATGCACCCTCGCAGGCCACTGCGGCTGGAGAGGGTAGCTCAACAAAAAGCATCAAGGGGAAACAACCTTCCCTCGTGAAGTTGCCACTGGTTCCCTGGTCCAAGAAAGCCTACCTGCCCTACAAGAAACCCGCGTTGGGGAAGCCGAAACCCGACACTCTGGCGATCCGCTCGGATAATCAGATGGTGCAGCATCAGGGACTCCGAGTGCTCCAGCAGGACCTGGAGGCGAGCTTGGACCGAGTTGGGTACATCGATGAGGTCCATGCCTGGAAGAGGTTGGGCCCGCTGGACCACTACCGCTAAGACTGGAATCAGGCCGATGTTGGTCTGATATTGATGGCAGTTGCGACCTCCAGCAGCACGCTCGCGCACAAGATGTACTGCTTGCGCAGTGTCGTTGAAGACGCCGAGATCGCATCTCGAGTAAGTAACTTTCTTTCTTTTCGGTTTTTCCGAGATTGCAAATTGTAAATCCGAGATCAATACATATATCCAGTCCCCGAGATTCGGGCCGAGTAGACGTTACTCGACCGAGTTAAAGTTTACTTGGGTCGAAACTTCCAACTAATTATTCCTTTGTTTCTTCTCAGGTTTGCACCGAAACCCACGCCAAGCTATACCAGAAGCTTCTTTGGGCCCATCGGTACCTTACCAAGCACAACCTTTGCATCTAGGAGCAGCTGGGAGAAAAAGGTAACATGCAGAGCACCGAGATATCGAGTATGCTTTTTACTACACCGATTTTCTAACTCGTGTTCCCTTTGTTCTCAACAGCCATCTTGGAGCAGCAGCTGATGGATTCCATCACCAAGATTTCTTCTCTGGAAAGTGAGTGCCTTGTTCTTTATCTCGCGTTTTGTGTTTACACTTTTTTTTCGCTGGCTAACTCAGCTGTACCAATGCAGATGAGCATAAGATATTTGCCGAGAAGCATCAGGACTGCACCACCCTTGCCGAGTCTGCACAGAGCAAGATCTCGGCCCTTGAGAGTAATCCTCTCTTCTTTTCTCTCGTTTTGTTTCCATGGGATTTACTGCTTGCTAACCGGACTGTTTTTGTGCAACTGCACACAAAATCTTTGTTGAAAAGCATCAATATTGTCTCACTCTGGCCGAGACGCAGATGCAGCTCACTGACTGTGAGGCCAAGTATAAGGACAAGCTCCAGACTGAGAAGGCCGAGGTGGCTAGGCTGCTGATACGTCTCCAACGTATTATGCCAATTGCTACATGTTTTCTGGTGCTCCATGATAATATTATGCCAATTGCTACATGTTTTCTCCCTTCTTTATAGCATTTTTAGACGTTTTCTGGGACTAACCTATTAACAAGATTGTAACATCCCAAGTATGAAAACACCCCTAGAATGTTTGTTTCTTGCTTTAATTAAAGTTTTGCATCATGTCATCATACTCATTGCATTTGTTTCATATTGGTTTGCATCTGTTTTTATTTGTTTTCATAATTGTTTTCAAACAACTTCAAATGCTTTGTTTCATACTTGTTATGTTACAACCTTTTAAATACAAAGTTCAAATAAAAATAACCAATTGTTTCCATTTATTTTCCATAATGTTCAACTATTAAAATCATGGCTTTTAATCAATCACTTAAATTCAAATGTTATTTCACATTCAAATCAAATCCCAAACAACACCCAATTTGAATTTATGCAAATTACCAAAACATGCTAACCCCTTGTTTTTCAATTAAACCATAAGGTTCAAACCATTAAAATTATGACCTTAATAATTTAATTAATCCAAACTTCATTCAGTTGGTTTTTCAAATTCAAATAAAAAACATTCAAACAGTACCAAATTTCAACTTATAAAAATCAGCAAAATAACCCTAATCATTTGTTCTATTTAACCAATAGGGTCCACCCTATTAAAAATGTTGCTTTTTAATAATAATCAATTAATAAGCAATTCTTTTAAATATTGAATTAAATCACAAACAGTAATTTAAATTTGAATTTCTGCAAAACCAAAGTTAACATTTGGTTGTGTTTGACCTAAATAGCCCACCCAAATTTTTATAAATTTTTTACTAACTCCAAACCTATCATTTTCTTCCATTTTCTATTTCCTGCAAAAAAAAAAATATCAGAACCAAAAATAGAAAAAGAAAAACGAGGGGAGAGAGGCAGTGGGCTCAGCCAGCACGAACCCAGCCCAACTTACCCTTTTTCCCGGCCTGGTACCGGTTCGCCTCGCTCCCCATCGTCTGTTTCGTGTACGGCAGCCATCCCACCGGTGCCACGTACGCCGCCGTGCGCCCCGACGGCCAGGAGCGCCTCTGGCCCCCTATAAAGCAGCCCTAGGCTCCCCTGGCGCCGCCCTAACCTAGCCATCCACTCCATCCCCTCGTGCCGCCATCTTTCTCCCTCTCCCCGGTGAATTTCGCCACCTCTGCCACTGCAACCGAACGCCGCCGTGCCTGAATCCATGAAGCCCACCGTCGCCGCCGTCCTCCTCCACCCTAGCTAGCTACGGGAACGGGATCGACGCTTCCTCCTCGAGCTGGTGGACACCTCCGTTGAGCTCGACGCCGTCTGGATCGCCGCCGCCGTCGTGAACCTCTCCGGCCACCGTCTGCACCGTACCTCTGCTTCCCCTTCATCCGCGGTGAGCGCCACCGTGTCCTCCTCCTCCCCTCTGTCTTGCATAAGCATCACCACAGCGCACGCATCCGTGCTCGCAGCACACGCAAGCACCACGAGCACGAGCAGCCGCGGAATCTCGCCGCCGTTGAGCCACCGTGAACACCTGTCCAAGTTTCAGAAAAACGCGCGTCAGTTTCGGTTAAAAATTCAGAACGCTAACCTGAACCTTAACCTGTTCGCAGCACGTATACTAACAAGAAACGTTTCGTAGCGCACTGGTTACAGGCAGCGCGCGCACGGGAGAGATCCAGGGTTCGAATCCCCCTCTCGCGGGAAAAAACCCCAACTTTTTTGCACCTTGCGCTGACAGGGTGGCCCCCCTGTCAGCTGCTGTGTGCGCCCGCAGCGCCACGCTGGCCCAGGGCCAATTGGCAGTGCCTTGGGCTGGATAGCTGCGTGGTATAAAAAGTTTTCCACCTTTTCTGTTTCAAAAACAAGTCTTTTCTTTTTACAGATTGGTCCTCCAATTTAAAATGCTAATAACTTTTGTTTTATAAACTCAAATAATAAAAGTAAAATATGTGCACTGCCCCAAATTCAATTATCTACCTATCTATAACATTTTTTTTCTGTTTTGAATTTTCCGAATGCATTTCAAATTTGAATTCAAACAATTCATTTGTAATTTGATAAAATCCATAACTAATTCATACTAAATCCAAATAATGCAAATAAAATATGTTTTCCATGCTATTTGAAACCACCTATTCAAATATAATTTTTTTTTTCATGGTTTGAATAATTAAACTTGCTTAAATAATCTAAACCTTGTTTAAATCATTTAAATTTGCTAAATTCATAACTTGCTCAAATTAAATTATTTTTGAACATGTAAAATATGTTTTCAAACTAGAAAAGTATAAACTTCTCTAATATGAACTTGAATTTATGTTTGGAACAAATAAAATTCAAATAATTTTCAAACTTGTTTTAAATTCATTTAAAACTTGTTTAATCCTGTTTAAGTCATAATAAATTCATCCTAACTCCTTTTTCAATATTTGAAACATGTAATCCAACTAAAATTTTGTATTCTTTTCAAATATGAATTTTGTTATTTATTTTGCACAATTTAAATTGGTGAAAACAACAACTATTTGGGTAATCCCTTTAAGGAACCAAAAAATTCCCTAACTTAATACATAAATTTCTAAATTGTAAACCTTATTTCCAATTGGTTCTATTGTTGTTATTTTGTTGTTTTCCTCATCCATGCATCATACTAATCCACTTTCACCTGTTGGTTAATTGGAAAACAATTGTTTCAACCAAAATTCATGGGCTTTTCATATGCAACTCAAAATTGCATGTGGGTCCATTTAATCATGTATTGTTTCCCATGTCAACTATTTTATTTTGATGCATCAGTTAAATTGACATGCATCATCCCATGATTGTGCACTATGCCATGATATTGATTGTTTATATTTCTGCATTGTTTGTTTGCTTCTTCTCGGATAGACGACGACGTTGAGACAGACGATACTTACGACACCCCTTCTGAGGATCTAGCTCAGTACCAGGCTGCTGAGTTTGCAGGCAAGATATCACTCACATGAACCACTGTGTTCCTCTCAACATTGGTTACCGATACTTTCCGTTGCCTATTTATGCTAGCCATATGTATCGTTGCTTCTGTTACGAACCTATCACATGAATCCCTTAACCCTGATATTGCCTCACCTCCACTCCTACAACCCCATTGTTTGAGCCAGTGTCTTACTAGCATGCTTAGGTTGTTTTGCTCGAGTCTGTTACCCGTTACTTTCTGATTACTATATTCTATTATGTTCTGGGGGCTCGATGTTAATCAATCAACCTGTTAATAATAATATGCTGATAAGGCACCGGCAGGAGGCCCTGTGTGGTTTTGAGGCCTGCTAGTGTCGACCCTAATAGGAAAAGGGTCTTGTCTACTGATCCATGATGAGCGCACTATCCGCATGTGGGAAGCGTGTATGGGCGCCCCCCTCAATTTGATTCGATTCGCATCTCGTCCAAATCGCCTCATTTAGTTCGTGTTTTCCATTTGCCGCATGCATGTTTTTGCGAGCCCAGCGCAGGGTGAAACTTTTGTAGTCGGCATATAGGGGGACACGTTCTATGAGGGCCCCCTTTCTTCGGGGCTCGATTAGCCGTGCGCCCAAGGTGCTTTGGGCTTGATGCGAAGAAGAGTTGAGTTGTGTTGAGTGCCCCGCTTGGTGGGAGGCATCCCATCCGGCGGGTTATTCTTACGTGTACGGCCAAATTGGTGCACCCCTGCAGGGATAAATCTTCTCGAGAAGCCGTGTTTTCCGCGGTTATGGTTAACTTGGTGAAAGTACTGGCTAACAAGTACTCAGAACAACTTACACCTAACTATTGATAATTTGACTAGTAATAGACTTATTGACCCAACAACTTGATCCATTATTCATTAATCCAACTGTGTGAGTTATCCTCGGATTGCTTCTTTGGATAAGGGGCGAGATCCAGGATGGGTTTGTTTGGTGGTTAGTTATAGTTGGTTACGATACGCTATCTTATCCCCTTTCTGATACCCGAAAGTTGTAGAATGTTCTGTAGTTGGTTAGTGCAGCCAGTTGCAGCATCTTTTATATCCCTTTCTTCCGTTGAACCCAAGGCATCTGTGCTTGGTGTTGACGGGCTACACTTTGGTGAACTGTGAGTCTTGCTTGCCAGTACGTTTATGTACTGACCCCTTTGGGGCTGTGGTTTCCGCAGACTACGCTTACGAGGATCCCAGTGACGGCTACTACGTGGAGTTTGACGAGGCTGCTGACGAGTAGGTAGCGGACCCGGGCAGGATCCGAGACTACGTGGATGGGCTCCGTCTTTCTTTCAGTTCCCGGCTTCTTAAGCCTATTTGGATTTGTCTGTACTCAGACCCTTTGAATGCTTCCGCTGAGATGTAATGATGTTATGTTGGGACATGTGTCCTCTGGATGATTGTATTTGCTATCTCTGCTCTAGTGAGAGCTATTTGCAACTTATTTCCATCTTTTGTGTCTTAGAGATATGTTGTGTTATCATTTCGTTTAATGCCGTTGACGTACCATGTGTGTATGGTATGAAGTACGTCAATGGTAGTATCCTGATTTCTATGGGATAGTTTACGTCGACGCTGAACAGATAGGGTTGGTTGTCACACATACGTGTGTTGGCCTACTCGTAAGAGGATGCGGGTGCCGGTAAGCCCCGTAATCCAATCTACTACTGTTCAACGGAACGGCGAGTATCCTTTAGAAGTCCGGGTGCGACAAATGGTATCAGAGCCAGTCTGCCTGTAGGATCCCTTTTACTGGTCGCAGTTGAGTCTAGAAACTATTTTGTAGCTATATAGGAAAAATGAAACGTGAGAGTAGGAATTCTGCCATTTTTCTTCTTTCCCCACCCACCCACCCCTTTTCTGGTAAGGAAGTGCAACGTTGTTTTCTCTTCTCATCTAAACTTTCAAGTTAGGTTTTCACGTGTTTTGGGTTCTCCGTAGTACCTCAGGATTTTTGGTCTCGTGTTTCCCGATGTTGCTTCAATATCTTGTTCTTTTCAACATCCTTATCGTCCGTTGAAACCTTGTTGTTGCTTTCCACTTCAGTTCTTCTACCGGCGTCTAATCAAAACTTCCCCAATCATCTGCAGATGGATCTCAGGTTCTACCCGCAGGTGGTTCGGATGACTCGTTGTGAGAGCACCGCCGGTTATCCGGAGATGCTGAGAGACATGGTCACTGTCACATCCCAATTTTGGAATACCTGTTAACACAGTTGTTTTGCTAATTGCTTGACTAATAAACCTTGTTTGTGTTTGTTTAAGTGCAACTAAACAAACTTAAAAAGGATAGCAAAGCAGTAAACTAAAAATATTCAACATATTGTTCCAATGATAAAAATATTCAACATATTGTTCCAATGACTTTGGCAATATTTTCTAAAGTAAATATTGATCAAAGAGTTTTCCAAAACTATCTTATGAGTCCCATACATGTTGAATATTATTCCAAGACCTAAATTAAGAAAGAGGAAACACTTAATAAATTTCCCTAAAAGATTATCAGGAAAAGGAGGCATTCTTAAATGCTTCACCAAAATCTTATCAAATGTTTTTCCAACCTTGCAAGCTTAAAAACAAAGGTATTGGAGAGCATTGACTTGCTATCTCTAGTCACATAAATATTTTGGCAAAGCATTGTTAAAGAAAAGCCAAGTGTCTTATTAAATAGAAATTCCAATATTTCTAGAAACAGAAAACTAAAACAAGTTACTATTGGAAACTTTCTTGAAATGGTCTGAAATTAATACCATTGCTTCCTTATATCAAATAAGGAACACACACAAGAGGAGACCAAAAATTGAATCCATTAAAGTCCTGAAAACATGGTTTTTCTCCACAGCAACATTTGGGATTTTGAACAAGTTTGTTCTACAAACTTTTTCCAAATGCCATGAAATAAATACCACATGCTCTATAGAATAAATAAGGATGAAAACCAAAAGGGCACAAGTTTTTGAATAATTTAAGTGGCCAAAAAACCCTGTTTTCTTGACAGCACCTTTTTGGAATTTGAACAAGTTTGTTCTATGAAGTAACTCTAAATGACTTGAATTTTCTACCACATAAGGAACACATCAAATAAGGAATGTGTGCCAAAAATTATTATTTTTGGAAGCTCCTAAGTAGGTTAATAAATTCAATGTCCATTTTTGTAAGATTTCAAATTTGAACAACTTTGAATTATAAAGTTTATCCAATGGAGCCAATTTTCATATATGTTGTGCAAATCAACTAATTAGAATTTTGGGCAAAGGGAATTTAAATTTTGACTTTGTTTGCTTGGTGAAAATCACTTTTTTAGAGAGGATAGGGACCTATTTGTAAGTTTGCCAGGGATTCTTTTGCAAGCTGAGTCACTTCTTCTTCAACCTAGCACTCTGTAGATGCAGTAAGCCTAGGCCATGGCTTCGAGAGGAAGGTATCCGAGGTGAATAAAGAGGCCCCCCATGTGCTTGTGTTCCCTCAAGCTCTCTCTCTCCCCCCCCACTTGAGCATCTCTCTCTCTGTCCAGAAAATCAAAACCGAAACCCTAGCCCTACACCTCGCCGTCGTTCCAGCCGGTAGAGTGCTCGCCGCCGCTAGACGTTGGTACCAGCAGCTCCGCCTCATCGTGGTGGTGCTTGGTGCCAAGAGGATCGAGGTGGGACGACCCGT
Source organism: Alopecurus myosuroides (assembly GCA_028641055.1). NCBI lineage: Eukaryota > Viridiplantae > Streptophyta > Magnoliopsida > Poales > Poaceae > Alopecurus > Alopecurus myosuroides. Next base: position 183,681,610 of record CM054058.1, read on the forward strand.
AGACCCCGCGCCGTCCATTTTCTTCTCCGACCCCGACGCACTCCGGCAACGGATTCCCGGCGACTCGAGCCCCCTCCTTCTTCTCCGAGCACCTCTACGCGTTTAGGGTAAGCAGGCGACCCTCGCCGTCGCATTTCCCCTCTCGCTCTCCCTCTCTAACGTGGCCGCGCCGTGGTGGCCGTCCGACCGCCGCCGCACGCCGTCGCCGCCGCGCTCCGGTGGGTTCCCTGGAAACGGCACAGACCCTAGAGGAACCCCCAAGTCGAGAGCTTCGCGTGGATATTTTTATTTCGCAAAACGGTGACCGTAATCGCAAGATAGGACCTCGCCGGAGAACCTCCCGCCGGCGAGTGACGCAGTCGTGGCGTCACGCCCGCGTCATGCCCCCTGGACCCGCGCTGGGCTGGTCAAACTGGCAGGTGGAGCCCGCGCTTGCCGCGTGGCTGCCCGCGTGGCAGGCTGGCCCGCGAGTCAGCGTCTCTAGCTAGATCCCGTCGCGGTGAGATTTGTCCTGGCCGGCCCAACTAGTAGATCTGGCCCAACAAGTCTGTTTTTCCATTTATTTTTGACAGAAACTAGCATGGTTGCTTTTGGCCTTAAAACCTAACCAAACAAATGAATTTGGCCAAGACAAAATTCACAGATGTAAAGCAACAAAATCTAAACCACCTCCAACTTGTAGATCTACATTTGGATGGATATTTTGCAATGAAAAATGACTTGGCAACAGGTACCAGAAACACCAAAATGAGCACCATTTTAATTTCACAACTCTAAATGAAGTGAGGCCAATTGCATTGGAAAGCCCTTGAAATTACCTAACAGAATCAATTAACCTTGCTTCCAAATTCATTGTATTTTTGAAATGGCATGCAATTTGGTAAAACACCAGAGAGCACTTTGGTGATTTTTATAAAATAATTAAAGATGAATTTTGATGCAAACTCAATTGGATGGTCTTGTATATGTTTAGGGCTATCCAAACCTAGAAGGGTTTAATTTTTAGAGCATCCTAGAAAATTTGGTGGACAGATCTTTGTTTTGCATGTTTCTGCCATTTTGGCATTTTAGTTAATTAATTTGTGTGATGATATTTTTGTGTTGCAATATTGTTTTCTAGCATGTATAAGTTGTGTGAACTTGTTTTCTAAGATGTTCTTAGATATTTTAGCATGTTAGATTGTGTGGATTTGAGTTGAGAAGAAATAGGATTTATATTAATATCATATGTTTATCTCTAGTTTATTACTTGCATAGGATTTTTGATTGATTAATTTGTGTGCAAGCAATTGGATTGTTGTGTTGAGTTATTAGATACAGCACCATGTTGATACTTATATTTTGTTAGTATCACCTCTGCTAGCTTGCATTAGAATTGGTAGAAAAGCATGAGTAGCTTTGTCATGACTATGAAAATGTTATGGAGAAATTCCCTCATGTGTGGAATTTTTGACATAAGCATTTGTGGTTGTGTAGCCACATATTTTGGTGTTATGTTCATAGGACCAGTAGCATTTTGATGATTTTATTATAAATACTTGATCCCTAGATTTTTCACTTGTGTGAAAACAATAGCATGAGTAGCATTACCTTGCTTATTTTTGCACCCTGTTATTTTCTGCTAGTATTGTTATTGCACTAGAAGCTTGTTTAGTCTTTTGTTAATTTTTAGCAAGTGGACCAGAGTCATTGTGACCTCTTAATGCTTTGATATGCTAGTGGAACACCCACTGGTTTCATTGCATTTTTGGTGGAAACATTATTTCCCCCACACTAGATGTGTTTCTTTTATACAGTTCCCTAACTATTGAGTGCCTAGTATTTTTGCTTTGGATTTTTAGTGCTAAATGAAAATGTGTATACTTCTGTTTGTAAGTGGTTATAATAATGTGTGGCTTGCTAGGAAAAATCCATCTTTGGAGTGTTGTTTGATTCCTCTAGTAATGCTCTTTTTATTATCACTAGTATGTAGGAGTTGCCCTGCAAATTGATGCATTGTTTTGTTAAATGGGATATTTTTGTTATAGCAAGTATAGATGTTTTTCACTACTGTTTTTATGACATGTAACCTCTGGTTGTATTTCAATTACTTGATTGAAATGCATCCTTTGATTCTTCATGTTTGATTAGTACTAGTTTCCTTAGCAGTTTTTGTGTTGAATTGTTTTTCCTGCCAACTTGTGTTTGGTAGTTATGTGTGTATCCTTGCATGAGGACATGTTTTCATTTCCCTTTATGATAACATGGTTCCTTGTGTGCATTTTAATACTTTACTTATTATGCATGCTTGCATAGCAAATTTGTAGTAGAAGCATGTCAATAGGATTCCTCCTTTTTAGTCATTGTTTCTATTGTTCTCACTATGAGAAATTATGGGTTTTATGATGAGTCTATTACCTTGTTACACTTGTGTAGGCTCACTGATTTGTAAAAGTAACTTTTGCAAATCATGTGTCTTATTTATTCTTGATGTGAATTTAGACTTAGTAAGATAGCTACCTTTTTCTTTTTGTGGTGTGGTTGATAGACCCATTGCCATGATTATTTTTGTGCATGTTTTATATACTTTTAATAGTCTCACCCTTGTGAAACTAAGTGTATTTTGGGTTTATTAATATCTTGGTATGAGAGTGGCACACCCACTGAATCCATGATATTAAGGTTGTGAGATATGTTCCTCCAACCTTAAGCTGTCTTGTTAAATGGCATTTCTGCCAAGTGTGTTTGTCTGATTGTTTGCCTCCATTAGTAAATGTGTGATTTGTTATTATTAGTTTCCTTGCTGTATGTATTGTTACGTATGGTTGCTTGCCTTGATTGGTTCTGAATGTGTGTCCTTTTTTTCTCTTTACGACGTTAGAAAACGAAGAGGAAGGAAGTGTCGTGAAGCTCTGTTTCAAGTTCCAGTCACTCCAAAACCAGGGACAAAAGGAGATACCAGGCAAGCCATCCTGATTGCTTGCTGATACAATACTTACCATTATCTATCATGCATGTTTTACCTCTGAAGTTTTACCAAAACTGGATTATCAAAACTATTTTTGATGTGGCTATTACTACTATACTAGTATATAGGTTACTATTATGCCAGTAGTTAAACTTGGTAATACCAAGCCCATAGGCCACCTTACGGTATTTATTACCATCAAATATATTAGTCCCTAAGTGGACACCCTAAAATTGTGATTCTACAAAACAAAGGCTTTACGGAAAAACCCGGAGAAAAGGCGGATCCTTGTTCTCCGGAGGAATGTGGAAGTGGTCATTTTTGAGAAAGTGGTGTTTTCAAAAATGACACATAACCTAGTCTTCGCCGGACAACCTTTACTGTACTGCCACCCTACCCCAACATGGGCAAGGGGCTTAACTTGAAGTTTGTTCTTATTAGTGTGTGCTATCTCAATGTGCTATAGGGGATGCGATCCTCTGAACCGAATGTCGTGGAGACATATAAAGTGTGGGATTAATTTTCCCTCCGGATGCATCAGTTGAGGCATCCTGGCTTGGCGGGGATTAGCTCGGTGCCGGGGATGTGGTAAAACTCAACTGAGAGATAGGCATATTCTAGCTTGAACATAGTGGATGGTTATGATCAGATACCTGATGTTTACATACTGTTGTTACAGTCCGTGATTGTTCACGGGAGGTGTACTGGATCTGGTGGATGTGTACACCTCTGCAGAGTACAACTTTTTCGAAGAAGCCGCGTCCTCGGATATGGACAGTTGAATGGCCATGTAGCTAGCATTGTGTCAATGTTTTCAAAATAGGAAGTTTTTGAAAAGGAATTTTGGAAAGGAAGTGTTGAACTTGTGAAGTTCGGAAAGGAATGGAAACTTATACCGTGGAGGTATCGTCGATGATGAAAAGCCAGATGATGTTATACAAAACAAAGTGCTTTGCAAACAAAACCTTTTCTACTCTAAGCAAGAATTCTGGAAACTGATTCCAAGAAGTTTTGCAAAGAGAAAATATTCTTTAACAAAGTTTTACAAAACCTCTTGTACATGTGATATCTACAAGAGAAATAAAACTATATTATTTTCTTCTGAAGTACCTTCTTCAACGAAGATATAGATTAACCTGACTGCAACTGTGGTGTCATCATATATGAACACCATTGGTAGTGAACCCTATTTATAGCCTACCTATTCCACCATATAAGCATACTTGCATGTTGGTAAGTGATATGATGGATGTCTTGCTGAGTACATTCAAATGTACTCATTATGGTTTCGCCCCTGGTATCTACTTATCAGATTTGGAGAAGGAGCCTCCAAAGGATATCTATGAAGAGAAGTACGGAGTTGACGGCTTTGCGAACTAGGATCGTCTCCGGGTCAGCAGCCTGTAGGTTAAGGCGTGACTTGGGCTCAACTACGTTGTGTTTTATTTGTCTTCCGCTGTGTTTGTTAAAGTTGCCTGCCCTTTGTGGCAGTTGCGTTAAACTTGATCATGTGATCTTTTTGTAATACCTTTATGTATTCGTGTAATGGATGATGTATTTCTGTGTGCCAACTGTGTATGTTGTTCACGACTGATCTTTCTGGGATCGTGAATGTATGCATACGTAGGGTTTCAGACTGCCGGTCTGGGGTCCTTACAGAGTTGGTATCAGAGCCATCCTGACCTTAGGAGACCTTAGTTAGCATGGACGTCAGATATGAAAGAAAAGTATTTTTGAGTAAAAACCTATTTACTATCTACATTATTTTTATCTAAGGGAATTTTAGTATATTTTCCCTCCTTCTGATCTTTTCAAAAGATTCTAAATGCATATGAAGGGCGTCCTTGAACAGTGGTTCGAAGGGCGGGCCTTACAAAATTGGTATCTCTCTCGGTTAAGAGTTTATTTCTTACTTGTTTGCAACTGCTCCGCTCTGTTTTTGAAACATCTCTCGTCTTTGAAGTTTTCTGTCCAGAAAATAGTTGGAGTTTCAAAAACAGATTGTTGCATATTATTACCTCTCTCAGTTAAAAAGGTTTATCAAAACTTTACTTCTATTATCTTTTTTCCATACAAAAACTTTTATACTTGCCGATGCCCCGAGAAGACCATAATAATTGCATAGCTCTACAGTGATGATGGTCAGAAGTAGATATAGTTCTTCAGCCACTTCTAGGATTTTGGATCATTCCCCTGAAGTAGCTCTAATGGAGTCTTGCTTGTGTGTTTTGGCTTGCTTATGTGTGTCCGTAAGGACTTTGTGCTATTGTGTGGTGTAGAATTTGGTTCATCTGGGCTTCTATATGTTTGTGGGGTGCTCAAAATTTGCCGATTTGTGCTTGCCCCGCTCTTGTTTTTGAATCGCCTCTTGTTAGATTTTCGCAAGCAAAAATGTTGGTATAGCATTCAAAAACAAGAATTTGTTGCTTAGACTTATACTTGTTTTCGCTTCATAATGCCACCGTCGTGAACCACCACCATCTCCCCCACAATCAATGAAAGCACCGTTGGGCCTAATAATAGAGGACCATCAAGCCACATGAGCTGATAGTGTTGCTACCAGTGATGCACTCCAACAGATAAAGCTCCATAAATGACAGCCTTCAAAGATGAAAAGGCGTGAAGAAACCCAACCAATACTGACCAAAACCTCTGTGTTTTGTCTGTTTGCAAAATACTCGTTTTGCCCTGTGGGCTAAAAGTTGTTTTTTAAAAGTTATATACCTCCCTCCTCTGGAGAAAGGTGCAAAAGAAGTCTTCACATGCCATGATGCGCAACCCCCTCAAAAGCCAATCAAAAGAGCACAATTCAATATTCAACGTACGATGACGCCAGTCGTATCTTGTCGGACAAACATGATTAAATAGAAAGCTAACAAGACTAACATGTTTTGTTCTAATCTTAGGTTGACACCTAACCAAAGCATGCGAACTACTTACAACTCTTTCTAAACCAAGGAATTAAGTGACTTACGACACCTTTTACTCTAGTTGGTAAAAAGGAGAAGTCATGAGATGACCTATTCGTTTACTAGTCAATAGGATATCATGTGTATCTACTTTGGAAACCAAATAGTAGTAGACATTGTAGGTACTATGAAATTCGAGGTTTAGAAATAAAGTGAACGATGGAATGGATATGATAGATCTAGAAAACAGCAGTTTTCCGGTGTTTGTTTCTTTGTGTGCTCTTGATTGAAATAAATTTGTGTTTTATTCAATCTTGCTTCCTAACTTATATGGAGTTGTTAGGACTTGTTATTATGTTGTTTTATTACAATAAATCTACCCTAGAAAGTGTGTGCATGATTGGAAACTCGAATAAAAATGAAATAACATTTGTCACCTTCTAGTTAATTATTTGGAAATTTTGTGAGAGCTAGATCTGTGTATACTTTCTTAGTAGATTTTTGTGCTATGTTTTCCTTGAGGCCAGTACCATTTAGGTACTGTTATTTTGATGCTTGTACCTCTGTTATCTTGCATGTCTCTTAAAAGTAAAGCATATGTAAGCATTGCTATCAATATGCACTAGTATTGTTTCACTAGATTAAATAGCCTTATATTTTTATCTTGTATGCAAAGTTTTTCATGAGTAACCAGAGGCTTAGTACCTATTTTTCCTTGGTATTAGTAGGCCATAGCCCACTGGTCCCATTGCATTTTGGCTTGAGGATGAAAATCCCCAACCATACACATGTGTGAAAATAGCATGTTTCACTATGTGATTGATTTCTATTTTCCACCATGGAAAATACAATTGTTTGTTTTCACTTATGCAAGTGAGAAGTTTATCTCTTATTAGTAAATACTAATATGTTTAGGTGTGATCCTTTTGTTAGCATAATATTCCTTAGGGGTATCATGTTAAGAAATGTTTCACTATCGTGTGCTAAAATTAAATTGTTCGCAAATAAAATAAATTCCTCTTGATTGGTAGATTGTTTGTGAATAATTTTAAATTGAGTGTATGGATTTTTGAAAAGGTTTAGATAACTTTTCATTAATTTCATAGCTACTGGTTGTGTGAGTTATACCTTGCTTGTTTGCTAGTAATTGTTTAAGAAAAACAGAAATTGCTAGAAGAAAATTCTGCATGTTTAATAGTTGTATCATGGGATTGTTTTGATGTTTGTGCTTACTAACATGAGTAAGTTTTGTGTACTGCTATTAGGTACATTTATATTCATGACTTGCTTGTTTAAGTTTAAACATCATGATAGCATTGTTTGCTTCTCTAGAGTTAAACTAGTTTCACCACTAGAAAATGGTGATTTTTGCTCTAGTATTACACTCTTTTTATTTTATGAGTATATGTGTTGATATAGCATGTTTAGGAAGTTATTACTTCTGTTATCATGCCATGGGTTATTTAGTTTCATGTTCTATGGTTATAGGATGTGATTATCTCTTATAGCATGCTGGTGTAGATTTTTCATACTAGTGTGTTATTTGTGCAGTCCTGTTTCTTTTATGCCTGTGAAATAGGAGTTTTATCTTGTGTGAAGATGGTATTTTAGAGTATCTTTATGATTTTGTTCATTGGTTTTTAGCTATTGGTTGTTTGCTAATTGTTCATGATTGATGGATTCCAAAACCTCTAATAAACAATAACCTAGTGAATAAATAGTCTATTCATCTGTGGTGTTGTTTGCTTGCTTATTGGATTTTGTTAAATGTTTTACCTTAGCATGAGTTTATACTTGTGTTATGGTTGTGCTTAAGAGTATCTTATGAAACTAAAACATCCAACTAAAATCATGAACATATTAAGTGACAGTCGCTTGTGGTGAGTAATACCCACTGCCGTGGCTATTGTTCTGTCTGTTTGTTTTACCTTAGCAACCTAACCTTTGCACCCACAAGCTATATTTTAGCTTCTTAGATACCTTGTTATGAGAGTGGTACACCACTCCATATGTGGTATGTAATATGTGGGATATAGCTAGGAACTCATGTAATAATTGACGGTACGTTTCCAGGTAGTTCTGCACTAACCTTAATTTTGTTGTGACATTATCAGAAATTTTAAAAATTGGCGGTTGAGTAATTTGATAGCTAGAGAATTTTTTTTAAAAGAATTTGCTAATATAGGGAAGTACCCCGCCTCCCAAGAAAAGTCAAGGGGGGAAGCACCTGCACTCCAACACTAACATTGTGTTTGTTGGCCCTCCCTTAGTCCTCGCTTGCGAATCTCGGGGACGAGATTCTTTTTAAGGGGGGAAGACCTGTCACATCCCAATTTTGGAATACCTGTTAACACAGTTGTTTTGCTAATTTCTTGACTAATAAACCTTGTTTGTGTTTGTTTAAGTGCAACTAAACAGACTTAAAAAGGATAGCAAAGCAGTAAACTAAAAATATTCAACATATTGTTCCAATGATAAAAATATTCAACATATTGTTCCAATGACTTTGGCAATATTTTCTAAAGTAAATATTGATCAAAGAGTTTTCCAAAACTATCTTATGAGTCCCATACATGTTGAATATTATTCCAAGACCTAAATTAAGAAAGAGGAAACACTTAATAAATTTCCCTAAAAGATTATCAGGAAAAGGAGGCATTCTTAAATGCTTCACCAAAATCTTATCAAATGTTTTTCCAACCTTGCAAGCTTAAAAACAAAGGTATTGGAGAGCATTGACTTGCTATCTCTAGTCACATAAATATTTTGGCAAAGCATTGTTAAAGAAAAGCCAAGTGTCTTATTAAATAGAAATTCCAATATTTCTAGAAACAGAAAACTAAAACAAGTTACTATTGGAAACTTTCTTCAAATGGTCTGAAATTAATACCATTGCTTCCTTATATCAAATAAGGAACACACACAAGAGGAGACCAAAAATTGAATCCATTAAAGTCCTGAAAACATGGTTTTTCTCCACAGCAACATTTGGGATTTTGAACAAGTTTGTTCTACAAACTTTTTCCAAATGCTATGAAATAAATACCACATGCTCTATAGAATAAATAAGGATGAAAACCAAAAGGGCACAAGTTTTTGAATAATTTAAGTGGCCAAAAAACCCTGTTTTCTTGACAGCACCTTTTTGGAATTTGAACAAGTTTGTTCTATGAAGTAACTCTAAATGACTTGAATTTTCTACCACATAAGGAACACATCAAATAAGGAATGTGTGCCAAAAATTATTATTTTTGGAAGCTCCTAAGTAGGTTAATAAATTCAATGTCCATTTTTGTAAGATTTCAAATTTGAACAACTTTGAATTATAAAGTTTATCCAATGGAGCCAATTTTCATATATGTTGTGCAAATCAACTAATTAGAATTTTGGGCAAAGGGAATTTAAATTTTGACTTTGTTTGCTTGGTGAAAATCACTTTTTTAGAGAGGACAGGGACCTATTTGTAATTTTGCCAGGGACTCTTTTGCAAGCTGAGTCACTTCTTCTTCAACCTAGCACTCTGTAGATGCAGTAAGCCTAGGCCATGGCTTCGAGAGGAAGGTATCCGAGGTGAATAAAGAGGGCCCCCATGTGCTTGTGTTCCCTCAAGCTCTCTCTCTCTCCCCCCCACTTGAGCATCTCTCTCTCTGTCCAGAAAATCAAAACCGAAACCCTAGCCCTACACCTCGCCGTCGTTCCAGCCGGTAGAGAGCTCGCCGCCGCTAGACGTTGGTACCAGCAGCTCCGCCTCGTCGTGGTGGTGCTTGGTGCCAAGAGGATCGAGGTGGGACGACCCGTAGACCCCGCGCCGTCCATTTTCTTCTCCGACCCCGACGCACTCCGGCGACGGATTCCCGGCGACTCGAGCCCCCTCCTTCTTCTCCGAGCACCTCTACGCATTTAGGGTAAGCAGGCGACCCTCGCCGTTGCATTTCCCCTCTCGCTCTCCCTCTCTAACGTGGCCGCGCCGTGGTGGCCGTCCGACCGCCGCCGCACGCCGTCGCCGCCGCGCTCCGGTGGGTTCCCTGGAAACGGCACAGACCCTAGAGGAACCCCCAAGTCGAGAGCTTCGCGTGGATATTTTTATTTCGCAAAACGGTGACCGTAATCGCAAGATAGGACCTCGCCGGAGAACCTCCCGCCGGCGAGTGACGCAGTCGTGGCGTCACGCCCGCGTCATGCCCCCTGGACCCGCGCTGGGCTGGTCAAACTGGCAGGTGGAGCCCGCGCTTGCCGCGTGGCTGCCCGCGTGGCAGGCTGGCCCGCGAGTCAGCGTCTCTAGCTAGATCCCGTCGCGGTGAGATTTGTCCTGGCCGGCCCAACTAGTAGATCTGGCCCAACAAGTCTGTTTTTCCATTTATTTTTGACAGAAACTAGCATGGTTGCTTTTGGCCTTAAAACCTAACCAAACAAATGAATTTGGCCAAGAAAAAATTCACAGATGTAAAGCAACAAAATCTAAACCACCTCCAACTTGTAGATCTACATTTGGATGGATATGTTTGCAATGAAAAATGACTTGGCAACAGGTACCAGAAACACCAAAATGAGCACCATTTTAATTTCACAACTCTAAATGAAGTGAGGCCAATTGTATTGGAAAGCACTTGAAATTACCTAACAGAAGCAATTAACCTTGCTTCCAAATTCATTGTATTTTTGAAATGGCATGCAATTTGGTAAAACACCAGAGAGCACTTTGGTGATTTTTATAAAATAATTAAAGATGAATTTTGATGCAAACTCAATTGGATGGTCTTGTATATGTTTAGAGCTATCCAAAACTAGAAGGGTTTAATATTTAGAGCATCCTAGAAAATTTGGTGGATAGATCTTTGTTTTGCATGTTTCTGCCATTTTGGCATTTTAGTTAATTAATTTGTGTGATGATATTTTTGTGTTGCAATATTGTTTTCTAGCATGTATAAGTTGTGTGAACTTGTTTTCTAAGATGTTCTTATATATTTTAGCATGTTAGATTGTGTGGATTTGAGTTGAGAAGAAATAGGATTTATATTAATATCATATGTTTATCTCTAGTTTATTACTTGCATAAGATTTTTGATTGATTAATTTGTGTGCAAGCAATTGGATTGTTGGGTTGAGTTATTAGATACAGCACCATGTTGATACTTATATTTTGTTAGTATCACCTCTGCTAGCTTGCATTAGAATTGGTAGAAAAGCATGAGTAGCTTTGTCATGACTATGAAAATGTTATGGAGAAATTCCCTCATGTGTGGAATTTTTGACATAAGCATTTGTGGTTGTGTAGCCACATATTTTGGTGTTATGTTCATAGTAACAGTAGCATTTTGATGATTTTATTATAAATACTTGATCCCTAGATTTTTCACTTGTGTGAAAACAATAGCATGAGTAGCATTACCTTGCTTATTTTTGCACCCTGTTATTTTCTGCTAGTATTGTTATTGCACTAGAAGCTTGTTTAGTCTTTTGTTAATTTTTAGCAAGTGGACCAGAGGCATTTTGACCTCTTAATGCTTTGATATGCTAGTGGAACAGCCACTGGTTTCATTGCATTTTTGGTGGAAACATTATTTCCCCCACACTAGATGTGTTTCTTTTATACAGTTCCCTAACTATTGAGTGCCTAGTATTTTTTGCTTTGGATTTTTAGTGCTAAATGAAAATGTGTATACTTCTGTTTGTAAGTGGTTATAATCATGTGTGGCTTGCTAGGAAAAATCCATCTTTGGAGTGTTGTTTGATTCCTCTAGTAATGCTCTTTTTATTATCACTAGTATGTAGGAGTTGCCCTGCAAATTGATGCATTGTTTTGTTAAATGGGATATTTTTGTTATAGCAAGTATAGATGTTTTTCACTACTGTTTTTATGACATGTAACCTATGGTTGTATTTCAATTACTTGATTGAAATGCATCCTTTGATTCTTCATGTTTGATTAGTACTAGTTTCCTTAGCAGTTTTTGTGTTGAATTGTTTTTCCTGCCAACTTGTGTTTGGTAGTTATGTGTGTATCCTTGCATGAGGACATGTTTTCATTTCCCTTTATGATAACATGGTTCCTTGTGTGCATTTTAATACTTTACTTATTATGCATGCTTGCATAGCAAATTTGTAGTAGAAGCATGTCAATAGGATTCCTCCTTTTTAGTCATTGTTTCTATTGTTCTCACTATGAGAAATTATGGGTTTTATGATGAGTCTATTACCTTGTTACACTTGTGTAGGCTCACTGATTTGTAAAAGTAACTTTTGCAAATCATGTGTCTTATTTATTCTTGATGTGAATTTAGACTTAGTAAGATAGCTACCTTTTTCTTTTTGTGGTGTGGTTGATAGACCCATTGCCATGATTATTTTTGTGCATGTTTTATATACTTTTAATAGTCTCACCCTTGTGAAACTAAGTGTATTTTGGGTTTATTAATATCTTGGTATGAGAGTGGCACACCCACTGAATCCATGATATTAAGGTTGTGAGATATGTTCCTCCAACCTTAAGCTGTCTTGTTAAATGGCATTTCTGCCAAGTGTGTTTGTCTGATTGTTTGCCTCCATTAGTAAATGTGTGATTTGTTATTATTAGTTTCCTTGCTGTATGTATTGTTACGTATGGTTGCTTGCCTTGATTGGTTCTGAATGTGTGTCCTTTTTTTCTCTTTACGACGTTAGAAAACGAAGAGGAAGGAAGTGTCGTGAAGCTCTGTTTCAAGTTCCAGTCACTCCAAAACCAGGGACAAAAGGAGATACCAGGCAAGCCATCCTGATTGCTTGCTGATACAATACTTACCATTATCTATCATGCATGTTTTACCTCTGAAGTTTTACCAAAACTGGATTATCAAAACTATTTTTGATGTGGCTATTACTACTATACTAGTATATAGGTTACTATTATGCCAGTAGTTAAACTTGGTAATACCAAGCCCATAGGCCACCTTACGGTATTTATTACCATCAAATATATTAGTCCCTAAGTGGACACCCTAAAATTGTGATTCTACAAAACAAAGGCTTTACGGAAAAACCCGGAGAAAAGGCGGATCCTTGTTCTCCGGAGGAATGTGGAAGTGGTCATTTTTGAGAAAGTGGTGTTTTCAAAAATGACACATAACCTAGTCTTCGCCGGACAACCTTTACTGTACTGCCACCCTACCCCAACATGGGCAAGGGGCTTAACTTGAAGTTTGTTCTTATTAGTGTGTGCTATCTCAATGTGCTATAGGGGATGCGATCCTCTGAACCGAATGTCGTGGAGACATATAAAGTGTGGGATTAATTTTCCCTCCGGATGCATCAGTTGAGGCATCCTGGCTTGGCGGGGATTAGCTCGGTGCCGGGGATGTGGTAAAACTCAACTGAGGGATAGGCATATTCTAGCTTGAACATAGTGGATGGTTATGATCAGATACCTGATGTTTACATACTGTTGTTACAGTCCGTGATTGTTCACGGGAGGTGTACTGGATCTGGTGGATGTGTACACCTCTGCAGAGTACAACTTTTTCGAAGAAGCCGCGTCCTCGGATATGGACAATTGAATGGCCATGTAGCTAGCATTGTGTCAATGTTTTCAAAATAGGAAGTTTTTGAAAAGGAATTTTGGAAAGGAAGTGTTGAACTTGTGAAGTTCGGAAAGGAATGGAAACTTATACCGTGGAGGTATCGTCGATGATGAAAAGCCAGATGATGTTATACAAAACAAAGTGTTTTGCAAACAAAACCTTTTCTACTCTAAGCAAGAATTCTGGAAACTGATTCCAAGAAGTTTTGCAAAGAGAAAATATTCTTTAACAAAGTTTTACAAAACCTCTTGTACATGTGATATCTACAAGAGAAATAAAACTATATTATTTTCTTCTGAAGTATCTTCTTCAACAAAGATATAGATTAACCTGACTGCAACTGTGGTGTCATCATATATGAACACCATTGGTAGTGAACCCTATTTATAGCCTACCTATTCCACCATATAAGCATACTTGCATGTTGGTAAGTGATATGATGGATGTCTTGCTGAGTACATTCAAATGTACTCATTATGGTTTCGCCCCTGGTATCTACTTATCAGATTGAAGGAGCCTCCAAAGGATATCTATGAAGAGAAGTACGGAGTTGACGGCTTTGCGAACTAGGATCGTCTCCGGGTCAGCAGCCTGTAGGTTAAGGCGTGACTTGGGCTCAACTATGTTGTGTTTTATTTGTCTTCCGCTGTGTTTGTTAAAGTTGCCTGCCCTTTGTGGCAGTTGCGTTAAACTTGATCATGTGATCTTTTTGTAATACCTTTATGTATTCGTGTAATGGATGATGTATTTCTGTGTGCCAACTGTGTATGTTGTTCACGACTGATCTTTCTGGGATCGTGAATGTATGCATACGTAGGGTTTCAGACTGCCGGTCTGGGGTCCTTACAGTCACTTATCTGGGGTTCCGTTGGGCACCAGAGTACCAGGTCTACGAGCAGCAGCGAGAGTTTGACCAGACCTACTACCAGGCTATCGTCTACATTTTGTCAGATGATGGCATGAGCGTTGTCCACCGCTACGAGGCAGTAGGTTCCACAGTGGATATGGCTGTGCAGCAGGCAGCTTATGTGAGTCTAACCGTCCTTCATGCTGACTACTGGGGATTTGACGATTCTATCTATCGCCACATCCCCCGTGGTTACATCACTTCGGAGGGAGCTCACTTCACTCTCTACGACAACTTGGATGTCTACGAGCATGATAACACCAGGCTGCACACCACCGCTCAGTTTGTGAGGCACAGTGACGCAGTTGCCACCACACTTTCTCAGGAGTTGGCCTCAGTCAGAGAGCAGCTCTACCTTGCTTTGACTCGTCTGGCGACGTACACCACAGACTTTGTTGGAGATGAGCGCTTTGCACGTTTCGATCAGCCAGTTGGTCGTTGTCTGCCAGATGCTGGAGGTTACGAGCCGATCAGAGGTCCACTCCTCAACCTCGGTGCTGGTTACACTGGGATTCCACGCTTTGGAGCACAGGGAGTCGACGCTATGTACTTCACCACACCTAGAGTCGCTCTCAGGCCACGTCAGATCTATGTGGATCGTCGTTCTACCTACTTTCGTGGGCGTGCTCCTCACCGTACCTCTCGTCGTACTACTCACCGCCGTCCTGCGTGATGAGCATGGGAGTACCGATGTATCCATTCCTAGCTATGTTTAGTTATCCTTTGGCTTTCGAACCATTTGTGGTGTGTTGGATATTCTGATGTATTTGAGCATGTGATGATGTACCTGTTGGTTATCTATTCATGCGTCGGAATAATCTCTCTTTCGGTTACCAAGTCTATCCTTTTCTGTTGTTGTGCTAAAATGCATGTCTATTCAGGATGCCGCCAACAAGGAACAACCCGCCTGAGCCACCGCCAATCACGGAGCTGTTGACTCAGATGACTCAGGTCGTGGCACAGATGGCCCAGTTCCAGACTAACCAGCACAACAACCAGAATGCTCCACGAGTCAGCATCAAGGAGTTTCTGAGTCTGGGGCCGAGAGCTTTCGTGGCAACACGCGAGCCTCTGGATGCTGATGACTGGATCCGGGAAATGGCCAGGGCTCTGGACATTGCTCACGTTGCTGAGGAAGACAAAGTCAAGTATGACACCTATCTGCTGAAGGGTCAGGCAGCTACTTGGTGGGAAAACTACCAGACCATGAGAGCTGGCTATCCTATCACCTGGGGTTGTTTCAAGGATGCCTTCCTTAAGCACCACATCCCAGATGGTCTCATGGAAAGGATGCGTGAGGAGTTTTGCTCTCTCAAGCAGGGCAAGCTGGACGTCATTGGCTATCAGAATGAGTTCAATCGCCTCGCTCGTTACGCTAGTGATGAGGTGTCCACTGAGGCTAAGAAGATGGCAAGGTTCCGCCGAGGTTTTAACCCGGAACTCAAGTACGCACTCACCAACATCAAGTGCAAAGACTTCGAGGAGCTCGTGAACACCGCGCTCAATGAAGAAAATGGGCGCAAGGCGTTCGAGGAGTCTCGGAAGCACTCGCGTGAGGGTGGTTCCTCCTCCAACATGACCACCCCTCCGCAGAAGCGCCGCATCTGGGTGCCAAATGGTGCTGTCACTCGGGCTCCATATGCCCAAGCTTCTCCAGGCTTTGCTCCCCGCCCACCCAACCCATCTCAGATGCATGGTCAGAGGGTTCCAATGGGGCAGCCAAGGCCAGGTCCTCCTCGTGTCGTCACTTGCTTCAAGTGCAAGGAGACGGGGCACTACGCTGACAAGTGCACTCAGAGGCAGCTACCTCCACCACCTCGCCCCAACACCAAACAGGCAATGGTGCGTGCTCCCCCGGCTAAAGCCTTCAACTCCAACAACAGGCCTGTCGGGAGGACCGCGAGGGTGAATCATATCAAGGCCGACAAAGCTGAGGAAGCTGCTGACGTCGTTCTTGGTATATTACCCGTAAACTCTTTTCCAGCTAAAGTGTTGTTTGATATCGGAGCATCGCATTCTTTTGTGTCAAAGATCTTTGCAACAACGTACAACCTAGTTCTGGTTCCACTAAGCAATCAAATCACCGTTCACTCTCCGGGATCTCAAATGTTGACTTCCAAGATAAGTAAGGACAATCAAATCCTAATTGGAGGCCGCATATTCCTTGCTTCACTCATGTTGCTGGGAAATTCTGACATTGATGTCATTCTGGGCATGGATTGGTTGAAGACCAACGAAGCTAAAATTGACTGTGCTCAAAAGTCAATAACTCTCTCCCACCCTTCTGGCCAGATAGTCTATTCTCCATATGGATCAAGGTCTTTTCAGCTATGCACCCTGGATGCAAAACCTCTTCCTGCAATTGAAAATGTTCCGGTGGTTTGTGAATTCCCTGACGTCTTCCCAGAAGAATTGCCAGGAATGCCTCCGGACAGAGCAGTTGAGTTCGTGATTGAGCTTGAACCAGGTACTGCTCCAATCTCTAAGCATCCATACAAGATAGCTCCTCCTGAACTGAAATTGTTGAAGGAGCAAATCGATATGTACATGGAGAAAGGTTACATTCAGCCTAGTTCCTCCGCTTGGGGTTGCCCAACTCTATTCGTAGCCAAGAAGGATCAAACAAAGAGACTCGTGGTTGACTATCGTCCTCTTAACGAGAAAACCATAAAAAACAAGTATCCAATTCCTCGTATCGATGATCTTTTTGATCAACTTGCTGGAGCCTCAATATTCTCAAAGTTGGACTTGAGGATGGGTTACCATCAAATAAAGATCAGAAAGGAAGATATTCCAAAGACAACTTTCACCACTCGGTACGGTCTATATGAATACACCGTCATGTCCTTTGGCCTCACCAATGCACCGGCGACATTCTCTAGACTCATGAATTCTGTCTTCCATGAATACCTCGACAAGTTCGTTGTGGTATATCTCGATGACATTCTGGTCTACTCCAAATCCGAGGAAGAGCATGGAGAACATCTTCGTCTCACTCTCATGAAACTTCGCGAGCATCGTCTATATGCCAAGTTCTCCAAATGTGAGTTCTGGATTCCAGAAGTTGCCTACCTTGGTCATATCATCTCTGCCAAAGGCATAGCCATTGACCCAGAAAAGGTTAAGGCAATTGTTGATTGGAAACCTCCTAAGATGGTAAAGCAAGTAAGAAGCTTTCTTGGCTTGGCTAGCTATTGCCGTCGTTTCGTCCAAAACTTCTCCAAGATTGCCAAACCTCTCACTGATCTCACAAAGAAGGACAAGAAGTTCGTTTGGACTCCACAGTGCGAGGAAAGTTTCAATCTCCTGAAGACTAAACTCACTTCTACCCCAGTTTTGGTTGGCCCAAATACTACCAAACCTTTCCAGATATTCTGCGATGCATCTCTCCAAGGTCTAGGTACAGTTCTTATGCAAGAACGTCAAGTTGTGGCTTATGCTTCACGTCAGTTGAACCCACATGAGCAAAATTATCCCACACATGACCTAGAGCTTGCAGCAGTTGTGTTTGCCCTCAAGAAATGGAGACAATACTTGTTGGGTAACCGCACTGAAATCTTTTCCGATCATAAGAGTCTGAAATACATCTTCACTCAACCAGATCTAAACCTCAGGCAAAGGAGATGGATTGAAAAGATTAAAGACTTTGATCTCACCATTTCTTACACTCCAGGCAAGGCTAATGTTATGGCCGATGCTCTCAGTCGCAAGTCGTATTGCAATAATCTCATGATCATGGAAAGCCAACCTCCACTTCATGAAGAATTCCAGAAGCTGAACCTTGGTCTTGTTCCTCAAGGATATCTTGCAAGCTTGACAGCTAGTCCAACTCTCGAGGACAAGATTCGTTCTGAACAACTTCGTGATGCTGAAATCAAGAAGATTGTAGAGCACATCAAAGAAGGCAATGATAAATTCAAGCCCTTTTCAATTGATGACAAGGGAACTGTGTTCTTCGAAGGACGCATTGCAGTTCCTCAGATTCAAAGTCTCAAAGATGTCATCCTCAAGGAGGCTCATGAAACTCCTCTCTCCATCCACCCTGGAAGTACAAAGATGTACCAGGATCTCAAGACCCTGTATTGGTGGCCTGGCATGAAACGTGAAATTGCTCAATACGTTTCTGAATGCGACGTTTGTCAACGTGTTAAGGCAGTCCATCAGAAAACAGCCGGTCTACTTCAACCTCTGAAAATTCCTGAGTGGAAGTGGGACATGATTGAAATGGACTTCGTCACTGGTTTTCCAAAGTCCAAGAGGGGCAACGATGCAATCTTCGTTGTCATTGATCGTCTCACTAAGGTAGCTCACTTCTTTGCTGTCAAAGAAACAATCTCAGCTAGCCAGTTAGCAGAGCTCTACACAACAAAGATTGTTCCCCTTCATGGTATTCCATTGGAAATAAGCTCAGACCGTGGAAGCATATTCACTTCTCATTTCTGGAAGAGTTTCCAAGATGCATTGGGAACCAAACTTCTGTTCAGCACAGCTTATCACCCTCAGTCTCAGGGGCAAGTCGAAAGAGTCAATCAGATTCTCGAGGATATGCTCAGAGCATGTGGTATCTCTTTTGTCATGAAATGGGAGGATTGTCTTCCATATGCTGAATTCTCCTACAACAACAGCTTCCAGGCAAGCCTAGGCATGGCACCATTTGAAGCACTCTATGGCCGCAGATGCAGGAGTCCAATCAATTGGTCTGGAGCTGGTGGACATTCACTCTTAGGCCCTGACATTGTTAAGGAAGCCGAAGACAAAGTTCGCATCATTCGTGACAATCTCAAGATTGCTC
The DNA here is from genome assembly GCA_028641055.1 of Alopecurus myosuroides. Lineage (NCBI taxonomy): Eukaryota > Viridiplantae > Streptophyta > Magnoliopsida > Poales > Poaceae > Alopecurus > Alopecurus myosuroides. The sequence goes on from CM054058.1 coordinate 183,700,718, forward strand.
AGTCTCGTCAGAAGAGCTACTATGACAGCAAGCACCGTGATATGGTCTATGCACCTGGTGACAAAGCATATCTCCGTGTAACTCCCCTAAGAGGCACTCATCGTTCTGGTGTGAAAGGAAAGCTTGCACCAAGATACATTGGTCCTTTCAACATTCTCTCAAGGCGTGCGGAAAATGCTTATCGTCTTGAACTTCCAGAAAAACTATCAAAGGTGCACGATGTGTTTCACGTGTCACAGCTCAAGAAGTGTTTCAAAGATCCAGATCGTGCAGTTGATCATGATTCCATTGAACTGCAAGATGATCTCTCTTATGAGGAGCACCCTATTCGAATTCTCGATGAGACCGAGCGTAAGACTCGCAACAAGAGCACCAAGTTCTTGAAAGTGCAGTGGTCGCATCATTCCGATAAAGAGGCAACGTGGGAGACCGAAGAGGATCTTCGAAAGAAGTATCCGGACCTTTTCGCTTCTCAGTAAGGAATCTCGGGGCGCGATTCCTTCAAGGGGGGGGGCGTTTTGTAACATCCCAAGTATGAAAACACCCCTAGAATGTTTGTTTCTTGCTTTAATTAAAGTTTTGCATCATGTCATCATACTCATTGCATTTGTTTCATATTGGTTTGCATCTGTTTTTATTTGTTTTCATAATTGTTTTCAAACAACTTCAAATGCTTTGTTTCATACTTGTTATGTTACAACCTTTTAAATACAAAGTTCAAATAAAAATAACCAATTGTTTCCATTTATTTTCCATAATGTTCAACTATTAAAATCATGGCTTTTAATCAATCACTTAAATTCAAATGTTATTTCACATTCAAATCAAATCCCAAACAGCACCCAATTTGAATTTATGCAAATTACCAAAACATGCCAACCCCTTGTTTTTCAATTAAACCATAAGGTTCAAACCATTAAAATTATGACCTTAATAATTTAATTAATCCAAACTTAATTCAGTTGGTTTTTCAAATTCAAATCAAAAACATTCAAACAGTACCAAATTTCAACTTATAAAAATCAGCAAAATAACCCTAATCATTTGTTCTATTTAACCAATAGGGTCCACCCTATTAAAAATGTTGCTTTTTAATAATAATAAATTAATAAGCAATTCTTTTAAATATTGAATTAAATCACAAACAGTAATTTAAATTTGAATTTTTGCAAAACCAAAGTTAACATTTGGTTGTGTTTGACCTAAATAGCCCACCCAAATTTTTATAAAATTTTTACTAACTCCAAACCTATCATTTTCTTCCATTTTCTATTTCCTGCAAAAAAAAAATATCAGAACCAAAAATAGAAAAAGAAAAACGAGGGGAGAGAGGCAGTGGGCTCAGCCAGCACGAACCCAGCCCAACTTACCCTTTTTCCCGGCCTGGTACCGGTTCACCTCGCTCCCCATCGTCTGTTTCGTGTACGGCAGCCATCCCACCGGTGCCACGTACGCCGCCGTGCGCCCCGACGGCCAGGAGCGCCTCTGGCCCCCTATAAAGCAGCCCTAGGCTCCCCTGGCGCCGCCCTAACCTAGCCATCCACTCCATCCCCTCGCGCCGCCATCTTTCTCCCTCTCCCCGGTGAATTTCGCCACCTCTGCCACTGCAACCGAACGCCGCCGTGCCTGAATCCATGAAGCCCACCGTCGCCGCCATCCTCCTCCACCCTAGCTAGCTACGGGAACGGGATCGACGCTTCCTCCTCGAGCTGGTGGACACCTCCGTTGAGCTCGACGCCGTCTGGATCGCCGCCGCCGTCGTGAACCTCTCCGGCCACCGTCTGCACCGTACCTCTGCTTCCCCTTCATCCGCGGTGAGCGCCACCGTGTCCTCCTCCTCCCCTCTGTCTTGCACAAGCATCACCACAGCGCACGCATCCGTGCTCGCGGCACACGCAAGCACCACGAGCACGAGCAGCCGCGGAATCTCGCCTCCGTTGAGCCACCGTGAACACCTTTCCAAGTTTCAGAAAAACGTGCGTCAGTTTCAGTTAAAAATTCAGAACGCTAACCTGAACCTTAACCTGTTCGCAGCACGTATACTAACAAGAAACGTTTCGTAGCGCACTGGTTACAGGCAGCGCGCGCACGGGAGAGATCCAGGGTTCGAATCCCCCTCTCGCGGGGAAAAACCCCAACTTTTTTGCACCTTGCGCTGACAGGGTGGCCCCCCTGTCAGCTGCTGTGTGCGCCCGCAGCGCCACGCTGGCCCAGGGCCCATTGGCAGTGCCTTGGGCTGGATAGCTGCGTGGTATAAAAAGTTTTCCACCTTTTCTGTTTCAAAAACAAGTCCTTTCTTTTTACAGATTGGTCCTCCAATTTAAAATGCTAATAACTTTTGTTTTATAAACTCAAATAATAAAAGTAAAATATGTGCACTGCCCCAAATTCAATTATCTACCTATCTATAACATTTGTTTTCTGTTTTGAATTTTCCAAATGCATTTCAAATTTGAATTCAAACAATTCATTTGTAATTTGATAAAATCCATAACTAATTTATACTAAATCCAAATAATGCAAATAAAATATGTTTTCCATGCTATTTCAAACCACCTATTCAAATATAAATTTTGTTTCATGGTTTGAATAATTAAACTTGCTTAAATAATCTAAACCTTGTTTAAATCATTTAAATTTGCTAAATTCATAACTTGCTCAAATTAAATTATTTTTGAACATGTAAAATATGTTTTCAAACTAGAAAAGTATAAACTTTTCTAATATGAACTTGAATTTATGTTTGGAACAAATAAAATTCAAATAATTTTCAAACTTGTTTTAGATTCATTTAAAACTTGTTTAATCCTGTTTAAGTCATAATAAATTCATCCTAACTCCTTTTTCAATATTTGAAACATGTAATCCAACTAAAATTTTGTATTCTTTTCAAATATGAATTTTGTTATTTATTTTGCACAATTTAAATTGGTGAAAACAACAACTATTTGGGTAATCCCTTTAAGGAACCAAAAAATTCCCTAACTTAATACATAAATTTCTAAATTGGTAAACCTTATTTCCAATTGGTTCTATTGTTGTTATTTTGTTGTTTTCCTCATCCATGCATCATACTAATCCACTTTCACCTGTTGGTTAATTGGAAAACAATTGTTTCAACCAAAATTCATGGGCTTTTCATATGCAACTCAAAATTGCATGTGGGTCCATTTAATCATGTATTGTTTCCCATGTCAACTATTTTATTTTGATGCATCAGTTAAATTGACATGCATCATCCCATGATTGTGCACTATGCCATGATATTGATTTTTTATATTTCTGCATTGTTTGTTTGCTTCTTCTCGGATAGACGACGACGTTGAGACAGACGATACTTACGACACCCCTTCTGAGGATCTAGCTCAGTACCAGGCTGCTGAGTTTGCAGGCAAGATATCACTCACATGAACCACTGTGTTCCTCTCAACATTGGTTACCGATACTTTCCGTTGCCTATTTATGCTAGCCATATGTATCGTTGCTTCTGTTACGAACCTATCACATGAATCCCTTAACCCTGATATTGCCTCACCTCCACTCCTACAACCCCATTGTTTGAGCCAGTGTCTTACTAGCATGCTTAGGTTGTTTTGCTCGAGTCTGTTACCCGTTACTTTCTGATTACTATATTCTATTATGTTCTGGGGGCTCGATGTTAATCAATCAACCTGTTAATAATAATATGCTGATAAGGCACCGGCAGGAGGCCCTGTGTGGTTTTTAGGCCTGCTAGTGTCGACCCTAATAGGAAAAGGGTCTTGTCTACTGATCCATGATGAGCGCACTATCCGCATGTGGGAAGCGTGTATGGGCGCCCCCCTCAATTTTATTCGATTCGCATCTCGTCCAAATCGCCTCATTTAGTTCGAGTTTTCCATTTGCCGCATGCATGTTTTTGCGAGCCCAGCGCAGGGTGGAACTTTTGTAGTCGGCATATAGGGGGACACGTTCTTAGAGGGCTATGAGGGCCCCCTTTCTTCGGGGCTCGATTAGCCGTGCGCCCAAGGTGCTTTGGGCTTGATGCGAAGAAGAGTTGAGTTGTGTTGAGTGCCCCGCTTGGTGGGAGGCATCCCATCTAGCGGGTTATTCTTACGTGTACGGCCAAATTGGTGCACCCCTGTAGGGATAAATCTTCTCGAGAAGCCGTGTTTTCCGCGGTTATGGTTAACTTGGTGAAAGTACTGGCTAACAAGTACTCAGAACAACTTACACCTAACTATTGATAATTTGACTAGTAATAGACTTATTGACCCAACAACTTGATCCATTATTCATTAATCCAACTGTGTGAGTTATCCTCGGATTGCTTCTTTGGATAAGGGGCGAGATCCAGGATGGGTTTGTTTGGTGGTTAGTTATAGTTGGTTACGATACGCTATCTTATCCCCTTTCTGATACCCGGGAGTTGTAGAATGTTCTGTAGTTGGTTAGTGCAGCCAGTTGCAGCATCTTTTATATCCCTTTCTTCCGTTGAACCCAAGGCATCTGTGCTTGGTGTTGACGGGCTACACTTTGGTGAACTGTGAGTCTTGCTTGCCAGTACGTTTATGTACTTACCCCTTTGGGGCTGTGGTTTCCGCAGACTACGCTTACGAGGATCCCAGTGACGGCTACTACGTGGAGTTTGACGAGGCTGCTGACGACTAGGTAGCGGACCCGGGCAGGATCCGAGACTACGTGGATGGGCTCCGTCTTTCTTTCAGTTCCCGGCTTCTTAAGCCTATTTGGATTTGTCTGTACTCAGACCCTTTGAATGCTTCCGCTGAGATGTAATGATGTTATGTTGGGACATGTGTCCTCTGGATGATTGTATTTGCTATCTCTGCTCTAGTGAGAGCTATTTGCAACTTATTTCCATCTTTTGTGTCTTAGAGATATGTTGTGTTATCATTTCGTTTAATGCCGTTGACGTACCATGTGTGTATGGTATGAAGTACGTCAATGGTAGTATCCTGATTTCTATGGGATAGTTTACGTCGACGCTGAACAGATAGGGGTTGGTTGTCACACATACGTGTGTTGGCCTACTCATAAGAGGACGCGGGTGCCGGTAAGCCCCGTAATCCAATCTACTACTGTTCAACGGAACGGCGAGTATCCTTTAGAAGTCCGGGTGCGACAAAGATGCCAAGTGCTAGTTCCCTGTTTTCTGCTATTTTTTATTTCAGAAAAGTTGTTCTGGAAATATTCTCGGAATTGGACCCCACAAAGACCGAAGTGTCTATTTTCCCTGGAAGCATCCAGAAGACCGAAGAGGAGACAAAGAGGGGCACCAGGGGGGCCACACCATGGGGTGGCGCGCCCCCCTTGGCCGCACCAGGGGGTGGTGTGGGGCCCCCAGGGCTCCACCGCCTCTGCCCTTTCGCCTATTTATTCCCCCGGATGGAAAACCCTAGATACCTGATAAAAATCCCAGAAAAGTTCCGCAGCCACCGTCGTCGTCAACCCTAGATCAGGGGGGTTCTGAAGCTGTCTTCGGCACCCTGCCGGAGAGGAAATCATCACCGGAGGTCTCTACATCACCATGCCTGCCTCCGGAGTGATGCGTGAGTAGTTCATCCTTGGACTACGGGTCCATAGCAGTAGCTAGATGGTTGTCTTCTCCTCATATGCCTCCATGTTTAGATCTCGTGAGCTGCCTAACATGATCGAGATTGATCTTATGTAACTCTATGTGCTGTGTTTTCTAGGATCCGGTGAATATTGAACTTATGCCAAGTTGATTATAGTCTTTATTGCATGTAACACCTGGGGTGTTACCCCTTAGTAGTTTGGTTGTTTCTTTTTGCATTGCAATCACCTGCATCACATGAGCATTGCATCCTGTTCACAAAAACAACTCAAATTTCAAACCAAATTAAACTTTCCAACATTGTCCCAATTTTCCAATTTAAAAATTGCAAACTAAAACAACTCAATTGTTTCCATGGTTTTGAAGTTGAGTTATTTAAATTTGCTTGTTAATAAAATCCCTTTTTATCAACACACTAATGACCAATTCAAATTCAAATCAAATCAATCCTACTTGGCCTATTTCAAATGTGGGTTTACAAATTAAAATCTTGTAAACAAATTAAATTCAATAATTTTCATAATTGCTTGAGCTTATTAAATAAAATTTGTTTATTTCCAAAATTCCAAACCAAACCCTATTTGAAAGTCACCTAACAATTTAATATCAAATTAATAATTCCAATGGTTGAAAACAAGTAACATACCTTGTTATTTTGCTGTTTTGTTAATCAATAAAAATATTTTATAAAATTTAAAAACCCCAAACCCTATTTGAGAAAAATTCAACTAACACCTATAAATCAAATTAAACTTTCAAACTTGTGAAACTAAGGTTAACATTTGCTTTAATTTCTGTTTTGTAAATTAATACAAATTTCATAAAAGAAAACCCTAACACTTTTCTATCTCTCTCTCCCTTTCACTTTACAAAAAAAAAAGGAGAAAAGGAAAAAAAATCAAGAGAAGGAGAGAGGCCAGCCCCATCCCTTTTTTCCTTTTCCCCAACCCACCTAGTGGCCCAAGCCCACTTTCCCTCTCTGGCCCGATACCGTTTCGTCGAGGGCATCTTCCTCCTTTCTTTCGTCAGCAATGGTACGACCCTCCTCTGCACCGTATGATCTCCCCCTCCTCCATCGGATTCACTGCCGTACCGAGCTCCTCTCTCCATAAAACCTTCCCCCCACTGATTGCCCTAGCCCTAGCCCCCTCCATCTCGAGCCACCGCCGCCGTCCTCTCTACCTACCCCGATTTCCTTCTGTTTCTGAAACTCTGAATCTACACCTCAACAGTGAGCTCGCCGTCAGACCCCCGCCGCCGTCCCGCCACCACGATCCTCCTCAAGACAAGCCCTCTACGGGAATGGATTCGCGGTGCTTCCAGCTACCTCCCTGCATCCTCGCCGGGTGCTGGGAACAGCCGTGGAGGCCGCGCCGTCGCCGGAATCCCCCCCCCCCGCCGTCGCTGCACTCCAACAGCATCGCTTCCTCGACAACCATCGAGGTGAGCCCTCTGCTCCTCCTTCCCCTCTCCCTCTGCTCACTGCTGGCGTGCGTAAATTCCAGCGCTTGTCCACTGCCTCCGTTCTCCCGGGATCACCGTCAGGTGCAGGTGCTCGTCGGAGCAGCCGCGGGTGTTTCTCTGTCAGTCGAGGAAACCTTCGTTCGTTTATTTCAGTTAACCGCCGTGGCCACCATATCTTCAGTCCGCCTCCTGTTGTATCACAACCGTGACAATAGCGTAGTTGTTGCGTTTCCTTGCGCACAGCGAGGCGACCTGGGTTCGAATCCCCGATCGGGCAACGCCCCAAAACTTTTATTTCTGCTGCGCCGCGCCCAGGCCCCACCCGTCATACACCCCCACAGCCCCGTCAGATTCCACCCGCGCCCCGTGGCGCCTGCGTGGCCCCCTGGCCCATCTGTCGGCCAGCGTGGGGGTTAGTCCCCACGGTGAAGAAATCCCAGCCCTATTTTCTTTTCCAAAGAAAAATGCCTTAAACTCAAAAAACTTGTAAAAATCATATCCTTCTCATTTTGAATCAGTTTGTAACAAACAAAATATGTATCCCAATCAAAATTTCATGAACTTTTCAAATATAACATTTGTTTCTGTTTTTGCACATTTCAAATTGTTTCAAATTTCAAATTCAAACAAATCCTCTTAATTTTGGTTAATTCCATAAATAATTCATACTTAATTCAAATAACCCAAATAAAATATGTTTTTCAGTCCAAATTCAATGTACTTTCTGTTTATCAACTTTGTTTTGCAATTTGGACCATTAAAATTAATGTTATTTAATAATTCTTAAAAATGACAAACTAAATGGCATAATTAATAACTTTCAAATGGTTCCTCCAAATTAAATACTCAAAACATGAAATCCATCCAAAATTACATGCCACACTTGAATATCAACTTTGTTTTCTGGTTTGAAACAATTAAATTGAATAATTGTTCCACCTCTTACTTAATGCATTTTAAATTTGTAATCTGCTTAACTAAATCGTTTAAAATTGTTTCTCAACCAATAAAGTATGTTTTCCAATCAGATTCATGTCATTAACATGTTCATGCCATTCATATCTCTGTTTGCATCCTATCTTGTGCATTTTAGGTTCTGTTATGCATGTTCATCTATATGACAACATATGGAATATGTGGGCTAATTAATTCCAACTGTTGCCCCATTCCATTTAAATTGCCTAACTCATCTACCTTGTTGTTTTCCATGCTAAACAACATTTAACTTGATGGTTAGATAAACAACTTGAACCAATTCCTATTTCTCCGGACTCCGGTTCCGATTAAATTGCTTAAGTTGTTTCCTCTCATGCATCTTGCCATGTCATGCATATAAAATAGGATCATGCTGGATCTCTTGCCGTAGAAGTAATTGTTGCATCCGGTGTTTGTTCGAGGTCCATTGCTTCTTCCCGGATAGGACGTTGAGATGATGTGAGCAACGACAAGTGCTGCGGATATAGCTCTACTTGCTGGATCTCAGGCAAGTATACTCACTTGCTGCCAAAAGGCTGCCTTTCATCACTTGTTACCGATTCTTTCCGTTGTTCTTATTCTAGCCTGTTGATTCGATGCTTGTGTCCCGATCCTATTATATGTTTACCTTGCAGCCATGATATAGCCTTCCTTCCACTTCCTATTAACTGTTGTTTGTTTACCTTGTTGGCCCTCGTGTCGTAGTTGCATGCTTAGTGTTGTTTGCGCTCAAGTCTTGTTGTCCGTCTTAGCACCTGTTTAGTTGATAGCTGGGTTTCAATTCAATCAACAACATGTTAATGTTTTGGGGTAATAATAATTTGATGTTAAGGCACCGGCAGGAGGCCCGGGTTAGGGTTTTGAAGCCTGCTAGTGTCGACCCTAATTAGGAAAAGGGTCTTGTCTACTGATCCATGATGAGCGTGCTCACCGCATCCGGGTGGTAGTATGGGACCCCCCTCGACTTAGACCTGATCTGCAGCTTGTCCGAAGAGCCACCCTTAGTTCGGGTGTTCCATTTGCTCCTTTGCATAATGGGTTGATCCCCCATGGTTACTGTGATGATGATGATGATGCATATAGGACGAGGCCTGTAGTGCCGGGGTGTTGCGTCCTGCGGGAGTTTTGCACACCTGCGCTGAGTATTCGGCTGCGTGGCTGGGACCTTATAGCTCCGTGGCTCCTAGGATGGGTTGTAGAGATGGTTTGGGTCGTGTCGAGCCAACCTGAGTTTTAGTTGGTGGATCGAGTGTGTTCGGGTACTGGAGCACACCCTGCAGGGATAAATCTTCTCGAGAAGCCGTGTTGTCCGCGGTTATGTGACGACTTGGTGAAAGTACTGGCTAACAAGTACTCAGACAACTTACACCTAATGATAATAACTTGACTAGTAATATAGATTACCTCCACCATATAAATGATGTCACCCTAATCAACAGTGTGAGTTATCCTTGGGTTGCTTCCTTAGTAGGGGGTAACATTGGATGGGTTTGTTTGAGGTTAGTCTGTAGTTGGTTACGATACGCTATCTTATCCCCCTCTTTTAGCCGGATGTTGTAGTGTGTTTCTGTAGTTGGTTAGTGCAGCCCGCTGCCGCTTATTTGAAATAATCCCTTCCTTTCCGTTGAACCCAAAGTATTTGTATCTTGTGATGACTGGCTATGCCGGTATCTTGTGAGTATGGTTTATCCACTTGCCAGTACTTAACCGTACTGACCCACGAATCCTTTTTCGTGGCTGCATATTCAACATTGCAGTCAACAGGTTTGAAGTCTGACGACGTTAGCTTGGGAATCCCTCCGGTTTGGCCTGGGCAGGGATTGGACGCTCTCGGTTATCTTCAGGACTCTTAGTCCAATTTGTATCTTGTCCGTAGTCGGACACTATGTTGTTTCTTCCGCTGTTATTTGGATCTTTGTATTGTATCAGTTGTATCCCTGGCTCGTTTGAGTCTTCTTGTATACATCTTTTCTGTTGTTGTTGTGGATTATTCGTGAACTGTTGTAATGTTATCACAAGTGGCAACCTGGAATCGGTTATTACGTGGATTTTGGCGGAATGCTGAAATCTGCATAGTGCCCGATCCTGGGGCGTCACATTGCATATGTTATTTGTGATCTTGCATGCTTTCCGTTGCTAGTGGTTGCTCTGGCCAAGTAGTTGCTAGTGACTCCAAGAGCTTTTCGCCTGTGCTCGAGTGACAGAAATGTGACGGGGGAGGATGTGATGTTGCCACTAGGCAGATAACAGCGGTGAGATTGCCCGCGTGTACAATCATTGCTTACATTACACACATTGTTTAATGCAGTTATCTGTTGCTTGCAACTTAATTCCTAAGGTGGTTCGGATGATAACCTGAGGGTGGATTATTAGTCATAGATGCAGTTGGATTACGGTCTATGTATATTGTTGTAATTCCAGCACTAAATATCATAGTAGTCATCATATCATGAATGTGCACTACGGTGCAACCTTTATTTGTCAATTGCCCAGCTGTAATTTGTTCACCCAACATGCTATCTTTTATGGAGAGACACCACTAGTGAACCTATGAACCCCGGTCCATTTTCTTACACTGTTAACCAAACCACCACAATTTCCTGCTTTCTTTACTTACTGCAATCATACATCATTTTCCACACTATACGTCTAATCTTTGTTTTCAGCAAGACCGGTGAGATTGACAACCTAACTGTACCGTTGGGATAAAGTATTTTGGTTGTGTTGTGTGCAGGTTCCACGTTGTTGCTGACACCGGTGAGCCATCACCACCGTCAGTGGCATCAACCTTCCGAAGGTCCTCTTTCTCCTACTGGATTGATAACCTTGGTTCTTAACTGAGGGGAAAACTCCTGCCGCTGTGCTCATCACACCCTCCTCTTGGGGTATCCCAACGAGTGCAAGATCTGCACCATCAAGGACTTTTTCTGGCGCTGTTGCCAGGGAGAAGGAAGTCTTCTGGCAAGGGGAGTCTCTCACTCTCAACCTCTTTATTCTGTTTATTGTCTTGTTTTTATTTTTGTCTTGTTTTGCTTCTCTTTATCAAAACACAAAAAAATTAGTTCTTATTCTAGTTGTTATTTTTGTCACTACTTTATTATTTTTCATCATGTTGTTCCCTAAGTTTACCTTGAAAGATTTGCCAGTAGGAAGGGGTTATATACTTGGAAAGGACACTATCAAAGAATTCTTTGATCATGTTAGTAAGCATGATAACTTTGAGGAAAAGTCCATAGTAGAACTTGCTCCCAATTACGAGATTGTTGTAACTTCTTTAGTTCACATGCTAGAAGCTAGGTTTGTTAACCTCCATCCCATATTACAACATATTTTACTCAACTTGAATAACATTGAAGATGTTGAGAAAAGAAACTTCATCTTAGAAACTATGCTTAAAGAATTTGGAGATGTTCCTATAGAAGTTAGAAAAGTCTTTGATCGATTCAATATGCTTGGCTCATGTGTAGACATTGTTTGTGCTCTAGAAAAAACTGAATCTAGTAATGAAAACGAGGATAAAATACCAATCCCCTTTAAATTGGTGGCACTGCACGAAGCCTAAGAAAAGAATTTTGATTGGATTATTCCTGAGAATTTATTTGATGAAGATAGTAAGCATAAAAGTATTAAGAGAGGAGCCTCTGAAACTCACTTAGATAAAATACAATGCATTATTAAAGAATTGCCAAATCTTGATTTGAATGCTTCACTTTAAAATACTTGAGTTGTTTCTTTGCCTAGCTGAAAGGCGTTAAAGAAAAGCGCTACCGGGAGACAACCCGTTTTATTTCTCTGTTTTCAACCCGTTTTCCTTTGTTTTCTTTGCACCTGGGTGTTGTCTATTTCCTTAGCAACCCCTCTGTATATTTTATTTTGAATTTTTGTTGAGCCAAGTAAAGCCTCTAGTGGAAAGATGAAGCTATATTTCGGATTTCTGCGCAGTAAACAGATTTATGCTGTCCACTGTTTATTCCGTTAAAAATCACAGAAAATTCAAAATGACCTGAGTTTTTTTGTGAGTAATTCTGAGCTGTATACGCAACTTTTCTTAGTTGACCACTTTTTGATTTGAGCAATAGAAGCTTTTCGAAAGAAATCATCTTTACCTGCTGTCCTGTTTTGACAGTTTTCTGCCAATAATTGCATTTGCATCTTAATCGCTTTCTTTTAGTATTATTTTGAGAAAAAGAGTTTTAAAAGAAGTTGTGACAGTATCTAATGTGTTTTTGATTTATATACATCTGTTGAAACTGAACCATGTGAATTTATTATTTCGATTGCACTAACGTTGCTAATGAAGATTGTGAGAAGTTTGGTGTGAAGGAAGTTTTCAAGGGTCAAGAGAAGAGGATGATATGATGTGATCAAGAAGAGTGAAAAGACTAAGCTTGGGGATGCCCCGGTGGTACATCCTAGAAAATTCCAAGAAGACTCAAGCGTCTAAGCTTGGGGATGCTCAAGGCATCCCCTTCTTCATCGACAAATTATCAGGTCACTTCTAGTGAAACTATATTTTTATTCGGTCACATCTTATGTGCTTTACATGGAGCGTCTTTTATTTTTGCCTTCATTTTGTTTTTATTTTTTGCAATAAGCTTGGTTGGACTCCAGCATTATTTTATTTGAGAGTGACACGCTCCGCTTTTTCATGGGAATACTTTGTATTCTTAATCTCTGTCTGGCTGCTGCATTTATTTAGCTCTTGTTTTGCATGCATCTCTTATTAGAGTTGTTAGTTTAGTAGTGTTATGTCAGTACTCTCATGTTTGCTTGCTGTATCATTTAGCATATTTTTGTTAAAACATATCTTGTATGGTGCTTGTTGGGAGAAGAAACTGATGTTTAAAGTAGAATTTTTATTGGTGCAAGTAGAAAATCGTATAGACTGTTGCTAGAACTTTTTTATGCCATGCTAAATTTTATTTTAGTTCTAAATCCTTGTTATGTTGAGTAGCATGAATAGACTCAAATAGCTGAGAGTGTTTAATATGTCATTGAAAGATTCATGAGTTGTTCTTGTCATAAGGAAGCATAAATTTATGGTATTCTCTTTCGAATGTTTTATTTGGTTGACTTGGCGCATGCTCACACCATGTTTATGACTATGAACCAGTAACGAATAGCCTCCATGACCACTTAGTTTTTGAACTATGATACCGCTTATGCTTTAATTAAGGATGCTTATATCGCTATGCATGATTATGGCTCTTATGCTCTCTTGATTTGTCGCTCCCAGTCTTTTGCTAGCCTCCACCTGTACTGAGTATGAGCTCTACTCGTGCATCCAACTCCCCTAAACCAAAGTTTTTCCCATTGTGTCCACCATACCTACCTACATGTGGTATTTAACTGCCACTCCAAGTAAATTGCTCATGTGTTACCTTTAAAACTTTCAAAATTACTCCTGATTTATGTTCCTGTTTTTGCTCATGAGGACGTCAATAGAGAATCTTTATCTCAGTTGTTGATTGGATTTCACACCCTGGACTAGTGGCTTCATCCGCTTATCCAAATGATAGAAGAGCTGGCAGCGGGGTGCCTAGCCCCAAATTAATACACACAAAATCTCTTCACTATTTCCCCCCTGATTTATCAGTCAAAGCATAATTGTGTAAACAAAAGAGAAAGAGGGATGGCCTTCTACCCAGATGCGTCCTTCACATGGGAGCCGCTCTTGTGAATCCAGTTGGCTTGTGACGTACTGTATTTTCTGTTTACCATTCGTTGACATTAGCATACATCTCCCAAAAAATTTACACTCCTCCACGGTATGTGATTGTTGGCAGGCACCCGAGGATTCAGTTAGCCATGGTTTGTGAAAGATGGATGGGAGGAGTGTCAAACTTTTAATACCTCTGTTTAATAAAATAAAAAGCTCTAGCACATGAGTGATCCCTACTTCCCTTTGCGAAGGGCCTTTCTTTTACTTTTATGTTGAGTCTCCATCTTCTAACTTTATGCACAGTTGAGAGAGAATTTTTGCCATTCTTAGTTCTATGTGCATTGTCCCATAAACATCAATAATTACTTCATGATGTGATATTATTTGTTCTAAAATTATTTGCTCTAGTCTTCCTCATGAACTTTGAAGGTGTCCTGGCATTTATGTTTTGCCCCACTCTTAAGGACTAGCGAAATATCACTTTGCCATGCTTTCTCTATACCTGAAACAAGCGTTTATCTTTCTTTACATTATTATTCGTGATCCTTTATTTGAGATACTCTTCATGATGAAAAGTGATTGCTTTGCTTTATTATTAAAGTTCTGTTTATCATGTTTGTGTTTGAAGTTATATGATCTCAGCTTGCATATGCCTTTACATTTTTATGATCAAGATTATGTTAGTAGCATGTCACCTCAGAAATTCTTGTTCTATCGTTTACCTACTCGAGGACGAGTAGGAACTAAGCTTGGGGATGCTTGATACGTCTCCAACGTATCTATAATTTCTGATGCTCCATGATAATATTATGCCAATTGCTACATGTTTTCTCCCTTCTTTATAGCATTTTTACACGTTTTTCGAGACTAACCTATTAACAAGATGCCAAGTGCCAGTTCCCTGTTTTCTGCTGTTTTTTATTTCAGAAAAGTTGTTCTGGAAATATTCTCGGAATTGGACCCCACAAAGCCCGAAGTGCCTATTTTCCTCGGAAGCATCCAGAAGACCGAACAGGAGATGAAGAGGGGCACCAAGGGGCCCACACCATGGGGTGGTGCCCCCCTTGGCCGCGCCAGGGGGTGGCGTGGGGCCCCTAGGGCTCCACCGCCTATGCCCTTTCGCCTATTTATTCCCCCGGATGGAAAACCCTAGATACCTGATAAAAAATCCCCGAAAAGTTCCGCAGCCGCCGTCATCGTCAACCCTAGATCAGGGGGTTCTGAAGCTATCTCCGGCACCCTGTTGGAGAGGAAATCATCACCGGATGCTTCTACATCACCATGCCTGCCTCCGGAGTGATGCGTGAGTAGTTCATCCTTGGACTACGGGTCCATAGCAGTAGCTAGATGGTTGTCTTCTCCTCATATGCCTCCATGTTTAGATCTCGTGAGCTTCCTAACATGATCGAGATCGATCTTATGTAATTCTATGTGTTGTGTTTGCTGGGATCCGATGAATATTGAACTTATGCCAAGTTGATTATAGTCTTTATTGCATATGTTATTTGTGATCTTGCATGCTTTCCGTTGCTAGTGGTTGCTGTGGCCAAGTAGTTGCTAGTGACTCCAAGAGGGGGTATTTATGCTCGATAGTGGGTTCATGCCTCCTTTTCGCCCGTGCTAGAGTGACAGAAACGTGACGGGGGAGGATGTGGTGTTGCCACTAGGGAGAAAACAGCGGTGAGAGTGCGCGCGTGTACAATCATTGCTTACATTACACACATTGTTTAATGAGTTATCTGTTGCTTGCAACTTAATACCTAAGGGGGTTCGGATGATAACCTGAGGGTGGATTATTAGTCATAGATGCAGTTGGATTACGGTCTATGTATATTGTTGTAATGCCCACACTAAATATCATAATAGTCATCATGTCATGAATGTGCACTATGGTGCAACCTTTATTTGTCAATTGCCCAGCTGTAATTTGTTCACCCAGCATGCTATATTTTATGGAGAGACACCACTAGTGAACCTATGAACCCCGGTCCATTTTCTTACACTGTTAACCAAACCACCACAATTTCCTGCTTTCTTTACTTACTGCAAGCATACACCATTTTCCACACTATACGTCTAATCTTTGTTTTCAGCAAGACCGGTGAGATCGACAACCTCACTGTACCGTTGGGACAAAGTTTTTTGGTTGTGTTGTGTGCAGGTTCCACGTTGTTGTTGACACCGGTGAGCCATCACCAACGTCAGTGGCATCAACCTTCTGAAGGTCCTCTTTCTCCTACTGGATTGATAACCTTGGTTCTTAACTAAGGGGAAAACTCCTACCGTTGTGCTCATCACACCCTCCTCTTGGGGTATCCCAACGAGTGCAAGATCTGCACCATCAATTGCAGCTGGAACTGGTCGAGATGAAGAGGCAGAAGGAGGAGGCCGAGAAGGCCAAGTCCGAGCTGGAGAAAGACGCTGCTGCCGAGAAGGCCCGCCAAGATGTGGAGATCAAGGACCTCAAGGACCGGAACACCGATCTCGAGTCCATGGTGAGCTCTTCACGCACCCTGCTAGACAAGTGCCACTCGGACGCCGATAGGTGTCTCTCCAGGCTCTCTGCACTCAATCTGGAGCTAAAAAGTAAGCCTCATCCTTCCTCTGTCTCCTCTAACTCTTGATTCTAACTGCCGAACTCATCTTGACTTATCCCGGACAACCTATCTCACAGGAGCGTTCCCCGACCTGGAAGCCAGCACCGTGCAGGCCGTTGAGAAAACCAAGAAGAGAAGAGAAGAGGTTGGGTATGTCGTCTTGGAGGACGACAGTATTGAAGATCATGTTGAGTCCATCAAAGCCCGAGTTATGCCCTTCGTGTCCGTCGGAGCCAGCCTGCTTTCAAGCGCGCTCCGGGTCTAACAGTACTTCTGGCCGGGTCAAGAGCACCCTAAGACAATTGATGAACTGGCCAAGTGCCTGGATCAGCTCAAGGCCCGCCTCAAGGAGTGGCGCGCTTCTGCAGCTCGGGCTGGCGCACGCGAGACAATGCAATTTGTCTTGTCCTGGTACGATTCTATCAATCTCAATGCCTTCAAGACCATGCAGACCAAGTCCAAATGGTCCACAGAAGAAGATCTAGTCCGGGCTCGCCAGGAAACCGTGTACAAGCTTGCCTCCTATGCCGACACCAAGGAGTTCGACGATGGTCCCACCGAGCCCAACACCGAGGATGAGGACGAGGGCGAGGAGGGAGACGACATCGAAGAAGAAGTTGAGGATGATGATGACTCCGAGAAGGTCGATGAGGTGATCGAGGCCGAGAACGACCCGGCCAGAATCACCGAGACGACCACCACTCCAGCCACCGAGATCGCCACCACCGAGACGGTCACCTCCGAGCTCGCCGCCGAGTCGGTCGCCTCTGAGCCTGCCACCAAGACGATCGCCTCCGAGTCCCGCTGCCGAGTCCAGCAACCCGGCGGGGACCGACACGGACTCTACTCCTCTGGCCGTGGCCTAAACCTTTATCAAATACTTTTTAAATTTATCAGATCCCGGTATGCCGGTGCAGTTGTAAGAAATACGTTTATCTTTTGCCACTCTGTTTTAACTAAGCTTGCGCAAGACTGGCTGAATGCTGGATTGCCTTAATTCGAGTCCCCTGAGTTCTTTTCTTATCCACCCGGCTTTTTTGTTCTCTGCTCTTGCCTACCACTTGTGGTTTTTTGATAGTCGAGTCACGAGATTTTGAAAAGCAAGTTTATAATATTCACAACTCTAAGATAGGAATTAAAACTGCCCAGCACTTAGCCGAAAAACGAAAGAAATAACCACTTATGTCGGTTGACTAACTCTTTCTTTCCTTAGTAGTTTTTCATGTGATCATTGACCCTTGGCTTGTTCTCTCGCTTGCCATGAAGTCGGGTTTTGGACAACAACAAAGTCGGAGAGTTGGCCCTTAGGTTTAAGCACACTACTGAACTTACACATGAAATTCCGAGATGATTAACCGACACAGTGAAGTAAAAAGCAACTACACAGAACAAGTTAGGCACAGGCAGTCCCCGAGTTCCTTCTCGGGGTGCCGACATAGATTCAACTTGGTAAGGAGATATATACAATTCATTTTCAGGAGTGAAAACGACGGAGTAGAGCTACATTCCAGGGGCGCTTAGTTTCCTCTCCGGACTAGTCCATCCTGTTCTTCCGTGGTTCCTGTGCATCAATGAGATAGTATGCATCATTGTGTAGAGCCTTGCTCACAATGAATGGCCCTTCCCATGGAGAGGAAAATTTGAGCATTCCGGTTGTGCGTAGCACCAGCCTAAGCACTAAATCTCCTTTTCGGAATACCCTTGGGCTTATTTTCCGGCTATGATAGCATCTCAGATTCTGTTGATATACATCTGATCTCGACAGAGTTAATTCTCTTGCTTCTTCTAGCAAATCAACATCATGTTCTCGGGCTTCTCTTGCCTCTGCCTCTATATAGAGGGTCACTCTCGGTGAGTCATGCTCAATTTCGGTGGGCAAAACGGCCTCTGATCCATATACCAGGAAGAATGGTGTGCATCCGGTAGACCGGTTGGGGTAGTCCTTAGACTCCACAACACCGCTGGTAGCTCATCCAGCAAACAACCCGGGCTTCGCTATAATGGCTCAATCAATCGAGGCTTTAATCCGGATAGGACCATGCCATTGGCTCTTTCTACTTGCCCATTTGATTCCGGATGCGCGACTGACGCAATGTCTAGTCGGATCCTCTTATCCTTGCAGAACCGAGCAAAAGCTCCCTCAGAAAAATTTGTTCCATTATCCGAGATGATCCCATGCGGGTAGCCATATCTCAAGATAATATCCTTCAGAAAGGTCACAGCTGTGTGCCCATCACATTTCCGGGTTGGCTTCACCTCGATCCACTTGGTAAACTTGTCAACCATAACCAGAATGTGAGTCATGTTGCCCCGAACTGGCTTGAAGGGACCCACCATGTCCAAGCACCATAATGCAAATGGCCAAGTGATAGGAATAGTCTTGAGCTCGGAAGCAGGCATATGGATTTTGGTAGCATATCTCTGGCACCCATTGCACTTTCTTACTAGATCTTCTGCTTGCTGCAAGGCAGTGAGCCAAAAAACCAATGCCGAAATGCTTTCTTGACCAGAGCCCGAGATGAGGCGTGGTGCCCAAATCCCCTGATGTATCTCTCGGAGAATCTCTTCTCCCTCTTCTGACTCAACACAACGCTGGAGCATGCCTGTGGTACTTCTTTTGTGTAATTCTTTGTTGATGATGGTGTAGCCTTTGGATCTTCTCTGTATCTGCCTGGCCGAGATCTCATCACTCGGTAAAGTACCATCCGCCAAATAAGACATTATGGGCTGGGCCCAACTCGGTATCGGCCGAGTAGGAAACATGGTCTCATCAACCTCCATTGGATCAGCCGACATGACCTGCTCCGAGATAGGAACGAGTCCCCGAGTCCCCGGGTTCTGCAAGGCAGTCTCCGAGATGAAGGAGGCAGTCCCTGAGTTCTCCATGTTGTCCCCACATCAATCTCCATTGGAGCAGCTTCTGATTTTGGCCTATCCAGGACAAAGATTGAATCTGACTCGGGTTATGGCTTGATAGACGACTTCCTGAGATGCTCCGAAGCAATTCATGCCGGGATGGACTGCCGAGACGAACCCAACTTGGATAGAGCATCAGCAGCATCATTTTTCGGCTCGGTGGATATGGTGGAACTCACATCCTTCAAAGAATCCCGAGATGTTCTAGACAAGGAACCGATACGATGCCATGTTGGAATCCAACGCGTCCCAAGTCCCAGACGCCTGCTGAACCACTAAGTCCGAGTCACCATATCATATTACTCGGTGAACACCAATTTCCTTGGCCACTTTCAGTCCATGGACTAAGGCCTCATACTCGGCCACATTGTTGGATGCTGCAAAATGGATCTGCAGGACATACTTGAGTTGATCATGCTTGGGTGAGGTGAGCACAACACCAGCGCCGAGACATTCTTTCACCTTGGAGCCATCGAAATGCATTCGCCAGTAATTTGTTTCTAGCAGCGGAGGCTCATACGGCATTTCGGCCCAATCAACAAAGAAATCCGCCAGGGCTTGAGATTTTATGGCTTCTCTTCTCGCGTACATCGGGGTGTAAGCAGCTAGCTCTATCGCCCATTTGGCTACTCGACCACTTGCATCCTTGTTGCCCGTGATCTCCGAGATGGGGGCAGTACTCACCACTATAATCGGATGCTCTTGGAAATAGTGCTTGAGATTTTTGGCAGCCATATAGACTCCATATGTCATCTTCTGATAGTGTGGGTAATTTTGCTTCGAGTTGTAGATCACCTCGCTTAGATAATATACCGGCCTCTGCACCGATTTACCTTCCTCTTCTCGATCCACTACCACCACCACACTAACAACTCGGTTGGTAGCTACAATATAGAGCAACATGGGCTCCTTAGGCAGAGGAGACGCCAGAATTGGAGTTGTACCCAACATGGTCTTGAGATCTCGGAAAGGCACATCGTCTTGCGGTGTCCAGACAAATTTGTCACTTTTCTTCATCAGCTCGTACAGAGGTAAAGCCTTCTCGCCCATTCTCCCAATGAACCGACTATGGAAGCCAGGCAGCCAGTGAATCTCTGCACGTCCTTCAATGATCTCGGAAGATACATGCTTTCGATTGCTTTTATCTTGGAGGGGTTAGCCTCGATACCTCGGCTGGACACGAGGAAACCGAGTAACTTTCCTGCCGGGACACCAAAGGTGCAATTGGTCAGGGTCAGCTTCATCCGGTACTTCCACAGATTCGCGAATGTTTCTCGGATATCTTCTAGGAGTGTGTGTTTCTCCTTGGTCTTGATGATTACGTCGTCCACATATACCTACACATTTTTTACCAATTTTATCGTGCAACCTTTTTGCATGCATCTCTGGTATGTGGCTCTAGAATTTCTCAAACCAAAACACACGACACGATAGCAATAAGCCCCGTATGGGGTAATAACGGCAGTCTTTATTTGATCAGCCGGGTTCAGAGGAATCTGGTGATAACCAGAATAAGCATCTATGAAGGATAACAGCTCACACCCGGCCGTGGAGTCGATCACTTGATCTATCCGGGGCAACGGGAATGGATCTTTCGAACATGCCTTGTTCAGGTCGGTGTAGTCCACACACATGCGCCACACCACAGCAACCATTGGGTCATCTTTCTTCTTCTCCACCATGACCGGGTTAGCCAACCAGTCCGGGTGCAACACCTCCATGATAAATCCACTTGCTAGCAGCCTTGTGATCTCGTCACCAATGGATTTCCTTCTCTCGGCAGCAAAGCACCGCAGAGTCTGCTTCACCGGCTTGGCATCCGGTCTCACATATAGAGAGTGCTCAACCAACTCCCTCGGGAGACCCGGCATGTCCTGATTAGACCATGCGAAGACATCCCGATTCTCACGGAGGAAGTGGATGAGCGCTTTCCTATTTCTCCTCCAACCCGGCACCAATGGTGGCAACACGCTCAGGTAACTCAGGGTCGATCTGCACCTTCTTGGCCTCCTGGGAGGTTTGGAAGGTGGCATTGTGCTGAGGGTTGCGCATCCTGGGCATACCGAGTTGAGTTGCTTGAGCCATGGACACCACCTCTTGTATCTTCTTCTTCTCGGCCGCAATGACCAACGACTCGTCCAGCCGAGATACATCTGCTGCACACTCCAGAGAGTGCTTGTAATCACCCGAGATGGTGATGATGCCGTTGGGACCCGAGAGCTTCATCTTCAGATAGGCTGCAGGAGTTGAGGCCATGAACTTGGACAGAGCTGGTCTGCCGAGTGGAGAATGATAGGGGCTCTAAAGATCAACCACCTCGAACTGCAAGCACTCAGTTCGGCAGTTCTCTCAGGTGCCAAAAAGCACATCAATCCAAATCTTGCCAACAGGGGCACAAGATACTCCCGGCACAGTGCAGTGGAAGGTAGTCTGACTCGGTTGCAGCATGTTCTCGGTAATACCGAGTTTCACCATTGCATCTCGGTAGAAGATGTTGATGCTACTCCCATTGTCAATCAGCACCTTGGTGAACTTCACATTGATCTCGAGCCCAATGAAGGTTGGGTCCAGCACCAAGGCATAACTCCCCGGGTTAGGCATGATCTTGGGATGGTCCGCCCGAGATCAGACGATCTCTTGCTCGCACCAGTACATGTACTCTAGCACTGCTGGCATCACTGCATTGACCTCCTTCGCGCGCCTGCGCAAGCTCTGTTTGTCATCCGGCTCGGTGGTGAACACCATATAGCTCTGGTGGTTCTCCTGGTAATCATTTCGGCCTCTGCCTGCCAGCATTGCTGTTGTAGTTGTAGTTGTTGTTGCGATTGTTGTAGTTGTAGTTGTTGCGGTTCTCGTTGTTGTTGTAGTTATTGTTGTTGGCTCTCTGAGCCGCTTGGTTCATGTTCTCGGGCCTCCTCTGGTTCTCCGCAGGCCTTGGAGCTGCTGCCCGGATGGGCAGAATGTTTTAACCCAGAGCTGGCAGAGGTGGGGGAGGAGGCAATTGGCCGAAACCTTCGCTCTTGATTCGGTCCCACCAGCTGCACTTCCTGGAGGTATGGTTAGCCGGCCTAGCTTGGATGCCGAGTGTGGTAGCTGCACGGCCCATCTATCACCATTTCAAAGGTAAACCTTTGATGTTAATCTCCGGGCTTCTTCTGGTCTGTCCACTGCTTCTTGTAGTTCTGGTACTGGTTCTGCCCATACTAGGGCCCAGTGTTCTTTTGCCTCTGGCTGCTTCCTGCATCAGGTTGATCTGGATCAACCGCGTCCACGTAGTTTGAGCCATAGAGGATATCCGGCCTGTCATCTCGCCTCTTGTTCCGGTAGTCCGGGCGGTCATTCCTCCTGGAGGGCCCGAAACCATCATTGTCGTGATGCCTTCTATTCGGCTCAACCGAGTCCAGTAAAGGTTGTGTCGGATCTTCGAGAACATACATGTCGGAGATCTTGATGGTCTCGGCCAATGTACTCGGCATCTCCCTCTGCAGCTTCTGCCAAAGCATGCTGCCATGTTGGCACCCTTGCGCAAACCAAGCAATGGCTTGGGACTCATTCACACCTTCACAGGTGTTCCTCAATGTTCTCCATCGAGTAAGATAATCTCGGTCAGTCTCCTCTTACCTCTGCTTGCACGCAGAGAGTTGTTGTGGTCGGTTCGGCCTTCGGTAGGTGCTGGTGAAGTTGCTGATGAAGCCATCCAAGAAGTCGAGCCAGCAATTGACGCTGTCTCTCGGCAGGTTGTTCAGCTAGATACGGGTTGGGCCCTCCAACATTTGAGGCACATATCTCACCGTCCACCTGCGGTTACCACCGGCAATGTGCACGGCAGTGACATAGTCATTCAACCAATCTTACGGCTTGGTGCTACCGTCATAGGTTTTTGTTTCTCTTGCCAGCTGGAACTTGGACATAGCCGGCTCATTCATGATCCGGGGACCGAAACAAAGCGGTCTCGGAGGGCCTTTCTCCTCCATCTCCTCTACCAGATACATTATGTCAAGCTTGTATCTTGCATCACTCGGCTGCAGCACTCGGAGCCCTACTGAAGCGCCGAGTGCACCTGCACCTGCACCTGCATGGTGGTCGTATCTCGGATACCCGGCTTGCTCCATTGCCGAGTAGACATCATTGTAGCGTTTTTGACGCCCCGCGCCAGGTTGGTGTTGAGCCGGGTTGGCCACAGGCTGCCGAGAAGGACCATCTCGGTTGCGGTCGTTCTCGGCTGCCTGAACTCGGTTGGTAGCATGCTCCCCTTGAGAAACATGTCCCTGCCCGGTCTGGCCATGTACATCTAACTGTTTTCTGGCGCCAGCTGGGTCGTAGACCTGGATCTGCTTGCCTTTCCCTTAGTTCACACTCCGAGCTCGCTCACCTCCACCGAGATGGGGAGAAGAAGCTTGGCCCCAAGATTTCCCACCACGAGAGTGGACAACCTGAGAAGCACCTGCACTCGTATTTGCCTTCCGGAAAGCCTCATATTGCATGCTTGCCTCAATAACAAGCTCATTAAGTCGGTCTTGCTTCCTAACATGAGCTTCACCGGTCAAATGTGGCAACTCGGCAGCAACTGCCTCAACAGCTCTAAGGTTCTTAGCAGGAGAACTATATTTGGGCCTACCAGCCGAGGTGCCACTAACAGATTTGCTAGCAGCCCTACCATCTCTAGCTATCTCGGCTCCAAGATCACGACCTCGGTTCTGCACAACACCTAACCGACTAGGGTTGTCCACAATAGGAGTAAAACCATGAGCTTTGTTGTACTCGGACATGTCGAGATCGAACACTTGCCTGGTTTTGGACATCTCGGTAGCTTCTAGCAGAATGGCCTAGCGCTGCTCCTCGAGTTGCTGCCACACCAGCACCGGCTCTGCATCCGTAGTTACTGGCATGCTCAGCTTCTCGATGACGTCGGCGAATGGAGCTGGCCTTAGGGTCGGTGTAGCACGAACCTTGTAACCCGTTTGGTTCACATCTCTCTCAAGTGGCTTGTGGACTGATATGTCTCCAACGTATCTATAATTTCTGATGCTCCATGATCATATTTTGCCAATTGCTACTTGTTTTCTCCCTTATATATAGAAATTTTATACATTTTCTGGGACTAACCTATTAACAAGATGCCAAGTGCCAGTTCCCTGTTTTCTGCTGTTTTTGGTTTCAGAAAAGTTGTTCTGCAAACATTCTCGGAATTGGACCCCACAAAGCCCGAAGTTCCTATTTTCCCCGGAAGCGTCCATAACACCGAAGAGGAGTCAAAGACGGGCAACCGGGGGGGCACACTATAGGGTGGCACGTCCCCCCCTTGGCCGCGCCAGCTATGGGTGTGGGGCCCTATGGCTCCACCACCTTTGCCCTTTAGCCTATTTAAGCCCCCCGGATGGAAACCCTAAACACCTGATCAAAAATCCCCGAAAAGTTCTGTAGCCGACGTCACCGTCAACCCTAGATCAGGGGGGTTCCGAAGCTGTTTCAGGCACCCTGCTAGAGAGGAGATCATCACCGGAGGCTTCTACATCACCATGCCTGCCTCCGGAGTGATGCGTGAGTAGTTCATCCTTGGACTATAGGTTCGTAGCTATAGCTAGATGGTTGTCTTCTCCTCAAAGGCCTCCATATTTAGATCTCGTGAAGTGCCTATGATGATCGAGATTGATCTTATGTAATTCTATATGCTGTGTTTGCTGGGATCCGGTGAATATTGAACTTATGCCAAGTTGATTATAGTCTTTATTTGCATATGCTATTTGTGATCTTGCATGCTTTCCGTTGCTAGTGGTTGCTCTGGCCAAGTAGTTGCTAGTGACTCCAAGAGGGAGTATTTATGCTCGATAGTGGGTTCATGCCTCCTTTTCACCTTGCTCGAGTGACAGAAACGTGAAGGGGGAGGATGTGATGTTTCCATTAGGGAGAAAACAGCGGTGAGAGTGCCCGCGTGCATAATCACTGCTTACATTACACACTTTGTTTAATGCAGTTATCTGTTTCTTGCAACTTAATACCTAAGGGGGTTCAGATGATAACCTGAGGGTGGATTATTAGTCATAGATGCAGATGGATGTCAGTATATGTATCTTGTATCATAGTAATCTTCATGTCATATTGTGCACTATGGTGCAACCTCTATTTGTCAATTGTCCAGCTGTAATTTGTTCACCCAACATGCTATCTTTTATGGAGAGACACCACTAGTGAAACTATGAACCCCGGTACATTTTCTTACACTGTTAAAACAACCCACAACTATTTCCTGTTTCTTTAATTACTGCAATCATACACTGTTTTCCACACTACATGTATAATCTTTGTTTTCAGCAAGACCGATGAGATTGACAACCTCATTGTACCGTTGGGGCAAAGTATTTTGGTTGTGTTGTGTGCAGGTTCCACGTTGTTGCTCACACCGGTGAAGCGCCAGCACCACCGTTAGTGGAATCAAACTTCCGAAGGTCCTCTTTATCCTACTGGATTGATAACCTTGGTTCCTAACTAAGGGGAAATACCTACCGCTGTGCTCATCACACCCTCCTCTTGGGGTCTCCCAACAAACGTGTGTATCACGAGCGTCAAGGATATTTTCTGGCGCCGTTGCCAGGGAGAAGGAAGTCTTCTGGCAAGGGGAGCCTCTCACTCTCAACCTCTTTATTTTGTTTATTGTCTTGTTTTTATTTTTGTCTTGTTTTTCTTCTCTATATTGAAAACATAAAAAAATAGTTTACTTCATAGCTGTTATTTATTTGCTTGCTTTTATTCTGCTAAAATGAATATTCCTGAAGTAGAGGTTCGTTCTTTTAGGCAACAAGGGGGAGAAAGTTTAAAATATGCTTGGTATAGAATAAATGATGCTCATAAGAGGTGCACAAAAAAAAATTCTACCTTGATACTCCTGAGAAATTTTTATGTTGGTATTTTTGGCTGGTATAGGCATGTGTTAGATACTCTTACAGGTGGAAATTTTCTAGGAACTCCTGCCTTGGAAGCCTGCAATTTGATGGAAAGTTTAGTAGGAGTACCTCCCAATAAAACTATTAAAACTGAGATCACTTTGGAGGATGTTATTGATAAACTAAACTCTTTGGAAATGAACTTATCAGTCTTCCTTGATAATGCTAGCAAAGTTAATGAATTACTAGTTACTATTGATAAAAGAATCACTGCTCTAGAAGCTAGCAACACTCATGATAATCGAAGTTTTAGGATTGGTAAACTAGAGGATGCCATGGGAACTTTAAGCTCAACCTTTTCATCTCTTAAATTCAAAAATGAGAAAGACTTTGTGGGAAAGGAGCAAAGATTTATGTATGCTCCTAAGATGGCTAAACCCAAATCTCAATATGTGCTGAAAATTGCTAAAACAATTAATGAGACTAAGAGTGACCTTCATGTTGAATCTTCAAAAACATCTAAAGTTCCTATTGCTTCAAATAATGGTTTAGAGGAAGGTAAAGATGATGCTTCTTCACTTGAAAATACTTGAGTTTCCCTTTTTATGCCTAGCTGAAAGGCGTTAAAGTAAAGCGCTACCGGGAGACAACCCGTTTTATTTCGCTGTTTTCAACCCATTTTCTTTCGTTTTCTTTGGTATTCTTTGCACCTTGGTGTTGTCGATTTCCTTAGCAACCCTGCTATATCTTTTATTTTGAATTTTTGTTGAGCCAAGTAAAGCCTCTAGTGGAAAGTTGAGCCTATATTTCGGATTTCTGCGGAGGAAACAGATTTCTGCTGTCCACTGTTAATTCCGTTAAAAATCACAGAAAATTCAAAATGACCTGAGCTTTTTTGTGCTTAATCCTGAGTTATATACGCAACTTTAATTAGAATACCACGTTTTTATTTGAGCAACGTAAGATTTTTTTTTAAAATCGATCTTTACCTGCTGTTCTGTTTTGACAGATTTCTGCCATTTATCGCATTTGCATCTTAATCTCTTTCTTTTGGTATTATTTTGAGAAAAATAGTTTTAAAAGAAGCTGTGACAGTATCTAATGTGTTTTTGAGTTATATACATGTGTTGAAACTGAACCATGTGAATTTATTATTTCGATTGCACTAACGTTGCTAATGAAGATTGTGAGAAGTTTGGTGTGAAGGAAGTTTTGAAGGGTCAAGAGAAGAGGATGATATGATGTGATCAAGAAGAGTGAAAAGCCTAAGCTTGGGGATTCCCCGGTGTTACATCCAAGAAAATTCCAAGAACACTCAAGCGTCTAAGCTTGGGGATGCCCAAGGCATCCCTTTCTTCATCAACAAATTATCGGGTCACTTCTAGTGAAACTATATTTTTATTCGGTCGCATCTTATGTGCTTTGCTTGGAGCGTCTTTTTTTTCCAGTTTGCTCTTGATTTTGCTTTCATTTTTTTTTTACTTTTTCAATGAGCTTGGTTGTAACCCAGCATTCTTTTATTGGAGAGTGACACGCTCTGCTTTTTCATGAGAATACGTTGTATTCTTAATCTCTGTCTAGCTGCTGCATTTATTTAGCTCATGTTTTGCATTCATCTTTTATTAGAGCTGTTAGTTTTAGTAGTGCTACGTGAGTAATCTCATGTTTGCTTGCTGTATCATAAATAGAATTTTTGTTAAAGCATGTTTTGTATGGTGCTTGTTGGGAGAAAGAAAATTCTTGCTTGAAGTAGAATTTATAACAGTGCTAGTAGAAGCTTGTATAGACTGTGGCTAGGACTTTTTCATGCCATGCTAAATGTTATTTTAGTTTTAAAGCCTTGTCGTTATTGAGTAGCATTATTAGCCTCAAATAGCTGAGAGTGTTTAATATGTATTGAAAGATTCTTGAGTTGTTCTTGTCATAGTAAATCATCAATATCTGGTATTCTCTTTCGAATGTTTTATTTGGTTGACTTGGCGCATTCTCACACCATATTTATGACTACAAACCAGTCACGGTTAGCCTCCATGAACACTTAGTTTTTCAACTTGTGATATTGCTTATGTTTTAATTAATGATGCATATGTCGCTATTGAAAGATCATCGTCCGTTTTGGTAATTATATGACAACATAATTGTTTGATCTAATGTTTGTTCAAATGATGAAAATGCCCAGGTTATTAGGTTCACTATATCTATGGGGCTAATGCTTGAGATATTCGAAAAGTGCTAAGAGAAAGAAAGCCAGGGAACCAAAATGTGCAGGGGCGGAAGCTCCGGTGAACCCACCGGAGGCTCCGGGAAATCCACCGGAGGCTCCGGTGAATCCACCGGAGGCTCAGCCCTCAACCTGTGCGCAAATAAGTTCCGGTGCACATCCGGTGGTTCCTCCGCCGAAATACCCTTCTGTTGGAAAGTGGCGGAGGTTCCACCGGAGGCTCCGGTGGACATCCGGTGGCCCCCTGGTCCCAGTGCAAATGGACTCCGGTGGAGGATCCGGTGGTAGCTCCGCCAGCTACCCCTTCTGTTGGAAAGTGGCGGAGGTTCCACCGGAGCCTCCGGTGCGGGTCCGGTGGGCGGAACCTCCGCTCGATCCACCGGAGCCTCCGGCCTCCTCAGCAGCGCGCAAAGGATAAAGCACTGCGCAACTGCGCAGTGCAAAGAAGACCCACCGGAGCCTCCGGTGAAACCACCGGAGCCTCCGGTGCCCTGGACTGCAAACGGCCACTTCGTGGCCAAGAGTATAAATACCCCTTCACCTACCTCATAAATGCTAAGCTTTTTTCACTCTCTCTCCTAGCCATTAATGAAAGCTTCAACCTCTTAGATCTCCCACTCCATCCACCCAATCACTCTCAAACTTGGTGGAGAGCTAGAGGAGACCTAGATCCACACTTCCACCAAAGGAATCTCAAATCCATCCACCACAACCTAGTAGATCTAGAATCCTACTTGAGGCCTAGAAACCTTAGTAGATCTCGTGCTTGTAGTTTCCACCTTGTTGCAAGAAGCTACGGATTGCTTGAGAGCCTCCATCCTTGTGGAGTGACCTCAAGCCCTTGTAAAGGTTTGGTCAACGCCTTCAAGTCGACCTCATAGTGGAAACGAGCATCTCCCTCACCGGAGAAGCTCAAGGAGAACAAGGTGTGCACAACCGTGCTATTGAGGAGCGCCTAGGTGGCTCCCCACCTCTCCAACGTAGACGTACTTCTCTTTGAGAAGGAACTACGGTGAAACATATCCTTGTCTCCTTGTTTACACTTGTTGTTTGCTTTACTACCTTACGCTTTACTTCCGTTGCGCATACTACTCTCTTCACTTAGGTTGTTCACTTAGTTGCACATCTAGAGAATCGTACCTTATCCTTACTAAGCCCCCTAAAAGAGAAAAGAAAAGAAAAATTGGTAGTCAACCTATTCACCCCCCCTCTAGTTGACCATAGTGCACTTTCAATTGGTATCAGAGCCTCGGCTCTTACTAAGGGCTTAACCGCCTAAGAGTACAATGGTCGATGAAAATACCCCCGGTAGTTCTAGTGCGGAAATCTCCAAGATGTCCGACAGTATATCTAACCTACAAGACTCCGTTGGAATCCTCCAAGCCGAAATGTCTAAGGTTAGCTCTACTGTCAGTACGGAGGTTTCTAGCATCAAGAAAATGATGGAGGTATTGATGGGGAGAACCAAGGAGTCCGAGGAAGCACCTCTCACTACCAACGATGTTAGCTCGGATGAAGAATCCATTCCGGACATTGATGAAATGGAAGCTAACATCGCTTTAGCTAAGGCGAAAGCCAAAGCAAAAGCCGATAAAAAGGCTAAGAGTAGTGGGAACTCCGAGGGCTCCAAGTCTCAATCGGCTAACGGTTCGGGGTCTAACTCTAAAGTTCCACCGCCTCCCAATTACGATTCTATCCACCCTATTGCTACAATACCACACATGGTTAATGTTGGAAATCCTCCCATGCTTAACACTAACGAATTCTCATCATGGAAGTTTGATATGGAGTCTCATATTTCAGGTTGTTGCACCGCTCTATGGAGAAGCGTTGTTCATGGATTCCACCCTCATGATCCAAACAACTTGACCCCAAGAGAGGACGTGGAGTTCCAACTCAACAAGACCGCTATTGTGACTATCCAAAAGGCTCTCCCAAGAGAACATCTTGAGCACATTCGCGGCTTGAAGACCGCCAAGGAAGCATGGGATAAACTTGACTCCTTGTTCCAAGGAAATGCTAGCATTCAATCATCAAAATATGATGTTTCTCTCGACAAGTCCGAGAACTTCGTCATGCTTGAAGACGAGAGTCCCGAGGAGCTATATAGAAGAGTTGTCACTCTTGGCAATCAACTAAGAGATTTTGGGAAAGAGGAAATCTCGGATGAATGGATCAAGA
Organism: Alopecurus myosuroides; assembly: GCA_028641055.1. NCBI lineage: Eukaryota > Viridiplantae > Streptophyta > Magnoliopsida > Poales > Poaceae > Alopecurus > Alopecurus myosuroides. Next base: position 183,731,190 of record CM054058.1, read on the forward strand.
GGAAGTTTGTCAAGGCCATAACTCCATTTGAGAAGAACCTCTCCACTAGCATTCGAACAAGATCCGACTACAACTCCCTTAACTCCATTGGAGTGCTAAGTGAGTTCATTGCCATATCCTTATCTCACAAAAGTGCGGATGATGCTCTTGCTCGCTCTAGAGGACATGGAAAGTCTCCCAACCTTGCCTTGAAGTCTAGACAATGGCCAAGATTGAAGAAGTTGATGATGATGATGATGATGATGATGAGGACTATGAGGATACATACAAGGGTGCCCATAAATGTATTGCTCTTGCCATGCAAGGGTATTGGAAGAGATGGGAGGCTCACAAAGCCGGTGCCCCAAGACCTTCAAGGAACAAGATCTTTAGGAAGAAAGGGGAACGGCCAAGGACATGTTATAATTGTGGAAGTGCAAACCACTTCGTCAAAGAGTGTCCCTTTGAGCCAAGAGAAGAGAATGAAGGGAAGCTTGTTCGCAAGGACAAGAACAAAGCTCCACAAAACAAGAACCTCGCTAGAAGGGTTCCAAGGGCTCTATATGTTCAATAAGGCCCCACATTGGAGACATACTACTCCGGAGATGAAGGAGAAGATGAAGTCGTAGGTGTTGCCCACGTCGCCATAGCTACCACTTCCTCTTCATCGGTCTCTCTATTTGAATCTCCCAATGAGAAGACATCGATCCGACCTACATGTCTCATGGCAAAAGCCACCGCGGTAATAACTTCCACCTCCAAGTCTATTAACACTACCTCTCCCTCATTATTGGATTGTGTTGAAAACATTGGTGAAGATGAGGAGGCCAAGAACCTAGGGTCTTGGTTGAGTAGTCTTGAAGGTGAAACTAAAGAAAAAGTAAAAGCTCTCCTAAGGCAACTTGATGATGCCAACTCTCTCATTGATGAGAAAGAGGAAATCATCATGACCTTGGAGAATCATGGTGGTACCAATGAGAATCATGATGGTGAACTAATTAAGGCTCTCGAAAAGGAGAGATCCATGAGAGCCTCTCTTGAAGAAAGACTATCTAGTTTACAAGACTCTTATGCTATTAGTGTTTCTAAGCTTAGGAAAGACAATGAAAAATCTCTTGCCAAACTTAAGAAAGAACATGCTAAATCTCTTGTTTTGCTTAAAGAATTTGAAGAGGAAGAGTTGAAGCTAGGAATAGCTCATCAAAAACTTGACGAGGAACATGACAAACTAAAAGAAGAGTTTAAATCTCTTAAGGAAATTCATGACAAACTTGCCAAGTCTCGAATCAAGCTTCTAGCTCAACAATCAAATAAGCATGTTGCATCTTCATCAAATAGCATTGTTATTGCACCTACCTTTTCCTCTACGACTAACAATGTAGGGAAGGAAAGAATTCTCAACGATGCAATAAGCTCTCAAGGTGCCAAGAGAGGTAAAGAGGGACTTGGGTTTATTTCCAAGTCAAAGAAGACATCCAAGAATGTCACTACTCCCCCTCAAAATGTTGTTTTTGTAAAAGAGGGTGAGGTGACCAAAGAAAAAGAGACCAACGCCATTATGGGTGGTGATACCTCTAGGGGGAGCATCACTCATAATGATTTCGCCGGAAAATATAATCCATCTTATGTTCTTATGAAATCTAGGGATGGACATGTTTATGCTAAATACGTTGGTACTTCTTATGGTGATGATTATCATTGGACTATTTGGGTTCCTAAGACCCTTGTTACTAACAAAAGAGGACCCATTGAAGGATGGGTACCTAAATCAAGAAATTGATCTCTTGTAGGGAAATGCTTCCGGGTCTAACAAATGGACAGTGGATAGTGGTGCATCCCAACATATGACCGGAAGCCTTGACGCAATAAGCAATCTTGAACCTCCTCTACCTCATCTCAATTGCGTCACTATTGGTTATAAGTCCGAGCTTAAGGTATTGGGACGAGGCAAGGTAGCAATCTCAAATGATTTATCAATTGAGAATGTTCTCCTTGTTGAGTCCCTTGGCTATAATTTGATGTCCGTTCTTCAACTTGCGAATTGTGGTTTCACCTCGTTCTTTAATAAAGAGAGTGTGATTGTCACTTGGGAGACATCTCTTAAAGTAGCCTTTGTTGGGTTTGTCGAGAACGGCATGTATGTAGTGGACTTCTCTAAAGAAGACACGTGTGCCGCGACATGCCTAATGGCTAAAGTTGATGTGGGATGGCTTTGGCATCGCCGACTAGCCCACACCAATATGAGAATGTTGCATGATCTCCAAAGTGGCAATCACGTTCTAGGACTAACCAAAGCTAAATTTGCTAAAGATCGTGTGTGTAGCTCTTGCACCTTTGGGAAGCAACATGGAGAACAACACCCAACCAAGACATCTATCTCCACTACAAGAATTCTCGAGCTCATTCACTTAGATCTCTTTGGTCCACTATCCTATGATAGTCTCGGAGGAAAGAATTATTGTTTGGTAATTGTGGATGACTATTTAAGATATTGTTGGGTGCATTTCTTCAAGAGGAAAAGTGAAACTCAAAGTAGAGTCATCGAGTTCATCACTCTAGTTGAGCGCCAACACAATGCTACCATATTGGCTATCCGGAGTGATAATGGCTCGGAGTTCAAGAACTACACCGTTGAGGGTTTTCTTAGTGAAGAGGTCATTGCTCATCAATACTCCACTCCTTATACCCCTCAACAAAATGGTGTTGCGGAGAGAAAGAACCGGACTTTGATGGATGCGGCTAGAACTATGATTGCGGAGTTCTCTTCTCCCTATAACTTTTGGGCCGAAGCCATCTCCACCGCATGTCACCCCACCAACCGGTTATATCTTCGCAAGATCTTGAACAAGACCCCCTATGAGATTCTCACGGGTAAGAAACCGGATGTATCTTACTTCAAGGTCTTCGGTTGCAAGTGCTTCATTCGCAAGAAAGGTAAACGGTTGTCAAAATTTGAGACTAGATCTTATGAGGGCATTTTTGTTGGTTATGCCACAAACGCTCACGCCTATAGAGTCTACAACAAGTCCACCGGACAAGTTGAAGAAGCTATAGACGTGGTGTTTGATGAGGATAATGGCTCCCAAGGGGGGCGTATAGATCATGGTGTTGTAGGAGATGCAATTCCTCCCATCGTCATAAGAAGAATGGGGATTGGTGAAATAATCCCCATTGAGGGACACCGGATGACGGAGGGAGAAGGACTATGCCCCACTCAAGTGGAGCCATTGACTACACCCATTGATGATCAAGCAATCCAACAAGATGCACCAAGCCCTCAAGCTAACGATCAAGGCCAAGCTAATGAACAAGGCCAAGCAACACACCTAAATCATGATCAAGATTCTATTATTGTTGAGAATGCTCAACCTAGTGGTGATTCATCACCCATGATTGATCAAGGACAAAATGAAGATGGACATGTCTCCGATGAAGAAGGTGATTCTCAATCCATATCCAAGGAATCTTTGGAGGAGATATTGGCTCGAAGAGCAAAGAGAAGGCTAGAGAATCTTGAACGAGCGGGCCATACAGAGGACATGATTCTTGGTCAAGTTCGTGGAAGAGTGGTCACTAGAAGGCAATTGGCGGATTTTAGCAAGGCTCATGCATTTGTCTCCTTCATTGAACCCAAGAAGGTATATGAAGCTCTCGAAGATCAAGATTGGCTTGAAGCCATGCATGACGAACTCAATAACTTCGAGCGCAACAAGGTGTGGAAATTAGTGCCAAGACCCAAGGATTGCAAAAAATTCATTGGTACCAAATGGGTGTTCAAGAACAAGCAAGACAAAGATGGTATTGTCATTCGCAACAAGGCAAGATTGGTGGCCCAAGGTTTTTCTCAAGTCGAAGGTATCGACTTCGGTGAAACCTTTGCCCCCGTAGCTCGCCTTGAATCCATTCGTATCTTACTTGCCTATGCATCTCATCATAACTTCAAATTACAACAAATGGATGTCAAAAGTGCTTTTCTTAATGGTCCCATTAATGAGTTAGTATATGTCAAGCAACCTCCGGGTTTCGAGGATCCCAACCACCCCGATCATGTCTATAAACTTGATAAGGCGCTCTATGGACTTAAACAAGCTCCACGTGCGTGGTATGAGCACCTTAAAGAGTTTCTAGTAGATCGCGGGTTTAATGTTGGTTTAATCGATCCTACCCTCTTTACCAAGACGGTTGGAGGTGACTTGTTCATATGCCAACTCTATGTGGATGACATCATTTTTGGGTCTACTAACACCTTGTTCAATGAGGAGTTTTGCAAGCTTATGACCGATAGGTTTGAGATGTCTATGATGGGAGAATTGGAGTTCTTTCTTGGCTTCGAAGTGAATCAATATTATGAAGGAACCTTCATCAAACAAGCCAAATATACTCAAGACATGCTCAAGAGATTTAATATGAATGATGCCAAACCTATGAAGACCCCTATGTCCACGACCACCGACTTGAAACCCGACCCTAATGGGAAAGAGGTAGATCAAAAGGTATACCGCTCCATGATTGGCTCTTTGCTTTACCTTTGTGCATCTAGACCCGATATCATGTATAGCGTAGGTAAATGTGCAAGGTTTCAAGCCTCTCCGAGGCAAAGTCATTTGGAAGCCGTGAAACGAATCTTTCGATATCTAGTTCATACCCCAAACTTCGGTCTTTGGTACCCCAAGGGTTCAAGCTTTCAGCTTATTGGTTACTCGGATGCGGATTATGCGGGAGAGAAGACGGATAGGAAGTCCACATCCGGGGGTTGCCAATTTCTTGGCCGCTCCTTGGTTTGTTGGTCTTCCAAGAAGCAAAATTGTATTGCTCTCTCCACCACCGAGGCCGAGTATATCTCCGCGGCAAGTTGTTGTGCCCAATTGCTATGGATGAGGCAAACTTTGAAGGATTATGGTATTCACTTTGACAAGGTGCCTCTTCTTTGTGACAATGAGAGTGCTATCAAGATCGCCTACAACCCGGTTCTTCACTCCAAGACGAAGCATATTGAGATTTGTCATCACTTTATTCGGGATCATGTTGAGAAAGGTGATATTGATCTCTCTTATGTCTCCACCACGGATCAACTTGCCGATATCTTCACGAAGGCCCTTGATGAACCAAGATTTCGAGCTTTGAGGAATGAACTAAATGTCATCGATTCTTCCAACTTCACTTGAAACCTTGCATATCTACCTTCATTATACTTGCTATCTAGTTTAGGTGTAGGCATGGAAATAGGGGGAGCGCTACTCAATTCATGAGTATGCACTCCTTTTATTATGCAAAAATCAATCGATCATTGCATATCTAGTCAATTTGTGACTCATTGTGCTTAATTGTGAGTAGTAATTTTGGACCCAAGATATATCTTCGCGGTGCCAAGTTACACACTCAAACATGGTGGCCTCGGCCACCGACATTTGATGTGTTTTTTGATCATTTTCTCACATTATATCCACATCTTGACAACTCGTACGGGTTCGGTTTTTCACTTGTTTTATGGTTCTTGCGAACCCCGTCGAGCAATGTCTCTCGTATGACAGTAACGTTTTTCAAACCCAAGCCCCACTTGCCCAAACCGTTGCTCTTAAGTATTGCTCGAGTTTTTCCAATCTTGGCGCGCTGAAATTCATCTGGGCGGAACCTCCGGTGAAACCACCGGAGGCTCCGCCGGGCCTGTCCACCGGAACCTCACCGGAGGCTCCGCTGGGTCCCTGTGGCTCAGCGGGCCAAAACCTAAAGTTTTGGGACAGGGGCGGAGGCTCCGGTGATTCCACCGGAGGCTCCGCTGGCGGGAGCGGAGGCTCCGGTGAAACCACCGGAGGCTCCGCCGGCGGAAAAATTACTGCGGATAAGATTGGGGCGCGCGGGGGTAAGTGAGATCCAATCTCATTTTCCCCCACCCGCCCCCATCTTCTTCCTCTCAAACCGTCGCCGCCCCCAAGCTCACCGCCGCCGGATTCGGGTGCTCCACCGCGAAGAGACCTCCTCCTTGCCTAGGGACGCCCCGGGAACCCTCCCTCCTCCCTTCTCCACCATGGATGAAGCCGGTATGTGCTCTCTCTCTCTCTCATCTAGTTGATGGATGAGATGCATAGGAGTTCATGTTCTAGCCTTCTAGATTTGTGGTTTTGGAGTTTTAGGAGTGGATTTTCTCAAGTACACACCCTAGCAACCTAGATAATGCATGTTAGGCTTGAATCGTTGCGGTTCTATGGGAAGTTTGCCCTAACCCTAGATTATTCAACCCTAACACCATGAATATCTTGGTTCTTTGGTTTGTGCGTGCCTTATTTGACTCGAGCTTTACTCGTTCTTCATGCTCTTCTCGATTTCTATGTTAGATGCTTCCGGCTCCAAAGGGAAAGGACAAAGGTACAAGTCCACGGGCCGCCGCAAGCCACAACCCGTGGATGAAATTCAAGAGGAACTTGACCGTACTCAAGGCAAGCGCAAGAGATTTCCGGCTCTCGAGAAGACTTTGCCAAGGAAGAACACCGCACCAACCGCATCCAAGATGTCCGATGCGACATTTATAAAGGAAAGAAGGGAAAATCCATATGTCATTGCCCGTGACCGCCAAATGCCCCAATTCCGGGGCAAGGATCCGCGTTTTCACACCGCCTTCCAAGGACAGATATTCAGGGAGATCTTGATGAGGAAGCCCAAGGAGAATGTTGTTCCCCAACATGCTATAAGTATTGGTCACATGGAACGCAATCACAAGTACTTTGGGGAGGCCCTCGAGCTCATTGAGAAGTTTGGTCTCGGTCCCATTATCACCCTTCAACAAGACTTTGATGAAGAGCTCGTCTGTCAGTTCCTTGCCACAGTTCATCTTGGCAATGAGACCAACCGCCACCTCATTTGGATGACCAAGGAAAAACAACTTGACATCACTTGGAAGGATGTTGGAACTATTCTTGGTGGCTACCCAGATTTTGGTCCTTTTGCCAACGGAGAAGAATTTGCTAATGGATGGTTTCGAGTTCACTCCGCTCAAGCTAATTCGAAGGATGACCTCACTCCCCTCTATCATTGGAAGAAATATGCCGTGGGTTTCGTCAAGGGTCTCTTTCCCACTTATGACATCATGTTACGGATCTATAGAGAGACTATCAATCCAAAGGCGGGCAATGTGGATGAGATTCAAGGTTTCATGAAGAACTTGATGCTTCTTACTCATCAATACCGTATGGATGCCACTCCTCGCAAGCTTGATGTGCTTGACTACATTTGGAACGAGTTGTGGCATGTCATTGCCAACCGAAGGAATGCTTGTTTTGGGCCTTTCATCATGAAGATCATATTGAAGGTGTGGAATGCTAAGTTTCCGGATGATCCTTTGGATGATTCACTTTGGATCTCTCATACGGAGAAGAGGCTTCTCATGAAGGATCACACCGAGCCCGTTGTGCATCCCACTCCAGCTGTCCGCAAGCACAAGGCTAGGCCTCGCATCATTGTGGATGAGGAAGAAGAAGCCGAGGGTCCATCTCAACCCCCTCCCTCTAGCAATGCCTTCAAATGGATGGCTCGGGCTCTCAAGAAAGTATTTTGCTTGAACAAGAAGATTGAGCAACATCAATGGGAGGCACATTATGATGCGGAACTCAAGGCACGTAAAAAGGCTCAAGCATCTCGTGAACGTCTCCGTGAAGAGGGTCTCTCCATTGAATCCCCGGTTCTTGATAGCATCACAGATTGGGATGCTTGGCAAGCTAAGGACTCCAAGGGCAAGCTCATTGAATGGTCCGAGGAAGAAGGAGACGAAGCCACTAGCTCTCACCGTGTTCCCTCCCCGGCTCCGGAAGCATCTCCCTCATCCTCCGAATGATTTGGGGCGTTAGCACTTGGCTCTCCCTCTTTTGGTATCTTGATGCCAAAGGGGGAGAAAGATATATTAGGCAACGGGCATTTGCATGGTCCCTCAAGCTTTCTTTGATTTGCATCTCTCTTTTGCTTGAGGGAGTTTGATTTGAACTATTTGGAACTTCGTTTGTTTACCTTATTCGTATCTAGAGAAAGATATATTAGGCAACGGGCATTTGCATGGTCCCTCAAGCTTTCTTTGATTTGCATCTCTCTTTTGCTTGAGGGAGTTTGATTTGAACTATTTGGAACTTCGTTTGTTTACCTTATTCGTATCTATCGTGAACCTCGCTATATTGTGATCATGTGTGAACCTCGTTTCATATTATCTATGTGTTATGTGTGCTATGTGTTATCATTGTCATATTATTAGTTTATATCATGTCTTAGTGATCTCAATATGAAAGGAGCATATCTTTAGGGGGAGCTTCGTTCATATTGAGTCCGTAATCATGCAAATAATTATGTTGTCATCAATTACCAAAAAGGGGGAGATTGAAAGATCATCGTCCGTTTTGGTAATTATATGACAACATAATTGTTTGATCTAATGTTTGTTCAAATGATGAAAATGCCCAGGTTATTAGGTTCACTATATCTATGGGGCTAATGCTTGAGATATTCGAAAAGTGCTAAGAGAAAGAAAGCCAGGGAACCAAAATGTGCAGGGGCGGAAGCTCCGGTGAACCCACCGGAGGCTCCGGGAAATCCACCGGAGGCTCCGGTGAATCCACCGGAGGCTCAGCCCTCAACCTGTGCGCAAATAAGTTCCGGTGCACATCCGGTGGTTCCTCCGCCGAAATACCCTTCTGTTGGAAAGTGGCGGAGGTTCCACCGGAGGCTCCGGTGGACATCCGGTGGCCCCCTGGTCCCAGTGCAAATGGACTCCGGTGGAGGATCCGGTGGTAGCTCCGCCAGCTACCCCTTCTGTTGGAAAGTGGCGGAGGTTCCACCGGAGCCTCCGGTGCGGGTCCGGTGGGCGGAACCTCCGCTCGATCCACCGGAGCCTCCGGCCTCCTCAGCAGCGCGCAAAGGATAAAGCACTGCGCAACTGCGCAGTGCAAAGAAGACCCACCGGAGCCTCCGGTGAAACCACCGGAGCCTCCGGTGCCCTGGACTGCAAACGGCCACTTCGTGGCCAAGAGTATAAATACCCCTTCACCTACCTCATAAATGCTAAGCTTTTTTCACTCTCTCTCCTAGCCATTAATGAAAGCTTCAACCTCTTAGATCTCCCACTCCATCCACCCAATCACTCTCAAACTTGGTGGAGAGCTAGAGGAGACCTAGATCCACACTTCCACCAAAGGAATCTCAAATCCATCCACCACAACCTAGTAGATCTAGAATCCTACTTGAGGCCTAGAAACCTTAGTAGATCTCGTGCTTGTAGTTTCCACCTTGTTGCAAGAAGCTACGGATTGCTTGAGAGCCTCCATCCTTGTGGAGTGACCTCAAGCCCTTGTAAAGGTTTGGTCAACGCCTTCAAGTCGACCTCATAGTGGAAACGAGCATCTCCCTCACCGGAGAAGCTCAAGGAGAACAAGGTGTGCACAACCGTGCTATTGAGGAGCGCCTAGGTGGCTCCCCACCTCTCCAACGTAGACGTACTTCTCTTTGAGAAGGAACTACGGTGAAACATATCCTTGTCTCCTTGTTTACACTTGTTGTTTGCTTTACTACCTTACGCTTTACTTCCGTTGCGCATACTACTCTCTTCACTTAGGTTGTTCACTTAGTTGCACATCTAGAGAATCGTACCTTATCCTTACTAAGCCCCCTAAAAGAGAAAAGAAAAGAAAAATTGGTAGTCAACCTATTCACCCCCCCCCTCTAGTTGACCATAGTGCACTTTCAACTATGCATGATTATGGCTCTTATGCTCTCTTGATTTGTCGCTCCCAGTCTTTTGCTAGCCTCCACCTGTACTCAGTATGAGCTCTATTCATGCATACAAACTCCTTTAAACCAAAGTTTTTCCCATTGTGTCCACCATACCTACCTACATGTGGTATTTAACTGCCATTCCAAAGTAAATTGCTCATGTGTTACCTTTAAAACCTTCAAAATTACTCTTGCTTTATGTTCCTGTTTTTGCTCGTGAGGACGTAAATAGAGAATCTTTATCTCACTCGTTGATTGGATTTCACACCCTGGACTAGTGGCTTCATCTGCTTATCCAAATGATAGAAGAGCTGGTAGCGGGGTGCCCAACCCCAAATTAATGCAAACAAATTCTCTTCACTATTTTTGCCCCTGATTTATCAGTCAAAGCATAATTGTGTAAACAAAAGAGAAAGAGGGATGACCTTCTACACCAGTTGCGTCCTTTACCATGGGAGCCGCTCTTGTGAATCCAGTTGGCTTGTGACGTACTGTATTTTCTGTTTACCATTCGTTGACATTAGCATACATCTCCCAAAATATAGACACTCCTCCACGGTTTGTGATTGTTGGTAGGCACCCGAGGATTCGGTTAGCCATGGTTTGTGAAAGATGGATGGGAGGAGTGTCAAACTTTTAATACCTCTGCTTAATAAAATAAAAGCTCTAGCACATGAGTGATCCCTTCTTCCCTCTACGAAGGGCCTTTCTTTTACTTTTATGTTGAGTCTCCATCTTCTAACTTTATGCACAGTTGAGAGAGAATTTTTGCCATTCTGAGTTGTATGTGCATTTGTCCCATAAGCATCAATAATTAATTCATGATGTGATATAATTTGTTCTTAAATTATTTGTTCTAGTCTTCCTCATGAACTTTGAAGGTGTCCTGGCGTTTATGTTTTGCCCCACTCTTAAGAACTATCAAAATATCACTTTTCCATGCTTTCTCTATACCTGAAACAAACGTTTACCTTTCCTTGCATTATTATTCATGATCCTTTATTTGAGTTACTCTTCGTGATTCAAAGTAATTTCTATGCTTTATTATTAAAGTTTTATTTATCATGCATGAGTTTAAAGTTTTATGATCTCAGCGTCCATATGCTTTTACATTAGATTGATCAAGTTTATGTTAGTAGCATGTCACCTCAGAAATTATTGTGTTTTATCGTTTACCTACTCGAGGACGAGTAGGAACTAAGCTTGGGGATGCTTGATACGTATCCAACGTATCTATAATTTCTGATGCTCCATGATCATATTTTGCCAATTGCTACTTGTTTTCTCCCTTATTTATAGCATTTTATACGTTTTCCGGGACTAACCTATTAACAAGATGCCAAGTGTCAGTTCCCTGTTTTCTGCTGTTTTTGGATTCAGAAAAGTTGTTGTGCAAACATTCTCGGAATTGGACCCCACAAAGCCTCAAGTTCCTATTTTCCCCGGAAGCATCCTGAACACCGAAGAGGAGTCGAAGACGGGCAACAGGGGGCCACACCATAGGGTGGCGCGGCCCCCCTTGGCCGTGCCAGCTATGGGTGTGGGGCCCCCTGGCCTCCACCGCCTTTGCCCTTTCGCCTATTTAAGCCCCCCGGATGGAAAACCCTAAACACCTGATAAAAAATCCCCGAAAAGTTCCACGGCCGCCATCACCGTCAACCCTAGATCACGGGGGTTCTGAAGCTGTTTCCGGCACCCTGCCGGAGAGGAGATTATCACTGGAGGCTTCTACATCACCATGCCTGCCTCCGGAGTGATGCGTGAGTAGTTCATCCTTGGACTACGGGTTCATAGTTGTGGCTACATGATTGTCTTATCCTCATATGCCTCCATGTTTAGATCTCGTGAGCTGCCTATCATGATCGAGATTGATCTTATGTAATTCTATATGTTGTGTTTGCAAGGATCCGATGGATATTGAACTTATGCCAAGTTGATTATAGTCTTTATTTTCATATGCTATTTGTGATCTTTCATACTTTCCATTGCTAGTGGCTGCTCTGGCCAAGTAGTTGCTAGTGACTCCAAGAGGGAGTATTTATGCTCGATAGTGGGCTCATGCCTCCTTTTCACCTTGCTCGACAGACAGAAACGTGAATGGGGAGGATGTGCTATTTCCATTAGGGAGAAAACAGCGGAGAGAGTGCCCGCGTGCATAATCATTTCTTACATTACACACTTTCTTGAATGCAATTATCTGTTGGTTGCAACTTAATACCTAAGTGGGTTCGGATGATAACCTGAGGGTGGATTATTAGTCATATATGCAGATGGATGTCGGTCTATGTATCTTGTTGTAATGCCCACACTAAATATCATAGTAATCTTCATGTCATATTGTGCACTACGGCGCAACCTCTATTTGTCAATTGCCCAGCTATAGTTTGTTCACCCAGCATGCTATCTTTTATGGAGAGACACCACTAGTGAAACTATGAATCCCAGTCCATTTTCTTACACTGTTAAAACAAACCACAACTATTTCCTGCTTTCTTTACTTACTGCAAGCATACACTGTTTTCCACACTATACGTCTAATCTTTGTTTTCAGCAAGACCGGTGAGGTTGACAACCTCACTGTACCGTTGGGGCAAAGTATTTTGGTTGGGTTGTGTGCAGGTTCCTCGTTGTTGCTGACATCGGTGAAGCGCCAGCACCACCGTCAGTGGCATCAACCTTCCGAAGGTCCTCTTTCTCCTACTGGATTGATAACCTTGGTTCCTAACTAAGGGGAAATACCTACCGCTGTCCTCATCACACCCTCCTCTTGGGGTCTCCCAACAAACGTGTGTATCACGAGCATCATGGACCGGCCGAGCCGACTTGCCAGCAGTCTCAGCGACATCGGTCGCGCACTTCTCGGCCGCAGGAGCCGGACCGGTCATCATCACCTCCACGCTGCCCATGGGACGATCGATACGCTGACCACGGACGGCGAGAACGACAGGAGGACTCGCAGCAACGAGCACCACCTCAGGGTACCCGCGGATGACCGTGGTAGCGACATACACCAAATGCGCACCGAAACTGATGACAGAGCCGCCTGGGGGCACGGGCCTGCCGCCAAAATCACCGGCGTTGTCGGTGACGAAGTCGAGGGAGCCGAATCTGTGGACAAGGCCATAGACCACGCGCTCGCCCGAACGAAGAAGAGGTCTCGTCCGGATAGAAACCCTAGCCAGCGCTGCTGCTGGCCCCATGGGGTGGCTTAAGTTTGGGGCTGATGGACACTGCGGGTATCTGGGGAGGGATTGCACGCCTAGCCGACACGCTCACTACACCACAAACACAAGAATATACCAAGGTTCGGGGCACTCATGTGGAGGTAACACCCCTACTCCTGCCTGTCTGTCAATATATGTGGGTAACCGAGTACAATGTGGTTCCTCAAGCTCACAGAGCTAGAGGAAAAAGAAGCTCTCTCTTCTCTCTTAGTGAAATGTCTAGCCTCGTTGCAACGTCTAGGATAGTCCCTCGCGCAGGAGGGGTGTGGCCACCTTATATACTAGTGGCCACCAACAGGACGTATAGGGTTAGGCAAAATACAATGTGCCGTAGCGCACGCTCTCTGTCATACGCCGAAAGTCGTCTCCGTAGTGGCCGCGACCCTGTCCTGTCCCCCTTGTTAGAGACAGGACGTGGCCTCGCCCATGCCCTGCACTGCTCCAGTGTACGTGTATACATCATCACGCCTAGTAAGCTGAACCGCACACGCGTACTCTCCCTTAATCTTCGGGGTTCCAACTGCTTCATTGACCTCCCTCCGAGATGAATAGATCTTTTTCTACCCGGTTTCTCCAAGTATATCTCGGACAACCCGAGGAACACTCATTTCTTCAGTATCGCTCCTTGCTCTTCTTACCGAGACATATCCATCTCGGTACCATCCAACTCGGTACCATATGGATCTCGAATAACTCCATCTCGGTAAACAGTATCTCGGCAAACAGTACCTCGATACCATTTTATACCAGCCTTACCCCTACTCGGGAGTAGCCCCCCAGACATTATGTTCTTCTCATGTTGAAGCAAGTCATAATGATGACCAAGACCAACACTCCGGTCAAGACGGATACACAAATGATCAAGTGATTCCTCCTCGCAAAAATGAGGAGATCGAAACCCGTCGTGAAGCAAGAATTGCTAAATCTTTGAACAAGATTGACTTCTCGATGATAAAGTTTAGGTGATCTAAGAGGTAAAAGAACCACAAGAGCTCAATTGGCAAGATTTATTGAGCATCAAGATCATATCTCCATGATGTAGCCAAAAAAGTGTTTGAGGATCCGAATTGGTTCGAAGCAATGCATGATGAACTTAATAACTTCAATCGCAACAAAGTATGAAAGCTAGTTGAGAAAGCCAAAGATTGCCTCAATGTTATTGGAACAAAGTGGATATTCAAGAATAAGCAATATGAGCATGCAATTGTCGTAAGTAACAAGGAAAAAGTGGTAGCTCAAGGGTACTCCCAAGTGGAAGACATTGACTTTGATGAAAAGTATGTTGTCGTGGCTCGCCTTGAGTCCATCCGTATCCTTATTGCATATGCATCTCATCATAACTTTACATTACAACAAATGGATTTGAAGAGTGCATTTCTTAATGGTCCTTTGAAAGAGTTGGTATATGTTAAGTAATCACCGGGGTTTGAGGATCTCAACTTCCCTAACCATGTCTACAAGCTCGATAAGACGCTTTGTGAACTTAAACAAGCACCACGTGTGTGGTATGAGCGCCTTGTTGAAAGACCGTGGGTTTGAAGTTGGGCAAATCGATCGCACCCTCTTCACAAAGAGGGTTAGAAGGGAGATTTTATTATGCCAACTATATGTTGACGATATCATCTTTGGCTCAACTAATCAATCTTTTAATGATAAATTTTCAAAGCTTATGACCGACAGGTTTGAGATGTCTATGATGGAAGAGCTCAAATTATTTATTGCCTTTGAGATAAACTAATTGAGTAGAGGGATCTTCATCTCTCAAGCCAAGTATACCCAAGACATGCTCAAGAGGTTCAATTTCCAAGGTGCTAAAGAGAAAATCACTCCAATGCAAACCAAGTGTCATCTCAAGCGCAGTCCGGATGGTAAATATGTGGATCAAAAGTTATACGTTCCATGACTGGTTCTTTGCTTTACCTTTGTGCATCTAGACCTGATATTGTGTTGAGTCTAGGAGTGTGTCCAAGGTATCAAGAGGCTCCTAAGGAAAGTCATATGATGGTGTTCCATAGGATCTTTCAGTATTTGGTTCATACCTCAAGTTTTGGTTTATGGTACCAAAAGGGGGCAAAATTCTCTCTCGGTGGGTACACAGACTCGGATTGGGATGGTGATCAAGATGATAGGAAATCTATTTTCAGGGCTTGCCAATTCCTTGGTAGGTCCTTGGTGAGTTGGTCTCAATTGTGATGGACTAGACAAACTCTTAAGGAATGTGATGTCCATAGTGACAAAGTGCCTCTTTTGTGTGACAATAAAAGTGCTATCAAGATTGCTTACAACCCGGTGAATACACAAGAACGAAGCACATTGAGATTCGTCATCACTTCATTAGAGATCATGTTGCCCATGGAGATATTGAGATAGAATATGTTCCCACCAATTATCAACTTGCCGACATATTCACGAAGCCTCTTGATGATTCAAGATTCAAGTTCTTGAGGAATGAGCTAATTATCATAGATTCGAGGAGCCTGGCTTGAGTATCTTGCATACACACCTATAGTTGACTATGTGTTTGGGTTTAGATGTAGGCATGGACATAGGTGAGTGTTGTTCTAATACATTGAACTCTCCCTCCTCCCATTATGACCAACGTAAAATTCATTTCTATCTCTGTTTGCAATTGTTGAATTGTGAGTTAAAATATTGAGCATTGGTCGTGCACCCAAGATACACCTTCGCGGTGACATACCATATTCTCTTACATGGTGTCCTAGGCCACCAACCTATTCTCCTTGAATAGTTGATTCTTGATTTCATTGCATATCTTTTGTTTCTTTAGTATTATGGAAAACACACTCATTCTTGACTTTTATTTGATTGCATATTTCAAGATTTGGGTGTGAAGGACCATGCTAGTTTGATCTTCTAATCCCATGCTAAAAACTCACCTAAAAACCTTGCTCATTTAGCCACTTATGTCCCACTTAAAATCTGCATCTTCTGAGGATTTGGCGACGGAGAATCTGGTCTGACTGAAGTCTTTGCCCTAAAACATGAAAACTCTGGCATCCTCGAGACTCCGGTTTGGGCGGTTCCAGCGGAGTAAAAAGGGGATCAGGGTGGGGAGTTGCCTCACAACTCTCCTTCCACCCTCGACCCCAAGAGCTCGTCACCTCTCCATGGAACCGCCCTCCGGCCGCCGATCTTCGTCGTCCGAGTCCGCCGTCGCTGACAAACTTCTGCCACTCCTATGTTGGAGCCTTCCCTCCTAGTTTTGGAGTCAACCATGAAAGAAAAGGGCAACTTCCTCTCCTCTCTCTCTCTAGGTCTAGACCTAGGTTGATTTGGAGTAGTTTCCTTGATCTCTCTTGGGAAACAATCGTTTTGGCGAGAATATAATCACTTGAAATCATCTACGAACTCTCTGCAACAAGTCTGGATATGCAGTCGAATTTTTCTATCTCAGGGCCGGAGACTCTGGTGTGGCCAGAGATTCCGCCCCTGAGACTAGAAACTCCGGTGCAGATTAAGTTTTTCTGCCCAGATTTCCTTGATGGTTTTTTACTTTGACTTCCTGGACATGTATGAATACCTCTATGCTATCCTAGTGCTCTCTTTGATACACAGGTAAGCGGACCAAGGCCTCCTACTCCAACCCCAATATGGAACCAAGGAAATCTTGTGCATCTCGTGGTCATCATCGTGACTAATTAGTTACCGATCCAGAGATTGGTGTTGTGAGACAGAATAGGGTCAGGGATGCTGATGAGGATAGTCACGGGGAAGAAGCCGAATATGAGTTTGAGAGGCAAGAGCTTTCTAAGAAGGCTCAATTTGACCGCATCACCAAAGTGGCGACTCTGAGCAAGAGTGTGAGGATGTAGCCTTTCTTCTCCATGGCACACACTTCCCAGAATCCCCACTAATGGAGGAAAGAGCAAGAGTTGATCCAGTCTGAGTTGTATGATACTCTGCATCATCCAGTCTGCATGCAAAAGGTTTTCAACTTAGATGCTTTGGGAAGCAAGAGCTATTTCAGGGAGGATGTTTGGATTGTGAGGAAGCTTGGTCTTGAGAGTCTCATTGGCACCCAACATGACTTCAACATTATAGCTGTCCAACAATTCTTTGGCACATTCACTTTTGGCGAAGATGAGGATATCACCTTGACTTGGATGACTGGTTGTATCAAGTGCGAGTCTTCTTTGAAGAGACTATGCTTTTGGGCTATCCTCTCCATGGTGACATATCAGTTGTTGGAAAGAAGATGCATGTGCATGGTGTTTCTTACAGCAAGAATTGGTTGGCTCCTCTATATGACAATCCAGTAAGTGTTGGCTCCAACAAGGATCTCAAGCAAGTTTATAATGTCATTCTTCGCAGGTTTAGGTGCATCGTTTCCCCTCAAGCTGGCAATGTGGATGCTATCCGGGGTAGGCTTATGAACCTTCTACATCATGCCTACAAGTGTCACCGTGCAAGAGAAGAGTATGTGGGCTACCAGATTGATGTTATGGACTTCATCAAGGAAGAGATTCACCACACCATGATTGAGAAGAACAAGAATGTGCCAGTGTATGCACCTTATGTGATGATGCTTATCCTTGACATGGTCCTTGGTCTTGCCACTAAAACAAGTCATAAGGTAGGTTCTCTCTAGATTCTGCAGGTTCATGCCCCGCAATGTGCAGCTTTTCAGGATAGTGAGGAGGATGAAGAGTTTGAGGCTGAGGCTCCTAGGACTAGGAAGAAGAATGGTGATCCTCGCTCTCGCCTCCAAGGGAAGCAAAGGGTGCAAGAAGAGGAGAAAAAACTCACATGGTTCCAGCACAACATCCTCTGCATGACCATTGCGGTTCATAAGGAGAACCATGATGCTTATAAGGAAAGGAGGGAGATAGATAAGATGCTCAATAGTCTTCAAGACAATGCAATAATTGTGCCTCCCCCTCAGCTGAGCCAGCTGAGTCATCCCACACCATTTCATTCAATGACGGGAACATCTCTGCTTTCCCTTGGGGAGATTTCAGTGAGATTAGCTCTGCGTTGTCCTCTTCTCGCAACCCTGGAAATGCTCCTATGACGAAAGATGAAGACAATGAGGATGAGTTTGTGTCTTAGGATGACCAGGACGAGGATGATCAGGACGAGAAGTCCGACGAGGAGGAGGATTGATCCCTTGGGCTACGTGTAGCATCCTTCTTTTCCCGCTTCTTGGTGTCTTGATGTCAAGGGGGAGAAGTTTCTCTATTTAGGCTATCCCCAGGGATTTGCATGGGTTTGCTCGGAGCACAAGATTTTCGAACTTTATCCTTATTTCGAACTTCTCGTGTTGAACTATGTTGTGGGTGGTAAGACATACGTGTGAGACTATATATGTGCTATTGTGCTAATCATTCCTTGTCTTACCTTACTTGTGCAATTATGTTCGTTGAAATATTTGTTATTGCACTTGGTATGAGTTTGAAAAATATAGGGGGAGTGTTGATCCTTGTTGATGTGTTCCATTATCTGGTGCACACATCAAGGGGGGCCATCTATATTTCCTAAATCATTTATAGAATCGTTCATTATTGCAAATACTTATGTTGTCATCAAACACCAAAAAGGGAGATTGAAAGAGCATATCTCACCTAATTATGTTTTGTGTGTTTGATCACAACATTCGTATAATTTAACGATGTGATGATGTTGCTAGGTCCTCTTGATACATTTTATTGATGGTGGCTATTTCCCAAAAAGGGAGAAAAGTTCGAGAGGTGTTTGCAGAAATATCCAGGCCGGACTCTCCGAGGTTCCTAATCAGCGTTTTCGGACTCAGGATTTCTCTGCCTGAAGGCCAAGTGTTGTCACCCTCTGTTTCTATTCGGAAACTTGGTGGAGACTGTCCGGAGTCTCCGGCGTGGCCGGAGTATATAGTATGCCAGGGCCGGAGTCTCCGGACTTAGGTTCTTAACAAGAAAGGCGAAGTGGTGTCTTCCTCTGTTTCTGTCTGGATTCTTGGCGGAGATTGTCCGGAGTCTTCGGCAGGACCGGAGTATCCGGCCTGCCAAGAACGGAGTCTCCGACCTCAGGTTTTTCTCAGCACCAAGGCCAATATGGTGTCACCCTCTGTTTTATTCCGGAAACTTGATGGAGTCTCTGGACTTTGGGTGAAGTTTCCGGGCCTGCGGAAACTTGCCGAAATCTCTAGAAGTCCGGAATCTTCGGTGTGACAACTATTCAAGGACTTCAAACGGCTACATTTTGGGGAGAGGGTATAAATATCCCCTCTCCTTCTTCTATCCCTTGTTAGCTCGTCCATCATTGAAGTCCACCATTAAATGAGCTCACCTACTCAAGAGATCTCCCAACTCCTCCACCCAAACTCATTGATTCTTGGAGGAGTGAAGGAGAAGGCCCGAATCTACATATTCACCAAACCGTTCTTAATTTTCCCCCTCATTCTCTTGAGAGATTTGAGTCTACGGTTTCCTTGTGAAAAACCTAGACCTCTTGTTTCTTAATTGTGTTTCCTGTATCAGATTCCTGGTGATTCTGGGAGCCTTGAGTTCAGTTTTGTGTGTGTGTGTGTCTCAAGCTCATTGTAAAGGCACCAGATTTCTCCTTGAAGGATTGCAATAGTGGAAGCTGAACTAGTCCTTTGTAGCAAGGTTCGTCGGAGAATATGGTGAGGACTTTGTGGCGTTGAGTAGGCCTTTGTCTCCGCGTGCTTCCACCACCGGTTCCTTCTATCCTTTAACTTTATTTTGTGTTTGTATCTTGCTTAGTGTAGTACTTATCATATAGGTAAATTCACCGTAGTTGCATATTTAGAGAATTTACCTTTGTGTCAAGCCTAAATTGAAAAGGTATTAAAATTTGGAGGTAGCACCTATTCAACACCCCCCCTCTAGCTACCCATACGATCTGTTCAATATCCTACTCATCCTCTTCGAGGTCCCATTCTTCCTCAGACGAATCATAAGACAAACTCATCTACACAAAAATGTTGCTTATTTACTAAAACTGCGAACATCAATCATGAAATAAATAGATAAGAGCAATTCTGCGCCGAAAAATACCTTTGAGAACTTCCATCGAACACCTTGCGCGCGGTGGCTGCTTTGCTGCACCGGGCGTCGGCGCGCATGCGTGGAAGGTTTCCGCTCGAATCGACATCGGAGGGAATACCATGGAGGTGGCGGGAAGCTTCGGCGACGGAGAGGAGATTGAGGGAGCGCCACCAGCGGAGGCGGTTTTCACCGTGGCGACGACTCACGGGTGGCTACCTGGAAGGTGGGCGCACGCCGGGCGAAAGCCGGGCCGACGCTGGAGGAGCAGGGGAGGAGTGGGAATGGAACCTGCTGCGGGTGCGCACTGAAGTCTCACGCGGCGGATGAGAGTTTTCAGGCGAGCTCATCCGTTCCGGCGCGTGGAAGGGGAGGCACACGATTTTGGTGCCGGCTCCAAGCTTTTCTCAACCCGGTGGCCGAAAATTTTCTTGCGACCGGGTTTTAGCGCGGCGCTGAGCGAGAGATGCTTTAAGCGTTGGGTGTGCCTAATTGCATTACCGATCTAATTAACGAAGTAAAGAAAATTATAACCCAGAAGAAAATAACTAGACCATGCGTCGAGCAACACGCAGCTCGCTCGACCGACCGGTCCCCTTGGCTAGTTCGGTCCACACCACTCCACTTGTGCTATGTCCCGCTATATATGAGCACACATGTACTCCTAGACGCGCAGAGACCTCGCCTCCATACACCACTACCACTTCTCTCCCAAGTCCCAAGTGAACACACACTCGACCGATCACTTCCGTCGATGGCGATGCTGCGGCTCAAGTGGGCGGTGACGCTCGCGGTGCTGGCGGTGGCGGTGGGGACGGCGTCGGGGGCGCATCGTTCTGCTCCTGCTCCTGTGACCGCTGCGGCGCCGGCGTCGGGGGCGCATCGCTCTGCTCCTGCTCCCGTGGCCGCTGCGGCGCCCGCGCCGGGGGCGACGATCAGCCCGGAGTGCATGGACGCGGTGCTCAACATGTCGGACTGCCTGCCGTACGTCGAGAGCGGGAGCACCACCAAGAGCCCGGACAAGGCCTGCTGCCCGGAGCTGGACGGCCTGCTGCAGTCCAACCCCGTCTGCCTCTGCCAGCTGCTCGCGGGAGGCGGCGAGTCCTACGGCGTCAGCGTCGACTACAAGCGCGCCATGGCGCTGCCAGGCGTCTGCAAACTCAACGCGCCGCCGCTCAGCGCATGCGCAGGTACCTTACGGTGCTCGGTTGAGACCTTTAGAGTTTAGATTGATATAGTTGGCTTAGCTGATCTAGCTAGGTACGCGGGTAGAAAATTTATTTGATCATATATTACTCTGAGCTTGAGCTTGAGCTTTAGTGCCTAGAGATGACCCACCTATCGAAGAGATACAGTAGTCTACTACTAACCTTGTCTGAAATTCTCACCGTCATTTCACAAACTTTATGGTATGATTTAACATTCAATTCATCGAGATCTCCTCGCATTATAAAACCCGGTGAATTTTGGTTATATCTTACTATATGGTAGTATTAACTTATTAACACAAAAAATTAACATATGCAGCTTTTGGAGTCCCTGTTGGGCCTTCTGCAGCGCCATTAACAGGCGTCTCACCATCCGCTACTGGACCACAAATGCCTGGTAAGCCATTACTACTAGTCTACTACTATACTCTGCTCGCCTTCTCTCTTCAGTCCTTTTTGCTACTACAGTAGTAACTGCTACTGTTAGTACTAGTGCACTGGCATGATTTCACTGCATACCTAACTTAAAAAGATGAGAAGTTATTATCCTCTTATCACTACCCTGAATTTTAACTTTGTAAGAGTATTTTGCGAACATCATCAGTTACTGCATGTCAAGCAAACGTTTTGTAGAATGAGGTATATATTGGAGATACACCGAATTCCATACTTCTTAATTGTCACATATAGATCCTAAAACGAGTAGTATTTGTACCTACTCGAACATAAAAAGGACACAGACCGAACCGGTTCTCCACTAATATTGGTTTCAGATTCTATAGATCTTTCCTCCAGCTCTACATCGGAGAACAGAGGATTGTTCTACCAAATATATTCCTTAATGCTCTTAGTTGTTGTGTTGGAGTATATAGTTAGTGATGGTCTAATTTTCGTTCAGTCTTAATCCGAGTACTCACTATCGCACACTGTTAAATTTGCCTCTCTGACGTTCCTGCATCCTGTGCGCTGTGCAGCGAGCACGCCGTCCACATCGCCGTCCAAGTCGGCCGCCTCCTCCTTCCGCTTCACCGCCCGCGGCCTCATCGCCCTCGCCGCGCTACTGATGGCCGCCGCAATGCTCTAGACCGACGAGAGTTTCTTGGGTGTGTGACATTTGTCCTCAGCCTCACACGTACAGCCCGATGATCGCATTCTTCTCCATTCTTGCCTCACATTCTCTACTGTCGCACACGAGAGATATTTTTTTTCTGGTTAAATTCGTTCCTTGTGATAATTCCTGTACTTGTGTAATCTGCTTGACACGGTGACCTTCTGTGTAGTAGTTCCTAGTTTTGCATTGCCATCTTCATCTCGTTACATATCTTTTCGAGTTCATCCTACGGGCCAAAGCATAAATCACCATTAATTTTGGACGCGGGGTCGTGGGATCACGTGAAGCATTGATGATTTGGGCGGGGGAGTTGGGAGAGTGGAGAGGGACTCGCGGTGTGTATGGGAGAGAAGCATGAAGCATTGGAATCGCCGTCGGTAGGCAGGGCATCGTGACAGCGGCCGGCCGGTCGGCACAGATCGATCTTCAGCACTGTTGGTTTCATCAATGTCGAGATTCGTTCCATTCAATTCCCCAGCTGCTACCTACGCTCGGTCGCTCTCCCCCTCTCCCGTCACGTCCAGAAGAAGCGGTTTCTTGCCGCTCGACTAGAACAGTTTTTTCCTGCTCTCAACTTTGGGTCTCAAACCGAGCTTCAGTTTAACACTGAGAACTGAGCTACTTCCATGGCTTCTTGCCGGTCTTCTATAACGCAATATCGGACAATCGGTCATCAAAGCAACGAGAAGAAACAAGTGTACATCGCAGTTTACAGACAAAAAAAAAAGCTCTACTGAAATCGACTGCGCCAAGTGCAGTCATCACACGGTTCTTGTGAAATTGGCAGAGGCAAAAAAAAAAAAAAAAAAAAAAAATTAGGCATTTCAAAACGTTCGTGTCTTCGTGCTGTCATAGTACAATTAATTATTCCTTCCACAAAGAAAAAAAAAGAATAGACCAAAGAATGTTGGGTGGTCTAATCATATCAGATACCATTTCGTTGGGAAACGAGACTTGTTTTTTCCTTTGCAAGGGATCAGAAAGAATAACTTGAAATTGCTATACAGATTAGATATTGTCCTTCATCCTCCCAGACATTTTCCGGAGAAGTGTATATACCCAGCACTGCACAGCATGTTGCCCTGTTTGAAAGGGGAGCACCAGGCTGGGTTTTTATCCCTCATT
The DNA here is from genome assembly GCA_028641055.1 of Alopecurus myosuroides. Taxonomy (NCBI): domain Eukaryota; kingdom Viridiplantae; phylum Streptophyta; class Magnoliopsida; order Poales; family Poaceae; genus Alopecurus; species Alopecurus myosuroides. The sequence continues at coordinate 183,754,582 of CM054058.1, forward strand.
GTCCAGAGAGAACCCAAGAGTGATTCTTAAGAATATGACATATTTCCTTTGTACAACTGGCATTCACACTATTGTGCTATTTTAGAGCTCGTACTCCGTGACAAGCCTGCAAAATGGAAGCGATAGCGTACTGATCAGTCTTTCGTCCGAGTCAAGTCTCAAGTGCGCGACCTTTTCATAATTTTTTGTGGGTTAAAAAATATACTTAAGCCCGATCCCTATATAGTTCTAAGTATCTCAGGAGAAAATGTAACATAAAATTCTCTTGTTAAACAACGAATCATGTTTCACTCAATGCTGTCCTAACCTAGCCAGCAACAAAAATGGGAGCCGGTCTATACCGAAACTTGGGATATGGAAGATTTAGAAAATGAGGACTGTGTGTAAATAACAGAAAAGGCGTGGTTACCTTTACCCTTATTCTTATCCTTTGGTAACAGCTCTTCAGCACCGATTCTCATGTCAGCGTTAGACGAGCGCCTCTTTGCCTTTCTATTTAGGGCCTCAACCTCGACAATGAAGGTTCCACAGACAGGACGATGATCTGAAAATTTGGACTCCCCGCGGTAGTAGGATAACTGTGAGGTGCCATCACCACGCCACAATATTCTATCACACCTGAGCAAGTTGAGACGTATGCAATGTAATAACTCACGCAAAGGATAGTTCACAAGCATAATACTCGCAGCCACTGGAAGAAAATTTTCACCATATCATTTACACAGCAGGATCATAAACCAAAATTTAATGTATAGTAGAACTACAGCATGCAGTGTTTTTTTCTAATTTACTTGGGCATGGAAATTAGGGAGCTATACATATCGTTGTGAAGAGCAATGGCAATGTTACACTGCATGCTAAGGCCTCTTTAGTTCAATGAATTCTCGAAGAATTTTTGGAGGTTTCTAATCCTTAATATTTTTATATTCTAAGATATGTGAAGCGTTTGCATGTTATAGAAGAAACTCTTCAAGAGATTCCTATGCTTCTTTTCAACTTTTAGGATTTAAGATGATATGAAAAACACAGAGGCCCTATGTTTGTGCCTACAGCGACAGCAGAATAGAATATTAAGTCATTATTCTTTTATTTCTTTCCTGTTTCCCGAACAGGGCTTTTTTGTCACAGAACTGCTTAAAAGATGGTCCATACCATGCTGGTGTCCTCCTCTTTTTATTTGAAGTTGCAGTCTCGCCAGCATAAGCATCCGAGTTAGTGGAGTACTTGTATGTGGGAGCAAAATATATCTTCCCCTCATTCCATCCCTTAAACACTCGTCCAGCATCCCGTTCAATTTTAAGCTGAAGAACAAAAATATGATGTAAGATTAGGGAACGGAAAATCTGCAGAAGAGGAGAAGCGTAGTTTGAGCGGCAATAAGGAAATATTATGAACTACATGACGTCAAGTTTTCTGGTTCATTTAGTAGCATTAACTTCTTAACAAATACTCCATCCGTATAAAAAAATGCAAGATGCTTTAGTGTTTTCTAGACAAAACGTATCTAGACATGTTTTAGTGTGTACATTCACATGAATCTAGATACGTGTCTAGATACGTCTTTTTTAGAAAACGCTAAAAACAACTTACATTTCGATACAGAGGGAGTAAATAATACTAATTTCAGTGGTTTTCTTCTTTTGGCGAATAGCTTAAATTTTGATTGATTCAGCTAATAAGAAGTTACCTGATCCTTTTCGAAAAGGGCATCCCAGTTATTTTCTGTCAAAAGCTTTCTTGTATCCGCGTAGCTCAGTGCGATCCGGTAGTTCAAATCCCCAAACCATATCACTTTACTGAGACAAACAGTACACTAATTAAATTCCAGAATACTAAACTGACAAGGAACAGATGTACAAGCATAAACATCACTGCATTCTTACTCATGCTCAAGAATTTTCTCCGGGATTCTTCGCCCAGCTCTCCTGCAAAGCCTTGAAAACAGTGTGAGCCGCAGTATCTCTAGAACATCAGAGTTTCTTTTGAATTCATCGCCTTCTTTCTGACCTGAAGCCAAATGGCTGCAGATGAAACAAAAGCTTGTCTGGTGCACTGTCATGCTTACGGATATACATCCCTGCAGTAGAAGCATATTTAGGATACGGATAATTAGTTACAGGAATACTTCAATCTGATTTAGTCCTGACCTTGTTTCCCAGACAGCCTAGAATTCCTCGCCCTATGCAAGACGTTCTTAGATGGCCGATGTGCTGCACTAGTTCTTTCTTTACCCAAACAGTGACAAAAATACCAACCATTTGTTTGCACACTATGAGATTATATTTTAGTTGATCCCTTGCGCTGGGAGCAGAAGTTACTTCATGTAGAACAGAGCTACAAGAATCCCTCGTGTTCTCTTTCTCTTCCTCTCCCGAGGAATCGGTCTCGTTAACATGCTTTTTCGGGCGACGAAAGCAAGCATCCTTGTAAGATGATTTGATCATCTCGACGGGGCAGTTGCAGGCCTTAAGCTGTTTTCTCTGGTGTGGCATGAAAGATTTACTAATGGCTTTCAGGAAAGACTTTTGGAAGATTGTGGAACCACTTGCTGTTTTTGTTAAGTCAGAGAATGAAGCATCGAGGCTTGAAGAAGCTCGGGACGAGGTAGATTCGACGGAGGGAGATGGATGATGCTGAAAGACATTGCTATCATTTTCAGCTGACCCGTTTAATGCTTGGTTTATAAGAACAAGCCATTTGGCAGCTGGTTCGTTGTCTTCTGTAACAAGCACATTACCAGCGTTGAGCGGAACAATTTCCTGAAAACTGTACAAAGATTAAATGAATAGAACTGTGGCATGAAGAACTGTCATAAAGGGGAAACAAAATCTAGTATATACCCTTGAAACTTGAAAGTGGACCAGGATTTATTGCGTTGGATACAAATACTATGACTATCTAATACCGCACCAAACAAAGCTAACTTACAACTTTTTCAGCTATGCACTGAATATTTGTATATGAGAAAAATTATATTCAAGCATTAAACAGGCACTGATTAGTAATGTTGACAGAGATTATCTCCGTATCTGTTAAAAGATTAGTGGAAGACCTACCCCAAAACATAAATATCTGAATTATCATCAGGTGGAACAAAATCATCCATGTTCAATTCAGCAGTAGGTGCTTTCCCAGCAACGTTCCAGGTAGAGACAAATATTCTGTTTAACAAAAGTAGAGAGTAGAGAATCTGATATCTTGGCATATTAAGAATGTGAAAATAATAGGTGACGAAATTTCAAGTGCTGTACCTGAGGGGCTCAGTTGTTTTATTACCAGAAGGTTGGGCCAGGAAATGGCTGAGACGTATGCTCTTAACTCCTGGTTTGAATTATAGTGGCATGAGAAATCAATTGAAATTATTAACAGTTTAATCGCATAATCAGACAAAAATACAGGTTTTGCTAGATAGTAAAGTACCTGAAAGTGTTCTTAACGGGGAAGAGGATATTGACTTACAAGAACTTAGTCCATGGTCACCTACTGTAATAAATAGGACCGTACATCACAGTTAATTCCTGCTATTACCTCAAGATAAACTACTTTTTACTAGAAAATTGATTAATGGAAGTAGCTATCTAAATTAATTTGCGCATTATTTCATGACTATGGTGGAGCTTCACATTAATCTCTACATAATTTTAGACTGTTTGATGTGTGCTTCCTAGACTGAATCAATGCCATGTGTTGATTCTAAAAAAGGATGATGTGTTTACAAAAAATGGAAAGATGGGTTATGTTCAATGCTTTGTGTTACGTGACTGTTTAGTTGCAGGTTTTATTAACCAATTTTGCAGAATTGTGCTTTTGGGTGAAACTCGCTGCCGTAGATTTCAAGTGGTTGTTCAATCATGGAACAGTTTGGTGAAAATGTTGCTTGGCTAAAGTTGGTTTCCATTTGTTCTGCTATTTCTTTTCTAAAATTGAAATCATTGCATTTTGAGTTTTGCAGAAACCATGCCAGAGTCTTTTTATTTTCCTGATATTAATTTTGAGTTATTCAAATCTGGATTACTTTTCAGGTTTATTAAGCAAGGTTTTAGGATAAAAAAACAGATTTCTAACTAAAGGGCAATGATGGACTAGTGATTCCTAAAAATGGAGGCAGATAGTAGATACAGTATTTTTTGTGAAGGGGGGATATGAACCAACCTGCATTGCAGCTTGGACCGTCTGTCCTCTTTGCAGATTTCTTCTCCTTTGTACCGAAAAGTTTTGGGTGGCATCCCTGGAATGCAAATCCAATCTTTTTGAACACAAGTATTTCATCTCTACACAATGCAGTTGAGGAAATGCAATTATCATGTCACCTTCATTTTTTCCTCGCCGGTGAAGGCCATCACACCAATGGCTGTACCGACCACCAAGTCCAATACCCCAATGCTGAAAATTCCGCAAGCAGTTCATCGCAGGGATCATACAAAAATGTTGATGGAACAAGCGATTGAAAACAAATCAGCCTGCTGGGAGAGCAGGAATAACGCACCGATCTTGGCAACTAAAATATCGGAACAGTAGTCGGGATGCAATTTTGTATCCTGATCCCCCTCTGCAGATCCCACACACCCCAATTCTGTACAATGCCAGAAGGACAAAGACGCCCACCTTTAATTAGCCCGCGGAGGGCCTCCAGATCCTGGCACTCCGGCGATCCCAAACCAAAACCCTCACTTCTACTACTCCTGGCCGCGTCCAACCGCGAAGAGCAACCTAGATGGCGGCGGCGCCCGGCGAGAGCTGGAATCCGGCAATGCGTAGGAGGAGGAATGCAGGACCATCGGGGCGCGGGACCCTCCGTGGACGTCCTTTAAACCAATGCAGGGGACAAGTGCAGCGGAAGGAAGGAGGGAATAAATTAATCGACGGGAGACGACGCTTCCCTTGTGCTGCGGTGGCGCGAGGGAGGGAGGGAAGGAATGCGCCTCGACGATCCGCGTCTGTCTGCATGCGGCGGCGGCGTACGGGTGGGCGGGCGGGCGGGGTTGACCGGCAGAGCGAGTTAGAGGGGCGCACGTGAAGGGGTTGGATGCATCGCGAGCAGGGGATAGGTGGTGGTGGGGAGAAAGTGGGGGAGGAGTCGGACGACACCGTGTGTCCGTGTCTGTCAGCAACGGAATTCTTCTCCTTGGATTTGGTGGCTTGGCTTGGACGTGGTGCTGCTTTGGGTCTATGGGCATCCGTGGAGCGGGCATCATGTGCCTCCCACAATTCCATTCCGGAGCCGACAGCAACGTGACAGAAATTTTTATTTTTCGAGGGAACGTGAGGCATTACAATTGCTAGAGCTTCGACGACGGGTGGTGCACACGTTCAACATCGACATATACAGTGAGGGCAATGCAATTTCGTGCACGTTGATCTCTGCCCTTAATTTGTTGGAGATTCCTACTAGCAATATATATATATATATATATATATAGGGAAAATGGTTTCTACACCCGGGTGTAGCTACACCCACGTCTCATATACTGCCGTACGGAGGTATGTGTCATACTTTTTCGGTCCAAGTATATTCATATACTATATTTAAGATACTTCAAAACAAGTTTCGTGAAAATTATAAAATTGAGTATGTAGTTTGCACTATATATTCAAAATACCGGTATATATGTATATGTAAAAGGAGTATGTAGAAAAATTACACATACTACGTAAAAAGTAGTATATATACTGCCGAAATAGTAATATATACTGCATACTACCTGTACATACTCTCCGGTATGATAAATACTACGTACATCATACTAAACACATGTGGGTGTAGCTACACCCGGGAGTAGCCTTAATTTGTCCTATATATATATATATATATATATATATATATATATATATATATATATATATATATATATAGGGAAAATGGTTTCTACTCCCGGGTGTAGCTACACCCACGTCTCATATACTGCCGTACAGAGGTATGTGTCATACTTTTTCGGTCCAAATATGTTCATATACTATATCTAACATACTTCAAAACAAGTTTCGTGAAAATTATAAAATTGAGCTTGTAGTTTGCACTATATATTCAAAATACGGGTATATATGTACATATAAAAGGAGTATGTAGAAAAATTACGTATATTACGTAAAAAGTAGTATATATACTTCCGAAATAGTTATATATACTGCATACTACCTGTACATACTGTCCGGTATGATATATACTGCATACATCATACTAAACACATGTGTGTGTAGCTACACCCGGGAGCAGTCTAAATTTATCCTATATATATATATATATATATATATATATATATATATATATATATATATATATATATATATATATATATATATATATATATATAGGGAAAATGGTTTCTACTCCCGGGTGTAGCTACACCCACATCTCATATACTACCGTACGGAGGTATGTGTCATACTTTTTTGATATGAGTATGTTCATATACTGTATCTAAGATATTCCAAAACAAGTTACGTGAAAATTATAGAATTGAGCATGTAGTTTGCTCTATATATTCAAAATACCGATATATATATGTATGTATAAAAGGAGTATATAGAAAAATTGCACATACTACATAAAAAGTAGTATATATACTACCGAAATAGTAATATATACTGCATACTACTTGTACATACTCTTTGGTATGATAAATACTATATACATCATACTAAACACATGTGGGTGTAGCTACACCCGGGAGTAGCATAAATTTGTCCTATATATATATATATATATATATACGCTCGGTGCTGAGGATGGACGCTGAGGACAACAATCGATCCACAAATCCACAACAACTCTTTGTCGTCCGATCCAGACCGATGGTTAAGATCTCACATAGCCATCGTGTGCCAACACGCCCCCACCCTTTCTAGCAAACGCCCACCATGCCCCGGACGCCCCGTACTCATCTCGACCACCATGATGTCGGGGGGGGGGGGGCGATGTGGCCAGGGAAATTCTGCTCCAAGGCGGTTTCGAGGGGCCATGGCGGAACAACTCAGGCGGACGGGCGCGGGGTACGGAGGAGGCTTGGAGGCGCCGCTCAAGCTGGGTCGGGGGCTGTGGAGTGAGGTGTGCAGGTGGGGGTCGGGCAGCGCTCACAATACCATGAATATCATTACTACGCAACATACAATTCAGGACTAACAAATATTTCGTTCAAGTAATAGAGAAATTAGGGTTCGTCCATATCCCCAACTAAACTTATTAGGTATGGATATCATATGTGGCGCCAGATATGAATAATGGATGAATGTTGAGACAAGTACACGAAGCAATCTACGATAAGGTATGAGATTACAACGAGATGGATGGATGAACTTATGGTTATGGCGGTGTAGATGATGTTGGTGCTGATGTAGATGTCTTGTCCTTCTCGTCCCAAGCCTTGTCTTCTTCTCCAATGAATGGTGAGGTGGTGGTGCTGGTGTGGAGATGGCGGTGAGGCGGACTGGTGGATGTTCTCTTCTAGCATCCTTGCGACAGCTAGGGAGAATGTGTGATGTATTATGCAGGCTAGGGTCTCCCCTACTTATATAGACGGCCTCCTCTTGATAAGGGGCTCTAGATGAGTCTATCTTAGCCCTCCAAAACGATATAATGACTTTAGAAAGGCTAGAGATAAAATGAGGTCAAAATTGGTGAAGAATCGTGAAAGTTTGCATAATTTCCTTCGCCTTGTGGGTACGGTACGGTTCGTCTCTTATTTCTGACTCCATTTCTTCATACGAACTCCGCGATGATCTTTGGCGGAACTGTATGGACGTGACACACACTCCAATGGCCTTCAATATTGATTTTGGCTTGATAAAAAAACGAACATTTTTCAACCCTCTTAACTTGCCTATGGTGCGCGTAACTTTTTCGATTCCTCTCCCTTCGTATCTTTTCATCGTTATTTGTTCATAAACTCCACCTACACATAAATAGACACAAAGAAAAGGGAAATGAGTAAAATCAAAATGAGAACCTATGGTTGTGAAAAGTTTACTATAAAATGAGTTTGAATTGAAATCAACATAAATATAGAAGTCAGTATAGAATAATGCCAAAATTCCAATGTAAACATATGAAAAACAATGGGAAAATGCTATATAAAATGGACGCATCAGGTAATGAGCTGGTTAGGTTGGCCCATTCCAATCGATCGCATAGCTTGTTCAGCTGATGAGGATGAGTCCGCCAGCCACACACCCACACTCGATTCCCTAGGTCAAGTGTGACGCACCGCCGATCACAGGATGATGTCGCTGCCGAGCCACTAAGCCTTGCCGCATGAGCATCTAGTGTCGTCGTCCTCCATCAATTATCCCACGCTCCCTTCAGCACCTCGCCAAGCATCTACTACTCCCGCTCGGCCACCATCCAGCATCGTCGTCCTCGTCTAGATAGCACACCATGGAGCCCAACCATCTGAATAAGGAGAAGTATATTTCCTCTTGTTATGTAGGAGAGGCACAGGTGTCGACGTCGGCAAAGTGAAGGAGGGACAAGGCTGGCGGACATACGCGCTCAAAGGCGAACCCAGGCATCACACTAATCGAGTCGAATGGGATGGTAGAACGGCCAACATCCACGAAATTACATCCCCTTCGCCATATCTTCTTCCTGCCGACGTAGCTGCCGTCGGGCCGGCGGACGCGACGGGCGGTGTTGCCTCTGAAGGGAATATGCCCGAGAGGCAATAATAAAGTGGTTATTATCTTATTCCATATTTATGATAAATGTTTATTTCTCATGCTGGAATTGTATTAACCGCAGACGTTGATACATGTGTCTCTAATAAACAAACAAGATTTCCTAGTACTGCCTCTCGTTTAAATAGCTCGTTGATTAATTGATGATCAAGATTCCCTGATCATGAACATTGGATGTTGTTATAACGGGATCATGTCATTGGGAGAATGTTGTGGTGAACATAGACCCAAAGTGAATTTAGCAATGTGATCAAGTCATTAAGTTTACATTTTTTATATCAACATACAAAGTAAACCTAATCTTTAGACTATGATATCATGTCAATCACTGACACCAGAAGAGTGCTGGCACAAACCTCACACCGTAACGGGTGACTATAATGGTAGCGTTGGGTATTCGAAAAGTATTAGTTGAGACTCATGGATCAAGAGTGGGATTTATTCATCCAAATGACGAAGGGATATACTCTGGGCTCTCTCGGTGATTGATACGTCTCCAACATATCTATAATTTATGATGCTCCATGATCATATTATGCCAATTGCTACATGTTTTCACCCTTATTTATAGCATTTTTATACGTTTTCCAGGAACAACGTATTAACAAGATGCCAAGTGTCAGTTCCCTTTTTTCTGCTGTTTTCAATTTCAGAAAAGTTGTTCTGGAAACATTCTCCGAATTGGACCCCACAAATCCCGAAGTGCCTATTTTCCCCGGAAGCATCGAGAAAACCGAAGGAGAGCCGAAGACGGGCATCAGGGGGGCCACACCATAGGGTGGCACGGTCCCCCTGGCCGCGCCAGCTATGGGTGTGGGGCCCCCAGGCCTCCACCGCATTTGCCCTTTTGCCTATTTATTCCCCCCGGATGGAAAACCCTAGACACATGATAAAAAATCCCCGAAAAGTTCCACAGCCGCCGTCGTCGTCAACCCTAGATCAGGGGGTTCTGGAGCTGTCTCCCGGCACCCTGCCGGAGAGGAAATCATCACCAGAGGCTTCTACATCACCATGCCTGCCTCTGGAGTGATGCGTGAGTAGTTCATCCCTCGACTACGGGTCCATAGCAGTAGCTAGATGGTTGTCTCCTCCTCATATGCCTCCATATTTAGATCTCGTGAGCTGCCTATCATGATCGAGATTGATCTTATGTAATTCTATATGTTGTGTTTGCTGGGATCCGATGAATATTGAACTTATGCCAAGTTGATTATAGTCTTTATTGCATATGTTATTTGTGATCTTGCATGCTTGCCGTTGCTAGTGGTTGCTCTGGCCAAGTAGTTGCTAGTGACTCAAAGAGGGAGTATTTATGCTAAATAGTGGGTTCATGCCTCCTTTTCGCCTGTGCTCGAGTGACAGAAACGTGACGGGGGAGGATGTGTTATTTCCACTAGGGAGAAAACAGTGGTGTGAGTGCTCGCGTGTACAAGCATTGCTTACATTACACACATTGTTTAATGCAGTTATCTGTTGCTTGCAACTTAATACCTAAGGGGATTCAGATGATAACCTGAGGGTGGATTATTAGTCATAGATGCAGATGGATTTCAGTCTATGTATTTTGTTGTAATGCCCGCACTAAATATCATAGTAGTCATCATGTTATAATGTGCACTATGGTGCAACCTCTATTTGTCAATTGCCCAGCTGTAATTTGTTCACCCAACATGTTATCTTTATGGAGAGACATCACTAGTGAACCTATGAACCCCGGTCCATTTTCCACACTGTTAAACAAACCACAACAATTTCTAGCTTTCTTTACTTACTACAAGAATACACTGTTTTCCACACTATACGTCTAATCTTTGTTTTTGGCAAGACCGGTGAGATTGACAACCTCACTATACCGTTGGGGCAAAGTATTTTGGTTGTGTTGTGTGGAGGTTCCACGTTGTTGCTGACACCGGTGAAGCGCCATCACCACCGTCAGTGGCATCAACCTTCCGAAGCTCCTGTTTATCCTACTTGATTGATAACCTTGGTTCTTAACTAAGGGGAAAACTCCTACCGATGTGCTCATCACACCCTCCTCTTGGGGTCTCTCAACGAGTGCACGATCTGCACCATCAGTGATATCACATTGACACCGCTTGCAAGCACGTGACTAGGTCACAAGGATGTAATCCACGGAATAAGTAAAAGAGTACTTGTCCGTAACGAGATCGAACTAGGTATGGTTGATACCAATGATCAGATCACAGACAAGTAAAATATTGCGAGATAAAGGGAAACGGTTGCGACTTTGATGGTTCACACGATCACAAGATTCATCGTTGAATATATAGGATTTATCACAGATCTCCAAATCCCGTTGTTGATTATTGATCGGAGAGGTGTCTTGATCATGTCTGTATTATTCACGAACCGTAGGGCGACACACTTAAAGCTTGATGACGCGTTTGACTGGATACAAAATATGAGAGAAAAGTTTAGACATCACCTAAATTGTTTCACGTATCTTTTAAATAGTTCAAGGAGATTTTTGTCAAATGGTTATTAATTTAAGAACTATTTAAAGGGTTTATGTTAATGTTTGTTAATGAAATTAGCAAATATTAAAATAAATAAATAAAAATGTTTTATTTATTTATCAAAAAAAAACTTTGTTATTTTTGAGTGGAGACTAAGTGGAGGTGAGTGGAGTGTCCACTCACATGAAGAGGGAAGAGGTGGGGGCACCACCATGCCTGCCGCATGGGGTTTCTGGCTGCCCCTTGATGGAGTTTGGACACACGCTCGTTGGGAGACCCCAAGCGCACGGTGTGAGGAGTGTAGCAGCAAGTTTTCCCTTAGAAAAAAGACCAAGGTTGAATCGACTAGTAGGAGGACAAGCAATCTCTGAAGATTGATGGAGCTAAGGTGGCAGGGCGTATTACCGGTTCAGCAGCAACGTGGAACCTACACAACACAATCAAATCACTTTGCCCCAACGAAGCAGTGAGGTTGTCAATCTCACCGGTTTTGCTAAAGATAAAGAGGTTAAACGTATGGTGTGGAAAAGAATATGAAAATAGTAACAGCAGTGTGAAAACAATGGAAGCAGTGTGTGTATTACCAGTATGAGGAAAATGAACCGCGGTCCACAGTTCACTAGTGGTGTCTCTCCGTGAAAGATAGATAACATGTGTGGTGAACAAATTACAGCTGGGCAATTGACAAAAATGAAGGCTGCACCGTAGTGCATATGCAAGACATAAAGATTACTATGTGATTCATGCGGGAATTATAACAAAATACATAGACCGTCATCCAACTTAATCTATGACTAATAATCCACCCTCTGAATATCATCCGAACAAACGTTGGGTTTTACAAGCAACAAATAATTACAGTAAGCAAAGTGTGTAATGTAAACAATAACATCATCCTTAGACAAAGCATTGATATTTTCTCCCTAATGGCAACAACACATCCTCCGTTCGTCACGTTTCTGTCACTTGAGCACAGATGCAAAGGAGGCATGAACCCACTATCGAGCATAAATATCCCTCTTGGAGTTACTAGCATATACTTGGCCAGAGCATCTACTAGTAACGAGAGCATGCAAGATCATAAATAACATATGCATGAAGATAAGATGATAGATTGATAATCAGAAGACATAGCATTCAACATTCATCAGATCCAGCAAACACAACATGTAGCATTACATAAAGATGACCTTGATCATGTTAGGAAGCTCACAAGATCTAAACATGAGGTACAAAGTGGAGAGAACAACCATCTAGCTACTGCTATGGACCCCTAGTCCAGGGATGAAATACTCACGCATCACTTCGGAGGAGGGCATGGTGGTGTAGACCCCTCCGATAATGAATTCCCCTCCCGTCAGGGTGACAGGGAGAGCTCTAGAACCCTCCCGATCTTGAGATGACGATGACGGCAGCCTCAGGTGTTTTTCGGGACGAAGTGGAATATATTTGGGGTTTACGTCTCAGAAGGAATAAATAGGCGAAAGGGAAAAGGCGGTGGAGGCCTAGGTCCCCCACAGCACCCCACGGAGCGGCCAGGGGGCGCCGCCCTATGGTGTGGGCCCCCTGACGCCCCCTCCGGGTCTCTTCGGGACTCTGTGGAACCTTCGGGAATTCTAAGACTTCCGGTCTTCGAATTTTTCAATTCCGAGAATATTTCCAGAACAACTTTTCTGAAATTAAAAACAGCAGAAAACAGGGAACTGGCTCTGTGGCATCTTGTCAATATGTTAGTCCGGAATCGATAAAAATGACATAAAGTGTATAGAAAACATGTGGGAAACAATAAGAAAACAACATGGAACATCAGAAATTAAGGATACGTTTATGACGTATCAACATCCCCAAGCTTAGTTCCTACTCGTCCTCGTGTAGGTAAACGATAAGAAACACATAATTTCTGAGGTGATATGGTACCAACATAAACTTGATCATCAATAATGTAAAAGCATATGTAAGCTGAGATCATAGAACTTTAACACAAGCATGATAAATAGAATTTTAATAATAAAGCATAGCAGTCACCTTGCATCATGAGAAGTAACACATATAAAAGATCATGAATAACAATCCAACGAAAGATATACGTTTGTTTCAGGTATAAAGAAAGCATGGCAAAGTGATATTTCGCAAGTCCTTAAGAGTGGGGCAAAATATAAATGCGAGGACACCTTCAAAGTTCATGAGGAAGACTAGAGAAAATAACTAGAGAACAAGCAATAACACATAATGAATCAATTAATAATGTTTTCTAGGACAAATGCACACAAAACTCAGAATGGCAAATATGCTCTCTCAACTGTGCATAAAGTTAGAAGATGGAGACTCAACATAAAAGTAAAAGAAAGGCCCTTCGCAGAGGGAAGCATGGATCACTCATGTGCTAGAGCTTTTATTTTATTAAATAGAGGTATAAAATGTTTGACACTACTCCCAACCATCTTACACAAACTATGGCTAACCGAATCCTCGGGTGCCTTCCAACAATCACATACCGTGGAGGAGTGTATATATTTTGGGAGGTGTATGCTAATGTCAACGAATGGTAAACAGAAAATACAGTACGACACAAGCCAACTAGACTTCACAAGAGAGGCTCCCATATGAAGGATGCAACTGGTGTAGAAGGTCATCCCTCTTTCTCTTTTTTTTACACAATTATGCTTTGACTGATAAATCAAGGGAAAAAATAGTGAAGAGAATTTGTTTGTATTAATTTGGGGTTGGGCACCCCGCTGCAGCTCTTCTATCAATTGGATAAGCGTATGAAGCCACTAGTCCAGGGTGTGAAATACAATCAACAAGTGAGATAAAGATTCTCTATTTACGTCCTCATGAGCAAAAATAGGAACACAAAGTAGGAGTAATTTTGAAGGTTTTAAAGGTAACAAATGAGCAATTTACTTGGAGTGGCGGTTAATTACCACATGTAGGTAGGTATGGTGGACACAATGGAAAAAATGGTTTTGGGGAGTTGGATTGCAGGAGTAGAGCTCATACTTAGTACAAGTGGAGGCTGGCAAAAGACTGGGAGCGACAAATCAAGAGAGCATAAGAGCCATAATCATGCATAGCGACATAAACATCATTAATCAATGCATAAGTGGTACCACAAGTTCAAAAAATAAATTATCATAGAGGCTATTAGTGACTTGTTCATAGTCATAAACATGGTGTGAGCATGCGCCAAGTCAACCAAATAAAACATTCAAAGGAGAATACCACAAATTTATGGTTCAATATGACAAGAACAACTCATGATTCTTTCAATGGCACATTAAACACTCTAAGCTATTTGAGGATAATCATGCTACTCAATAACCACAAGGCTTTAGAACTAAAGTAGCATCTAGCATGATATGAAAAAGTCTAGCCACAATCTAAACAAGCATCTACTTGCACCGTTAAAAATTCTACCTCAAGCAGCAGTTTCTTTTCCCAACAAGCACCATACAAAATATGTTTTAACAAAAATTCTCTACATGCTAAAGAAAGCAAACATGAGAGTTCTCACATAACACTACTAAAATAAACATCTCTGAATAAGAGATGCAATGAAAACAAGAGCTAAGCAGGAATTTTTGCAGTAACTAGAAGAAAAACTAAGAATACTAGCATAGCAAGTATTCAAACGAAAAAGCGGAGCGTGTCTCTCTCCCAAACAAGGATGCTAGGTCCAATGATATTATTGCAGCAAGGAAAAAAATAAAAAGAAACAAACGCTCCAAGTAAATTTCATATGATGTGACCGAATAAAAATATAGTTTCACGAGAAGTGGCCTGATAGATAGTTGATGAAGAAGGGGATGCCTTGGGCATCCCCAAGCTTATATGATCAAGTCTTCTAAAAAATATGCTTGGACGAACCACGGGGTAATCCCCAAGCTTTTACTTTGCACTCTTCTTGATCACATATATCACCTCTTCTCTTGACCCTTGAAAACTTCCTTCACACCATACTCAAACAATAATTTGCATTAGAGGGTTAGTGCAACAATAAAAAAATCTATGGGTTCTGTATAGAACAACTGCTATTGATACTTTTAAACATTATCTACAGTCACTGATGTTTCGTGAAGCAAAGAAATCCACTTGACATCGCAAAAGAGCCAATGCAAGAAAAATGTCAGAATCTGTCAAAACCAGAACTGACTGTAAAAACGAATTTTTTCGATGCACTTATGTTTCTCAAATCTAAAACTTAAAGAAAGAAAACTTTGCGGAATTATCCTAGGAATAAGCACAAGAAATTTCAGGTTATTTTGATTTTTCTGTGAATTATACGATTTTTTACGATGGATAGCAGAAATCTGTTTCCTGCGCAGAAATCCGAAAACCAACTCCAACTCTCGTTAGAAACCTTACTTGGCACTATGAAAACATGAAAAGAAAGATACAAAGGAGTTACTACATAAGTATACATCTCCTTGACTCAAAGAAAACAGAGAAAAACAAAGCAAAATTAAAGCCATGGATTATCTCCCAAGAAGTGTTTTTCTTTAACGCCTTTTAGCTAGGCCCAGAAAAATGGAATGAAGTATTTTCAAGTGAAGAAGCATCTAAATCAAGATTTTTCAATTCCTTAATAATGCATTGTATTTTATCTAAGTGAGTTTTAGAGCCTCCTCTCTTAGAACTTTTAGGCTTACTATTCTCATCAAATAAATTCTCGGGAACAATCCAATCAAAATTCTTTTCTTGGGCTTCATGCAATGCTATCAATTTAAAGGGAATTGGTATTTTCTCCTCATTTTCATTTTTAGGTTTAGCTTTTTTGAAAGTGCCAACAACATCTACACATGATCCTAGCATATTGAAACGATCGAACATTTTTCTATCTTCTGTAGCAACATCTCCAAATTCTTTAAGCATAGTTTCTAAAATAAAGTTTCTTTTCTCGATGTCTTCAATGTTATTCAAGTTGAGGAACATATACTGCAATATGGGGTGAAGGTTAACAAACCTAGCTTGTAACATGTGAATTAGAGAAGTTGCAGCAGTTTCATAATTTGGAGCAAGTTCTACTATGGATTTTTTTTCTAAATTTTCATGCTTACTAACATGATTAAAGAATTCTTTAATGGTATCCTTTCCAAATATAGAACCACTACCAACTTGAATATCTTTAAGGGTAAACTTAGAAGGCAACATGATGAAGAAAAACAATAAGATAATAAAAATAACAATTAGAATAAGAACTATTTTTTTGTGTTTTTGATATAGAGAAGCAAACAAGACAAAATAAAATAAACTAAGCAAAACAAAAAAAGTAAAGAGATTGGAAGTGAGAGACTCCCCTTGCAGAAATTCTCTTCCTCCCCGGCAACGGCGCCAGAAAAGCTTGATGGAGTGTGGACACGCGCTCATTGGAAGACCCCAAGCGCAAGGTGTGAGGAGTGCAGCAGCAAGTTTTCCCTGAGAAAATAGACCAAGGTTGAATCGACCAGTAGGAGGAAAAGCAATCTCTCAAGGTTGATGCAGCTGAGGTGGCAGTGTGCACTACCGGTTCAGCAGCAACGTGAAACCTACACAACACAATCAAATCACTTTGCCCCAACGAAGCAGTGAGGTTGTCAATCTCACCGGTATTGCTGAAAACAAAGAGGTTAAACGTATGATGTGGAAAAATGTATGAAAACAGTAGCAGCAATGTGAAAACAGTGGAAGCAGTGTGTGTATTATCAGTATGAGGAAAATGGACCGGGTTCCACATTTCACTAGTGGTGTCTCTCCGTGAAAGATAGATAACATGTATGGTGAACAAATTACAGCTGGACAATTGACAGAAATAAAGGCTGCACCGTAGTGCATATGAAGACATAAATATTACTATGTGATTCATGCGGGCATTACAACAAAATACATAGACCGTCATCCAACTTCATCTATGACTAATAATCCACCCTCCGAATATCATTCGAACAAATGTTGGGCATTAAGTTGCAAGCAATAGATAATTGCGGTAAGCAAAGTGTGTAATGTAAACAATAACATCATCCTTAGACAAAGCATTATTGTTTTCTCCCTAATGGCAACAACACATCCTCCATCCGTCACGTTTCTGTCACTCGAGCACAGATGCAAACGAGGTATGAACCCACTATCCAACATAAATACTCCCTCTTGGAGTTACTAGCATCTACTTGGCTAGAGCATCTACTAATAACGGAGAGAATGCAAGATCATAAATAACATATGCATGAAGATAACATGATAGATTGATAATCAGAAGACATAGCATTCTGTTGGGAATATGCCCTAGAGGCAATCATGTATGATGTTATTCCCATTGTATTCATAAAGTTATTAAGTTGTCCTTGTTTTGAACATCTGATATATGTCATTGAATATGTGATTCGATTGTGGAACTATATATTCATGTTGTTCATACTAATTGTCCTTGGTCGTTAAGGTTGTGCTGGACACACATCCTAGACTAATGTGAGTGTTGGCTGATGACACGGTTCCACTTGTCATGGGCATGGTGATGCCATTCCAACGTTCACGGACTTGGCTAAAGAGTTTAGCAAGTCGGACTGACCCACATTGAGATGCAACGATCAAGTCGTCATTTGCATGTCTCAATCAATGTAATCCTTAGACCTGAGGTTATCGCACAATCCGAGTTGTGGATCACCGACTTAGGTTCTGTCAAACGTTGTTCTGTGACAAGGCAACTATAAAGGCAGAGTTCGGGTCGAATGAAAAGCAAGCTGCGTGATGTGGATAATCAAGATGGGATTTTGCCCCTCCGAATGGAGAGATATTCTCTGGGCCCTCTCGAGTGATATGATTCAGGAAGCATGGCCATGCGCGACTCAGTTAAGTGTTAACTATGTCGGTTGACTAAGAGTTAGTCAGATGAATCACATATCACGGATCGAGAAGAGAGTTGAACTATTAAAGGGATGACGATGAATCGCCTATAGTTCGACAAGGTATATCGTGAGGCAAAAAGGACTAAGATGAATATCACATTGAAAGGTATGTCGTCATGACTCAATGGGACTTGGGAGTCGGCACGTTCTGCTAGGAGCCGCTACCGATTGATCGATTGGGAGTAGGACTCCAATCGTGTCCATGTCGCCATGAGCCTGCAGGGTCACACACTTAAGAGCGGGAGCAAGTATTGGTTGGGTTGGACCCGAACCGGAAATGGACTGAGTTAGTGAGTCGGACTCACAGAGGGAATGGGCCACAAGTGTTGTGCAGCCCATTACCGTACGCTATATAAAGAGGGGCGCAGGTTGCCCAGCGGGCAAAAAAGTCCACTCTCCCATGCGTTGGGAACCCTAGCCCCACTCAGTCCAGCCGCCGCACCGGACCTAGCAGTCCGCCGTCGGAGCTCCTCCTCGTACGTGTGGATACCGGCAGAGGTGCTGTACGTTCAGCACTTCGACGTTCGAGGGATTGGATCGGCCGGACCGGATCGTGGGACTGCACTGCCCCGACCCGACGCGCTACATCGATAATCCGCACCTGCGCGTCTAGTGGTAATACTCGTGGCCTTCTACCTCGGCTAGATCTTGGGAGCTTTGCGTAGGAAAAGTTTTCGTTTATCTCTACGCGCCCCAACAGTGGTATCAGAGCGGTAGCTTCTGGTATTAGGCCCGAGATCCGTACATATGTGATATGTAGTTAGCGTTAGATGTGATCTAATTGCTGTTTTGGTGGTCGGTCTATGAGATAGATCGGTTTTGTACAAGGTTGATTGGATCAATCGTACTCGGGGTTAATGGATGATCTGGTTTCCGTGATCATACTGCTAAGGTCGTGGAACAACTTACCCCTACCGGTCGGTTTCCGCCATCGGGGTATACCGTGACACATAAATCCAGTTGCGGTGATCGAAGATCAAAGAGTTTGGTCGAATCGGAATACGGATCAGATTCGGGTAAAATCGTTTTATCCGATGAAGAAATCCATGATCGGAATGCAGATGAGATCTGCGTTTTCCGAAATCAACGGGCGCTGCCCGCACCCGCGAGGGGCGCTGCCCCTTCGATCCCCGCCCGCTATCCGGCTAGCGGGACCGCCGTCGTCCTGTCGTAGCGCCTTAGATGTCGTTGCGAGTTTCACAACGCCGGTAGATATCGTATCTATGCATAACTTGTTTTTGCAGGAAGTTGTGAATGGTATGGCTTATGTGCATGTGATGTGTGTAATCCATACATGATCTGCGTATCATGTTTTTGTCAGCCGGCTGGAGCCTAGGTGCTGTCATTTTATTGTATACCGGCCTGCGTGTCGGATTCTCTATGTAAATTTCTTTTACTTAGCTAGTGTAGCTTGTTGGAGAACCCGGAAGGCATGCAAGTCGATGTACAAGTCGGCTACATGGAGTAAGATGGCACGTGACAAGAGTTGGCACGTGTCGACTTGCAAGCTTTGTGGAGATGGAGATCACCATGAAGAGAGCCATACCATTTCACATTATAATTGTTTTATTTGTGTTATTGTTATGTCTCTATTTACCTCTATTTAGATAGTTGGTAGATTCTTTAATCCCTCAAAGAAGGTCTAGTCGGTCGCCCCGCCAGTGCTGCACCATCACAAGTCGGACATTCTTGGTAGTGGGCTCATAAAATTGAGGTGCTACCAATTCTTTCCGGTTAGGTGGGTTTGAGTCGGACTCTTACAAGCAGAAGCACTTGGTAATCTAGACGAGTCCATCACAACGGTTGTGGGGCTCGGGGCGAGGTAGGTTGGGAGCCGGGGCATGTGATGTCACCCAACTAACAGGAGTCGTATAGAGATACGATTGGCAAGGTGTTGCCTACCTAGATCACTTGACGGCTAGCGGTGATGCTAAAGCTCACTAGTCGGCTTGCTTATTTAGGGTCCTGAATCACTTAGCAACCATCGGAGGGATGTTGGTTCTAGTGGGAGCATAAGTATTAAAGCGTTTAATATGCCTGCTCTTTTATGAATACATGTCTTAAGTGTTTTTGCGTATTTTCTGTTGTAGATCAATGGCACCTAGCAACCTTCCTCAGTTGTCCACTTTTGCGTTGAGGTCAATCCTAGAGAAAGATAAGCTTAATGGAATTAATTTCACCAACTGGTATCGTAATCTGAGGATAGTCCTCAAGCATGACAAGAAAGAACATGTTCTAGAAACTCCACTTCCAGATGAGCCTGATGACGATGCGACTGTCGCTGTCACAAATGCCTACCGTAAGACTAGAGATGAGTCTACGGAGATTAGCTGTCTTATGCTTGCACACATGGAACCGGACTTGCAGCAGCAGTTCGAAAATGTTGAGGCCTACGATATGATCGAAAGCCTCAAAAGTATGTTCCAGGCTCAAGCAAGGACTGAGAGGTATCAAGTCTCTCAAGCTTTGCTTGGCTGTAAGCTGAAAGACGGCGATCCACTGAGTCCGCATGTAATCAAGATGATTGGTTACATACAGTCTTTGGATCGCTTGGGCTTCTCAATTAAAGAAGAGATCGCCACTGATATAATTCTGAACTCTCTTCCTAGTGCGTATGGTCCGTTCATCTCGAACTACCATATGCATGGTATGGATAAGAGTATCACTGAATTACATGGGATGCTCAAAACGGCAGAGGCTGATATCAAGAAAGGCACCAGTCAAGTGTTGATGGTGCAGAATAAGGCTAAGTTCAAGAAGAGTTCTTGGACTAAGAAGAAGAAGGATAAGTCAGGAGGCAACGCCCATGGCCCTGTCCAGAGCGCTTCCTCAAAGACTAAGCCTTCTCCTACAGCCGGAGCCAATTGCTTCTATTGCAAGCAGGATGGCCACTGGAAGAGGAATTGCACCAAGTATTTGGCTGACAAGGCCAAGAGTGGAGGTATGACTTCCGACTCAGGTACACTTGTGTGCAATGTTATAGACATTTATCTTGCTGATGCACCTAATAGTTCTTGGGTATATGATACCGGATCAGTCATTCACATTTGCAACTCGTTGCAGGGGCTGGTAAGAACTAGGAGCGTGGCAAGAGGAGAGGTTGATATTCGGGTCGGCAACAAGGCGAGAGTCGCTGCGTTGGAAGTCGGCACGATGCAACTTCATTTACCTTCAGGATTTATTTTGGAACTAAATAATTGTTATTATGTTCCAGCGCTTAGTCGAAACATTATTTCCGCCTCATGTTTGATGAGACAAGGTTATGAGTCGAATATTAAGAATAATGGTTGTTCTTTATATTTGAAAGATATGTTTCACGGCTTTGCACCCGTTCAGAACGGGTTATTTATTTTAAATCTTGATAGTGAATCGGTCTATAACATAAATGTTAAAAGGTTGAAACCAAATGATCTGAATATGACTTACTTTTGGCACTGTCGGCTTGGTCATATAAGTTGGAAGCGCATGAAGAAGCTCCATGATGATGGACTTCTAACTTCATTTGACTTAGAGTCATTCGAGACATGCGAATCATGCCTACTAGGCAAGATGACCAAGACACCTTTTGCAAGGAGTTGTGAAAGGGCGTCCGACTTGTTGGAACTAATACATAGTGATGTATGTGGTCCAATGAGCACGACAGCCAGAGGTGGTTATGAGTACTTCATTACCTTCACTGATGATTTGAGTAGGTATGGATATATCTATTTAATGAAACACAAGTCGGAAGCCTTTGAAAAGTTCAAGGAATTCCAGAATGAGGTACAAAATCAGCTCGGCAAGAAAATAAAGTTTCTACGGTCGGACCGTGGAGGCGAGTACATGAGCCATGAGTTTGATGACCATCTAAAGAGTTGTGGAATAGTTCCTCAACTCACTCCGCCGGGTACACCGCAGAGAAACGGTGTATCGGAACGGAGAAATCGGACCTTGTTAGACATGGTACGATCAATGATGAGTCGGACAGATCTACCTTTATCATTTTGGGGTTATTGTCTAGAAACTGCAGCTTTCACACTAAACAGAGTACCATCAAAGTCAGTAGAGAAGACACCACATGAGATGTGGACGGGCAAGAAGCCAAGTTTGTCTTTTCTTAAGATTTGGGGTTGTGAAGCATTTGTCAAGCGACTTCAGTCGGACAAGCTCACGCCCAAGTCGGATAAGTGTATTTTCGTGGGGTATCCGAGGGAAACCTTGGGGTACTACTTCTACAACCGGGAAGAGGGCAAAGTGTTTGTCGCTCGGAATGGTGTCTTCCTTGAGAAAGAGTTTCTCGGTCGGGAAGTCAGTGGGAGCACAGTGCAACTCGAAGAAATTCGAGAGGAACCGGCTAGGGGCGAGTCGGCGAATGCCTTGGAGGCTGAGCCGGTCGTGGTACCTACACCGGTAACAGCACCTGAACCACGGAGATCTGCCAGATTACAGAGTGCTCGAGATGTTTTACTGTTAGACAGTAATGAGCCGGCAACTTATTCGGAAGCGATGGTGGGATCTGATTCCGAGTCGTGGCTTGGAGCCATGAGATCCGAGTTAAAGTCCATGGATGAAAACCAAGTTTGGAATTTGGTTGATCTGCCTGACGGTGCAAGACCCGTCGAGTGCAAATGGGTCTTTAAGAAGAAAATTGATATGGATGGAAATATTTCCGTCTATAAAGCACGACTTGTCGCGAAGGGGTTCCGACAGGTTCAAGGAGTTGACTACGACGAGACCTTCTCGCCCGTAGCGATGCTTAAATCAATTCGGATCATGTTAGCCATAGCAGCCTATTTCGACTATGAGATATGGCAGATGGATGTCAAGACAGCTTTCCTTAATGGAAATTTAACTGAGGACGTGTATATGATACAGCCCGAAGGTTTTGTCGATCCAGCTAATGTTGACAAGGTATGCAAACTTCAGAAATCCATTTATGGGTTGAAGCAAGCATCTCGGAGTTGGAACATTCGCTTTGATGAGGTAGTCAAATCGTTTGGCTTCATCAAGAGCGATCATGATTCTTGTTTATACAAGAAGTTTAGTGGGAGCAAAGTAAACTTTCTAATCTTATATGTGGATGACATATTGCTGATTGGAAATGATGTCATGATGTTGCAAGAAACCAAAGAGTCATTGGAAAGGAGTTTCTCAATGAAGGATTTGGGTGAGGCAACTTACATATTAGGAATCAGGATCTATAGAGATAGATCCAGGCGGCTCATTGGATTGAGTCAGAGTACTTATCTGGACAAGGTTTTGAAGAAATTCAAAATGCAAGAGTCCAAGAAGGGATTCTTGCCGATGTCCCATGGTATAAAACTTAGCAAGACTCAGTGTCCTTCGACGACTGATGAGCGAAGTCGGATGAGTGTGATCCCGTATGCTTCGGCAATCGGATCCATCATGTATGCCATGATTTGTACTAGGCCAGATGTTTCCTATGCTCTAAGTGTTACGAGCAGATACCAGGCTGACCCTGGCGAAGCCCACTGGGCAGCGGTTAAAAACATCCTTAAGTATTTGAGAAATACTAAGGAAATGTTCCTAGTTTATGGAGGTGATGAGGAATTCAGTGTAAAGGGTTACACGGATGCGAGTTATCTCACCGACTCAGATGATTCTCGTTCGCAATCGGGATACGTGTTCGTAATGAACGGAGGAGCTGTGAGCTGGAAGAGTTCCAAGCAAGATACGGTGTCTGCATCTACAACAGAGGCTGAGTATATTGCTGCCTCAGAGGCGGCAAAGGAAGCTGTTTGGATCAGGAACCTCCTGATTGATCTTGGTGTGGTTCAGGGCGCGTCCAATCCTTTGGACGTATATTGTGACAACAATGGTGCTATCGCACAAGCCAAGGAACCTAGACAACACCAGAAGAACAAACATATACTCATGCGGTACCACCTCATTCGCCAGTTTGTCGAACAAGGTGATATCAAGTTATGCAAAGTACACACGGATGCAAACATTGCAGATCCGTTGACAAAGGCGCTACCACAGCCTAAGCATGAGGCGCACACGAGAGGCATGGGCATTAGATGCCTAGGCATATGATGCCAGGATGATTGACTCTAGTGCAAGTGGGAGACTGTTGGGAATATGCCCTAGAGGCAATCATGTATGATGTTATTCCCATTGTATTCATAAAGTTATTAAGTTGTCCTTGTTTTGAACATCTGATATATGTCATTGAATATGTGATTCGATTGTGGAACTATATATTCATGTTGTTCATACTAATTGTCCTTGGTCGTTAAGGTTGTGCTGGACACACATCCTAGACTAATGTGAGTGTTGGCTGATGACACGGTTCCACTTGTCATGGGCATGGTGATGCCATTCCAACGTTCACGGACTTGGCTAAAGAGTTTAGCAAGTCGGACTGACCCACATTGAGATGCAACGATCAAGTCGTCATTTGCATGTATCAATCAATGTAATCCTTAGACCTGAGGTTATCGCACAATCCGAGTTGTGGATCACCGACTTAGGTTCTGTCAAACGTTGTTCTGTGACAAGGCAACTATAAAGGCAGAGTTCGGGTCGAATGAAAAGCAAGCTGCGTGATGTGGATAATCAAGATGGGATTTTGCCCCTCCGAATGGAGAGATATTCTCTGGGCCCTCTCGAGTGATATGATTCAGGAAGCATGGCCATGCGCGACTCAGTTAAGTGTTAACTATGTCGGTTGACTAAGAGTTAGTCAGATGAATCACATATCACGGATCGAGAAGAGAGTTGAACTATTAAAGGGATGACGATGAATCGCCTATAGTTCGACAAGGTATATCGTGAGGCAAAAAGGACTAAGATGAATATCACATTGAAAGGTATGTCGTCATGACTCAATGGGACTTGGGAGTCGGCACGTTCTGCTAGGAGCCGCTACCGATTGATCGATTGGGAGTAGGACTCCAATCGTGTCCATGTCGCCATGAGCCTGCAGGGTCACACACTTAAGAGCGGGAGCAAGTATTGGTTGGGTTGGACCCGAACCGGAAATGGACTGAGTTAGTGAGTCGGACTCACAGAGGGAATGGGCCACAAGTGTTGTGCAGCCCATTACCGTACGCTATATAAAGAGGGGCGCAGGTTGCCCAGCGGGCAAAAAAGTCCACTCTCCCATGCGTTGGGAACCCTAGCCCCACTCAGTCCAGCCGCCGCACCGGACCTAGCAGTCCGCCGTCGGAGCTCCTCCTCGTACGTGTGGATACCGGCAGAGGTGCTGTACGTTCAGCACTTCGACGTTCGAGGGATTGGATCGGCCGGACCGGATCGTGGGACTGCACTGCCCCGACCCGACGCGCTACATCGATAATCCGCACCTGCGCGTCTAGTGGTAATACTCGTGGCCTTCTACCTCGGCTAGATCTTGGGAGCTTTGCGTAGGAAAAGTTTTCGTTTATCTCTACGCGCCCCAACACATTCAACATTCATCAGATCACAGAAAACACAACATGTGGCATTACATAAAGGTGATATTGATCATGTTGGGAAGCTCACAAGGTCTAAACATGAGGTACAAAGTGGAGAGAATGACCATCTAGCTTCTGCTATGGACCCGTAGTCCAGGGATGAACTACTCACGCATCACTTCGGAGGAGGGCATGGTGGTGTAGACCCCTTCGGTGATGAATTCCCCTCCCGGCAGGGTGCCGGGGAGAGCTCCAGAACCTTCCCGATCTCGGGATGACGATGACGGCGGCCTCGGTGATATTCGGGACAAAGTGGAATATATTTAGGGTTTACGTCTCGGGAGGAATAAATAGGCGAAAGGGGAAAGGCGGTGGAGGCCTGGGTCCCCACACCACCCCACAGCGCGGCCAGGGGGCGCGCCGCCCTATGGTGTGGCCCCCTGAGGCCCCCCTCTGGGTCTCTTTGGGACTCCGTGGAACCTTCGGGAATTCTAAGACTTCCGGGCTTCGAATTTTCCAATTCCGAGAATATTTCCAGAACAACTTTTCTGAAACTAAAAACAGCAGAAAACAGGGAACTGACTCTGTGGCATCTTGTCAATAGGTTAGTCCAGAAAATCGATAAAAATGACATAAATTGTATAGCAAACATGTAGGAAACAATAAGAAAACAACATGGAACATCAGAAATTGAGGATACGTTTATGACGCATCACCCCTCTCCTCCTATAAAAGGAGGTTGAGAGCTCTCTCTACTTTAACACTTGGTGTCATTTCCATCTTCATCCTCCCGCCGCTCCACCTCATGTTCATGTGTTTGGCAAAGCCCTTAGCATAGTTTTGTTCACGACACTACATCGTCGTGTTGTTGGATATTCTGGTGGATCCTCTTCTTCTGTTGCCCTACTGAATCAAGGGATAGATGTCGTTATCAACCTGTACGTGTGACCGATAACGGAATCGTTGCAGGATTGCAATGCACATCTTCACGATCTTGAGATCGACTTATGTTCGACTACATCGCCAACGAGATGGGATCTCGTAACGCTTTGTGTCTTCGGGTGTATGTTCTTCTAAGACTCGTGATGACCGTTACTTACTTCCTATGGATTAGATCTTGGCCCTTTGTGTGTTCTTCACATAGGAATTTTTTGTTTTCTATGCTACGAACACATCTGTGGTATCAGAGCTGGCTATGTGTAGATGTTTTATAAGGGTAGAACACATAGGTGTATATGGGAGTTGATGATCATGCTATTGCCTCGAATATTTTTGATCTTAGTGGCATAGTGAGATGAAGCGGCCCAGACTAACTTATATGTCCACGTACATGAGACTTGTTCCGCGACTAGCTTGCAACTTGTATTGCATAAGTGGCTTGTAACATCCCAAGTATGAAAATCATCCACTTAGAATGTTTGTTGCATGTTTATTAAAGTTTTGCATCATGTCATCATATTGTTTCCATGTTGATTGCATTTGTTTCTTAATTTTTACAATTGTTTTCCACTGTTTTCACAACTCAAATTCAAACCTTTTTCAAACAATGGTTTCATACTTGCTCTGTTACACCATGCTGAATAAAAATCACAAATAATAACAATCAATTTGGTTCCATGTTTTCCATAGTGCACACTTGTGAAATTGATGTTTCAAATCAATTATTTATTTTCCAAACACAATTTAAAATCCAAATCCAAGCACCCAAACAGAACCATTTTTGAAATTATGTTGTTAACAAATCAAATCAACTCAGTTTGCTTTTTACCATAGGGGTTACCCTATTTGAATAGTGGTTTTTATTAATGTTTATTAATATTAACCATTTCACTCAAATTTGGTTCAAATTTCAAAAAGCAATCAAATGTTTAAATTTTTTGAAAATGAAAGTTGCCAAATGGTTGCATTTGGCCTAAGGAGTCTATCTGAATTTTTCCAGATTTTTATCTAACCTAAAACCTAAGTTTTTCTTCCAAAAGCAAAAGGTAAAAAAAAAACAGAGAGCAAAAAAAAATAAAGCAAAACCTTGCGCGCGCGCAGCAGATAACGAACCCAGCCCAACCTATCTACCGCGCGCGCCAGCCCAGCCCAACTAAACCCCGCGTACCGCTTTGATTTTCGTGCACTTCTTCTGATTCCAGTACGACAGGCAATCCGTGGCGCCACCGCAACCGCGCGGCGACGCTGGCGGCCACCAGTCGCATCCGCGCCTCTATAAGAGCCCTAGGGCACCCCCGTACCAACCCTAGCCCCCTAGGTTTCCTTTCCCCTCTCCGCCGCCGTCGATCGCCACTTCCCCACCGTCTTCCTCCTCTGCTCCACCTCACCGGCGGCCATCCCTCTGAAGATTCCGATGGCGCCGCCGCGTATCGCTCCCACTTAGCCACTCACCACCTGTCGTCGCTTCACCGCTCCTTCCTCTCCCCCTTGGACACCAGAAACAACACCGGTGAGCCTCAGAATGACGCCGCGATCTCTTTTCTCTCCGGCCACCGTGCGCCCTTGACTGAATCCGACGTGCTCGTCGACGTTGCAGGGCTTCGCTGCACCGTTCGTTTCCTGGAATCGCATCGTCGCTGCTCCCTCTACGCTTTGGACACCTGCGGGAGCCCGGAGCGCTGCTGCTTCCTCGCCGTCGTCTTCGACATCGCCGCGGCCGCCGTCGTCAGCGTACGTCACCGCCATCTGCTTCGATTACTCCGGTGGTGAGCACCGTTCTGTCCACCCTCTCCCTCCTCTCGCATCCGTGCTTTGATCTGCAACGTCCAGCACCCACTCGTGCACGTCCACGACCACCGCAACGCCGGCGAGCAGCACCACCGCGTCTGTCAGTCGAGGATGCGTTCCGTCGTCAGTTAAAGTTTCAGAAACCTGGCGTGGAACAATAACCTCACTGCAGCGCTACCTCTGTCACACGAATTCAGTTAGCGCAATGGTTCAGTGCGAACGTTTGCACCGCGAGCTCGCGGGATCGATCCCCCGCGGCCGCAATCTTTTTCGCGAATTC
The DNA here is from genome assembly GCA_028641055.1 of Alopecurus myosuroides. Classification (NCBI taxonomy): domain Eukaryota; kingdom Viridiplantae; phylum Streptophyta; class Magnoliopsida; order Poales; family Poaceae; genus Alopecurus; species Alopecurus myosuroides. The sequence continues at coordinate 183,783,011 of CM054058.1, forward strand.
CTCGCGCGCACGGCCCCACCTGGCAGTGGCTCCCCTTGCCACGCCAGCGCGCGCTCGCCACGCTGGCCACGGGCCCCCCTGGCAGTGTGTGGGTATGTTTCCTGCACGGTAACAAAAGTATTAAAACTAATCTGTTTTTTATTTCTAATTCTTTTAATTGGCAGAATAAAACACTAACTTTAAAAATCAATAACTTTTAATCTATAATCCTGATAAATAAAAGTTATATATGTTTTCTGTTCAAAATTTTATAATATTTCCAAATATTCAATTTGTGTACTGTTTTGGAAATTACAAATGTATTTAAAATTCAAACTTAACTAATTCAAATGTTAATTTGTAAATTCCATAACTAATTATTTATAAATCCAATAAATGCAAATAAAATATGTTTTCCATACCATTTTAACTAACCTATTCAAATATAATTTTTGTTTTCTTTTTTGGATAATTAAAATTGCCTAAACAATTCAAACTTGTTTTAAATTCATTTAAAACTTGTTTAATATTGTTTAATTCATAATTAAATAATCCTAAGTCCAATTTCAAAATGTGAAACATGTAATCCAACTAAAATTTGATAACCTTTTCAAATATCAACTTTGTTATTTGTTTTGAACATTTTAAATGGGTGAAAACAACAAGTATTTGTGTGTCATCTTTAAGGCACCCAAAATTCCCTAAGTTAATAAAAAAATTCTAAATTGCTACACCCTATTTTAATTTGATTCTAATGTTGTTATTTTGCTGTTTTCCTTTTACATGCATCATACTAAACCACTAGCACCTGTTGTTTAGTTGGAAAACAAATAATCTAACCAAAACCTTTGGGTTTTTCATATGCAACTCACAATTGCATATGTGTCCAAATTAAATTGTGTTGTCATATCAATTAGTTTATTTTGATGCATCTATTAACTTGTCATGCATCATATTTGATTGTGCACTATGCCATGACAATGATTGTTTATATTTCTGCCTTGTTTGTTTGCTTCTTCTCGGATAGACGACGACGTTGATACCGACGACCTTTACGACACCCCTTCTGAGGATCTAGCTCAGTACCCGGCTACTGGGTTTGCAGGCAAGTTATCACTCACATGAACCATCGTGTTCCTTTCAACATTGGTTACCGATACTTTCCGTTGTTCTTTTCTGCTAGCCATAGTGGTAGTTGTTTCTGTTACGAACCCATCACATGATCCCCTAAACCCTGATATTGCCACACCTCCAGTCCTAAAACCCCGTTGCTTGGGCCCGTGTCTTACTAGTATGCTTAGGGTTGTTTTGCTCGAGTCTGTTGTCACTTACTTTCTATTATTATATTCTGTTATATTCTGGGATCGATGATAAACAACACCTGTTAATTTGAGGTAATAATAATTTGCTGATAAGGCACCGGCAGGAGGCCCGGCGTGGTTTTGAGGCCTGCTAGTGTCGACCCTAATAGGAAAAGGGTCTTGTCTACTGATCCATGATGAGCGCACTATCCGCATGTGGGAAGCGTGTATGGGCGCCCCCCTCAATTTGACTCGATCCGCATCTCGTCCAAATCACCACACTTAGTTCGGGCTTTCCATTTGATGCACGCATATGCAGGTACGAACCCGAGGCCAGGGTGGAACTTTTGTAGTCGGCATTTAGGGCGGCGTGGTCTTCCAGTGCTATGAGGGTCCTCCTTTTCTTCGGGGGGATCGATTAGCCGCGCACGCACAGCACGTAGTGCTTTGGGCTTGATGCGAGGAAAAGTTGAATTGTGTTGAGTGCCCCGCTTGGGGGGAAAGGCCTTCCCATCTGGCGGGTTATTCTTACGTGTACGGCCAAATTGGTGCACCCCTGCAGGGATAAATCTTCTCGAGAAGCCGTGTTTTCCGCGGTTATGGTTGACTTGGTGAAAGTACTGGCTAACAAGTACTCAGAACAACTTACACCTAACTAATGATAACTTGACTAGTAATAGGCTTATTTACACAACAACTTGATCCATCATTAATCCAACTGTGTGAGTTATCCTTGGATTGCTTCTTTGGATAAGGGGCGAGATCCAGGATGGGTTTGTTTGGTGGTTAGTTATAGTTGGTTACGATACGCTATCTTATCTCTTTCTGATACACCGTAAGTTGTAGTATGTTCTGTAGATGGTTAGTGCAGCCAGTTGCAGCATCTTTTCATACCCTTTTCTTCCGTTGATCCCAAGGCATCTGTGCTTGGTGTTGACGGGCTACACTTTGGTGAACTGTGAGTCTTGCTTGCCAGTACGTTGTTGTACTGACCCCCTTTGGGGCTGTGGTTTACGCAGACTACGACTACGGCTACGATGACCACCAGGATGGCTACTTCGTGGAGTTTGACGAGACTGCAGACGAGTAGTTAGCTGGACCAGGGCTAGATCCAGGACCTACGTGGATGGGCTTCGTCTTCTTTATTTTCTCTGGCTTCTTAAGCCTGTTGGATTTGTCTGTACCCAGACACCTTTGATTGCTTCCGCTGATGTAATGAATGCTATGTTGGGACATGTGTCCTCTGGATGATTGTATTTGCTATTTCTGCCTTAGTGAAGGCCATTTGCAACCTTATTTCAATCTTTTGTGTCTTAGAGGCATGTTGTGTTATCCTTTTGTTCAAAACCGTTGACGTACCATGTGTGTATGGTATGAAGTACGTCAATGGTAGTATCCTGATTTCTACGGGATAGTTTACATCGACGGTGAACGGTAACGGTTGGTTGTCGCACATAAGTGCTGGCCTACCCGTAAGGGGACGCGGGAGCCGTTAAGCCCCGTAATCCAACCAAAATACTGTTCAGTTCGTACGATGAGTATCCTCTAGAAGTCTGGGTGCGACAAATGGTATCAGAGCCTGTCTGCCTGTAGGATCCCTTTTTTACTGGTCGCAGTTGAGTCTAGAAACTATTTTGTAGCTATATAGGAAAAATGAAGCGTGAGAGTAGGAATTCTGCCATTTTTCTTCTTTCCCCACCCACCCACCCTTTTCTGGTAAGGAAGTGCAACGTTGTTTTCTGTTCTCACCTAAACTTTCAAGTTAGGATTTCACGTGTTTTGGGTTCTCCTTAGTACCTCAGGACTTTTGGTCTCTTTTTCCCGATGTTGCTTCGATATCATGTTCTTCTAAAGAACCTTTCGTCCGTTGAAACCTTGCTGTTGTTTTCCACTTCATTTCTGCTACCGGAGTCTAATCAAAACCTCCCAAATCATCTGCAGATGGATCTCAGGTTCTACCCGCAGGTGGTTCGGATGACTCGCTGTGAGAGCACCGCCGGTTACCCGGAGATGCTGAGAGACATGGTTACCTATCTGGGGTTCCGTTGGGCACCAGAGTACCAGGTCTACGAGCACCAGCGCGAGTTCGAGCAGACTTTCTACCGGGCTATCGTCTACATTCTGTCGGATGATGGCAGGAGCGTTGTCCACCGCTACGAGGCAGTAGGTTCCACAGTGGATATGGCTGTGCAGCAGGCCGCTTACGTGAGTATCACCGTCCTACGTGCTGACTACTGGGGGTTTGATGATTCCATCTATCGTCACATCCCCCGTGGTTACATCACGTCGGCGGGAGTTCACTTCACTCTCCACAGGAACCTGGATACCTACGAGTCTGATAGCTCCAGGCTGCACACCACTGCCCAGTTCGTGAGGCACAGTGACGCAGTTGCTTCCACACTTTCTCAGGAGTTAGCCTCAGTCAGGGAGCAGCTCCACCTTGCTCTCACTCGTCTGGCGACGTACACCACAGACTTTGTTGGAGATGAGCGCTTTGCACGTTGCGTTCAGACAGCTGGGTTACCGCTGCCAGATGCTGGAGGTTACGAGCCGATCCGAGGTCCACTTCTCAACCTTGGAGCTGGTTACAGTGGTATTCCTCTCTTTGGAGCACAGGGAGAGGACGCTTTCTACTTCACCACTCCGAGGGTCCCTCTCATAGCAGTTCCTATCTACAGGGATCGTCGTGATACCTACTTCCGTGAGCAGACTCCTCCTTGCCGTACCACTCGCCGTACTCGCCGCCGTCCTGCGTGATGAGCATGGGAGTACCGATGTATCCGTTCCTAGCTTTGTTTAGTCATCCCGTGGCATTCGAACCATTTATGGTGTGTTGGATATTCTGATGTATTTGAACTCATGATGTACCTGTTGGTTATCTATTCATGCGTCGGAATAATCTCTCTTTCGGTTGCTAAGTTTATCCCTTCCTATTGTTGTGCTAAAATGAATTTCTGTTCAGGATGCCTCCAACCAGGAACACCATGCCTGAACCACCTCCGCTCACGGAGCTGTTGACTCAGATGACTCAGGTCGTGGCTCAGATGGCCCAGATCCAGGCTAACCAGAACAACAACCAGAATGCTCCGCGAGTTAGCATCAAGGAGTTTCTGAGCTTGGGGCCGAGAGCTTTCGTGGCAACACGTGAGCCTCTCGATGCTGATGACTGGATCAGGGAGATGAACAGGGCTCTGGAGATTGCTCATGTTGCTGAGGAAGATAAGGTCAAGTATGCCACCTACCTACTGAAGGGTCAGGCAGCTACCTGGTGGGAGAACTACCAGACCATGAGAGCTGGCTATCCTATCACCTGGGGTTGTTTCAAGGATGCCTTCCTGAAGCACCACATCCCAGATGGTCTCATGGAAAGGATGCGTGAGGAATTCTGCTCTCTCAAACAGGGCAAGCTGGACGTCCTCGGCTACCAGAACGAGTTCAATCGTCTCGCTCGATACGCCGGTGACGAGGTGTCCACTGAAGCCAAGAAGATGGCAAGGTTCCGCTGAGGTTTTAACCCGGAACTGAAGTACGCTCTCACCAACATCAAGTGCAAGGACTTCGTGGAGCTCGTGAACACCGCGCTCAATGAGGAGAATGGGCGCAAGGCGTTCGAAGAGTCGCGCAAGCACTCGCGTGAGGGTGGTTCCTCCTCCAACATGACCACCCCTCCGCAGAAGCGCCGCATCTGGGTGCCAAACAGTGCTGTCACTAGGGCTCCAAATGCCCAAGCTTCTCCAGGCTTTGGTCCCCGCCCACCCAACCCATCTCAGATGCAGGGTCAGAGGTTTCCAATGGGGCAGCCAAGGCCAGGTCCTCCTCGTGTCGTCACTTGCTTCAAATGCAAGGAGACTGGGCACTACGCTGATAAGTGCACTCAGAAGCAGCTACCTCCACCACCTCCTCGCCCCAACACCAACCAGGCAATGGTTCGTGCTCCTCCGGCTAAAGCCTTCAACTCCAACAACAGGCCTGTCGGGAGGACCGCGAGGGTGAATCATATCAAGGCTGACAAAGCCGAGGAAGCTGCTGACGTCGTTCTCGGTACATTCCCCGTAAACTCTAACCCAGCTAAAGTGTTGTTTGATACCGGAGCATCGCATTCGTTCGTGTCAAAGATCTTTGCTACAACAGTTAAGCTACCTTTTGTTGGTTTGGGTTCCCCGCTAGTAGTAAACTCCCCGGGAGCAACTATGCAAACTTCCAAGATCAGTCATGAGAATCAGATCTTAATTGGAGGTCACATATTCCTTGCTTCCCTCATTCTGCTTGGCAATTCTGACATTGATGTCATCCTTGGCATGGATTGGTTGAAGGCCAATAAAGCTACGATTGATTGTGCTAAAAAGTCAATAACTCTGTTCCACCCTTCAGGCCAGATAGTCTACTCTCCAAGTGAATCAAGTTCTGTTCAGCTGTACACCCTGGATGCTAAACCTCTTCCTGCAATTGAAAATGTTCCGGTGGTTTGTGAATTCCCCGACGTCTTTCCAGAAGAATTGCCAGGGATGCCTCCGGACAGAGCAGTTGAGTTCGTGATCGAGCTTTAACCAGGTACTGCACCAATCTCTAAGCATCCATACAAGATAGCTCCTCCTGAACTGAAGTTGTTGAAGGAGCAAATTGATATGTACATGGAGAAAGGTTACATTCAGCCTAGTTCCTCCGCTTGGGGTTGCCCAACTCTGTTTGTTGCCAAGAAGGATCAAACAAAAAGACTCGTGGTTGACTATCGTCCTCTCAACGAGAAAACCATCAAGAACAAGTATCCAATTCCTCGTATCGATGATCTTTTTGATCAACTTGCTGGAGCCTCAATATTCTCAAAGTTGGACTTGAGGATGGGTTACCATCAGATAAAGATCAGAAAGGAAGATATTCCAAAGACAGCTTTCACCACTCGGTACGGTCTATATGAATACACCGTCATGTCCTTTGGTCTCACCAATGCACAGGCGACCTTCTCAAGACTCATGAATTATGTCTTCCATGAATACCTCGACAAGTTTGTTGTGGTATATCTTGATGATATTCTAGTCTACTCAAAATCCGAGGAAGAACATGGAGAACACCTTCGTCTCACTCTCATGAAACTTCGCGAGCATCGTCTATATGCCAAATTCTCCAAATGTGAGTTCTGGATTCCAGAAGTTGCATATCTTGGTCATATCATCTCTGCCAAAGGCATAGCCATTGACCCGGAAAAGGTTAAGGCAATTGTTGATTGGAAACCCCCTAAGACGGTGAAGCAAGTCAGAAGTTTTCTTGGCTTGGCTAGCTATTGCCGTCGTTTCGTCCAAAACTTTTCCAAGATTGCAAAACCTCTCACTGATCTCACAAAGAAGGACAAAAAGTTCGTTTGGACTCCACAGTGTGATGAGAGTTTCAATCTCCTGAAGGCTAAACTCACTTCCACCCCAGTTCTGGTTGGCCCAGATACTACCAAACCTTTCCAGATATTCTGTGATGCATCTCTCCAAGGACTAGGAGCAGTTCTTATGCAAGAACGCCAAGTTGTGGCTTATGCTTCACGTCAGTTGAACCCACATGAGCAAAACTATCCCACACATGATCTTGAACTTGCAGCAGTTGTGTTTGCCCTCAAGAAATGGAGACAGTACTTGTTGGGTAACAAAACTGAAATCTTTTCCGATCACAAGAGTCTGAAATACATCTTCACTCAGCCAGATCTGAACCTCAGGCAAAGGAGATGGATTGAAAAGATTAAAGACTTTGATCTCACCATTTCTTACACTCCAGGCAAGGCTAATGTTATGGCCGATGCTCTCAGTCGCAAATCCTATTGCAATAATCTCATGATCATGGAAAGCCAACCTCCACTTCATGAAGAATTCCAGAAGCTGAACCTTGGTCTTGTTCCTCAAGGCTACCTTGCTAGCTTGACAGCCAGTCCAACTCTCGAGGACAAGATTCGTTCTGAACAACGTCGTGATACTGAAATCAAGAGGATGGTTGAGCACATCAAGGAAGGCAAGGAGAAATTCAAGTCCTTCACAATTGATGATAAAGGAACTGTGTTCTTTGAAGGATGCATTGCAGTTCCTCAGGTTCAAAGTCTCAAGGATATCATTCTCAAGGAGGCTCATGAAACTCCTCTCTCCATTCACCCTGGAAGTACAAAGATGTACCAGGATCTTAAGACACTGTATTGGTGGCCTGGCATGAAACGTGAAATTGCTCAATACGTTTCTGAATGCGACGTTTGTCAACGTGTTAAGGCAGTCCATCAGAAAACAGCAGGTCTACTCCAACCTCTGAAAATTCCTGAGTGGAAGTGGGACATGATTGAAATGGACTTTGTCGTGGGATAATCACGGCAGATGTTACCGGGGGTAACTGATCTAGGGGCAAGTCGACACAGGTATTTGGGAGAGGGTTTAGCTTGAAGGAAGACATGGCGAAAAGCAATCTAAGAGCCGGAACACAACTCGCCGGATCTCGATATGATTATACTGGATACTCGATAATAGGTGTTACAGTTATGACTTGAATCTCTCTCAGGCGAAGCCTAGGGGTTGGTTTATATAGTACTCATACCCCCTTTGGCTTGCCATACAAAGCGCTCCTTGAGTCCTACTCGAACTCTACATACGTATCCTAGCTTTCCTTATCGTAACCCACAATCCGGGTTACGATCCTTACAAGCCCTGGGCCTTCCGGAAGCTTCTGCGTCCTTAGCCGGATTTGGTCCATACGCCGTTTGGGCCGGATTACACCTGGGGTTGGCATACCGAGTTACTATCCCCTCATCAGTAGTCCCCAGAATAGCTTGGGCTTCCAAGATTTACTCTTCGAAGCGCTGGCTATTCCCTACAGAAATATCAGATGCAAACACATGAGGATTAAGACGCAGCGCGTCTATGAATAGCCGAGACTGGCGCCAAGGAAGCCAGGTAAAAACCCGGCTCTTCTTTTTAGGTTCTTCCTTAATCTCTCAAACTTAAATCTCAATAGGAAACTCCCTGACTCCACATCCTTCTTGATAACTACCGCTGATACAGGGAAGGCAATTTCCCCTTCCTTTTTCTCTGGATCATATTGGCCTGCGCATAAAATGTGCCTTTCAAATTTCGAAATCACCAATTACTCCGCATTCCCCGGGTCTCGACCGTTAGGCCAAGCCTTTCCACCCAGACGGTTATAAATAAAGACCAATGAGCAAATCCAACTCTTAACGGCTCATTTCCCCCATTCCACTTCTTCCCAAGCTCGAGCTCGCAGAGTGCCACCACGGGAACCCCACGCATCTCGCCGGAGCCCATCCGACTTCGTTTGCGCTCCGCCACCGCACGAACCGCTCCAGCTCCCGAATCCGCCGCCAAGCCTCCGATTCGCCGGCCAACGGTCACGAAAGGGCACGAATCTTGCGCTATCTGTCTCCGCAAGGCCTTACTCCAATCCTCTTCGGTAAGTTCCTTACACCCTCCAGCTTATTCTCGCAATTTCTTAGTTCTTCCTCAGATTGGATCTGAATCGAGCGGTCCGCGATTTCTCGGGCTGCGCCAAATTAACTCACCGATTTCCACTATAATCACTCCCATAGATAGGATTTATAGCTTGTATTGCTCCCATAACTCCAGTAATCACTAATTTGGTCACAAATTTAGAAATAAGATCCCCAATCTAGGCTCGGGCCATCTAGAGTTTCCGCCTTTGCTCTCCCTCCTCAGAAAATCTTACTTCTCCGGCTCATTCGCAGATAGTATGCGTATAAGTATCCCCCTAGCTTCTCCAAACATTTGCTTTTGCGGAAAGCTCTTTGGGTTTTGTAAAGTCACTTGATACCCGGACGAACCATACTTAACCCGGCGAGGCAATAGCCGGATTACGTTTAAATTGCCGATAGCTACTTACCTGCTAACTTCCAAGTTTTTGTTTCTTACGTCCTTTTCTTCAATGTTTCACCAGGTCAATCCCATGGCGCCCAAGAGGCAGGGGAAACAGCCGGCTAAGGCTAAATCCACAAACGCCATTTCAGCCAACTGGGGGAAGTCCTCCATCACCAAGACCAAACTGGAGGAATTGGTAGAGCTTGGAATCCTACCTCCACAGGAATCCATCCGCTGGAGAGCACCTGGCAACGAAACCCGGCCTTCTCCAGCCACGGATGAGGTAATATGCTTCGTTGAACACGTGACCCGGGGCTTCAGGCCTCCGGGTCATCCCTTCTTCCGTGACGTCTTAGACCACTACAAACTCCGTATCTTTGATATAGGCCCGAACTCCATTTTAAACATCTCCCATTTTATCGTTCTTTCCGAGTCTTACTTGTGCACTCCGCCAAGTCTGGCTCTTTTTGTCGAACTTTTCCAGTGCAAGCCGTGTCGCGAAAGCGGCGACGGCGCACTTCTTACTTGCGGCGGGGTTTCTATCCAGCGCCGCAAGAACTCCCTTATGCCTCCCATTTCTCTCAATTCTCACGTAAAACACTGGCAGCTTTCTTACTTCTACTGCCAGGATACCTCTCCACCCGGCGAAAAAAAGTTGCCGGGTTACTCGGAGGGTCAACTTGACATCTCCGAGAAATTCAACGCCTTCGCCCCTGACTCAGACAGGGAGGCGATCTTGCCTTTGTTAGCTAGGATCTCCATCTTGTCCGCCCGAGGCCTCATCGGACTAAACCTGGTGAAGACCTGGGTTAGCTTCCGCATTCAGCCAAACTCCCTTCGTGAGAAGCTGATGTGCGAATACTCGGGTCAAACCACGGACCCAATCCGCTTCTCTACCAGCACCCTTGCTCCGGGTGACATCAACAAAACGATTAAGGGTTTCCTGACAGAGAAACTCGAGGTAATCCGGGGCATAGCCGGATTAGAACCTTTTACCCTCGAGAATCCAGCCCCCGCAGTAAGTTCCCTGCCTTTTGATTTTGACTTCTGACAGCTTACTTTTATCCGCTTCTCTTGTCTTGATATTAACCATTACTCTGGCATTCTCTCCTCAGGCCGATGACGCCTTCTGGAAGGTCGACACCTCTCCTAGTTCCGAAGACGCGGAGGAGGAAGACGATGTCATTGACTCGAATGAAGGTACACACTTGATTCCCTTGCACACGTTATATCCTGCCACTTCTTCTTCTTTATGCGGGAACTCGGATATTTTTCAGAGCGAGAGGACCAAAGCGAAGAAGAAGAAACAGACAGCAGGGGCGGGTCCACCAGCGAGGAGGAAGAGCCGGAGCCGGCCACCAAAGCCGGAACAAAGAGGAAATCCCAGAGGATAGCCCTCCAGGTTTTTACTTCATCTCCTCACACTTTGGTTTTCTGTTTCCATAACGTCACTCCGGGGCTAACCCCATCTCCACCCCTTTTGATCGTAACTGAAGGAGCCGCCCGCGACTAGGCGCCGAGTAACCCGGAATCATCCGGGCAACGAGACCCCTAACCCGGTCGCTTCGCCGCCCCCGGTTCAACACCCTGGTATTTGTTGTAAACAAAATTTCTTTCCGATCGTTCCTTTGTAACATAATCCCAGGTCTTTCTTGCCATTTTCCAGTCTCTTCCGGGTCTAGTGACGGCTTTCCCTCGGACTTCCCGGTGAACACCGGGTAAGCGCCTTTTCCTGATATTACACCGAACTTTCATCCTTTTTTTTTTAAAATCAAAGACTAATTGCGCCCTTGCGCCTTCTTCAGAGCCACGGTTATTAGTAGCGACCAGGAGGACTCCGGGGCTAGGGTCCGGGTCGAGAGCGAGCCGGCTGATGATGCCTTCACCACGACTGGCGACGAGCAAGTGTCGCCACCGGAGCCAGCTAGGCATGGCGCCGAGTATCCAACTGCTTCGCACGCAAGCGAGAAGGAGAAGGGAGCAGCTTCAAGCGCGGGAGGGGGACCAGACTCCGACATTCGGATGACCCGGGTGCCACCTCCTGTTACAAGAAATGCTCCTTTTCCCACTTTCCAGGTACCCGAGCCATCTAACCCGGATAACGCTGACTTTAACCAGCTTATGAGCGCTCTTCTCGCCATGAAAGCTTCAGAAGGGACTGTCTTAGAACGTATGGCTGCAGCACATCAGGTAACTTTCACGTGATACTCCTTATTATACGTCCAGTCCCCAAGTCCCGAGTATAATTTTCTTTAATTATCCTCGGTACTTCGCATAGTACTTTCCGGTACTCATTTCCTCAGATGAAACACTCTCATGATATCCGGCTCACAGCTTTACCCGGCCTTTGCAGGCAGAGATTACTCAGTCAGATGAAGCGTTACTTAAAGCTGAGCAGCTCTTGCTGGCTGAAGTTAAGCGTAGGGAGGCCCTTGAAGCGGAGATAAAGACATTGAAAAAAGATGTCTCCATTTACAAGAAGAAGTACAATACTGCCCAGTCTTCGCTGAATAACCTGTCGACTCAGCTTACGGACACTTACCGTATCTTGCTAAGTAAGTTTGCTATTTGCGATTAATTTGCGTATCTCTATCTTGCTGCTGTAATAACCAACATTACTGATATGCTCTTGCATGTTTCGATTGCAGGTGCTAACCTTGCTGCTCCGGAGGAGAATGCCATTACTCAAGTTAAAACTCTGAAGACTATGCTCCGGACGTTTTTTGCCGGCACGAAACTTTTGCTGGATGCTATCAAGTGGCCTTCTGAAGTATACCCGGGAGAAGATAATCTTATGCAGGCCTTCTCAACGGTGCCTGGATGGATTGAGATAATGAAGCGCTCAGCTTGCCGGATTGGAATGACCCGGGCCCTTACACTGGCGAAGGCTTATTTTCCTAAGCTTGACCCGGCCAAGGTAACATCCGGGTTTCCAGAATTCAAAGCTGACGGGTCCAAGTTTGAGCCCAAGGACTTCAAAGATATTCAACGTGCTGTACGCCCCTCAGCCACTACCTTGGCCGACAAAATGGAGCTGGACCAGATCATGAGTTCATATGACGCTGAGGGCAAAGTTATTTTGGTGGATGCACCTCCTCCTTTTGATATGGTGGAAAGATGGTCGACTGACCTGGCCAGGAGGAAAGAAGAGGCCGCAAAGAGAGAAGCAGAGCTAGGCGCAAAGCCGTCCACCTCTACACCGGCCGTGCCTCCGCCTGTCCGTCCAGATGTGAAGAGCCCGAGCAAAACTGCTGGCAAGGCCAAGGAGCAAGTCCAAGATCTAGACCCGGAGGGCCGCTCTCAGGATGCCGAGTAGGATGCTACCTTGTGCTTTTCGTTTCTCGATACTGATATGATTTTTGTAGTGCGCCTGTGCGCCATTGATGCTGATACTATGACTGTATGCTTTGTTAATTCATGATAACTCTTTGCCTTCCCTGGCTTTTGATAATATCCATCCTTGTGTTACTTATGAGCTTATTCTCGATACTTCGAACTCTTGCTTTCAATTTCCTTTTGAGACTCGGTTAACCGAGTATCGTAGGTTTTGATAGATGGACTTTTCTTTAAGTCCCCAATACTCGGCAACTAAGGTTTACAGACCTTGGTAGTTAAATAGTTTGTTTCTGTTTCGAAGTCCCCAGTCCCCATGACCCAAAGTACGAGCTATGGGGGCGTGGGCTTTCTCAGATGACATACTGCTGTTTACCAAGCTGAAGACCAATAGCTGTTCTCATAAATACTGAAGTCATGCTTAATATTTGTTGAGTTTCCGGCTATGTTAGCCTTATACTCTGCATGGACTTGTGGTTTAGATGACCCTTTTGATTACCTTGTACTATAAGCCGGCTTTCGCGTGGATACCATGTCGTTGCATCTATACGAAAAACAAAATCAAGCACGCTCCATTGGGCTGCATAGTTTGATTGTAATCGTAAGTGAACAGATCATGCCACTTTGGTGCGAGTCACATCGAGCTTAAGTAAGAATAATCAAGAAAATTGGCTCCTTCGTCCAGTTATAGGATTGTAGCCGCACCCGTTTGTACGAGTAACCAGCCCCCATAACTTATAGGCATCATGGCCGGGTCTCCGGGTTTGTGATTACTTATTGAAGTAGATCAACCCTCCGGAGACCTATATTCACGTAATGTATTTCGATGATATTGATGTATTGATAATAACAATGTTACTTACTTGTAACTGAAGCAAGGATCATGATAAGACTCGAAACCATCTTCTTTTATTGATAAAAATTTCTTATTTGAATCAGCAGGCCGCCTCATTAAAAACCTTCCAGTCCCCTTAGGTACCCTGGATAGGAAAAGAGTGCGTATGAAACCTGCCGCCCATTACACTGCTTTAGTTATTCTCGAGAATCGGCCTCGCGTTGGTACGGCCGATACACATTCTCCACTTGCTATGCCCTTTCGTAATGAGTACCGGATTTGCTAGCCATTCCGGGTATATCGCCCTTGACACGTGATCAGCTGCGGATGGTGGTACGTCTTCTTCTTCCCTACTGAGAGTTTTGAAAATATCGTTCCCGATGAAGCCTACCATCTTAGGGTTTTGTTCTGCCCTAACTTTTGCTTTGTCCCCCTCAGGAGTTGGCTTTTTTGACGTTGCTCTCTCTTCTAGGTCCACCTGAGAACGGTAATGTTTGAGCTCTTCCTTCCTACAGGCTTGCTCGGCCATTGCCGCGTCTCCTTCATCACACTCAGCTGCTATATCTCGGTTTCCGTGTACGGTGATGGTCTTTTTAGGACCCGGGATCTTCAGCTGTAGATACACATAACATGGTCTTGCCATGAACTTGGCATAAGCCGGCCTTCCAAACAATGCATGATAAGGGCTGCGCAACTTTACTACCTCAAAGGTAAGCCACTCGATTCGATAATTGTCCTTTGACTCCCCGAAAGCTACCTCCAATGCCACTTTTCCTTCGGGGCATGCCGAATGACCCGGCACTATCCCGTGAAAAACTGTTGTACTTTTTTGCAACTGTGATTCCTTTAAGCCCATGCGCAGAAAAGTTTCCCAGTATAGGATATTGATACTACTCCCTCCATCCATCAAGACTTTCTTCAGCTCGTAACCATTGACCTGTGGCGCCACTACCAAAGCCAGGACTCCCGGGTGATCAATCCTATCCGGGTGATCTCTTCTGCTCCATGTTACCTCTTGCTCTGACCACCTCAAATATCTTGGAACAGCGGAGGAGACTGAATTAACTGCTTGTTTCAGTATCTTCTTGTCCTTGCTAGAACCTCCAGTAGTGTGCACATGATACTGACCCAGCTGTTTGGGGTTAGCTTGAAATCCTCCCGCTCCCCCTTGATTGTTACCTTGATTTCCAACTGGCGGATTGCCGGCTGGGGGCGGCCCGTTGCCCGAATTTCCACCTAGACCCGGACCTCCTCCTCGGCCCGCACCTCGCATGGCCCTGTTCACTTCCTCGTTCTTCCACCTTTGTAAGTCGGCACACTGCTCCAATGAATGATTGGCCGGCTTGCCATTCCTGCTATGCTTCGGGCACGCCATCCTAAATATGTCCCAACTGTTGCTTGGTCTTGGGGGTACTTGGTAGTGTCCCCCATTGTGATTTCCGGTATTAAAATTCCCTTCGGATCTAGGTCTCGAAGACCCGGCCTCTGTATTGGCCACAAACTCGGAACTCCCCTCAAACGGGCGCTTGTTCTGGCTATTTCCATTGTTGTTTGGTGCCGATCCATTGCCGGTCTTCCCACTGCTACTTGCGTTTGCTTTTGCCTTCTTGTCATCAACTTCCTCTTCTGTAGTATCCGTTGCAGCGTGTTTGTTGCATGCATCCATTAACTCTCCCATCGTAACCTCCGCTGCATTTCTGCTGGATTTCATGCGGGTTAGCTTTTGTACTAAAGGAACATACTTACATGTTTTCGCCATAGCTTGTAGTGCGTCCTTTGGTTGGATATCTGTAGATGAGTGGAGTATCTCCATAACCCGGCGTACCCAGCTTCGTGCTGACTCTCCTTTCTTCTGGACGCACCTTTCTAAGTCATCAATAGTAAATAACTTCCTACAGGTCCCATGGAAGTGCTTGATAAATGCGGTTTTTAGCTCCTCCCACGACTTGATCGACTTTTCCGGTAAATTGGTGAACCATAACTTTGCTGCTCCCTCTGACATCATTAAGTACATGAACTTGGCTTGGAGATTCTCGGATGCGTTGCGAATTGACATTGCCATCTCGTAGCTGCTTAACCACGTTTCCGGATCCATCGTTGGCTCGTAATTCACTACTTTCCCCGGTTCTTTGAACTTTTCCGGGTAAGGTTCCGCTCTGATATCATCCGAGAGACACTTGGGTCCCGCAAGGGTGGTTGGGGCTGGTCTCGCCCGGGAAATGCGTGACCCGGCCGGGGGTGCCACGGGGTGAGGAGCCACCGGTGGATCGTGTGCTGCAGACCCGGCCCCGGCTCTTCTGGCCCTGGAGCTGTCCACTACCGCCTGTGCTGCTGATACTGCCGGTACTGTCTGGACGCGCGGTGGGGGTGGCATCTGCTGTTGCTCTTCCCTTCGTCGTGCCGCGCTTGTTTGGACGTTGCCCTGTTGTTGACTCACGTATGGCGTCCCATGCATCCCACTTCTGTGATCTGGATAATTGACTTGCTGTGCTACCGCGGTGTGCAGCAGATCTATCGCTCGCCGGGTTTCTTCTGCGTGCGGCGAGTCTCTTACAGGAATCTGGTTTAATGCGAGTGTTGCTGCATACACGTTGTCCATGGGGTTGTTGTAGTGACCTGCTGGGGTACGGAATCGCGATGGTGGAGGCGGCATGATGTTGCCGGCTGTCGCCCCCGTCCGAGGCAAGGGTAACCCGGCTGGCGCGTTTACCGGCTGCACTCCCGTTGCTGGTTGCGGTATGGTCCCTTGGTTCGCCGGTGGGATTGGCTGATCTTGAGGCGTGAACACCAGGGCAGTCGGGTTGATAACCCCTCCTGTTGCCGGTAACATAGTTCGGTGCCTTTGGTGAATCCTCGTCGTTTCCTCCCGAAGCCGGGTCTCTAGGTCATCCAGTTCCCGCTGCCGCGCTGCCATCCCCTGCTTTTCTGCTTCTACCTGCCTTCTTTGCTGCTCCAATGCACGACGAGCCACGTCCAGATCTCTTACACGCTCTGCTGCGTTTTCTGGGGTGATAACTGTAGCTAGGACTGTGGGATCCAAGATCAAATTATTATCAAACAGAGCTGGGTGACGCGGATTCGAGGGGCCCGCCCCTGGTGTCCGGTTTGCTTGGAACCCAAACATATTTGCGTGTCGCTCCTCCTCCGCTGGGCGACTGGTGACTGATGCCGATTCTCCATCGACCTGGGCCAAGACCGGGCCAGCCGTACCTTGTTGCTGAGCCAGCACCTGCGCCGCCCCGACTGGCGCCGCGGCTGCGTTTCCTTGATTGGTATTGATTGCGGGGGCCGCATAAACTGCAACCCGGCGCATAATGCTTGGCGTAGATTCGTACCGTTCTTCCTCTTCGCTATTTTCCTTCTCGTATCGGTCCTCCGATAAATCCCGTATAGACTCGGCACCTTCCTCCCTCTCTGTCGGACCCGTTGTTCCGATCGATTCTTCTTTTTCCGATTGAACACGCGTGTCCTCCCCTGACACAGAATCAGATTCAAGATTATCACGGCTTGAATTGGAAGCACATACCATACCGATGAAGACGTTGATGCGGCCGACTGTCACGACGGATCCGGTTTCGAGGTGATCCGACTCTGGCCCCCAGCCAGAATCGTCTACCATCTTCTCTCCTTGGTTGTTGACGTAGATTTCTCCGACGACGAGGTTCCTCATGTTCTTCCGAGCTTCTCCCGTGATGTAAACACCTTTGGACGCAGGCCCCACGGTGGGCGCCAACTGTCGTGGGATAATCACGGCAGATGTTACCGGGGGTAACTGATCTAGGGGCAAGTCGACACAGGTATTTGGGAGAGGGTTTAGCTTGAAGGAAGACATGGCGAAAAGCAATCTAAGAGCCGGAACACAACTCGCCGGATCTCGATATGATTATACTGGATACTCGATAATAGGTGTTACAGTTATGACTTGAATCTCTCTCAGGCGAAGCCTAGGGGTTGGTTTATATAGTACTCATACCCCCTTTGGCTTGCCATACAAAGCGCTCCTTGAGTCCTACTCGAACTCTACATACGTATCCTAGCTTTCCTTATCGTAACCCACAATCCGGGTTACGATCCTTACAAGCCCTGGGCCTTCCGGAAGCTTCTGCGTCCTTAGCCGGATTTGGTCCATACGCCGTTTGGGCCGGATTACACCTGGGGTTGGCATACCGAGTTACTATCCCCTCATCAGACTTCGTTACTGGGTTTCCAAAGTCCAAGAAGGGCAACGATGCAATCTTCATTGTCATTGATCGTCTCACCAAGGTTGCTCATTTCTTTGCTGTGAAAGAGACAATATCAGCTAGCCAGTTAGCAGAGCTCTACACAACAAAGATTGTTCCTCTTCATGGTGTTCCATTGGAAATTAGCTCAGACCGTGGAAGCATATTCACTTCTCATTTCTGGAAGAGTTTCCAAGAAGCATTGGGCACTAAACTTCTGTTCAGCACAGCTTATCACCCTCAGTCTCAGGGGCAAGTCGAAAGAGTCAATCAGATTCTCGAGGATATGCTCAGAGCATGTGGTATCTCCTTTGGCATGAAATGGGAGGATTGCCTTCCATATGCTGAATTCTCCTACAACAACAGCTACCAGGCAAGCCTAGGCATGGCACCATTTGAGGCACTGTATGGTCGCAGATGCAGGAGTCCAGTCAATTGGTCTGGAGCTGGTGAACGTTCACTTTTAGGCCCTGACATTGTTAAGGAAGCCGAGGAAAAAGTTCGTATCATTCGTGACAATCTCAGGATTGCTCAGTCTCGTCAGAAGAGCTATTATGATAGCAAGCACAGGGATATGATCTATGCACCTGGTGATAAGGCATATCTCCGTGTAACTCCCCTCAGAGGCACTCATCGTTTCGGTGTGAAAGGAAAGCTGGCACCAAGATACATTGGTCCTTTCAACATCCTCTCAAGGCGTGCAGAAAATGCTTATCGTCTTGAACTTCCAGAAAAGCTATCCAAAGTGCACGATGTGTTCCACGTGTCACAGCTCAAGAAGTGTTTCAAAGATCCAGATCGTGCAGTTGATCATGATTCCATCGAACTGCAAGATGATCTCTCTTATGAGGAGCACCCTGTTCGTATTCTCGATGAGACCGAGCGTAAGACTCGCAACAAGAGCACCAAGTTCTTGAAAGTGCACTGGTCGCATCATTCCGATAAAGAGGCAACGTGGGAGACCGAAGAGGATCTTCGCAAGAAGTATCCGGACCTTTTCCGTTCTCAGTAGGAATCTCGGGGCGCGATTCCTTCAAGGGGGGGCGTTTTGTAACATCCCAAGTATGAAAATCATCCACTTAGAATGTTTGTTGCATGTTTATTAAAGTTTTGCATCATGTCATCATATTGTTTCCATGTTGATTGCATTTGTTTCTTAATTGTTACAATTGTTTTCCACTGTTTTCACAACTCAAATTCAAACCTTTTTCAAACAATGGTTTCATACTTGCTCTGTTACACCATTCTGAATAAAAATCACAAATAATAACAATCAATTTGGTTCCATGTTTTCCATAGTGCACACTTGTGAAATTGATGTTTCAAATCAATTATTTATTTTCCAAACACAATTTAAAATCCAAATCCAAGCACCCAAACAGAACCATTTTTTAAATTATGTTGTTAACAAATCAAATCAACTCAGTTTGCTTTTTACCATAGGGGTTACCCTATTTGAATAGTGGTTTTTATTAATGTTTATTAATATTAACCATTTCACTCAAATTTGGTTCAAATTTCAAAAAGCAATCAAATGTTTAAATTTTTGAAAATGAAAGTTGCCAAATGGTTGCATTTGGCCTAAGGAGTCTATCTGAATTTTTCCAGATTTTTATCTAACCTAAAACCTAAGTTTTTCTTCCAAAAGCAAAAGGTACAAAAAAAAAACAGAGAGCAAAAATAAATAAAGCAAAACCTTGCGCGCGCGCAGCAGATAACGAACCCAGCCCAACCTATCTACCGCGCGCGCCAGCCCAGCCCAACTAAACCCCGCGTACCGCTTTGATTTTCGTGCACTTCTTCTGATTCCAGTACGGCAGGCAATCCGTGGCGCCACCGCAACCGCGCGGCGACGCCTGCGGCCACCAGTCGCATCCGCGCCTCTATAAGAGCCCTAGGGCACCCCCGTACCAACCCTAGCCCCCTAGGTTTCCTTTCCCCTCTCCGCCGCCGTCGATCGCCACTTCCCCACCGTCTTCCTCCTCTGCTCCACCTCACCGGCGGCCATCCCTCTGAAGATTCCGATGGCGCCGCCGCGTATCGCTCCCACTTAGCCACTCACCACCTGCCGTCGCTTCACCGCTCCTTCCTCTCCCCCTTGGACACCAGAAACAACACCGGTGAGCCTCAGATCGACGCCGCGATCTCTTTTCTCTCCGGCCACCGTGCGCCCTTGACTGAATCCGACGTGCTCGTCGACGTTGCAGGGCTTCGCTGCACCGTTCGTTTCCTGGAATCGCATCGTCGCTGCTCCCTCTACGCTTTGGACACCTGCGGGAGCCCGGAGCGCTGCTGCTTCCTCGCCGTCGTCTTCGACATCGCCGCGGCCGCCGTCGTCAGCGTACGTCACCGCCATCTGCTTCGATTACTCCGGTGGTGAGCACCGTTCTGTCCACCCTCTCCCTCCTCTCGCATCCGTGCTTTGATCTGCAACGTCCAGCACCCACTCGTGCACGTCCACGACCACCGCAACGCCGGCGAGCAGCACCACCGCGTCTGTCAGTCGAGGATGCGTTCCGTCGTCAGTTAAAGTTTCAGAAACCTGGCGTGGAACAATAACCTCACTGCAGCGCTACCTCTGTCACACGAATTCAGTTAGCGCAGTGGTTCAGTGCGAACGTTTGCACCGCGAGCTCGCGAGATCGATCCCCCGCGGCCGCAATCTTTTTCGCGAATTCCTCGCGCGCACGGCCCCACCTGGCAGTGGCTCCCCTTGCCACGCCAGCCCGCGCTCGCCACGCTGGCCACGGGCCCCCCTGGCAGTGTGTGGGTATGTTTCCTGCACGGTAACAAAAGTATTAAAACTAATCTTTTTTTTATTTCTAATTCTTTTAATTGGCAGAATAAAACACTAACTTTAAAAATCAATAACTTTTAATCTATAATCCTGATAAATAAAAGTTATATATGTTTTCTGTTCAAAATTTTATAATCTTTCCAAATATTCAATTTTTGTACTGTTTTGGAAATTACAAATGTATTTAAAATTCAAACTTAACTAATTCAAATGTTAATTTGTAAATTCCATAACTAATTATTTATAAATCCAATAAATGCAAATAAAATATGTTTTCCATACCATTTTAACTAACCTATTCAAATATAATTTTTGTTTTCTGTTTTTGATAATTAAAATTGCCTAAACAATTCAAACTTGTTTTAAATTCATTTAAAACTTGTTTAATATTGTTTAATTCATAATTAAATAATCCTAAGTCCAATTTCAAAATGTGAAACATGTAATCCAACTCAAATTTGATAACCTTTTCAAATATCAACTTTGTTATTTGTTTTGAACATTTTAAATGGGTGAAAACAACAAGTATTTGTGTGTCATCTTTAAGGCACCCAAAATTCCCTAAGTTAATAAAAAAAATTCTAAATTGCTACACCCTATTTTAATTTGATTCTAATGTTGTTATTTTGCTGTTTTCCTTTTACATGCATCATACTAAACCACTAGCACCTGTTGTTTAGTTGGAAAACAAATAATCTAACCAAAACCTTTGGGTTTTTCATATGCAACTCACAATTGCATATGTTTCCAAATTAAATTGTGTTGTCATATCAATTAGTTTATTTTGATGCATCTATTAACTTGTCATGCATCATATTTGATTGTGCACTATGCCATGACAATGATTGTTTATATTTCTGCCTTGTTTGTTTGCTTCTTCTCGGATAGACGACGACGTTGATACCGACGACCTTTACGACACCCCTTCTAAGGATCTAGCTCAGTACCCGGCTACTGGGTTTGCAGGCAAATTATCACTCACATGAACCATCGTGTTCCTTTCAACATTGGTTACCGATACTTTCCGTTGTTCTTTTCTGCTAGCCATAGTGGTAGTTGTTTCTGTTACGAACCCATCACATGATCCCCTAAACCCTGATATTGCCACACCTCCAGTCCTAAAACCCCGTTGCTTGGGCCCGTGTCTTACTAGTATGCTTAGGGTTGTTTTGCTCGAGTCTGTTGTCAGTTACTTTCTGTTATTATATTCTGTTATATTCTGGGCTCGATGATAAACAACACCTGTTAATTTGAGGTAATAATAATTTGCTGATAAGGCACCGGCAGGAGGCCCGGCGTGGTTTTGAGGCCTGCTAGTGTCGACCCTAATAGGAAAAGGGTCTTGTCTACTGATCCATGATGAGCGCACTATCCGCATGTGGGAAGCGTGTATGGGCGCCCCCCTCAATTTGACTCGATCCGCATCTCGTCCAAATCACCACACTTAGTTCGGGCTTTCCATTTGATGCACGCATATGCAGGTACGAACCCGAGGCCAGGGTGGAACTTTTGTAGTCGGCATTTAGGGCGGCGTGGTCTTCCAGTGCTACGAGGGTCCTCCTTTTCTTCGGGGGGCTCGATTAGCCGCGCACGCACAACAGGTGGTGCTTTGGGCTTGATGCGAGGAAAAGTTGAATTGTGTTGAGTGCCCCGCTTGGGGGGAAAAGCCTTCCCATCTGGCGGGTTATTCTTACGTGTACGGCCAAATTGGTGCACCCCTGCAGGGATAAATCTTCTCGAGAAGCCGTGTTTTCCGCGGTTATGGTTGACTTGGTGAAAGTACTGGCTAACAAGTACTCAGAACAACTTACACCTAACTAATGATAACTTGACTAGTAATAGGCTTATTTACACAACAACTTGATCCATCATTAATCCAACTGTGTGAGTTATCCTGGGATTGCTTCTTTGGATAAGGGGCGAGATCCAGGATGGGTTTGTTTGGTGGTTAGTTATAGTTGGTTACGATACACTATCTTATCTCTTTCTGATACACCGTAAGTTGTAGTATGTTCTGTAGATGGTTAGTGCAGCCAGTTGCAGCATCTTTTCATACCCTTTTCTTCCGTTGATCCCAAGGCATCTGTGCTTGGTGTTGACGGGCTACACTTTGGTGAACTGTGAGTCTTGCTTGCCAGTACGTTGTTGTACTGACCCCCTTTGGGGCTGTGGTTTACGCAGACTAAGACTACGGCTACGATGACCACCAGGATGGCTACTTCGTGGAGTTTGACGAGACTGCAGACGAGTAGTTAGCTGGACCAGGGCTGGATCCAGGACCTACGTGGATGGGCTTCGTCTTCTTTATTTTCTCCGGCTTCTTAAGCATGTTGGATTTGTCTGTACCCAGACACCTTTGATTGCTTCCGCTGATGTAATGAATGCTATGTTGGGACATGTGTCCTCTGGATGATTGTATTTGCTATTTCTGCCTTAGTGAAGGCCATTTGCAACCTTATTTCAATCTTTTGTGTCTTAGAGGCATGTTGTGTTATCCTTTTGTTCAAAACCGTTGACGTACCATGTGTGTATGGTATGAAGTACGTCAATGGTAGTATCCTGATTTCTACGGGATAGTTTACATCGACGGTGAACGGTAACGGTTGGTTGTCGCACATAAGTGCTGGCCTACCCGTAAGGGGACGCGGGAGCCGTTAAGCCCCGTAATCCAACCAAAATACTGTTCAGTTCGTACGATGAGTATCCTCTAGAAGTCCGGGTGCGACATGGCTAGCTGGTGTCAGTATCTCCCACTATAGTTAAGATCTAATCTACAACGGGTTGTTAATAATTTGTTCATCATCGTTGTGGTTCATGTTCGTAGGTATGAACGGTTCTATCTACTAAATCGCCAAGCCACGTAAAATATGAAAAATAAATTAGAGGCGTCTAACTTTTTTTGTAGGGCATGTGATGTGATATGGTCATATTACAAATTCGATGTATGAAATGATCTCTTTTGTATTATGACATACCGGAAGGAGCTATATGGTTGTATAATTATTTATGGCATGCATGTTGTATATCATGTTGTAATTTTGAGGAAAATCAAGACGGAGGCGCCACTGACCTTGGCGCCACGCCGGTGGGATGATGGAGATAATATCAGGATGCACAAGATGGAGATCAAGTGTAAGAAGGACCATATCATATCATATTATTCATGCATGTGATTTTAATCCTTTTATGCATCTTATTTTTCTTAGATCGCGACGGTATCATTATAAGATGATCCCTCTGACTTAATATCAAGATAATAATGTGTTCTACCTTAGTATGCACCGTTAAAAAAGTTCATTGTTTCGAGACACCACGTGATGATCGGGTGTGATAGACTCAACATTCGCATACAACGGGTGCCGACGAGTCTAACATGTACATACATGACCTCGAAACACACACAAATACTATGGTTCTACTTGGCGAGTCTAGCATGTACAGAAATGGTCTCGGAACATGTAACCGAAAGGTAAAGCATGAGTCATATGGATGATATGATGAACATGTCGATGTTCGCCTTTGCAGCTACATCATCTCACATGATGATCGGTTTTGGTGTAGTAAATTTGATTTGTATAATCACTAAAATGACTAGAGGGATATTGTTTTTTAGTGGGAGTTCACGTAGTAATTTTCTAATTAACTTGAACTTAATTTCGTGAACCAAGTAGTCATTGGCATCCACGAACTACATTACTCTTAGATTGATAGTTGACCTATAACTGTTATGATATGCTAAAACCATTTTTAGACTGGTACCGTATTAGTTAAATTTAAAATGGAGTCCTATTGGAGATTTTTGGTATTACCTACCTAGCTCCACGTGATTAAAGATTGATTGATCTAGAGAGAAAATTATTCCTACTTAGAATCTAGTGTCATGCTTGCTTCCATAATGTCTAATCTTCAAAAGAATGTTTTGAAAATCAAGGTGATACCAGGCGTAAAAATAATTGTTTTCAGAAACAAGCAAGGAGAAGATATATTGATATCTAGAACCCTATTTGTGGAAATATGACTGAGTATAATTTCGTGTGATAATGTGTGCTTATATTATTTGCACTGAAGAAAGGTATGGAACACTTTCCTACGAAGAGAGTGAAGCCACCTTTTTAATCTATTATTAGAAAAAATTATGATTTGGATGCTTCTTCACTTGAAAAATACTTGATTCTTGTTTTCTGGGCCTAGCTGAAAGGTGTTAAAGAAAAGCACTCCTTGGGAGATAACCCATGTTTTATTTTTGCAATTTTTCTTCTGTTTTCTTTGACTCAAGGTGTTGTTTACTTCGGTAGCAAGTCCTTTGTATCTTTACTTTTTCTGATTGTTGTGCCAAATAAAGTCTCTATTGCAAAGTTGCTACTAGGTTTGGATTTCTGCACATGAACAAATTTTTTCTGTCCACCGTTTAATTCGCCATAATTTCCTAAAAATCAAAACATCCTGAAAAATTTGTGCCTGATCCTTAGATATGTATGCAACTTTTCTTAGTTCAGTTTTTTTTTATCTGAGCAATGTAAGTGCCTCGAAAAAATTCGTCTTTACACACTATTCTGGTTTTGACAGATTCTGTCTTTTACTTTGCATTCTCTCTTTTACTATGGTGAGTGGATTTCTTTGCTCCACGAAAACGTCAGTGGATGTAGCTAATGTTTAGAAAGTATTAGTAATGCTTGTTTCCATGGAGAACATATGAATTTTTAATTATTCACTAACCCTCTAATGAGAATTACTCCGAGTTTGGTGTGACGGAAGTTTTTCAAGGGTCAAGAGAAGAGCATGATGTAATGTGATCAAGAAGAGTGAAAAGTCTAAGCTTGGGGATGCCCCCGTGGATCATCCTAGAAAATTCAAAGAAGACTCGAGCGTCTAAGCTTGGGTATGCCCAATGTCGCACCCAGACTTCTAGGGGATACTCACAGTCCGTTAAACAGTAGATAAATGGCTTACGGGGCATACCGGCACCCGCATCTCAATATGAGTAGGCCAACACGTAGACGTGTGACAACCATTCTCTACTATTCATCGTCTGCGCAAACCATCCCATAGAAATCCAGATACTTCCATTGACGTACTTCATAACATACACACATGGTACGTCAACGGCATTTGAACAAGTGATATCACAACAGATCTCTAAGACACAAAAGATTGAAATAAGTTGCAAATAGCTCTCACTAGAGCAGAGATAGCAAATACAATCATCTAGAGGACACATGTCCCAACAATTCATCATTACATCACAGCGGAAGCATCCAAAGTGTCTGAGTACAGACAAGATCCCAATAGGCCTAAGAGTCCGGAAACGAAAAGACGGAGCCCATCCACGAAGTCTCGGATCCTACCCGGGTCCGCTATCTACTCGTCAGCAGCCTCGTCATACTCCACGTAGTAGCCACCATGGGGATCCTCGGAAACATAGTCTGCGGAAACCACGGCCCCAAAGGGGTCAGTACATAAACGTACTGGCAAGCAAGACTCACAAGATACCAAAGTGTACCCGTCAACACCAAGCACAGATGCTTTGGGTTCAACGGAAGAAAGGGTGATACAAAAGATGCGGCAGCGGGCTGCACTAACCAACTACAGATACATACTACAACTTCCGGAGAACAGAAAGGAGGTAAGATAGCGTATCGTAACCAACTACAACTAACATCAAACAAACCCATCCTGGATCTCGCCCCTTATCCAAAGAAGCAATCCGAGGATAACTCACACAGTTGGATTAATGATGGTTCAAGTTATTGTGTCAATAAGACTATTACTAGTCAAGTTATCATTAGTTAGGTGTAAGTTGTTCTGAGTACTTGTTAGCCAGTACTTTCACCAAGTCATCCATAACCGCGGAAAACACGGCTTCTCGAGAAGATTTATCCCTGCAGGGGTGCACCAATTTAGCCGTACACGTAAGAATAACCCGCCAGATGGAAGGGCCCTTCCGCCAAGTGGGGCACTCAACACAACTCAACTCTTCTTCGCATCAAGCCCAAAGAACCACATGTTGTGCGTGCGCGGCTAATCGAGCCCCCACGAAGAAAAGGGGGACCCTCATAGCACTCTAAGACCACGTCGCCCTAAATGCCGACTACAAAAGTTCCACCCTGGCGCCAAGGGTTCGCACCTGCACATGCATGCATCAAATGGAAAGCCCGAACTAAGTGTGGCGATTTGGACGAGATGCGAATCGAATCAAATTGAGGGGGGCGCCCATACACGCTTCCCACATGCGGATAGTGCGCTCATCATGGATCAGTAGACAAGACCCTTTTCCTAATTAGGGTCGACACTAGCAGGCCTCAAAACCACGCCGGGCCTCCTGCCGGTGCCTTATCATCAAATTATTATTACCTCATTCATTAACATGTTGTTGTTTACACATCGAGTCCCAGAACATAAGTAATATAGTAACAGAAGTAATGGACAACAGACTCGAGCAAAACAACCCTAAGCATGCTAGTAAGACTCGGGCAACAAGCAACGGGGTTATAGGTGTGGAGGTGAGGCAATATCAGGGTTGAAGGATAACATGTGATAGGTTCGAACACAAGCAACGATTCATAGGGCTAGCAGAATAGACAACGGAAAGTATCGGTATCCAATGTTGAAAGGAACACAATGGTTCATGTGAGTGAATACTTGCCTGCAAACTCAGCAGCCTGGTACTGAGCTAGATCCTCAGAAGGGGTGTCGTAAGTCTCATCTGTCTCAACGTCGTCGTCTATTCGAGAAGAAGCAAACAAACAACGCAGAGAGACAAACAATCAATAACATGGCATAATGCACAATCATGGGATGATGCATGACCATTTAATTGATGCATCAAAGATAACCTAGTTGACAAGATAACATGTTTAAATGGACCCATATGCAATTGGATTGCATATGGAAGCCCATGAGTTCAGGTTGGAATAATTGTTCTACAACTAATCATCATGTGTAAGTGAATTAGCATGATGAATGGATGAGGAAAACAGAAACAAAACAACAATAGAAACAATTTGAAAAGAAGTTTACCAAGTTTGGAATTTTATTTATTAAGTTATGAAATTTTGGTTCCTTAAAGGTGTTACACAAGCATTTGTTGTTTTCACCAATTTAAATTGTTCAAAATAGATAACAAAATTCATATTTAAAAATAACACCAAATTTTAGGTGGATTACATGTTTCACTTGTTGAAAAAGGATTTAGAATAAATTACTTATGAATTAAACAAGTTTAAACAAAATTTAAATGAATTTAATTCAAGTATGAAATTATTTGAATTTTTATTTGTTCAAAACATTAAACCAAATTCATATTTGAAAAGATTATGCTTTTATGGTTTGAAAACATATTTTATAAGTTCAAAAATAATTTAATTTGACCAAGTTATGAATTTAGCAATTTTAAATGATTTAAACAAGGTTTAAATTATTTACCCAATTTTAATTATTCAAAACATGAAACAAAGTTTATATTTGAAAAGGTGGTTCAATTTAGCATGGAAAACATATTTTATTTGTTGAAAATGGATTTAAAATGAGCAAGTTATTAATTTGGCAATTTTAAATGCATTTAATAAGAAACAGTTGTTTTTAGCAATTTAATTTATTTAAAACAGAACACAAAGTTGATATTTGCAAAGTACATGAAAAATGGAATGGAAAACATATTTAGTTTGTTGAATTTGGAATTTTTATGCCCAAGTTATGAATTTTGCAAAATTAAATGAATTAAACAAGGATTCAAATATTTCACCAATTTAAAATATTCAAAACAGTAAACAAAATTTATATTTAGGTAGAGAATTAAATTTGGTATTGAAAACATATTTAAAATGTTGAATTTGGAGTTGGAATGAATTATTTATGCAATTTTAAAGTTTAGGTATTATTCTGCCATTTTAAATAATATCCAGGGACTTAGAAATAATTTACAGGGACCTAGAAGATAGCTAGCAAGGACCTGTGTGCGATTAGAACTTGGTTCTGGGCCTGGAAAATAAAACAACAAAAAGGGGTTTGATCCGCGGGGGTGGGATTCGAACCCACGACCCAACGCTTGCGTGTGCGGTGCGTAGCCACTGCGGTGGCAACGAGTTCTTGTCAGTACAGGGGCTGGTGGGGGGATAACGTTCAGATAGCGTGAGTTAACTGAAATTTTAAGGTTCAGTTAACTGAAACCCAACGGAACCCGTACGGTGGCCGGCGGCGATCGTTGCTGCTCGCGGTGGCGCTGTCCGTGGTGCGTGTGCTGTGGCCGTGCGTGCATCGCCACGGTTGCAGAGAGGGGATAGGAGACGAGGGGAAAGTGGAGGTGATGCGCTCACCTCCTCTGTAGGCGTGGCAGCGGCCCGAGGTGGACAGACGACGGCAGCGACGGTCGAAGACGGCGGCGGCGCTCCGGTGGACCTCCGTCTCCGACGAGTGGTCGAGGAGGACGAGGGGGGTACGGGGGATCCGTTCCCGGCCCTAACCAGCACGGTGGCGCAGAGAATCGGCGGCGATCACCGGAATTCAGAGCGGCGGCGGTGGCCTTCGGTGGTTTTTGGTTCAGAACAGAGAAGAGGAACAGGGCAGAGCGAGGAGGAATTGGCGGCGCTCGAGGGAGAAAGGGAGGTGGAGGCTAGGGTAGGAGGGGGAGCTCGAGGGTAGGGTTAAGAGGAGGAGGGGAAGGCTCGGATGGCCGTCTGCTCCTTACTGCTGCCGACGTGGGCATCCCCGATGGGGTGCCGTACGAAGGTAGGGGAAGGAGTGGGGGGTACCAGGCCGTGGGGAGATGGTGGGCTGGCCTGCCCCTCTCCCCCTTTGCTGTTTTAATTTTTTTTTTTTTTTTTTTTGCAGATTTGAATAGGAAAGAAAAGAATGAGTTTTAGGGTTAGAAAATTTGGGAGAATTTTGTATTTGATTAAGTTTTGTAACAGCACCAAAATGCAGCTTTTGTTTTCTCAAACATTTCAAATTTGTTGATGTTTGTAAATTTAATTGAAATCGAATAATTCTGATATTAAGTGAATTATTAAAAGGAACCATTCAAATAGTTTGAACCCTCAAGTTTATTTGAAACAATGATGGAAGTGTTTTGTAATTTTCATAAATTTCAAAATGGTTGCTGTTTGGAAATATAATTGAATTTGAAAATGTTTTCGTATTAAATGAAATATTGATTAGAAACAAATCAATAGTTTGAAGTTACAACTTTAATGGAAACAATTAATTGCTTTATTTTGAATATTCATTTGGAAAATTGTAACATCACAAGTATGAAACAAAAGGTTTGAAATTTGATTTGAAATTCAAATAGAAAACAAGTGAAAACAAGGGAAAACAGAGGAAAACAATTGGAAAACAAAGCAAAATAAATGCAATGAACATGATGTCATGATGCAAAACATAAAATAACAGAGAGCAAACATTCTAATGGATGTTTTTCATACTTGGGATGTTACAAAACGCCCCCCTTGAAGGAATCGCGCCCCGAGATTCCTACTGAGAAGAGAAAAGGTCCGGATACTTCTTGCGAAGATCCTCTTGAGCTGTGACACGTGAAACACATCGTGCACCTTGGATAGTTTTTCTGGAAGTTCAAGACGATAGGCATTCCTGGCAACTCTTCTGGAAAGACGTCAGGGAATTCGCAAACCACCGGAACATTTTCGAGTAGAGGTAGAGGTTTTGTATCGAGGGTGTATAGCTGAATGGAACTTGATTCATTTGGAGAATAGACTATCTGGACAGAAGGGTGGAACAGAGTTATTGATTAGACGCCGGTAGAAGAACTGAAGTGGAAAGCAACAACAAGGTTTCAATGGACGAAAGGATGTTGAGAAGAACAGGATATCGAAGCAACATCGGGAAAACACGAGATCAAAACACTCCTAAGGTACTACGGAAAACCCATTCGGGTTCCTAAAGGATCAATATCTACTGCTCAAGGAATAGAGGATCTGCTTCCGGGGCTTACACGCCTCCGTTCTCAATCGTGAGTAGGCAACATGATAAATCATGTCACAACCACCTCCATTCCTATGGTCTAGTAGATATAACCATCCTAGAGAAACCAGGATACGTGAAATCCTAACTTGAAAGTTTGGATGAGAAGAGAAAAACAACGTTGCACTTCCTTACCAGAAAAGGGAGGGTGGGTGGGGAAAGAAGAAAAAGAACAGAATTCCTACTCTCACATTTCATTTCTCCTATATAGCTACAAAATAGTTTCTAGACTCAACTGCGACCAGTAAAAGGGATCCTACAGGCAGACAGGCTCTGATACCATTTGTCGCACCCGGACTTCTAGGGGATACTCACAGTCCGTTAAACAGTAGATAAATGGCTTACGGGGCATACCGGCACCCGCATCTCAATATGAGTAGGCCAACACGTAGACGTGTGACAACCATTCTCTACTATTCATCGTCTGCGCAAACCATCCCATAGAAATCCAGATACTTCCATTGACGTACTTCATAACATACACACATGGTACGTCAACGGCATTTGAACAAGTGATATCACAACAGATCTCTAAGACACAAAAGATTGAAATAAGTTGCAAATAGCTCTCACTAGAGCAGAGATAGCAAATACAATCATCCAGAGGACACATGTCCCAACAATTCATCATTACATCACAGCGGAAGCATCCAAAGTGTCTGAGTACAGACAAGATCCAAATAGGCCTAAGAGGCCGGAAACGAAAAGACGGAGCCCATCCACGAAGTCTCGGATCCTGCCCGGGTCCACTATCTACTCGTCAGCAGCCTCGTCATACTCCAGGTAGTAGCCACCATGGGGATCCTCGGAAACGTAGTCTGCGGAAACCACAGCCCCAAAGGGGTCAGTACATAAACGTACTGGCAGGCAAGACTCACAAGATATCTAAGTGTACCCGTCAACACCAAGCACAGATGCTTTGGGTTCAACGGAAGAAAGGGTGATACAAAAGATGCGGCAGCGGGCTGCACTAACCAACTACAGATACATACTACAACTTCCGGCTAACAGAAAGGAGGTAAGATAGCGTATCGTAACCAACTACAACTAACATCAAACAAACCCATCCTGGATCTCGCCCCTTATCCAAAGAAGCAATCCGAGGATAACTCACACAGTTGGATTAATGATGGTTCAAGTTATTGTGTCAATAAGACTATTACTAGTCAAGTTATCATTAGTTAGGTGTAAGTTGTTCTGAGTACTTGTTAGCCAGTACTTTCACCAAGTCATCCATAACCGCAGAAAACACGGCTTCTCGAGAAGATTTATCCCTGCAGGGGTGCACCAATTTAGCCGTACACGTAAGAATAACCCGCCAGATGGAAGGGACCTTCCACCAAGCGGGGAACTCAACACAACTCAACTCTTCTTCGCATCAAGCCCAAAGAACCACATGCTGTGCGTGCGCGGCTAATCGAGCCCCCACGAAGAAAAGGGGACCCTCATAGCACTCTAAGACCACGCCGCCCTAAATGCCGACTACAAAAGTTCCACCCTGGCGCCAAGGGTTCGCACCTGCACATGCATGCATCAAATGGAAAGCCCGAACTAAGTGTGGCGATTTGGACGAGATGCGAATCGAATCAAATTGAGGGGGGCGCCCATACACGCTTCCCACATGCGGATAGTGCGCTCATCATGGATCAGTAGACAAGACCCTTATCCTAATTAGGGTCGACACTAGCAGGCCTCAAAACCACGCCGGGCCTCCTGCCGGTGCCTTATCATCAAATTATTATTACCTCATTCATTAACATGTTGTTGTTTACACATCGAGTCCCAGAACATAAGTAATATAGTAACAGAAGTAACAGACAACAGACTCGAGCAAAACAACCCTAAGCATGCTAGTAAGACACGGGCAACAAGCAACGGGGTTATAGGTGTGGAGGTGAGGCAATATCAGGGTTGAAGGATAACATGTGATAGGTTCGAACACAAGCAACGATTCATAGGGCTAGCAGAATAGACAACGGAAAGTATCGGTATCCAATGTTGAAAGGAACACAATGGTTCATGTGAGTGAATACTTGCCTGCAAACTCAGCAGCCTGGTACTGAGCTAGATCCTCAGAAGGGGTGTCGTAAGTCTCATCTGTCTCAACGTCGTCGTCTATTCGAGAAGAAGCAAACAAACAACGCAGAGAGACAAACAATCAATAACATGGCATAATGCACAATCATGGGATGATGCATGACCATTTAATTGATGCATCAAAGATAACCTAGTTGACAAGATAACATGTTTAAATGGACCCATATGCAATTGGATTGCATATGGAAGCCCATGAGTTAAGGTTGGAATAATTGTTCTACAACAAATCATCATGTGTAAGTGAATTATCATGATGCATGGATGAGGAAAACAGAAACAAAACAACAATAGAAACAATTTGAAAAGAAGTTTACCAAGTTTGGAATTTTATTTATTAAGTTATGAAATTTTGGTTCCTTAAAGGTGTTACACAAGCATTTGTTGTTTTCACCAATTTAAATTGTTCAAAATAGATAACAAAATTCATATTTGGAAAGAACACCAAATTTTAGGTGGATTACATGTTTCACTTGTTGAAAAAGGATTTAGAATAAATTACTTATGAATTAAACAAGTTTAAACAAGATTTAAATGAATTTAATTCAAGTATGAAATTATTTGAATTTTTATTTGTTCAAAACATTAAACCAAATTCATATTTGAAAAGATTATGCTTTTA
Organism: Alopecurus myosuroides; assembly: GCA_028641055.1. NCBI lineage: Eukaryota > Viridiplantae > Streptophyta > Magnoliopsida > Poales > Poaceae > Alopecurus > Alopecurus myosuroides. The sequence goes on from CM054058.1 coordinate 183,816,014, forward strand.
TGGTTTGAAAACATATTTTATAAGTTCAAAAATAATTTAATTTGACCAAGTTATGAATTTAGCAATTTTAAATGATTTAAACAAGGTTTAAATTATTTACCCAATTTTAATTATTCAAAACATGAAACAAAGTTTATATTTGAAAAGGTGGTTCAATTTAGCATGGAAAACATATTTTATTTGTTGAAAATGGATTTAAAATGAGCAAGTTATTAATTTGGCAATTTTAAATGCATTTAATAAGAAACAGTTGTTTTTAGCAATTTAATTTATTTAAAACAGAACACAAAGTTGATATTTGCAAAGTACATGAAAAATTGAATGGAAAACATATTTAGTTTGTTGAATTTGGAATTTTTATGCCCAAGTTATGAATTTTGCAAAATTAAATGAATTAAACAAGGATTCAAATATTTCACCAATTTAAAATATTCAAAACAGTAAACAAAATTTATATTTAGGTAGAGAATTTAATTTGGTATTGAAAACATATTTAAAATGTTGAATTTGGAGTTGGAATGAATTATTTATGCAATTTTAAAGTTTAGGTATTATTCTGTCATTTTAAATAATATCCAGGGACTTAGAAATAATTTACAGGGACCTAGAAGATAGCTAGCAAGGACCTGTGTGCGATTAGAACTTGGTTCTGGGCCTGGAAAATAAAACAACAAAAAGGGGTTTAATCCGCGGGGGTGGGATTCGAACCCACGACCCAACGCTTGCGTGCGCGGTGCGTAGCCACTGCGGTGGCAACGAGTTCTTGTCAGTACAGGGGCTGGTGGGGGGATAACGTTCAGATAGCGTGAGTTAACTGAAATTTTAAGGTTCGGTTAACTGAAACCCAACGGAACCCGTACGGTGGCCGGCGGCGATCGTTGCTGCTCGCGGTGGCGCTGTCCGTGGTGCGTGTGCTGTGGTCGTGCGTGCATCGCCATGGTTGCAGAGAGGGGATAGGAGACGAGGGGAAAGTGGAGGTGATGCGCTCACCTCCTCTGTAGGCGTGGCAGCGGCCCGAGGTGGACAGACGACGGCGGCGACGGTCGAAGACGGCGGCGGCGCTCCGGTGGACCTCCGTCTCCGACGAGTGGTCGAGGAGGACGAGGGGGGTACGGGGGATCCGTTCCCGACCCTAACCAGCACGGTGGCGCAGAGAATCGGCGGAGATCACCGGAATTCAGAGCGGCGGCGGTGGCCTTCGGTGGTTTTTGGTTCAGAACAGAGAAGAGGAACATGGCAGAGCGAGGAGGAATTAGCGGCGCTCGAGGGAGAAAGGGAGGTGGAGGCTAGGGTAGGAGGGGGAGCTCGAGGGTAGGGTTAAGAGGAGGATGGGAAGGCTCGGATGGCCGTCTGCTCCTTACTGCTGCCGACGTGGGCATCCCCGATGGGGTGTCGTACGAAGGTAGGGGAAGGAGTGGGGGGTACCAGGCCGTGGGAGATGGTGGGCTGGCCCAACTAAGCTGGCCCAACTGGGCTGGCCTGCCCCTCTCCCCCTTTGCTGTTTTAATTTTTTTTTTTGCAGATTTGAATAGGAAAGAAAAGAATGAGTTTTAGGGTTAGAAAATTTGGGAGAATTTTGTATTTGATTAAGTTTTGTAACAGCACCAAAATGCAGCTTTTGTTTTCTCAAACATTTCAAATTTGTTGATATTTGTAAATTTAATTGAAATTGAATAATTCTGATATTAAGTGAATTATTAAAAGGAACCATTCAAATAGTTTGAACCGTCAAGTTTATTTGAAACAATGATGGAAGTGTTTTGTAATTTTCATAAATTTCAAAATGGTTGCTTTTTGGAAATATAATTGAATTTGAAAATGTTTTGGTATTAAATGAAATATTGATTAGAAACAAATCAATAGTTTGAAGTTACAACTTTAATGGAAACAATTAATTGCTTTATTTTGAATATTCATTTGGAAAATTGTAACATCACAAGTATGAAACAAAAGGTTTGAAATTTGATTTGAAATTCAAATAGAAAACAAGTGAAAACAAGGGAAAATAGAGGAAAACAATTGGAAAACAAAGCAAAACAAATGCAATGAACATGATGTCATGATGCAAAACATAAAATAACAGAGAGCAAACATTCTAATGGATGTTTTTCATACTTGGGATGTTACACCCAAGGCATCCCCTTCTTCATGATCAACTTATTAGGTAACTTCTAGTGAAACTATATTTTTATTCGATCACATATTATGTACTTTACTTGGGGCGTTTGTTTGTTTTCTTTTATTTTCTGTAATAAACTTGGTTCGAACCTAGCATTCTTGTGTGGGAGAGATACATGCTCCGCTTTTTCATATGAATACTCGTATTCTTCATTTATCATACTCGTATTCTTCATTTTTCATCTAGCTACTGCAATCCTTTTAGCTCCTATTTTTCATGCATCTCTTATTTAGAGATGTTAGTTCTTGTAGGGTAGCACTCTCTTGTTTCATTGATAAATAATTTGGAGAGTTTTTGGTGAAATAAAGTGATTGGTGTTGGAAAGCAATAAAATATTTCATGCTTATAACTGTGCAAGTGAAGCTTGTTTAGATATTATTTTAATTTTATGCTTAGTAGTTATTGTTGTAGCATGGCTTGTCTCAAATATATGATAGTGCTTAATGTGCCATTGAAAGAAATCATGTGTTGCTTTTATCATATCAAAGCATATTATTGTGGTATTCTCCTTTGAATACTTTATTTGGTTGACTTGGCCCATGCTTACACCATTTTATGACTATGAACCAGTCACCTCTAGCCTCCATGATCATTTAGTTTTTGACATGTAATATCATTTATGCTTTGATTAGTAATGTTTTTGTCGCTATGCATGATTATGGCCATTATTGCTCTCTTAATTTGTCGCTCCCAGTCTTTTGCTAGCCTTCACCTGTAGTGAGTATGAACTCTACTCGTGCATCCAACTCCCAAAAACCAAAAGTTTGCCAAATGTGTCCACCATACCTACCTATATGTGGTATTTAACCGCCAATCCAAAGTAAATTTCTCATGTACTACCTTTCGATTTTTAAAAAATTGTGCCTGTTTTGTGCTCTGTTTAAGCTCATGCGGACGTAAGTAGACGATCTTTATTTCACTTGTGCTTGGACTTTACACACCTGGACTAGTGGCACATCCACTTATCCAATTCTCTAGAAGAGCTGGCAACGGGGTGCCTAGCCCCAAATTTGGTTACTTTACAGTCTTCACTCTTTTTGCCCATGATTTATCAGTCAAAGCATAATTGTGTAATCAAAATAGAAGAGGGATGATCTACTGACCCCAGTAGGAAGAACATCCTTCAATGGGAGCCGCTCTTGTAAAGTATAGTTAACTTGTGACTTAATGTATTGTTTATTTACGATTCATTGACATAGACATACACCTCTCTCAAAATTGTTTTCAATACCTCTGTTTTAATCAAATAAAAAGCTCTAGCACATGAGTTAATCCCTGCTTCCCTCTGCGAAGGGCCTTTCTTTTACTTTTATGTTGAGTCTTCACCTTCTATCTTTATGCACAATTAAGTGAGCATAGTTTTAATTCTGAGTATAATGTCCATCAGTCCCAAAAATTATTATTAATTGATTCATGATATGTTATTACTTGTTCTCAAATTATTTGTATCTAGTCACCACTTGAACTTTGAAGGTTTCCTGGCATTTATGTTTTGCTATCACTTTAAGGACAAGCGGGATACCACTTTGCTATGTTTTCTTTATGCTCGATACAAACGTATAACTTTCAAGTGCATTATTATTCAGGATCTTTTGTTTGTGTTACTTTTCATGTTGCAACATGGTTGCTAAGTTTCATTTATAGAATTTTATCTATCATTCCTATGTTTAGAGTACTATGATCTCGGCTTGCGTTGCTTTTATAACAATGATGGTCAAGATTGTGTTGGTAGCATGTCACCTCAGTTTTTTTTTATCATTTTACCTACTCGAAGACGAGTAGAACTAAGCTTTGGGATTCTTGATACGTCTCCACTGTATCTATAATTTATGATGTTCCATGATTTTTATTATGACATTTGGTACATGTTTTCTATACACTTTATATCATTTTTATGGATGTCCTAGGATTAACCTATTAACAAGATGCCACATTGCCAATTCTTCTGCTGTTTTTGGTTTCAGAAAAGTTGTTCTGGAAATATTCTCGGAATTGGACGAAACCAAATCCCAGTGTCCTATTTTTATGTCACGTACCCGGAGTCCGGAGCAGACCTGGAGGGGGCAGGGGATCCACCACACCATAGGGTGGCGTGACCCCCCTTGGCTGCGCCACCAGGTGGTGTGGGCCCCTGGCCACCCGCCGGCATCGCCCTTTCGCCTATAAATTGATATCCTCGGGAAAACCCTAAAGACCCAAGCCTCCATCCATGAAAAGTTATGTAGCCTCAGTCATCATCAACCCTAGTTTGGGAGGGTTCTAAAGCTCTCCCCTGGCACCATGCCGGGAGGGGAAATCATCATCGGAGGTCTCTTCATCAACATGCCTACCTCCGGAGTGATGTGTGAGTAGTTCACCCTTGGACTAAGGGTCCATAGAAGTAGCTACATGGTTGTATTCTCCTCCTTTTGTGTCATCATGTTTAGATCTCGTGAGCTCCTAACATGATCAAGATCATCTTATTGTAATGCTACATGTTGTGTTGCTGGGATCCGATGAATATTGAATGTTATGTCAAGTTGATTATAGATCTATCATGTTTATGTTATTTATGTTCTTGCATGATCTTTGTTACTAGTAGATGCTCTGGCCAAGTTGATGCTTGTAACTCCAAGAGGGAGTATTTATGCTCTATAGTGGGTTCATGCCTCCAGTTATCTGGGAGAGTGAAAATAACTTCTAAGATTGTGGATGTGTTGTTGCCACTAGGGATAAAACAACAATGCTTTGTCTAAGGATAATTATATTGTTTACATTACACACTTTACTTAATGCAATAATTTTTTGCTTGCAACTTAATACCCAAAGTATGCTTGGATTACGTTCTGAGGAGAGTGACAATAACATATGTTGCTTGCAACAATGCTTAATACCCAATATCTGGGAGAGTGAAACTAACTTCTAAGATTGTGGATGTGTTGTCTCCACTAGGGAGAAAACAACAATGATTTCCCTAAGGATAATTTTATTGTTTGCATTACACTTTTTACTTAATGCAATAATCTGTTGCTTGCAAGTTAATACCCAAAGTCTGCTTGGATTACGTTCGGAGGGTGGATTATTAGTCATAGATGCAGTTGGATAATGGTCTATGTATCATGTTGTAATTCCCAAATAAATCTCATAGTAATCATTGTTCCCTGCATATGCACCACGGTGTAGCCTCTATATTTGTCAATTGCCTAGCTGTAATTTGTTTACCCATCATGTTATTTATCTGTTTTGGAGAGACACCACTAGTGAACTGTGGACCCCGGTTCATTCTTTTACACTGATAATACAACCACTACAAGCACTGTTCTTTTTACTACAAACATTGTTTTCCTTTCATTCACTGAAATCATATATCATTTTCCACACTATATGTCTAATCCTTTGTGTTCAGCAAAACATGTGAGATGGACAACCTCACTGTTTTGTTGGGGCAAAGTATCTGGGTTGTGTTGTGTGCAGATTCCACGTTGCTGCCTAGCCTGGTAGTGCGCACTGCCAACATCAGCTATCATCAACCTTCAGAAGTGATTTCTTTCTCCTACCGGTCCAATTATACCTTGGTTTCTTTCTGAGAGAAAACTTGTTGTTGTACTCTTCATACCTTCCTCTTGGGGTCTCCTAACGAACGTGTGTTTAGAAGGCATCAATCGGCTTCCTCTCATTTTTAGAACCTGAATGTTCTCCGCAGTGAGCCACCCATGGCGGGTACCGTTCAATTTTTGGAGGGGTTGACCAAAAATTCTATGGTGGATCTGTATCCTATTCCCTCATTCGCCAGAGTCGGATTCTTCTCAGGAAGTGGACGACCTTGAAGATTTTCAGGAGGAGATCGCTGAGGATTCTCGAGTACCTTCCAAGCGTACTCCAGTGGAAGTAGAGGTTGAAGAGGCTACCTAAGGAGATTCAAGCTCTATGAGTGCGACCCAGGAGGAGTTGAGGAACCCGGTTTCTGCGGTTCCGACTTCTTCAATGCCTCCTCCTACTATTCAACAGTCAACGTCCCCTTCAGCTAAGAAGGTTCGCCAGAGTGTTTAGTTTGGGTTCCTTGGGCAGGTAAACGTTCACTCTTCTCCTTCTCCTTGTCTTGTTCAGTCAAACTTTCAATTCTTGATTATTGCTATCTCTTAGGGCTCCAATTCCTCCAAGGGCACCAAATCCTCCTCCTATGGCGAATCCTTCTACTACTCTAATTCCACCTACTTCTTCGACTACCGCACCTCCTGCTTCTACTCAAGCAAGGACGGGTTCTGAAACTGTTCCCGAAGTTAATGTTCCCACAGCTCCAGGTCCCTCGCTAGGGATTCGAGATAAAGGAGTGATGGAGGAAAGCGTCCACACACATTCTGCTCTTCCGGAGGCAGAAGAAATACCTATGGGTCTGGGAGCTTGGATGGTTGATCTGACGGAAAATGATGCCATGGCCCCTAAATTTCAGGTTAGAGACCACGTAAGTTTCTCTTAGTTTCCCCTCCGTAGTTTTCGTTCAATCTTTCGGGTGCGCGATCAGCGCTCCCGATTGGAGTAGCCCCCGAGTCTGGGTTTGGCTGCTTGCAGGCGAGCATAGACTCAAGTAACTTGATTATCCATTTTTGTTCTACTCCAGCCTTTGTTGGCAAGTATAAAGGACTTGGGTACCCTATTTATCAGCATTGGGAGACAAAGGGATTCTGCCCTGTAAAACCTCTCAAAGACAGAAGGTAATACATTGATGATTTTCTGTCACCTTTTCCTTTTATTATCTTTGCACTCTACCATTGAACTTTTCTCACTTTTCTTTAGAACTCCTGGCCTCAACCAGTGTCGAGGAAAAAACTTCTAAGGCTCGAGCAAAGGAACTCAAAGCGCAAAATGCTTCTCTTCGGCTGGAAACCACCATTGCACAAAAAAAGGGCCGAAGCTTCTCTCCAGAAGGTCAGTGAGTCGAAGCAAAAATAGAAAGAGGATGTTAAATAGTTCTCTGATCTAGAGGAGACAATCATCCCTTGATTCAACTTATTGACAGACAGCCTAACAGGGTATTTGTCCCTTCTCTTCTTAAAGCCAACTCCTCATGTTGTTCATGTATTTTAACTGACAGTGACTTCACGTTGTTACACTGTTGTCGGGAGTCCTCCTTCCTTAGCTTGTCGACTACGAGAGGGTCCGTTACTGGACGATGTGACTTCTTCTGAGCAATAGGTGGAGAAGGCTACATGCCTTTTGGAAAAACTCCAAGGAGCACTCGTGTCTTTCCACGAGTGCTTGTTCCCCAAGGAAGAGGTTCCTGCCAACCTGGATGCGCTGCTGGAGGTGTTTCATAATACCAATGTCCTGGCCGACTTCATTCGAGAGCAGACTCTGTATGGCGTGGAGACAGTGTTGATGCTTGCTCGAGCACATGGCATCGAGGGAGATTTTAAAGTAGCATTGGGTGGACAACCTATCGACTCGGATGGGCAAGAGGTAGATATGAATCCTTCCACTCAGGAGTCTATTAGGCTGGCAGATGGTCTTATAAAAATGCTCGAAGCTCGAGCTAAAGTCGCTGAAGCTACCAAAGCTGCTGAAGTTGCCGTGGTTACTCGGGATGCCCAGGGGACATCTGCCGAGTCCTAGTTATATTTTTCTGTCGAGTAGTTATAGCAGTGCCCTAGCGCAGTAAATCTACCCCTTTTTATTGTAATGAATCTTGTCCACTACTTTGATGAAGATCTTTTTGACTTCTCTGCTAAAATCTGAATTTTCTCTTTGTACTCGTGCCTTCTCCCGATGGGAGTAGCCTCCGAGTATTAGTTGTGATATTTCTTCCTAATACTCGAATGGAATAATAATCGAGTATGCCTTTACTGTTTTCTTAGGGACCTGAGGCTTCTAGTTCTGCACATCCTTCGACTTCTGTCCCTTCCAATTCCTCTTCGTCTACTTTAGTGCAACTACCGAGCGCCAATCTTTTAAGCAAGGAGGAATAAGTCAAAGCTTTGAGGGCTCAACTCGATGCTGCACAAGAAAAACAACAAACTGCTCTAGATCGTGAAGATTTTCTCTTCGGTTGTGCGTGAGAGTGCTTTATCACGTGTCTCGTCTGCCAGGTCGAGTGCATCCTCGAGTGCTTCTTTTGAGTTCTCTTCTGTGTAAGATGCAACTCGAGGTGCATTGTGTCGTACCTCTGCTGGTAGTACTGCATCTGCTCCATATACCATAAATAATGGGGTGTATTATGTTGGTCTACTCGGTGTTGATCGTGGACTCCAAAGGACGGAAGGTAATTCTTCTACCCAAGCACCTACTGCTTGTTTCAAAGGTGTGGCTAGTCGGTTTTTAGCCCTACCGTGACTAGCCCATTTGACCGTTCCACCTGTCCATTGGTCTGTGGATGTGCTACTGAAGTATATGTGACCTTAATTCCCAACTCATTGCAACAATCTTGAAATTCTTCCATGGCGAAGTTCGTCCATTATCTGTGATGATATTGCGAGGTACTCCAAACCCGTGTACGATAGACCTGATGAATTTAATCGCGGATTCTGCGTCGGAAGATGTTATTGCCATGGCTTCTATCCACTTGGTAAACTTATCGACTGCGACGAGGAGCCGAGTATAACCTCCGCTAGATGATCGACTAAGCGTTTCTACCATGTCGAGTCCACATTGTGCAAAAGGCCATGCGAGAGGTATCATGTGTAACTCTATGGCTGGTACATTTGGTCGTGTTGCTAACATTTGACATGCTTCACATCTCCTCAGAATTTTCTTAGCATCATACTCAGCTGTTGGCCAGTAGAAACCGGCTCAAAAAGCTTTGCGGACGAGATTTCTGCTTCCCACATGACGTCCACATGTTTCTTTATGTATGTCGAGGAGTATTTCTCTTCCTTCCTCTAGGGTGATCCATCTATGTAATATGTCTGATATGCTACGTTTGTGTAGTCGCCTGTCATGAATGGTAAAAGCCTTGGCTCTTCGCATCACCCTGCGTACCTCAGCTGGGTCATCTGGGAGATCTTTTTGAGTCATGTAGTCGAATAATGGCTGCATCCAGGTGGTTTCTACTTGATTCACGTGTTCGACTATGTCCATCGGCGTGGGCTCTGCTTCTTCTTTCGACTGTTCCTCCTGGTTTTTGCTTGATTGCTCAGCTATTTCTATAGCGAGTATTTTGCGTTTAATCGAGGGGCGATCGATTTCTTCATAGAAGACGTCTGGTGGTATCCGTGCATACATGGACCCAATATTAGCTAGAGCTTCTGCTTCAGTGTTGCTCCCTCGTCCAATGTGTTGTAACTCGCAGCCATCAAATTATCCTTCAAGCTTGTTATACAGGTATTTGTATGCTGCCATATTTTCTGCTGGTGCATCACACTCCTTCATAGTTTGTTGTACCACAAGGTTCGAGTCGCCATAAATAACGAGTCGAGTTGCACCGTAAATCTTAGCCATCTTCATCCCGTGGATGAGTGCTTCGTACTCGACTTCATTTTGGAAGTGTTCTTGAAGTTCATCCCAAGCACGTAAAGTAACATGTCGCCCCGGGGAGAGGTAAGTATAAATCCTTCCCCTGCACCAAATACTCTCTTTAAGCCATCAAAGTACATTGTCCAACTATTTGACATGTCCGGTAATTTTGGTTGTTCCAACTGTAGCCATTCAGATACGAAGTCTGATAGTAACTGTGATTTGATAGCCTTCCGGATCTCATATGTTATGTCCCTTGGTACAAGCTCGATTCCCCACTTTTCCACTCACCCTGTTGTGTTGTAGTTGTTGAGTATATATGATAATGGTGCACTTGATACCACTATAATCGGGTGTTCATGGAAGTAATGTCTGAACTTTTTTGATGTCATGTATACCCCGTATGCTAGTTTCTGATAATATAGGTACCGTTGTTTGGATATTGAGAGCACCTCGCTGAGATAATATACCGTCCGTTGCGTCCTGTAGATTGATCCTTCCTGAGGTCGTTCGACTACTAACACGGTACTAACCGCTTGTCGTGTTGCTGAGATGTATAATTGCATTGGTTCCTTTTCTTGAGGTGCCACCAAGATAGGTGGAGTTGAGAAGGTTCGCTTGAGTGCATGGAAGGCTTCCTGTGCTTTGGGTGTCCACTCGAACTTGTCTAAATTTTTGAGTAATTTGTAGAAAGGGAGTGCTTTTTCTCCAAGTTTTTTCATAAATCTTTCGAGTGCTGCTATTCTTCGTGCCAATTGTTGTACTCATTCGATGTTTGTAGGTTCCTTCATTGATAGTATAGCCTTTATTTTAACTGGGTTTGCTTCTATACCTCTCGCAGATAAAAGGTCCGAGAAGATCTCTTTGATGAACTCCGAATGCACACCTTTTCGGGTTCAACTTGGTTTGGTATACGTCAAGTGCTACGAAAGTTTCGCGTCGATCAGCGATAAGGGTTTCTGCCTTATTTAATTTGACCACAATGCCGTCGACATAAAACTATGCGTTTCTACCAATCTGTGCTTTGAGGCAATTCTGCATCATACGCTGGTAAGTGGCACCTGTGTTTTTTTTAACCCGAAAGGCATCATGGTGTAGCAGTATGCGCCGAACAGCGTAATTAATGTTGTTTTCTCCTCATACTCTTTTTTCATGAAGATTTGGTTGTAACTAGAGTATGCGTCGAGGAAGGAGAGTCTCTCACAGCCAGCAGTCGAGACGATGATCTGATCAATACGAGGTAAAGGAAACCAATCCTTAGGGCAGTCCTTATTCAATGATGTATAATCTATGAACATCCAGAGGATGTCTGCAGTCATGTTGCTATCTTGATTTCTCGGATGAATTTTGCTCCGAGTAACCTGTTTAGTTCTTCCCATATTGCTTCGTTTCAGAAAAACGGCGAGTAGATTGCTGTATTGGCTTTGCGTCTTTGTATATTTTCAAAGAGTGCTCAGCGAATTCCCTGGGTACTCCAGGCATGTCTGCTGGGGCCCATGCGAAGATTTTCTAGTTCTCACGAAGAAATTCGACGAGCGCATTGGCCTATGCGATAGGCAATGTTCTTGACATGAGTGCTATCTTTGCTGGATCAGTAGGGTGAACTTTATGTTCTACTGTGTCTTTTTTCACGTCAAACTCCATCTCGAGTGTCGTCTTCTTCTCAAAGGGAGGATCGAGTGATCAGTCGTGGCGGCAATTTCCGCGAGTTCATGTTACATTCTGAATGAATGTGAATTTTTTTTGAATTCAATGTCACATATGTCTGTTTTTTTGTAGTTTCCTTGCACTATGATTACTCCCTCGGGTCCTGGCATTTTGATCATCAAGTATGCATAATGGGGGACTGCCATGAACTTCACAAATGCTATTCTTCTGAGTATTGCATTGTACTGTGATGGCCAGTTGACTACTTCGAAGTAGAGCTTTTCTTTTCTGTAGTTGATGCTTTCCCCAAAGGCTACCTCGAGTATTACTGAACCCAAGGGTTTTGCCGCTTTTCCTGGAATGATCCCATAGAATGTGTTCTCTGATTTCTTTATATTGCTTAGGGGTGTATTCATTTCCCTTAGAGTGTCTGCGTAGATGATATTGATTCCACTTCCTCCATCCATGAATACTCGACTCAAATCATAGCCTCCAATTTGTGCTTCGAGTACTAATGCTGCCTTTTCTGGTAAGGGGACTCGAAGTGGGTGATCAGCTCTGGTGAAGGTGATGCATTCGTCGGACCAATCCAAGAAATCGGGTGTTGCTTGGATGGGGCACCCTGTTGAATCATGTAAATTTTCCCTCTTGGTTCCGGGTACGTATCTTCCTCCGGATCACCCTCTCTATACTAATGGTGCGTTGCTATGATTTGTTATGCTCAGGGTATCCCTTGCTCTAGAGGCTGTGGCTGAGATTGGACAACTGCTGGTTCTAAGGGAGGTGGTTGCACCCTTGTGGCTAGCGCTCCTGGAATAGTTGGAAACCCTCCTTGCTGTGATTCTCTCTACTTCTTATAAAATGCCTCCATGAGCAGGTTGAATCCTCGGCAGTCCTTCAACTTGTGGTTGGATCTGGGATTCCATTGTTATCGGTATAAAGGTGGTTTGGGAACGGTCCCTCGAGTTGCTGCTCGATTGACATTGGGGGTAGCCCATCCGCTCTAATCTGCCGCAGTTTCCACTCGCGTATCTGTTCTTGCGTGTGGTTGCATTTTTGCTGACGCTGTTGGTTCCACCCTTGACGGCGATAATTGTTACCACGATTACCCGGGGATTTGGCTGCAACCAACTCGGGTTCTATCTCATCGAATACCTGGTTCTTCCACTTTCTTTTGTTCCTGTCATTATTTTGTCTTCTGTTTCCTTCGTGAGCATAGGAGGCTTCCATACGATCTTCCTCGGGTGAGGGCGGGTGGTTATTGCGAGCTGATTTTCCTTTTCGCAAAACTATTTACTTCCTTAGTGAATTTACTCGTTGTTCGAGTTCAGCTGATATACTCTTTTAGGTCCACTCGGCGAAGTCTTTCTTTGCAACTCTCGATAGCCGTTTTGAAGGACGTGAGATATGTTTAGGCTTGCGGAGGCCTTTCCTGAGGCGTTCCGGGTGCCAATTTTTTCACACATCCGGTTTCCTTTGGATCCTGTTTGGGCCAAGCACTTTTCGAGTACCTTGTGTATGGTTACTAGTCATACTTTTGAGTCTCATCCGTTGTTTGGTAGTGGGTGATTTCTTCTCCGCACCACCAAAAGCCTCTGCCATGTGTATGTTCTGAGTAACCGTGTCGTTGTTTTTAGGCAGTCTAGCCTTCCCACCACTGTCTTCTTTTTCGGATGGTGAATGTTCAACATACCTAGCCATAGCGGCAACGTGTACATGAGGGTTGTCCGGGTATAAGTACTCAAAGCTATCCTTGTTAAGTGATTGTCGCGAGAGTTGATGTCTACACACACTTCTATTCTTGTAGACAATGTTGGGCCTCCAAGTGCAGAGGTTTGTAGAACAACAACAATTTTCCTTAAGTGGATCACGCAAGGTTTATCGAACTCAGGGAGGTAGAGGTCAAAGATATCCCTCTCAAGGAACCCTGCAATTACGATACAAGAAGTCTCTTGTGTCCCCAACAAAACTAATAAAATGGTCAGTTGTATAGGTGCACAAGTTCGGCGAAGAGATAGTGAAATACAAGTAATATGAATGATTATAAGTGATAATAGCAATGTGAAATAAAAATGTCAGCAAGAAAACTTGTAGCAAAACTGATTGTAAATGATGTTTCAATGCTTAGAAACAAGGCCTAGGGATCATACTTTCACTAGTGGACACTCTCAAAAATAAAAACATAATTGAAGGCATAAATATCATATCTTCACTATGCTACTCCGAACCACTCTCCGGTAGGATAACAAACACCAATCATTGCGTAGGTCTACAAAAGCACTCCTTATAGTTGCGTTCCCCATCTAGGTAACCCACCCTGTCACCATGAGCCCTAGATGGTTCCAGACAAACACCACAATTTCATAGGGTCATCCAACACTAAATATATAAATCATACACACGGTGCACACACTGTCACCTTTACACAATGATCAAAGTGTCTACGGAGATCTCATAAATAAACCACTTGAGTAGCGTAAAAGATGAAGAGTAACATCTTATTATTCAACTAGATTACAAAGCTCATGATCACACAAAGATCACACCATGGGACAGAGAGATGAAACACATAGCTACCGGTAGATCCCTCAGCCTCGGGGGAGAACTACTCCCTCCTCATCATGGGAGTCAGCAATGACGATGAAGATGGCGGTGTGCTTGATGTTTTAGGGTTTATGCCTCGGGGGGAATAAATAGGCGAAAGGGCGATGTCGGTGGGCGCCCGAGGGGCCCACACCATGTGGTGGCGCGGCCAGGGGGCGCGCCACCAGGTGGTGTGGCCACCTCATTGCCCCCCTCCAGGTCTCCTTTGGACTTTGTTGACGTGCCAGGAATTCTGTTTCGTCCAATTCCGAGAATATTTCGAGAACAACTTTTCTAAAACCAAAAACAACAAAAAACATGAACTGACTCTATGGCATCTTGTCAATAGGTTAGTCCAGAAAACATGTGGAAAATGAAGGAAAACATGTGAAAACATAAAGGTATTGGATAGAAAACAAGCATGGAGCATCAAAAATTATAGATACGTTTGAGACGTATGAAGAGTTCTGACGCGACTCTTTTCTCTGATTGATGTTAATCAGAGTCCTCCAGACGTATTACTCCCGCACACCCTACGCGGAAGTTTAAGCTTCCAATCTTCAGGATGCGAGTACCTGGTGAAGTCGGTTGACCCAAAACAAATTGAATCCGCCCAGATCGCCGAGTCGTAGATCGATTATGGAGCCAATGGAGCCATGGATACAGCGCCCGAAATTCCCACAGACGATGCCAATGTCGAGGATGTGAACTCAAAAGCTTCCATCGTTAGGGACCCAGGGTTTTGTAAACGAAGAGGGCACGGGTTACTGCCCGCCGGAATTATTTCGATGGTGTAAAAAGGTGTCGATTACGGGGGGTGCTCTCCAGAGATTGGATCTTGGCTAGATCTAAATCTAGGGTTGTTTGTCCCTGTTGTGACCCCCTCTCATGATTTATATATGTGGCAAGGGTCTCAAGGGTTGTACATGAGTTGGACTTTGACTCTAAGTCGCTTTCCTAATCTTATTGATGTAGACTTTCCTTCCGTTGCGATCTGGATCTAGCTTCCGTATACGTTACTTGATGAGCTTTACGGTACCCCTTAATGGGCCGCACAGGGTACCCTCCTAAGGGAGGGTCTCCCGAGTACCCCTAGAACATTGGGACTGGAAGGTGAGGCAGCTCTCCGAGACGGAATTTTCCGTGGTCTTCCCTTCCAAGGAAAGCCTCCGTATGGTGGTGCATGGCGGAGGGATCCGTCTGCCGGTCTTCAAGTTGAAAGCAGTGGTGCTATACTCTGTCCTAGACTCGATAGTGACTATGGAGTTGGTTCCGATTTATGTCAAGTTGAACAAGGTTCCTGACCCTCTCGATAGCGACTGTTGAGTTGGTTCCGGTTTGGGTAAAGTTGTACAAGGTTCCTGACCTTGTCCGTGTGGCTGTGTGGTTGATGGGTTGCATGCTGAAGATTGGTCGCCCCCTCAAAGTGGATGAGAGCTTGTTGTCTAGCGAGGGGCCGGTGAGAATGAAATTTGGGTGCGAGACCACGGTGAAGATCCAAGCCTATGTGGTTGTCTACGTGAATATGCAGGGTTTCAAGATATATGTGGTGCAGGAGTCGAAGATGGATGGGTCATCCTCTCCACGTCTTCCCCCCTCAGACGCCTCATCGGGGGAAAAGGACCTGGAGGAGGATGAGTGTAAGGACCCCAGACCGGCAGTCTGAAACCCTCCGTATGCATACATTCACGATCCCAGAAAGATCATTCGTGAACAACATACAAAGTTGGCACACAGAAATACATCATCCATTGCACGAATACATAAAGGTATTACAAAAAGATCATATGATCAAGTTGAACACAAATGCCACATAGGCAGGCAACTTATCAAACACAGCGGAAGACAATTAAAACACAACGTAGATGAGCCCAAGTCACGCCTTAACCTACAGGCTGCTGACCCGGAGACGATCCTAGTTCGCAAAGCCGTCAGCTCCGTACTTCTCTTCATAGATCTCCTTCGGAGGCTCCTTCTCAAAGTCTGGCAAGTAGATACCAGGGGCGAAACCATAATGAGTACATTTGAATGTACTCAGCAAGACATCCATCATGTCACTTACCAAACATGCAAATATGCTTATATGGTGGAATAGGTAGGCTATAAATAGGGTTCACTATCAATGGTGTTCATATATGATGACACCACAATTGCAGTCAGGTTAATCTGTATCTTCGTTGAAGAAGATACTATAGAAGAAAATAATATAGTTTTATTTCTATTGTAGGTATCACATGTACAAGAGGTTTTGTAAAACTTTGTTAAAGAATATTTTCTCTTTGCAAAACTTCTTGGAATCAGTTTCCAGAATTCTTGCTTAGAGTAGAAAAGGTTCTCTTTGCAAAACATTTTGTTTCGTATAACAACTTCTGGCTTTCCATCATCAACGGTACCTCCACGGTACAAGTTTTCCTTCCTTTCCGAACTTCACAAGTTCAACACTTCCTTTCAAAAACTTCCTTTTCAAAAACTTCCTCTTTTGAAAACATTGACACAATGCTAGCTACATGGCCATTCAACTGTCCATATCCGAGGACGCGGCTTCTTCGAAAAAGTTGTACTCTGCAGAGGTGTACACATCCACCAGATCCAGTACACCTACCGTGAACAACCACAGACTGTAACAACAGTATGTAAACATCAGGTATCTGATCATAACCATTCACTATGTTCAAGCTAGTATATGCCTATCTCTCAGTCGAGTGTCCGCATCCCCGGCACCGAGCTAATCCCCGCCAAGCCAGGAGCCCCAACTGCTGCATCCGGAGGGAAAATTAATCCCACACTTTATATGTCTCCACGACATTCGGTTCGAGGGTACGACGTCCCTGACAGCGATTGAGATAGAACACACACTAACAAGAACAAACTTCAAGTTAAGCCCCGTGCCCATGTTGGGGTAGGGTGGCCGTACGGTAAAGGTTGTCCGGCGAAGACTAGGTTATGTGTCATTTTTGAAAACACCACTTTCTCAAAAATGACCACTTCCACATTCCTCCGGAGAACAAGGATCCGCCTTTTCTCCGGGTTTTTCCGTAAAGCCTTTGTTTTGTAGAATCACAATTTTAGGGTGTCCACTTAGGGACTAGTATATTTGATGGTAATAAATACCATATGGTGGCTTATGGGCTTGGTATTACCAAGTTTAACTACTGGCATGATAGTAACCTATATACTAGTATAGTAGTAATAGCCACATCAAAAATAGTTTTGATAATAAAGTTTTTGTAAAACTTCAGAGGGAAAACATGCATGATAGATAATGATAAGTATTGTATCAGCAAGCATCAGGATGGCTTGCCTGGTATCTCCTTGTGTCCCTGGTTTTGGAGTGACTGGAACTTGAAACAGAGCTTCACGACACTTCCTTCCTCTTCGTTTTTCTAACGTCGTAAAAGAATAAAGGACACACATTCAGAACCAATCAAGGCAAGCAACCATACATAACAATACATACAGCAAGGAAACTAATAATAACCAATCACACAATTATTAATGAGACAAACAATCAAACAAACACACTTGGCAGAAATGCCAATTAATAAGACAGCTTAAGGTTGGAGGAACATATCTCACAACCTCAATATCATGGATTCAGTGGGTGTGCCACTCTCATACCAAGATATTAATAAACCCAAAATACACTTAGTTTCACAAGGGTGAGACTACTAAAAGTATATAAAACATGCACAATAATAATCATGGCAATGGGTCTATCAACCACACCACAAAAAGAACAAGATAGCTAATCTACTAAGCCTAAATTCACATCAAGAATAAATAAGACACATGATTTGCAAAAGTTACTTTTACAAATCAGTGAGCCTACACAAGTGCAACAAGGCAATAGACTCATCACAAAACACACAATTCTCATGGTGAGAAACAATAGAAACAATGACTAAAAAGGAGGAATCCTAGTGACATGTTTCTACTAAAAGTTTGCTATGCAAGCATGCATAAAAAGTAAAGTACTAAAATGCAAACAAGGAACCATGTTATCATAATGGGAAATGAAAACATGTCCTCATGCAAGGATACACAAATATCTACCAAACACAAGTTGGCAGGAAAAATAATTCAATACAAAAACTGCTAAGGAAACTAGTACTACTCAAACATGAAGAATCAATGGATGCATTTCAATCAAGTAATTGAAATACAACCAGAGGGTCCATGTCATAAAAATAGGAGTGAAAAACATCTATACTTTATATAACAAAAATATCCCATTTGATTAAACAAGGCATCAATTTGCAGGGCAACTCCTACATACTAGTGGTAGTAAAAGGGGCATTACTAGAGGAATCAAACAACACCCCAAAGATGGATTTTTCCTAGCAAGCCACACATGATTACAACCACTTACAAACATAAGCATACACATTTTCATTTAGCACTAAAAATCCCAAGGCAAAAATACTAGGCACTCATTAGTTAGAGAACTATATAAAGGAAATGTATCTAGTGTGGGGGAAATAATGTTTCCACCAAAAATGCAATGACACCGGTGGGTGTTACACTAGCATATCAAAGCATTAAGAGGTCACAAGGCCTCTGGTCCACTTGCTAAAAATTAACAAAAAACTAAACTAGCATCTAGTGCATTAACCATACTCGTAGAAAATATTAGGATGCAAAAATAAGCAAGGTAATGCTACTCATGCTATTGTTTTCACACAAGTGAAAACTCTAGGGTTAAAGTACTCATAAAAACATCATCAACATGCTACTGGTCCTATGAACACAACACAAAAATATGTGGCTACAAACCCACAAATGTTTATGTCAAAAATTCCACACATGAGGGAATTTTTCCATAACATTCTCATAGTCATGACAAAGCTACTCATGATTTTTTACCAATTCAAATGCAAGCTAGAAGAGGTGATAACAACACAATATAAGTACCAACATGGTACTGGATCCAATCAACAATCCAAGTTCTTGCACATAAATTAATCACTCAAAAATTCTATGCAAGTATAAACTAGAGATAAAACCTATGCTATTCTTATAAATCCTATTTCTTCTCCACTCAAGTACACACAATATAACATGCTAAAATAGCTAAGTAACACTTAGAAAACAAGTTCACACAACTTGTACATGCTAGAAAACATCATTGCAACACAAAAATATATTCACACAAAATAAATACCTAAAATGCCAAAATGGCAGAAACATGCAAAATAAAGATCTGTCCACCAAATTTTCTATGATGCTCTAAAAATTAAACCCAGCTAGGTTTGCATATCCCTAAACATATAAAATACCATCCAATTGAGTTTGCATCAAAATTCATCTTTAATAATTTTATAAAAATCACCAAAGTGCTCTCTGGTGTTTTACCAAATTGCATTCCATTTCAAAAATATTAGTAATTTGGAATCAAGGTTAATTGATCCTGTTAGGAAATTTAAGGGCTTTCCAATGCAATTGGATACACCTCATTCTGAGTTGTGAATTTAAAATGGTGCTCTTTTTGGTGTTTCTGGTACCTGTTGCCAAAACATTTTTGATTTCTAAACTATTCATCCAAATGTAGATCTACAAGTTGGATATGGTTTATATTTTGTTGGTGTACCACTGTGAATTTTAGTTTGGTCAAAATCCTCTTTTAGGTTGCCTTTTAGGCCCTAAAGTAAACATACAACATTCTGTAAAAATAAAATGGAAAAAGAAACTTGTCCTGGGCCAGATCTGAAGTTGGGCCGGCCAGATCCAGATCTACCGCGGGGGAAGCTAGCCGCAGTGGCTGACCAGCGGGCCAGCGGCCACGCGGCAGCCACGCAGGCACAGCGAGGCCCCACGGGCAGGTTCAACCGCACAGCGCGCGGTCAAGGGATGCGCTGACGCCAGCACGCGTCATCCGCCGGCGGGAGGGCTCCGGCGAGGTCCGCAACCGGCGATTTCGGAAGTCATTTTTCGATTCCTAAACATCTACGCGATGGTCTCGACGAGGGGAACCCAATGGACGTGGTCTCGTTTCCCGGGAACAACCGGAAAAGCGGCGGCGACGGCGACGCACGGCGACCGGACAGCGAGGACGGCTCGGCGTCGTTCTAGAGGGAGAGGGAGGGGGGAAAAAGGGTCGGCGGGGAGCGCCTGCTCACCATGAAGTCGAGGAGACGCTCGGAGAAGGCAGAGGAGGCTCGTGGCGGCGGCGATGTCTCGCCAGAGTCCGCCGGGCTCGAGGAAGAAGGTTGGACGGCGCGGGCTCCTCGAGTCGTTTCCCTCCGATTCCTTCCGCACCGAGTACCACCACGACGAGGCGGAGCGAATGGGATACACGGTGGCCGGCGGCGAGCTCACCTGCGGCCAATCGACGGCGAGCCAAATCGGCTAGGGTATCGGTTTGGGCTCTTTTTCACAGAGAGAGAAAGAGAATTCAAGGGGGAGAGAGAGGGCATGTGGGCAGACAAGAGCACATGGGGGGGGGTCTTATCCACCTCGTTTCCTTCTACTCGAAGCCATGGAGTAGGTGCTCTGTATCTACAGAGAGGCTAGGTTGAAGAAGGTGTGACTCAGCTTTCAACTAGGTCCCTGGCATTTTACAAATAGGTCCTTTTGCTCTCTGAAAAATGTTGTTTTCACAAGGAAAAAAAGTCTAAATTTGAAATCCTTTTGCCCAAAATTCTTATTAGTTGAGATTCACAACATATGAGAAAATTGGCTCAATTGGATAAACTTGATAGTTCAAAGTTGTTCAAATTTCAATTCTGACATAAATGGACATTGAATTTATTTGACTACTTAGGAGCTTCCAAAAATGATAATTTTTGGCACACATTCCTTACTTGGTGTGTTCCTTATGTGGCAGAAAATTCAAGTCATTTTGAGTTACTTCATAGAACAAACTTGTTCAAATTTCAAAAAGGTGCTGTCTTGAAAACAGGGGTTTTTGGCAACTTAAACTATTCAAAAACTTGTGCCCTTTTGGTTTTCATCCTCATTTATGATATAGAGCATGTGGTATTTAGTTCATGTAATTTTGAAAAAGTTTGTAGAACAAACTTGTTCAAAATTCCAAATGTTGCTGTGGATAAAAATCATGTTTTCAGGCCTTTAATGGATTCAAATTTTTGGTCTCCTCTTGTGTGTGTTCCTTATTTGTTATAAGGAATCAATGGTATTAATTTCAGATCATTTGAGGAAAGTTTCCAATAGTAACTTGTTTGAGTTTTCTGTTTCTGGAAATATTGGAAATTCAATTTAATAAGGCACTTGTCTTTTGTTTAACAATGCTTTGCCAAAATATTTATGTGACTAGGGATAGCAAGTCAATGCTCTCCAATACCTTTGTTTTTAAGCTTGCAAGGTTGGAAAAACATTTGATAAGATTTTGGTGAAGCATCTAAGAATGCCTCTTTTTCCTGATAATCTTTTAGGGAAATTTATTTAGTGTTTCCTCTTTCTTAATTTAGGCCTTGGAATAATATTCAACAAGTATGGGATTCATAAGATAGTTTTGGAAAAATCTTTGATCAATATTTACTTTATAAAATATTGCCAAGGTCATTAGAACAATATGTTGAATATTTTGTTTTCAATTTCTTAGCCATGTAAGTTTATATAATTAGTTTGTTTAGTTGCACTCAAACAAACACAACCAAAGTTTATTTGTCAAGCAATTAGCAAAACAACTATGTTATCAGGTATTCCAAAATTGGGATGTGACAGGTCTTCCCCCCTTAAAAAGAATCTTGTCCCCGAGATTCGCAAGCGAGGACTAAGGGAGGGCCAACAAACACAATGTTAGTGTTGGAGTGAAGGTGCTTCCCCCCTTTGATTTTTCTTGGGAGGCGGGGTACTCCCCTAAATTAGTAAATTCACTTTTTAAAAAATACACCCGTACTGTTTTAGGTCCAAAACTTTTTGTTTCCTAGTTTGACCTTGGGTCTTGGACGATTTAGAAACAAACAAAATTAAGGTTAGTGCAGAACTACCTGGAAACGTACCGTCAATTATTACATGAGTTCCTAGCTATATCCCACATCTTACATAACACATATGGAGTGGTGTACCACTCTCATAACAAGGTATATAATAAGCTAAAAATATATCTTGTGGGTGCAAAGGTTAGGTTGCTAAGGTAAAATAAACAGACAGAATAATACCCATGGCAGTGGGTATTACTCACCACAAGCAACTATCACTTAATATGTTCATGATTTTAGTTGGATGTTTTTAGCTTCATAAGATACTCTTAAGCACAATCATAACACAAGTATAAACTCATGCTAAGGTAAAACATTTAAACAAAATCCAATAAGCAAGCAAACAACACCCCAGATGAATAGACTATTTATTCACTAGGTTATTGTTTACTAGAGGTTTTGGAATCTATCAATCATGAACAATTAGCAAACAAACAGTAGCTAAAAACCAATGAATCCAATCATAAACATACTCTAAAACACCATCTTCACACAAGATAAAACTCCTATTACACAGGCATAAAAAAAACAGGACTGCACAAATAACACACTAGTATGAAAAATCTACACCAGCATGCTATAAGAGATAATCATATCCTATAGCCATAGAACATGCAACTAAATAATTCATGGCATGATAACAGAAGTAATAACTTTCTAAACATGCTATATCAACACAAATACTCATAAAATAAAAAGAGGGTAATACTAGAGCAAAAATCACCATTTTCTAGTGGTGAAACTAGTTTCACTCTAGAGAAGCAAACAATGCTATCATGATGTTTAAAACTAAACAAGCAAGTCATGAATATAAGTGTACCTAATAACAGTACACCAATCCTACTCATGTTAGTAAGCACAAACACCAAAGTAATTCTATAAATCAACCATTAAGCATGCAGAAATTTCTTCTAGCAATTTCTGTTTTCTTTAACCAATTACTAGCAAACAAGCAAGGTATAACTCACACAACCAATAGCTATGCAATTAATGAAAAGTTATCTAAACCTTTTCAAAAATCCATACACTCAATTAAAATTATTCACAAACAATCTACCAATCAAGAGGAATTTATTTTATTTGCGAACAATTTAATTTTAGCACACGATAGTGAAACATTTCTTAACATGATACCCCTAAGGAATATTATGCTAAAAAAAGGATCACACCTAAACATACTAGTATTTACTAATAAGAAATAAACTTCTCACTTGCATAGGTGAGAAGAAACAATTATATTTTCCATGGTGGAAAATAGAAATCAATCACATAGTGAAACATGCTATTTTCACACATGTGTATGGTTGGGGATTTTCATCCTCAAGCCAAAATGCAATGGGACCAGTGGGCTATGGCCTACTAATACCAAGGAAAAATAGGTACTAAGCCTCTGGTTACTCATGAAAAACTTTGCATACAAGATAAAAATATAAGGCTATTTAATCTAGTGAAACAATGCTAGTGCATAATGATAGCAATGCTTACACATGCTTTACTATTAAGAGGCATGCAAGCTAACATAGGTACAAGCATCAAAATAACAGTACCTAAATGGTACTGGACTCAAAGAAAACATAGCACAAAATCTACTAAGAAAGTATACACAGATCTAGCTCTCACAATACTTCCAGATAATAAACTAGAAGGTGACAAATGCTATTTCATTTTTGTTCGAGTTTTCCAATCATGCACACACTTTCTAGGGTAGATTTATTGTAAGAAAACAACATAATAACAAGTCTTAAAAACTCCATATAAGTTAGGAAGCAAGATTGAATAAAACACAAATTTATTTCAATCAAGAGCACACAAAGAAACAAAAACAGGAAAACTGTTGTTTCCTAGATCTATCATAACCATTCCATCGTTCACTTAATTTATAAACCCCGAATTTCATAGTACCTACAACGTCTATTAAGATTTGGTTTTCCAAAGTATATACACCCGATATCCTATTGACTAGTAAACGAATAGGTCATCATCTTATCTTCTCGTGACTTCTCCTTTTTACCAACTAGATTAAAACGTGTCCTAAGTCACTTAATTTCTTGGTTTAGAAAGAGTTGGCAGTAGTTTGCATGATTTGGTTAGGTGTCAACCTAATATTAGACCAAGCATGTTAGTCTTGTTAGCTTTCTATTTAATCATGTTTGTCCGACGAGATACGACTAGCGTCATCGTACGTCGAATATTGAATTGTGCTCTTTTGATTTCTTTTGAGGGGTTGCGCATCATGGCATGTGAAGACTTATTTTGCAAACAGACAAACATAGAGGTTTTGGTCAGTAGTGGTTGGTGCATTCACGCCTTTTCTTCTTTGAGGGTTGTCGTTGTTGGAGCTTTATCTGTTGGAGTGCAGCATTGGTAGCAACGCTATCAGCTCGTGTGGCTTGATGGTCCTCTATTATTAGGCCCAACGGTACTTTCATTGATGGTGGGGGAGATGGTGGTGGTTCACGACGGGTGGCATTATGAAGCGAAAACAAGTATATGTCTAAGCAACAAATTCTTGTTTTTGAATACTATACAAACATTTTTACTTGCAAAAACCTAACAAGAGGCAAGAGCGGGGCAAGCACAAATCTGCAAATTTTGAGCACCCCACAAACATATAGAAGCCTAGATGAACCAAATTCTACACCACACAATAGCACAAAGTCTTACGGACACACATAAGCAAGCCATAACACACAAGAAAGGCTCCATTGGAGCTACGTCGGGGAAGGCGACTCATGGGGTCATCGCTAAATTACTCCAAACTAGACTGATCCAAAAATCCTAGAAGTGGCTGAAGAACTATATCTAGTTCTCACCATCATCACTGTTGAGCTAGGCAATTATTTTGGTCTTCTCGGGACATCGGCAAGTATACAAGTTTTTGGATGGAAACAAGATAATAGAAGTAAAGTCTTGATAAAACTTTTAACTGAGAGAGGTAAGACTATGCAACAATCTGTTTTTGAAACCCCAACTATTTTTCTGAACAGAAAACTTCAAAGACGAGAGATGTTTCAAAAACAGAGCGGAGCAGTTGAAAACAAGTAAGAAATAAACTCTTAACCGAGAGAGATATGCCTTTAGAATCTTTTGATAAGATAATAAGGAGGGAAAATATACTAAAATTCCCTTGGATAAAAATAATTTAGATTGTAAATAGGTTTTTACTCAAAAATACTTTCTTTTCCTATCTGACGTCCATGCTAACTAAGGTCTCCTAAGGTCAGGATGGCTCTGATACCAACTCTGTAAGGACCCCAGACCGGCAGTCTGAAACCCTCCGTATGCATACATTCACGATCCCAGAAAGATCAGTCGTGAACAACATACAAAGCTGGCACACAGAAATACATCATCCATTGCACGAATACATAAAGGTATTACAAAAAGATCATATGATCAAGTTGAACACTACTGCCACATATGGCAGGCAACTTATCAAACACAGCGGAAGACAATTAAAACACAACGTAGATGAGCCCAAGTCACGCCTTAACCTACAGGCTGCTGACCCGGAGACGATCCTAGTTCGCAAAGCCGTCAGCTCCGTACTTCTCTTCATAGATCTCCTTCGGAGGCTCCTTCTCAAAGTCTGGCAAGTAGATACCAGGGGCGAAACCATAATGAGTACATTTGAATGTACTCAGCAAGACATCCATCATGTCACTTACCAAACATGCAAATATGCTTATATGGTGGAATAGGTAGGCTATAAATAGGGTTCACTATCAATGGTGTTCATATATGATGACACCACAATTGCAGTCAGGTTAATCTGTATCTTCGTTGAAGAAGATACTTCAGAAGAAAATAATATAGTTTTATTTCTATTGTAGGTATCACATGTACAAGAGGTTTTGTAAAACTTTGTTAAAGAATATTTTCTCTTTGCAAAACTTCTTGGAATCAGTTTCCAGAATTCTTGCTTAGAGTAGAAAAGGTTTTCTTTGCAAAACATTTTGTTTCGTATAACAACTTCTGGCTTTCCATCATCAACGGTACCTCCACGGTACAAGTTTTCCTTCCTTTCCGAACTTCACAAGTTCAACACTTCCTTTCAAAAACTTCCTTTTCAAAAACTTCCTCTTTTGAAAACATTGACACAATGCTAGCTACATGGCCATTCAACTGTCCATATCCGAGGACGCTGCTTCTTCGAAAAAGTTGTACTCTGCAGAGGTGTACACATCCACCAGATCCAGTACACCTACCGTGAACAACCACGGACAGTAACAACAGTATGTAAACATCAGGTATCTGATCATAACCATTCACTATGTTCAAGCTAGTATATGCCTATCTCTCAGTCGAGTGTCCGCATCCCCGGCACCGAGCTAATCCCCGCCAAGCCAGGAGCCCCAACTGCTGCATCCGGAGGGAAAATTAATCCCACACTTTATATGTCTCCACGACATTCATTTCGAGGGTACGACGTCCCTTATAGCGATTGAGATAGAACACACACTAACAAGAACAAACTTCAAGTTAAGCCCCATGCCCATGTTGGGGTAGGGTGGCCGTACGGTAAAGGTTGTCCGGCGAAGACTAGGTTATGTGTCATTTTTGAAAACACCACTTTCTCAAAAATGACCACTTCCACATTCCTCCGGAGAACAAGGATCCGCCTTTTCTCCGGGTTTTTCCGTAAAGCCTTTGTTTTGTAGAATCACAATTTTAGGGTGTCCACTTAGGGACTAGTATATTTGATGGTAATAAATACCATATGGTGGCTTATGGGCTTGGTATTACCAAGTTTAACTACTGGCATGATAGTAACCTATATACTAGTATAGTAGTAATAGCCACATCAAAAATAGTTTTGATAATCAAGTTTTTGTAAAACTTCAGAGGGAAAACATGCATGATAGATAATGATAAGTATTGTATCAGCAAGCATGAGGATGGCTTGCCTGGTATCTCCTTGTGTCACTGGTTTTGGAGTGACTGGAACTTGAAACAGAGCTTCACGACACTTCCTTCCTCTTCGTTTTTCTAACGTCGTAAAAGAATAAAGGACACACATTCAGAACCAATCAAGGCAAGCAACAATACATAACAATACATACAGCAAGGAAACTAATAATAACCAATCACACAATTATTAATGAGGCAAACAATCAAACAAACACACTTGGCAGAAATGCCAATTAATAAGACAACTTAAGGTTGGAGGAACATATCTCACAACCTCAATATCATGGATTCAGTGGGTGTGCCACTCTCATACCAAGATATTAATAAACCCAAAATACACTTAGTTTCACAAGGGTGAGTCTACTAAAATGTCGCACCCGGACTTCTAGGGGATACTCACCGTACGAACTGAACAGTATTTTGGTTGGATTACGGGGCTTACCGGCACCCGCGTCCTCTTACGAGTAGGCCAGCACTTATGTGCGACAACCAACCGTTACTGTTCACCGTCGATGTAAACTATCCCATAGAAATCAGGACACTTCCATTGACGTACTTCAAACCATACACACATGGTACGTCAACGGCGTTGAACAACTGATATCACAACAGATCTCTACGACACAAAAGACTGAAATAAGGTGCAAATGGCTCTCATTAGAGCAGAGATAGCAAATACAATCATTCAGAGGACACGTGTCCCAACAATACATCAGTACATCACAGCGGAAGCATTCAACATGTCTGAGTACAGACAAGATCCAAATAGGCCTAAGAGGCCGGAAACGAAAAGACGGAGCTCATCCACGAAGTCTCGGATCCTGCCCGGGTCCGCTATCTACTCGTCAGCAGTCTCGTCATACTCCACATAGTAGCCACCATGTAGATCCTCGGAAACGTAGGTCTGCGGAAACCACAGCCCCAAAGGGGTCAGTACATAAACGTACTGGCAAGCAAGACTCACAGTTCACCAAAGTGTAACCCGTCAACACCAAGCACAGATGCTTTGGGTTCAACGGAAGGAAGGGGAATATAAAAGATGCTGCAACTGGCTGCGCTAACCAACTACAGAGATTCTACCACTTCCGGCTAACAGAAAGGAGATAAGATCGAGTATTGTAACCAACTGAAAGATAACTTCAAACAAACCCATCCTGGATCTCGCCCCTTGTCCGAAGAAGCAATCCGAGGATAACTCACACAGTTGGATTAATGATGGTTCATATTATTGTGTCAATAAGCCTATTACTAGTCAAGTTGTTAATCGTTGGGTGTAAGGTTGTTAATCATTAGGTTTACGTTGTCCTGAGTACTTGTTAGCCAGTACTTTCACCAAGTAATCCATAACCGCGGAAAACACGGCTTCTCGAGAAGATTATCCCTGCAGGGTTGCACCAATTTGGCCGTACACGCAAGAATATCCCGCCAGACGGGAATCAAACCCACCAAGCGAGGTACTCTACACAACTCGACTCTTCTTCGCATCAAGCCCAAAGAACCTTGGGCGCACGGCTAATCGAGCCCAGAAGAAAATGGACCCTCATAGCACTCTAAGAACGTGTCCCCCTATATGCCGACTACAAAAGTTCCACCCCGGCCTGGGCTCGCAAAAACATGCATGCGGCAATTGGAAAACACGAACTAAATGAGGCGATTTGGACGAGATGCGAATCGAATCAAATTGAGGGGGCGCCCATACTCGCTTCCCACATGCGGTTAGTGCGCTCATCATGGATCAGTAGACAAGACCCTTTTCCTATTAGGGTCGACACTAGCAGGCCTCAAAACCACACAGGGCCTCCTGCCGGTGCCTTATTATCAAATTTATTATTAATAGTAACATTAGCATGATTGATTGATTAAACAACGAGCCCCTAGAACATAATGAAATAGTAACTGAAAGTAACGGGTAACAGACTCGAGCAAAACAACCTAAGCATGCTAGTAAGACACTGGCTCAATCAATGGGTTGTAGGAAGGGAGATGAGGCAATATCAGGGTTAAGGGATTCATTTGATAGGTTCGTAACAGAAACAACTACTACTAAGGCTAGCAGAAAAGAACAACGGAAAGTATCGGTAACCAATGTTGAAAGGAACACGATGGTTCATGTGAGTGATAACTTGCCTGCAAACCCAGTAGCCTGGTACTGAGCTAACTCCTTAGAAGGGGTGTCGTAAGTATCGTCGGTCTCAACGTCGTCGTTTATCCGAGAAGAAGCAAACACACAATGCAGAAAAGGTAGACAATCAATATCATGGCATAGGTGCACAAACATGGGATGATGCATGTCATGTTAATGGATGCATCAGAATAAACTACTTGACAAGATAACACAATTTAATTGGACCCATATGCAATTGGATTGCATATGGAAAAGATCCATTGAAATAAGTGGAAACAAATGATTTACAATTAATTATTATGTGAGAGTTGTTAGCATGAGGCATGCATGATGATAACAACAAAATAACAACAAATAACAATGATAGATGCAAGTGAAAAAGGATTGGAACAAGTTTTGGAAATCATTGATTAAGTTTGGAAAGTTTGGTTACTTAAAACATGTCACACAAGTATTTGTTGTTTTCATCAAGTTAAATTGTTCAAAATAGATAACAAAGTTCATATTTGATAAGAACACAAGATTTTAGTTGGAATACATGTTTCACTTGTTGAAAAAGGATTTCAAATGATGTATTTATGAATTAAACAAGTTTAAGCAAGAGTTAAATGAATTTAATTCAAACATGAACTTATTTGAATTTTTATTTGTTCAAAACATTGAGTGAAGTTCATATTTGAAAAGGTTATGCTTCTATGGTTTGAAAACATATTTTATATGTCCCAAAAGAATTTAATTTGATCAAGTTATGAATTTAGCAATTTTAAATAATTTAAACAAGGTTTAAATTATTTAACCAATTTTAGTTATTCAAAACAGAAAACAAAGTTTATATTTGAAAAGGTGGTTTAATTTTGCATGGAAAACATATTTCATTTGTGGAAATTGGATTTAAAATGAGCAAGTTATTATTTTGGCAATTTTAAATGCTATAAACAAGAAACAGTTGTTTTCAGTAATTTAAATTATTCAAAACAGCAAACAAAATTTATATTTGGAAAGTACATGAAAAGTTGATTGGAAAACATATTTAGTTTGTGGAATTTGGAATTTTTATGAACAAGTTATGAATTTTGCAAGTTTAAGTGAATTTGACAAGTTTTCAAATTTTGCACCAATTTAAAATATTCAAAACAGTAAAAAAAAATTATATTTGGATAGAGCATTTAATTTGGTATTGAAAACATATTTAAAAAGTTAAAATTGGAGTTAAAATGAATTAGTTATGCAATTTACAAGATTTGGTGCAAATCTGCCATTTTTTAATTCATTAGGGACTTGGAAAAAATTAAACAGGGGCCTAAAAAGAATATACAGGGACTTAGATGAAAGCTGACAGGGACCTGGGTGTGAATCTGTGAAGTTGTTGGGCCTGGAAAAATAACACAAAAAGGATGTTTTTAATCTGCAGGGGGTGGGATTCGAACCCACCCCCTCTGGATTGCGCGCAAGGGACCTGAACCAGTGGGGTGGATGCTGGAGTTGTGACAGAAGGGGGAGTGCGGGGAGGATAAGGTGTAGTTTGCGGCTGTTTTCTGAATCTTTGCGTTAACTGAACCTCAGACTGGTACTGCACCTCGACAGAGAGATGGTCGTCGGTGGTTTGCTGCTCGCCGGAGGGCGCCGGGTGGCCGTGGGGTGCTGCGGTCGGGGTGAGGGTGCGCGGTGCGTTGTGGCTGCGGGCTCGCGGTGCAGGGGAGCAGAGGGAAAGGCGAGAGGGGGAGGGGATGATCACCTCGAGGCAGAGGAGAGGCAGTCGGGCGGAGCAGATGTGGCCGATGCAGGGCGACCGGCGGCGGGAAACGAGGATGGCGGCGGCGATGGGAGGTCTCCCGGCCCTCTCCGAGGGGACGAGGGTGAAGAGGGTAGTCGGGCGAGTCCATTCCCGGCGCTAGCTCGCTGCGAGGGCCAACAGCGGCGGTGAACGCCGGGGAGGTTCAGAGGGTGAGCTCGGGTGGCGGTGGGAGGTTTCAGAGAGTGGATCGCCGGCGGAGAGGGATGAAACGGCGGAGAGGATGGGGTCTAGGGTTAGGGCTAGGAGTGGGGGAGAGGTGGAGCTTTATGGAGGGAGAGGAGGTAGTACGGCAAGCATCTGGAGGGGGGAGGAGGGGATCGACCGGCGGGGAAGCAGTCGTACTGAAGGTGACATCACGCGAGGAAGAAGACAGCGACAGGGGGGTACTGGGCCAACAGAAAACTATGTAGATGGGCTGGGTTGCTGGGCTGCTCCCTCTCCTGCGTTTCTTTTCTTTTTACTTTGCTTTCTCCCTTTTTTTGTAGCAAGTTAGAAAAGGAAGAAAAACATAAGATTTTGGTTAGCAAAATGTTATAAAAATTTAGTTTTGGGTTAGAAGAAAACATTAGCCAAGTTTTGTTTTCAGAAAACTTTAAATTTGCTGGATGTTTGTTTGAAATTCAAATTTGGATGCATTTTAATTAAGTGATCATTTAATAAAACAAACTTTGAATAGGGGAACCCCTATGATTAAAATAGAACAATTGGTTTGGTTATGATGCTGATTTTATAAATTGCATTTGGGTGCTGTTTGAAAACACTTGGTTGAATTGGAATATTTGCAAATTAATTGGTTAATGATTGAAAACAACAAGTTTAATAGGGTGAGCCCTATTATTAAAATGATTAAAATGATTAGAATAGTTTGTTAGCTTTCATGAGTTGGAAATTTGGTGCTGTTTGAACTTGAGTTTTGAGTTTGAAAGCAAATTGGGAATTATTTGATTGAAATGAAAGCACCATTTTATTTGTTGATCAATGTGGGAAACATGATAACAAATGGTTGGTTTTATTTGAGATTTTTATTTCCAAAGATGTAACAGAACAAGTATGAAAACAAAGCATTTGAAATTGTTTGAGTTTTATTGTGAAAACAAAGAGTAACAGATGCAAAACAAAAGAAACAAATGCAACAATATGATGACATGATGCAAAACTTTAATTAAACAGGAAATCAAACATTCTAATTGGTAGGTTTTCATACTTGGGCTGTTACATAAAAGTATATAAAACATGCACAATAATAATCATGGCAATGGGTCTATCAACCACACCACAAAAAGAACAAGATAGCTAATCTACTAAGCCTAAATTCACATCAAGAATAAATAAGACACATGATTTGCAAAAGTTACTTTTACAAATCAGTGAGCCTACACAAGTGCAACAAGGCAATAGACTCATCACAAAACACACAATTCTCATGGTGAGAAACAATAGAAACAATGACTAAAAAGGAGGAATCCTAGTGACATGTTTCTACTAAAAGTTTGCTATGCAAACATGCATAACAAGTAAAGTACTAAGGAACCATGTTATCATAATGGGAAATGAAAACATGTCCTCATGCAAGGATACACAAATATCTACCAAACACAAGTTGGCAGGAAAAATAATTCAATACAAAAACTGCTAAGGAAACTAGTACTACTCAAATAGGAGTGAAAAACATCTATACTTTCTATAACAAAAATATCCCATTTGATAAAACAAGGCATCAATTTGCAGGACAACTCCTACATACTAGTGGTAGTAAAAGGGGCATTACTAGAGGAATCAAACAACACCCCAAAGATGGATTTTTCCTAGCAAGCCACACATGATTACAACCACTTACAAATAGAAGCATACACATTTTCATTTAGCACTAAAAATCCCAAGGCAAAAATACTAGGCACTCATTAGTTAGAGAACTATATAAAGCAAATGTATCTAGTGTGGGGGAAATAATGTTTCCACCAAAAATGCAATGACACCAGTGGGTGCTCCACTAGCATATCAAATCATTAAGAGGTCACAAGGCCTCTGGTCCACTTGCTAAAAATTAACAAAAAACTAAACTAGCATCTAGTGCATTAACCATACTAGTAGAAAATAGTATGATGCAAAAATAAGCAAGGTAATGCTACTCATGATATTGTTTTCACAAAAGTGAAAACTCTAGGGTTCAAGTACTCATAAAAACATCATCAACATGCTACTGGTCCTATGAACACAAAAAAAAAATATGTGGCTACACAACCACACATGTTTATGTCAAAAATTCCACACATGAGGGAATTTTTCCATAACATTCTCATAGTCATGACAAAGCTACTCATGCTTTTCTACCAATTCAAATGCAAGCTAGCAGAGGTGATAACAACACAATATAAGTACCAACATGGTACTGGATCCAATCAACAATCCAAGTTCTTGCACATAAATTAATCACTCAAAAATTCTATGCAAGTATAAACTAGAGATAAAACCTATGCTATTCTTATAAATCCTATTTCTTCTCCACTCAAGTCCACACAATCTAAAATGCTAAAATATCTAATTAACACTTAGAAAAAAAGTTCACACAACTTGTACATGCTAGAAAACATCATTGCAACACAAAAATATATTCACACAAAATAAATACCTAAAATGCCAAAATGGCAGAAACATGCAAAATAAAGATCTGTCCCCAAATTTTCTATGATGCTCTAAAAATTAAACCCAGCTAGGTTTGGATAGACCTAAACATATACAAGACCATCCAATTGAGTTTGCATCAAAATTCATCTTTAATAATTTTATAAAAATCACCAAAGTGCTCTCTGGTGTTTTACCAAATTGCATGCCATTTCAAAAATATTAGTAATTTGGAAGCAAGGTTAATTGATCCTGTTAGGAAATTTCAAGGGCTTTCTAATGCAATGGGATACACCTACTTCTGAGTTTTGAATTTAAAATGGTGCTCATTTTGGTGTTTCTGGTAACTGTTGCCAAAACATTTTTCATTTCTAAACTGTTCATCCAAATGTAGATCTACAAGTTGGACATGGTTTAGATTTTGTTGGTGTACCACTGTGAATTTTAGTTTGGTCAAAATCATCTTTTAGGTTGCCTTTTAGGCCCTAAAGTAAACATACAACATTCTGTAAAAATAAAATGGAAAAAGAAACTTGTCCTGGGCCAGATCTGAAGTTGGGCCGGCCAGATCCAGATCTACCGCGGGGGAAGCTAGCCGCAGTGTCTGACCAGCGGGCCAGCAGCCACGCGGCAGCCACGCAGGCACAGCGAGGCCCCACGGGCAGGTTCAACCGCACAACGCGCGGTCAAGGGATGCGCTGACGCCAGCACGCGTCATCCGCCGGCGGGAGGGCTCCGGCGAGGTCCGCAACCGGCGATTTCGGAAGTCATTTTTCGATTCCTAAACATCTACACGATGGTCTCGACGAGGGGAACCCAATGGACGTGGTCTCGTTTCCCGGGAAAAACCGGAAAAGCGGCAGCGACGGCGACGCACGGCGACCGGACAGCGAGGACGGCTCGGCGCCGTTCTAGAGGGAGTGGGAGGGGGAAAAAGGGTCGGCGGAGAGCGCCTGGTCACCATGAACTCGAGGAGACGCTCGGAGAAGGCAGAGGAGGCTCGTGGCAGTGGCGATGTCTCGCCGGAGTCCGCCGGGCTCAAGGAAGAAGGTTGGACGGCGCGGGCTCCTCGAGTCGTTTCCCTCCGATTCCTTCCACACCGAGTACCACCACGACAAGGAGAAGCGAATGGGATACACGGTGGCCAGCGGCGAGCTCACCTGCGGCCAATCGACGGCGAGCCAAATCGGCTAGGGTTTCGGTTTGGGCTCTTTTTCACAGAGAGAGAAAGATAACTCAAGGGGGAGAGAGAGAGGGCATGTGGGCAGACAAGAGCACATGGGGGGGGGGGTCTTATCCACCTCGTTTCCTTCTACTAGAATCCATGGAGTAGGTGCTCTGTATCTACAGAGAGGCTAGGTTGAAGAAGGTGTGACTCAGCTTTCAACTAGGTCCCTGGCATTTTACAAATAGGTCCTTTTGCTCTCTGAAAAATGCTGTTTTCACAAGGAAAACAAAGTCTAAATTTGAAATCCTTTTCCCCAAAATTCTTATTAGTTGAGATGCACAACATATGTGAAAATTGGCTCAATTGGATAAACTTGATAGTTCAAAGTTGTTCAAATTTCAATTCTGACATAAATGGACATTGAATTTATTTGACTACTTAGGAGCTTCCAAAAATGATAATTGTTGGCACACGTTCCTTATTTGGTGTGTTCCTTATGTGGAAGAAAATTCAAGTCCTTTTGAGTTACTTCACAGAACAAACTTGTTCAAATTGCAAAAAGGTGCTGTCTTGAAAACAGGGTTTTTTGGCAACTTAAACTATTCAAAAACTTGTGCCCTTTTGGTTTTCATCCTCATTTATGATATAGAGCATGTGGTATTTATTTAATGGCATTTCGAAAAAGTTTGTAGAACAAACTTGTTCAAAATTCCAAATGTTGCTGTGGATAAAAATCATGTTTTCAGGCCTTTAATGGATTCAAATTTTTGGTCTCCTCTTGTGTGTGTTCCTTATTTGTTATAAGGAATCAATGGTATTAATTTCAGATCATTTGAAGAAAGTTTCCAATAGTAACTTGTTTGAGTTTTCTGTTTCTAGAAATATTGGAAATTCAATTTAATAAGGCACTTGTCTTTTGTTTAACAATGCTTTGCCAAAATATTTATGTGACTAGGGATAGCAAGTCAATGCTCTCCAATACCTTTGTTTTTAAGCTTGCAAGGTTGGAAAAACATTTGATAAGATTTTGGTGAAGCATCTAAGAATGCCTCTTTTTCCTGATAATCTTTTAGGGAAATTTATTTAGTGTTTCCTCTTTCTTAATTTAGGCCTTGGAATAATATTCAACATGTATGGGATTCATAAGATAGTTTTGGAAAACTCTTTGATCAATATTTACTTTATAAAATATTGCCAAGGTCACTGGAACAATATGTTGAATATTTTGTTTTCAATTTCTTAGCCATGTAAGTTTATATAATTAGTTTGTTTAGTTGCACTCAAACAAACACAACCAAAGTTTATTTGTCAAGCAATTAGCAAAACAACTGTGTTATCAGGTATTCCAAAATTGGGATGTGACAATGAGGATCGGGACGGGAGCTCCAATGATGACTGGAACAGGAAGCGCGACAAAAAGCACAAGGGTCGATCGCAGGAGGAGTCCGCTTTTGGCAAGTCT
The DNA here is from genome assembly GCA_028641055.1 of Alopecurus myosuroides. Taxonomy (NCBI): domain Eukaryota; kingdom Viridiplantae; phylum Streptophyta; class Magnoliopsida; order Poales; family Poaceae; genus Alopecurus; species Alopecurus myosuroides. Next base: position 183,851,871 of record CM054058.1, read on the forward strand.
GGGGGTCACCGCTCGATGGCGGGTGCTTGGGTCATCGAGGAGATGCGTGAGGAGGTGGCTCCGTCGTCTCAGACGGTGGATAGTGTGGGCTTGGCTGGCATCAATCAATATGGCTCCTTCTCAAGTCAGCCAACATCGAGATTCCTCCACCCCCGCCTTGCGTGCCTTAGTCATCTGTGGCGGTAGTGGCCGAGGAGCAGCCCCCGGTATCTTCTTCGGTCACGCTAGAGGTGTCAGTGGATAGCGGTGTGGGTGTTGATCAAAGTATGGGGCTATCGGGGCAAGGAGATACTTCAGTGCAGGATATCCCTAAGGCTTCCCGTGAGCGGGAGCGGCGAAGCAAGAAGAAAACAAACCGCCCGACTAGGGTGCATGTGGGGACCAAAGTGGACATGCTTCCAGAATTCACGACGGACTCTATGACAACGGAGGTGTCTCGACCCTCGGGTCTCCAAGTAGGGGAAGTGATGTCGCCTATCAATGCCCCGGTGGTGCGGGCGTCGAGAAGCAAGGCGGTTCCAGTGGAGGTGACGCGAAAGAGTGCCTTCAGCGGTGAGCAGTCTCATGAGAAGGTCATGGATCGTGCGGTGCATAGGGAGGATGAGAAAGATGCTCCAGGTATGCTCTCACTCTCCTATTTTTGTATTTTCCAAGATTCCTCTCATGATCGTCTCCTCGAGGTTCCGTCCGACTGTTGTGTGGTATTCTTCCCGGATGGTAGCCCTCGGCCGAGGTTATCTCTATGATGGAGGCCAAGGAATGTCTGTTGGTAGAGATCGCCTTAACGAGTGCTTAGCTCGAGCGGGAAAATGTTGCCCAGAAGGAAACAGAGGCAACAGTGCTTTCGTGTGATAGACAAGGGTGTCCTAAAGAGGCCTTGGTGCGCCCTGGTGATACGTCTCAAACGTATCTATATTTTTAATGATCCATGTTGTTATTATATCAATTGCCACATGTTTTGTTTACACTTCATAGCATTTTTATCCATTTTCTGGGACTAACCTATTAACAAGATTCCACAGTGCCATTTCATGTTTTCTGCTATTTTTCTCTTTCAGAAAAGCTAGTCGCAAAATATTCTCGGGATTGGATGAAAATTGGCGTACACACATAATACACCAGAAGACTCCAGAAGCCCGAAGAGGAGGAGCAGCCAACCCTGGAGGCATCCACACCACACTAGGGCGTGGCCCACCCATGGTCGGCGCCCTCCTGTGGCGTGGGCCCCTTGGGTGGGCACCGACGCCGACATTGTTCCTATGCATTCCTTCTGCCCCGGAAAGCCTAAATACCAGATCGAGAAACCACAAAACATCTAGACGCCACCGTCGTCGTCAACCCTAGTCCGGCAAGGTTCTGAAGCTCTTCCCGGCACCCTGTCGGAGAGAAGAATCATCACCGAAGGGCTCTACACCTCCATGCATGCCTCCGGATTGACGCGTGAGTAGTTCATCCTTAGACTACAGGTCCATAGCAATAGCTAAATGGTAGTCTCTCCACTTTGCGCTATCATGTTTAGATCTTGTGAGCTGCCTGATGGTGCAGATCTTCCACTCGTTGGGATACCCTAAGAGGAGGGTGTGATGAGAACAGCGGTAGGAAGTTTTCCCCTTAGTTAAGAACCAGGGTTATCAATCCAGTAGGAGAAGGAGGACCTTCGGAAGGTTGATGCCACTGACGGTGGTGCTGCCGCTTCACCGGTGTCAGCAACAACGTGGAACCTGCACACAACACAACCAAACAACTTTGCCCCAACGGTACAGTGAGGTTGTCAATCTCACCGGTCTTGCTGAAAACAAAGATTAGACGTATAGTGTGGAAAACAGTTGAATGCTTGCAGAAAGTAGAGAGAGCAGGAAATTGTTGTGGTTTGTTTAACAGTGTGGAAAATGGACCGGGGTTCATAGGTTCACTAGTGGTGTCTCTCCATAAAAATAACATGTTGGGTGAACAAATTACAGCTGGGCAATTGACAAATAAAGGTTGCACCTTAGTGCACATTATAACATGATGATTACTATGTTATTTAGTGCAGGCATTACAACAAGATACATAGACCGACATCCATCTGCATCTATGACTAATAATCCACCCTCAGGTTATCATCCGAACCCCCTTAGGTATTAAGTTGCAAGCAACAAATAATTGCATTAAACAAAGTGTGTAATGTAAGCAATGATTATACACGCGGGTACTCTCACCGCTATTTTCTCCCTAATGGCAACATCACATCCTCCCCCTTCACGTTTCTATCACTCGAGCAAGGCAACAAGGAGGCATGAACCCACTATCAAGCATAAATACTCCCTCTTGGAGTCACTAGCAACTACTTGGCCCGAGCAACCACTAGCAACGGAAAGCATGCAAGATCACAAATAGCATATGCAATAAAGACTATAATCAACTTGGCATAAGTTCAATATTCATCGGATCCCAGCAAACACAGCATATAGAATTACATAAGATCAATCTCGATCATGATAGGCAGCTCACGAGGTCTAAACATGGAGGCATATGAGGAGGAGACAGCCATCTAGCTACTTCTATGGGCCCGTAGTCCAGGGATGAAATACTCACGCATCACTCCGGAGGCAGGCATGGTGATGTCGAAGCCTCCGGTGATGATGTCCACTCCGACAGGGTGCCGGAAAACAGCTTCAGAACCCTTCTGATCTAGGGTTGACGGTGACGGCTGCTGCGGAACTTTTTCGGGGATTTTGATCAGGTGCCTAGGGTTTTCCATCCGGGGGGCTTAAATAGGCGAAAGGGCAAAGGAGGTGGAGTTCCATGGGCCCCACACCCCTAGCTGGCGCGGCCAGGGGACCCGCGCCAGCCCATGGTGTGGGCCCCCTGCTGCCCCTCTTCGACTCCTCTTCGGTCTTCTGGATGCTTCCGGGGAAAAGAGGACTTCCGGGCTTCGAATTTTCCAATTCCTATAATATTTCCAGAACAACTTTTCTGAAACTAAAAAACAGCAGAAAACAGGGAACTGGCTCTAGGCATCTTGTTAATAGGTTAGTCCCGGAAAACGTATGAAAATGCTATAAGTAAGGGAGAAAACATGTAGCAAATGGCATAATATGATCATGGAGCATCAGAAATTAGGGATACGTTTATGACGTATCACGGCCCTAGATGATCAAGATCATCATTATGTAATGCTACATGTTGTGTTTGGTAGGATTCGAGGAATATTGATACTATGGGCAAGTTTTTTATTTATCCTTATGTCTATGTTGTTTATATCTTGCATGCTCTCCGTTGCTAGTAGATGTTTTGGCCAAGTAGATGCTTGTGACTTCAAGAGGGAGTATTTATGCTTGATAGTGGGTTCATGCCTCGAGATATCAATGTTCAAGTCTCTGAAACATGCACGGTTGTGGATGTGCTGCTGCCACTAGGGATAAAATAATGATGCTTAGTATACGTGTCTTGTTTACATTACACACAATACGTCATGCAATAATCTGTTGTTTGCAACTTAATACTAGAAGTGATGTGGATGCTGAACCGAAGGTGGATTATTTAGGCATAGATGCGCTGGATAGCAATTCTATGTAATTTATTGTAATGCCCTATTAAATCTCATAGTGAACATCTTGTCATATACTGCATTGTCATGCCCTCATTATTTGTCAATTTCCCAGCTGTAATTTCTTTACCCAACATGCTAGAAATATTTATGGAGAGACACCACTGGTGAATTGTGGACCCCGGTCCATTTTCCTCATACTGTTAGACCACCTACTTGAATCATAGTGTTCTCTATTGTTTCCTGCAATCATCACTGTTTTCTACACCATACATTTAATCCCTTTGTTTTCAGCAAGACTGGAGAGATTGACAACCTCTCTATTTCGTTGGGGCAAAGTAGGATGTTTGTTTGTGTGCAGGTTCCACGTCAGTTGCGCTGCTAACAACCTTTTGAAGAACCTCCATGTCCTCCTGGATTTGATAACCTCGGTTAATTTCAAAGGAAAGCTTGCCATTGTCTACATCAAACTCTGCGCTTGGAGTAACCTAACGAACAACACGCCCCCATGGCATCACCTGGGTATCAGGGGAAGAGGCGGCTGTGGGTGCAGCGGTCAGCATCAACCAGGAAGCTGGGCCAACTTTTGTTGCATCGGAAGTTGTCCCCCCAAAGCGGAAGAGAGGCTAAGCTCAAAAAGTAGTTCGTAGGCCCCAGACCAGCAACTCGCCAAGCACGGGTTCAAGGACTGGTGTCATAATGTGTGTGCTCTTTTGGAACATTAGGGGTTTCGGTGTCTGGGGATGTTGTACCCTCCTCAAAGACTATCTCCGCTCTCAGAGTATTGATATAGTTTGCCTCCAGGAAACCATAAAGCAGAACTTCTCTCATATTGAGCTGGAGAGCGTGGAGGTGGGGAATTTTTTTTGGTCCTCGGTTCCCCCGGTAGGGCTATCGGCGGGCATTTTCATTGGTCTTAGGGACAGTCTGCTTGAGGTGGGCAGGTTGGAGTTGAGCCAACACGTGACTTCTCTGTCGGTTCTTCACAGACCATTAGGGTTCATTTTCGAGTTCATTGGGATTTATGGCCATGCTGACCATTGGGTCTAGGGAGTTTTTGGATGAGTTGTCTCACAAGGTGCAAGGAGCTAGCAGACTCATTCTTATGGGGGGAGGATTTCAACTCAATGCGGTCGGAGGAAGATAAGAACATTGACCGGATAAATTGGCCTCACATTGATATGTTTAATGCGCATATCACGGCATGGGGCCTGCAAGAGGTGGAGCGCTCGGGTGCGTGCTACACTAGGACAAATAAGCAAATCGCTCAGTTCCTTGGTGGCAAAGACCAGCCTGGGGTCCGACCATACCCCGCTTATCTTCGACGCGGGTGTGGGCTCAGTGGTACATAGTATCAGGTTCTTCTTCGAATCGGGTTGGTTGGAGTCGCCGGACTTTCAGGACTTACTTAGCTCTAAATGCGTGGGGTTGATGGCGTTTGCTGGGGGTGTGATATCATATCCTGGTGGTAATCCATGAGCTCCAGGTTGCGTCAGTTCATGAGAGGTTGGTGTAGGAACAAGGGTCGAAAGGCTAGGCGGGCTAAGGAGGAAATCCTTCGCCAGATCAAGGATTTGGACTCTAGGGCTGATGTGGATGAGCTGGTCAAGGAAGATTAGGCCTTCTGTTACCACCTGGAAGAGAAACTTATTCAGTAGCTGAGGCAGGAAGAGGAGTATTGGAGACATCGGGGTCGGGTGTCCTGTTCTCTAAAAGGGGACGCTAAAACGTCGTATTTCCACGCTATTGCGAATGGCCGCCGCGAAAGTGCTTTATCTCCTCTTTGATGATGGCGCTGGGCCCCGTCTCGGATAAGAGGGTGATCCAGGATCACATCTGTGAGTTCTATAGGGAGTTGATGGGTTTCGTGTCGCCTCGCTCCTGTGGCCTCGCTGCGAACACCTGGGTGAGGGACAGGTTAGTCTCGAACAGAGATAACAAGGATCTAGCCCTTTCCTACTCGGAGGGCAAGTTGGAAGCCATTTCCAGACCATGAAATCTGATACAGCTTCCGGGCCACATGGGTTCCCGGTGTATTTCTTGGATGGATCGTTAGTGAATTTGGGGGTCCTGCACTATCTGAACGACTTCATCCTTGGACGGATCGAAGTATCTCGTCTTAAATTTGGGATCCTCTCTTTGATTCCTAAGCTGTAGGGGGCTGACAGAATTTCCTAGTTTCGTCCAATTGCCCTGATCAACGTGATCTTAAATATTATTTCGAAGGCATATGCGATTAAGCTTGACCCGATTGCTCAGAGGGTCATTAGTTTGAATCAGTCGGTGTTCATTAAGGGACGTTCCATTTTAGATGGGGAGCTTTCCCTGTAGGAGATTATGCATAAGATAAAAGCAAATAAGTTGAGAGGGATTATTCTCAAGCTCGACTTTGAGAAAGCCTACGATACGGTTAACTGGGACTTCATGGTCAAAGTCCTGGGCTGCAAAGGTTTCGAGGCAGGGTTGTTCATAGATCTTTCGTATGGTTTCGTATTGTTCGCTTCCGAAAACTTTGCCCGCAACAAGGTTTTCCATTTTAACATGAGAGCTTGGTTGAACAACTTAATGTTGGTCAGCTAAAAGTACACTATGGTCAACTAGAGGGGAGGGTGAATAGGTGACCTACAAATTTTAATCCTTTTTCACTTTTAGATGGGCTTTAGCAAGTAAAATACAAGGTTATCTAAATGTGCAACTAGATGAAATCCCTAGGTGACAAGAAACAAGTATGCAACAGAAGTAATAGGCAAGGCACAAGATAACCACAAGTGTAAACACGGAGACAAGGATATGTTTCCTGTAGTTTCTTCTTAAAATAAGTACGTCTACGTTGGAGAGGTGGGGAGCCACCTAGGCGCTCCTAAATAGCACGGATGTGCACAGCTTGTTCTCCTTGAGCTTCTCCGCCGAGGGAGATTATCGTTTCTACTATGAGGTCGACTTGAAGGCGTTGACCAAACCTTTACAAGGGGTTGAGGCTACTCCACAAGTGAGATGGAGGCTCTCAATCAATCTGAAGCTTATTGCATCAAGGTGGAGCTACAAGCACTAGGGTTTCTCTAGGATGACAAGGCAACACAGAGATTTACAGGATCCCAAGGGGTAGAGTAAGGGAAAACAATTTATGGCTTGGTATAGATGTAGATCTAGGCCTCCTCCATCAGATCCTTGAAGGGCATCGAGTTTGGTTGGAGGAGGAGGGAGATCTAGGCGTTTTGAACTCTCAAACAATGGAGGAGAGAGAGAGGAAAGAACGAACTAGTTGTCTCGAGGAAGAAGACAGCTATTTATAGCCTACTTCGGAATCTACCCGTTGCTGCCTTCCAGGGCCGGAATATTCTGGTATTAGTGCCGGAAATTTCCGGGGTAGTTGGGTCGGATATTTGAAAATTCCGGGGGCAGATTATTGAATAATCCGGTGGCCAGAATTTTCCGGCCAAAATTCCGCCCCCATACCTGCGAGCGGGCACTGGCATTGCATCCAAAATTCTGCTAAGGACCGGAGGCCGGAAATTTACCCCGAAATATTCCGGGCAAATTTCTGCCCCTGCATCTGAGAGAGGGTAGCTCAGACGCATTCAAAACTGCTAAGGACTAGAGGCCGGAAATTTACCTCGGATTATTCCGGGAAATTTTCCGCCCTGCATCTGAGAGCGGGCAGTTGGATGCTCAGGACTTCACCATTTGAGCCTCGAGTAGGCCGGAATATTCCGGGACTGAGGCCGGAATTTCCGCCCGATAACCACCGGAATTTCTGGGCTAGAGAACTGAATAATCCAGCTGCAGATAATGGTTCAACTCAGGAATTCCTTTGCCAGTCTTCTCGAAGATAATACTTTTGATCATGATAGATATTATGAGACCAGCTGTGAACACTTAAACCACAGGATTAGTAGACATACCCGTGTTGTTATCATCACCACAATCATTAGAGGAGACATGAGCTTTCAATCTCCCTCATTTTGGTGAGTGATGACAAATTGGGTATTTGCATAGTGATAATCCAACAATGCGATAGGAATTGAACATCACAGATAAGCGTAGCTAGGAGACATGCCTCCCAATAATATAAGCTCACACATATGAATCCACGAATAAACGATCACTAATAAAAACGAAGTCGAAAAAGACACGAGAGATAAAAAGAAGCCCACCGTAGCAAATCCCCGGGATCTCTAGATCTTCTCCCCCTTTGGCATCAGGATGCCAAAAAGAGAGAAGAATGCACTACGTCCCAAGGAACAAAGCTCTAGTCCATGGCACCATCAACCTCGGGGTCCTCCTCGAAGCCTTCCTCCTCACTAGCATCCTCCACATCTTCATCAGCGGGAACATCAAGATCCTAGTCCACATCACGGTTGTTCTAGTTGCGGTAAGGAATCTGATCACGAAGAGGAGCAGCAACATTGGGCATGTTGAGGGCCGTCATGATTGAGTGATGGTTCTCGAGAATGGTGCAACGCTCGACATAGGCATTGTAGTTCTCCTTGTGGATGCAGACGTTCATGCAGAGCACCTTCTCAATGGCACAAACAACCGAGGAGCGCTACTTGGTACCTGACGGAGCCTGTCTCATGCGAGGGTCACGGTGTCCCTGACTGGTAGCACCAACGTCATGTGCAGCTTGCTGAGTATGGGCACTCTTCTTGTACAGCTTCACATCCTTGTGAGTCTCACAATCCAACTCAAGATCAGCACGCTCGTCAGCACGATACTTGGACTTGATGAGCTTCATGAGGTATGGTGCATAGGGAGGCACCTTGCGGTGGTAGAGACCAAAGTGGATCTCATGAAAGATAAATTCCATCAAATCAATCTTGTGGCTCTTAGTATCCTCAAGATCACCCTCTGTGAAGGTCAGGAAGGCATGGTGCATGAGGTTCACAAAACTGCGACAAATATCATCATTGTTTCCAGCGCTAGGTGCAATGGTCTCCCGAAACATACGCAGAAGAATGTCATAGATGGCATACAGACCCTTGGCGGAACCTACAGTACCTCCAGGACCATACAGCTCAACCAACTTGTTCTTTTCATATTCCACGCCGTGGATATGCATGCGACCGCCCTGAGGAACAATGAGGACAACAAAAGGATACCCGAGCTGAGAAGCAAAATCCTGGAATGTGGTTGTGAGCTTGTGAGGTCCATACATCCATGTCATCCCAATCTCCTCGGCATCATCGAAAACCAAGGTAGCAAAGAACTGATGAATGAAGGTGCTATTGTAGGAGCAGTGGGTCTCCATGAGCGGACGCAATCCAAGTAGCTCAGCAAGATGAAAAGAGTTGTTGAAATAGGAAGGGTTAGCAGCCATGTGTTGAAAGTTGATGTACTTCATAGGGCATACAGGCTTGCTCATAACCGTGTACACCTGCCTATACATAGTCTCCTGCTTCACGTGCCAGAAACGTGAGTCAATAGTGGTGTCCTGAGGGCCATCAGTGTACCATGTCTTGGTGTGCCAGGTCTTGAATTCAACCACGAACATGGTTGTCAGGTTCAGAGAGGTCTTGCCCTGTTGTTTGTTGGCACGACGAGCAACCCTGTCGGTGTTGCGCTGACGCTCATACTTACGATGTTCTTCACGCTGACGCTTACGAATGACATTCTCATCAACAAAAACCCCTTCTTCATTCTATTGGAAGTGGCGCCACCACTTGCGGGAGCTAGTGGCCTTGGGCCTTGATCTTAAACCATCTGCGAGAAAAGTAAAAGCAAGCGCAAAGAAAAACAAACAACATCAGCAAGGGGCTCATATCTTGTGGAGTGGAATGAATGATCTCTGTAAAAGATTCAGAGCAGGCCGGAAATTCCGGACATGGCTGAAATTTCTAGGGGGCGGAAATTCCGGGTTGAGGCTGGAAATTTCCGGCCCTGGAAAAATCGCATTAGGGTTAGGAATCCAGGCCTCCAAGGAATCTAGAACTAGATAAAGAGTGCACGGGGTGGTTCAATGGTGAAATATCGGAAGAAAAACATGATGTGGTAAGATCCAACCCGAAGAACGTGGGAGATCAATGTAACCAGAAACCCTAGATCACGGAGAAAACTTGGCACATACCGGGATACATGGATTTGTCACTGATGTGTAGTCTCTTAATCCACAAAGAGAAGCCGGAAGACGAGGAGGGGAGGCGAAGGAGCCTCCCAGGGAGCCCTGTGGCGGCGGCTGCAGTTGGGGAGAGAAGAGAGCAGGCGATGGGAGGGAAAAAGAAGTGAGGGAGCCCCTCTCGTTTCCTATATATATATGCACCAAACCGCTTACCCCGGAATATTCCGGTGTGGGGGCGGAAATTTCCAGGGGCCGGAGATTAGCCCGGAAATTCCGCCCCAATAATCCGGGGAGACTCCAGAGAGGAGGCACAATGGAGTAGGGTAAATTTCTGGGCAAATCTTGAACATCGGAAATTTCCGGGGCCAGGACACGGAATATTCCGGCCTCCGGATATTTGGCCCAGAAAATTCCGCCCCAAATTTCCGTCCATGTCCAGAGAGCGGGCACAGAGAAAATGGGGGAATTTTTCAGGCCAAGTATCAGGTGGCCGGAATTTCCGGGGTCGCCACACACAAAGTTTTTCAAAGAAGGAACAAGACATGAGCCACCAAAAACAAGAAAGACAACATGACGACAATGGAAATGTAAACACAAAACGAGAAAAGAGCAAAAGAGACAAACAAAACAATCAAGAGAAAAATGTTGGTGGCTGTAGCCACCGTGTTTAAGTATATGCCAAGGAGCCGCGAAGATATATCTTGGGCCCAAAAGCATGACTCGCGTTGAAGCACAACAAGTCACAAAATGACTAGATATGCATGATAGGAGGAGTGTTGGTTCATGAATTGAAGTACGCTCCCTATATGTCCATGCCAACATACAAACCTAGATAGCATGTATAGTGAAGGTATCTATGCAAGGATTCAAGTGAAGTTAGACGCATCGATGACATTTGGTTCATTCCTCAAACCCCGAAATATTGGTTCATCAAGGGCCTTAGTGAATATATCTGCAAGTTAATCCTCGGTCGACACATAAGAGAGATCAATATCGCCCTTCTCAAAATGATCCCGAATGAAATGATGCCGAATATCAATGTGCTTCGTCTTGGAGTGAAGGACGGGGTTGTATGCGATCTTGATGGCACTCTGATTGTCACACAAGAGGGGGACCTTGTCGAAGTCTATACCATAATCTCGCAGAGTTTGCCGCATCCATAGCAATTGAGCACAACAACTTGCCGCAGAGATGTACTCGGCCTCGATGGTGGAGAGGGTGATGCAATTTTGCTTCTTGGAAGACCAACATACCAAAGAGAGACCAAGAAATTGGCAACCCTCAGATGTAGACTTCCTATCCGTCTTCTCTCCCGCATAATCCGCATCCGAGTACCCGATGAGCTGAAATCTTGAACCCTTGGGATACCAAAGACCAAAGTTTGGGGTACGAACTAAATAGCGAAAGATGCGCTTACCCGCTTCAAAATGACTTTGCCTCAGAGAGGCTTCAAACCTTGCACATTTACCTACGATACACATAATATCGGGTCTAGATGCACAAAGGTAGAGCAAAGAGCCAATCATGCAGCGTTATACCTTTTGATCTACCTCTTTACCATTCGGGTCGGGTTTCAAGTTAATAGTTGTGGAGATGGGGGTTTTCATAGGCTTGGCTTCATGCATGTTGAATCGTTTGAGCATATCTTGTGTATACTTGGCATGCTTGATGAAAGTGCCTTCGAGATGTTGCTTGATCTCAAATCCAAGAAAATACTCCAACTCGCCCATCATATACATCTGGAATTTATCCGTCATAAGCTTGCAAAACTCATCATTGAATGTGGTGTTAGTAGAACCAAAAATGATATCATCACATAGAGTTGGCATTTGAAGAAGTCATCTCCAACCTTCTTTGTGAAAAGGGTGGGATCAATTAAACCAACATTGAACCCACGATCTACTAGAAACTCTTTAAGGTGCTCGTACCACGCACGTGGAGCTTGTTTAAGTCTATAGAGCGCCTTATCGAGTTTGTAGACGTAATCAGGGTGGTTGGGATCCTCTAAACCCGGAGGTTCCTTGACATATACTAACTCATTAATAGGACCATTAAGAAAATCACTTTGAACATCCATTTATTGTATTTTGAAGTTATGATGAGAAGCATAGGAAAGCAATATATGAATTGATTCAAGACGAGCTACGGGAGAGAAAGTTTCACCGAAATCGACACCTTCGACTTGAGAGAAGCCTCGAGCCACCAATCTCGCCTTATTGCGAATGACGATGCCATCTTTATCTTGCTTATTCTTGAACACCCATTTGGTGCCAATGACGTTCTTGCAATCCTTGGGCCTTGGGACTAACTTCCAAACCGTGTTGCGCTCGAAGTTCTTGAGTTCATCATGCATTGCTTCAAGTCAATCTTGATCTTCAAGAGCTTCATAGACCTTAGTGGGCTCAATGTGAGAGTCGAAAGCATGTGCCTTGCTAAAATCCGCCAATTGCCTCCTTGTGACTACCCTTCATCGAACTTGTCCAAGAATCATGTCCTTTGTGTGACCTTCACGCTTAAGATTTTCTAGCCTCCTTTTTGCTCTACGAGCTAGCATCTCCTGCGAAGTCTCCTTGGATATGGCTTGAGCATCACCTTCATCATTGGAGTCATGTCCATCTTCATCTTGTTCATTGATTGTTTATGGATCACGAATGTGTTGAGTTCTTTCATCATTTGTTTGGCCTTGAATAGTAACTTGAGGTCTTGGTGCATCTTGTCGGGTAGCTTGTGTATCCATGGGTGTAGTCAATGGATCCACTTGAGTAGAGCATAGTCCTTCTCCCTCTGTCATCCGGTAACCCTCAATGGGGATTATTTCACCAATCCCCATTCTTCTTATGATGATGGGAGGAATTGCATCTCCTAAAACACCATGATCTATACGGACCGCTTGGTACCCATTTGTAACATCCAAGCATGAAAACATCCCTTAGAATGTTTGATTCCTTGTTTACTTTCAAGCAATGCATCATGTCATCATGTTTACTTATTGTTTGCATTTGTTTTCTATCTGTTTTATCCTGTTTTCACAACTCAAACTTAAACCTTATTCAAACATGGTTTCATACTTGCTCTGTTACAACTTTTGGAACCAAGATAACAAATAAAAACAACCCTTTTATTCTTTGTTTTTCACTTCTCAAATTGTTGGTTTAATCAAACCATTATTCCATCAATAATTCCCAAACCATCCTTAAAAATTCCAAACCAAGTTCAAACCAGTACCTATTTGAACCCATCAAAATTCACCACACATTTGTGATCTTAAAATCATATTTTAAACCTAGGGGTAACCCTATTTAAATTGTTGTTTCAAAATGGTGTTTTAATAATAAAATTGGTTCTATTTGGTTCCAAACACAAACTACCATTTTAAAACCAAATTTTTGAAATCCAAAGTTGGAATATGGTTTCTAATTACTTAAAAAGCTTAACCAAATTTTTCTGGATTTTTCTTTAACCAAAACCTTAACAGTTTTCTTCCAAAAGCAAACTACAAAAAAAAAAAACAGAAAAGAATAAAAAGCAAAGGAACCAGCGCGCGCGCGGCAGCTAAACGCAGCCCAGCCCAACTAGCCTACGCGCGCGCGGCAGCCCAGCCCGCTCTCCCCACTTACCGATTCGTCGCGCGCCAAGATTCGTGCAAGCCAATCGCTGCGTCTTCCCCCCGTACGGCGCCCATCCGGCCACTCCACGTCGGAGTACGGCCGTCCGCGACGGCCAGGAGGGCACCGCACCCCCTATATCTAGCCTAGACCACCCCGCAGCTAGCCCTAGCATCTAGGGTTCCTCGCACTCCGCGCCGCGCCGCCATCTCCTCCCTCCTCGACGCCTTCCACCCCACTGTTTCCTTCCCGGCGGCGATCTCTGAACCTGGCCATGTCGCCACCTATCTGATCCACCTCCACCACCAGTAGCCAACGAAACGTGCTCGCCTCGTCGCCCTCTACGCGTTCGACACCAGAGCACGCAAGCAGAACCACCAGGAGCTCGCCGCCGTCCTCGACCACCGCGGCACCGCCGTCGTCATCCGCGCTCCTTCTCCAGGCCTCTGCTTCCTACGACAACGGTGGTGAGCCACTTTCTCTTCCTCCATCCATGCCTTCCTTCTGCACCGTATCGCACGCATCCGCTACGGCCTCACCGGCGCAGCACCGCAGTTTCCTCGCCGGCGTTCGTTTCTGCGTCAGTAGGTTCAGTCAGCGCAGCGCGCAAGTTTCAGTTTAGCAGGGAGGAACACCTTAACCTCCCTGCGTCTGTATCTCTGTCAACTGACGGAGCACAGCGCAGATGGTACGCTCCATCTGAATCTCGCGCGCGGTTGCGGGTTCGATCCCCCGCAAGCGCAACCTTTTTGCTTATTTCTCCAAGCGAGCAGGCCCACCAGTCAGCCTCCCTCGGTGCCACGCGTACGCGCACACGCCACGCTGTCCGTAGGCCCATAGGGCAGTGACTGTGGGTACGCGTCCAGTGCGTATAAAAAGATATAAAAAGAATCTGTTTTAAATTTCTATTTTCTTTTAAATCACAGATTTGAATAGAAACTTTGAAATTCAATATCTTTTGTTTTATAAGTCCAACAAACACAAACTTTATATCCATTCTGATCCAAATTTCCTAATCTATCCAAATATCCAACTTGTGTTCTGTTTTGAATTTTCAAAATGCAATTTAAATTCAAATCCAAATAATTCAAAAGCAATTTGTAATAATTCATAACTAATTCATACTGTTTTCAAATAATTCAACTAAAATATGTTTTTCACACCTTTTTGAATGCTCTATTCAAATATAAATTTTGTTTCTGGTTTGAACAATTTAAATTGCCTAAACAATTTAAATCTTGTTTAATTCAATTAAAAATTGTTTAATATTGTTTAATTCATAACTAAATAATCCTAAGTCCAATTTCAAATTGTGAAACATGTAATCCAACCAGAATTTGATGTTCTTTTCAAATATCAACTTTGTTATTTGTTTTGAACATTTTAAATGGTTGAAAACAACAGCTACTTGTGTGATACCTTTAATGCACCCAAAATTTTCCTAAATTAATAACAAACTTCTAAATTGCTACACCCTATTCTAATTTGGTTCTAATGTTGTTATTTTGCTATTTTCCTTTTTCATGCATCATACTAAACCATTATCACCTGTTGATTAGTTGGAAAACAAATAATCTAACCAAATTCCATGGGCTTTTCATATGCAACTCACAGTTGCATATCAGTCCATTTAAATTGTGTTATCCTATCAAGTAGTTTATTTTATTGCATCTATTAAATTGTCATGCATCATATTTGATTGTGCACAATGCCATGGCAATGTTTGTTTACATACCTGTTTTGTTTGTTTGCTTCTTCTCGGTTAGACGACGACTACGTTGAGACCGACGATCCTTACGACACCACTCCCCAGGACCTAGCCCAGTACGATACTGAGCTGCCAGGCAAGTTATCACTCACATGAATCATCGAGTTCCTTTCCACACTTGTTGTCGATACTATACTTTTGTCTATTATTGCTAGCCCTATGTATCGTTGCTTGTTCTCCGAACCTATCACATGATTCCCTGAGCCAATATTATTGCCTCACCTCCATACCTACAGCCTTTGCTTGTGCCTGTTCTTACCTAGCATGCTTAGGGTTGCTTATACTCGAGTCTGTTGTCGGTTACTACTTTGATATCTTATTATTTGTACCGGGGCTCGATGTTAATCAATCAATCCTGTTAATTGCTAATTGTAATAATAATAATAATTTGATGATAAGGCACCGGCAGGAGGCCCATGAGAGGTTTTGAAGCCTGCTAGTGTCGACCCTAATAGGAAAAGGGTCTTGTCTACTGATCCATGATGAGCGCACTAACCGCATGTGGGTAGCGAGTATGGGCGCCCCCCTCAACTTGACCTGATTCGCATCTCGTCCAAATCGCCTCATTTAGTTCGTGTTTTCCATTTGCCGCATGCATGTTTTTGCGAGCCCAGCGCAGGGTGGAACTTTTGTAGTCGGCATATAGGGGGACACGGTCTTAGAGTGCTATGAGGGCCCCTTTTCTTCGGGGCTTGATTAGCCGTGCGCCCAAGGTTCTTTGGGCTTGATGCGAGGAATGGTTGGTTGTGTAGAGTACCCCGCTTGGTGGGAGGCATCCCATCTGGCGGGTTATTCTTGCGTGTACGGCCAAATTGGTGCAACCCTGCAGGGATAATCTTCTCGAGAAGCCGTGTTTTCCGCGGTTATGGATTACTTGGTGAAAGTACTGGCTAACAAGTACTCAGGACAACTTCAACTTAATGGTCAATCATGATTCACCCACTGATTAATAACTTGACTAGTAATAGGTTATTCACACAATAACTTGATTCACCTTATCACAACTGTGTGAGTTATCCTCGGATTGCTTCTTTGGATAAGGGGCGAGATCCAGGATGGGTTTGGTTGAAGTTCCCTTTCAGTTGGTTACAATCCTCGATCTCATCTTATTCTGTTAGCCGGAACTTGTAGTTATCTTCTGTAGGTGTTCAGAGCAGCCAGCAGCAACTTTTATAACACCCCTTTCTTCCGTTGATCCCAAGCATCAATGCTTGTGTTGACGGGTAACTCTTTTATGAACTGTGAGTCTTGCTTGCCAGTACTTGGATGTACTGACCCCGTTGGGGCTGTGGTTTACGCAGAGTACGTCTACGGCTACGATGCTTCCCAGGACGGCTACTTCGTGGAGTTTGACGACGCTGCAGACGAGTAGATAGCTGGACCAGGGCAGGATCCAGAACCTTCGTGGATGGGCTTCGTTTGCTTTATTTTCCTCCGGCTTCTTAAGCCTTTGGTTTTGTCTGTACTCAGACACCTATGATTGCTTCCGCTGATGTAATGAATGCTATGTTGGGACATGTGTCCTCTGGATGATTGTATCTGCTATCTCTGCCTTAGTGAAGGCCAGTTGCAACTTTATTTCAATCTTTTGTGTCTTAGAGATATGTTGTGATCATCATTCGTTCAAAACTGTTGACGTACAGTGCGTGGTTGATATGAAGTACGTCAACGGTAGTGCCTATGATTTCTAGTGGATAGTTTACATCGACGGTGGAATAGCAGGGCTTGTGTTGTCGCGCATAAGCGCAGGCCTACCAGGAAGCTGGGACGTGGGAGCAGTTATGCCCCATAATCCAAGTACCTGCTATCCAGTTCGTGCGGTGAGTATCCCTTAGAAGTCAGGGTGCGACAAATGGTATCAGAGCCTGTCTGCCTGTAGGATCCCTTTTTACTGGTCGCAGTTGAGTCTAGAAACTATTTTGTAGCTATATAGGAAAAATGAAACGTGAGAGTAGGAATTCTGTCATTTTTCTTCTTTCCCCACCCACCCACCCTTTTCTGGTAAGGAAGTGCAACGTGTTTTCTGTTCTCACCTAAACTTTCAAGTTAGGATTTCACGTGTTTTGGGTTCTCCTTAGTACCTCAGGACTTTTGATCAAGTTTTCCAAGTGTTGCTTCAATATCATGTTCTTTTCAACATCCTTATCGTCCATTGAACCTTGTTGAGTTCCACATCCTTTTCTTCTACCGGAGCCTAATCAAAACCTTTCCCGATCATCTGCAGATGGATCTCAGGTTCTACCCGCAGGTGGTTAGGATGACTCGCTGTGAGGACACCGCCGGTTATCCGGAGATGCTGAGGGATATGGTTACCTATCTGGGGTTCCGTTGGGCACCAGAGTACCAGGTCTACGAGCACCAGCGCGAGTTCGAGCAGACTTTCTACCGAGCTATCGTCTACATTCTGTCGGATGATGGCAGGAGCTTTGTTCACAGCTACGAGGCCGTAGGTTCCACAGTGGATATGGCCGTGCAGCAGGCAGCGTACGTGAGTCTCACCGTTCTACGTGCTGACTACTGGGGGTTTGATGATTCCATCTATCGTCACATCCCCCGTGGTTACATCACGGCAGCGGGAGTTCACTTCACTGACCACCGCGACCTGGATACCTACGAGTCTGATAGCTCCAGGCTGTACACTACTGCCCAGTTCGTGAGGCACAGTGACGCAGTTGCTTCCACACTCTCTCAGGAGTTAGCCTCAGCCCGGGAGCAGCTCCACCTTGCTCTCACCCGTCTGGCGACGTACACCACAGACTTTGTTGGAGATGAGCGCTTTGCACGTTGCGTTCAGACAGCTGGTCTTCCGTTGCCAGATGCTGGAGGTTACGAGCCGATCAGAGGTCCACTTCTCCACCTCGGTGCAGGTTACACGGGGATTCCTCGCTATGGAGCACAGGGAGAGGACGCTTTCTACTTCACCACTCCGAGAGTTGCTCTCAGAGCATTTCCTATATACAGGGATCGTCGTGATACCTACTTCCGTGGGGTTCCTCCTCACCGTATCTCTCGTCGTACTACTCACCGCCGTCCTGCGTGATGAGCATGGGAGTACCGATGTATCCGTTCCTAGCTATGTTTAGTTATCCTTGGCATTCGAACCATGTGTTGATCTGTTGGATATTCTGATGTATTTGAACATGTGATGATGTACCTGTTGGTTATCTATTCATGCGTCGGAATAATCTATCTTTCGGTTACCTAGTCTATCCTGTGCTATTGTTGTGCTAAAATGCATTTCTGTTCAGGATGCCTCCAACCAGGAACACCCCGCCTCCGCCACCACCAATGGGGGAACTGTTGGCTCAGATGACCCAAGTGGTGACTCAGATGGCCCAGATCCAGGCTAACCAGCACAACAACCAGAATGCTCCGCGAGTCAGCATCAAGGAGTTTCTGAGCGTGGGTCCGAGGGCTTTCGTGGCAACACGTGAGCCTCTGGATGCTGATGACTGGATCAGGGAGATCAACAGGGCTCTGGAGATTGCTCATGTTGCTGAGGAAGATAAGGTCAAGTATGCCACCTACCTACTGAAGGGTCAGGCAGCTACTTGGTGGGAGAACTACCAGACCATGAGAGCTGGCTATCCTATCACCTGGGGATGTTTCAAGGATGCCTTCCTGAAGCACCACATCCCGGATGGTCTCATGGAAAGGATGCGTGAGGAATTCTGCTCTCTCAAACAGGGCAAGCTGGACGTCCTCGGCTACCAGAACGAGTTCAATCGCCTCGCTCGGTACGCTGGTGACGAAGTGTCCACCGAAGCCAAGAAGATGGCAAGGTTCCGTCGAGGCTTTAACCCGGAACTGAAGTACGCTCTCACCAACATCAAGTGCAAGGACTTCGTTGAGCTCGTGAACACCGCGCTCAATGAGGAGAATGGGCGCAAGGCGTTCGAAGAGTCCCGCAAGCACTCGCGTGAGGGTGGTTCCTCCTCCAACATGACCACCCCTCCGCAGAAGCGCCGCATCTGGGTGCCAAATGGTGCTGTCACTCGGGCTCCAAATGCCCAAGCTCCTCCAGGCTTTGGTCCCCGCCCGCCCAACCCATCTCAGATGCAGGGTCAGAGGATTCCAATGGGGCAGCCAAGGCCAGGTCCTCCTCGTGTCGTCACTTGCTACAAGTGCAAGGAGACTGGACACTACGCTGATAAGTGCACTCAGAGGCAGCTACCTCCACCTCCTCGCCCCAACACCAACCAGGGAATGGTTCGTGCTCCCCCGGCTAAAGCCTTCAACTCCAACAACAGGCCTGTCGGGAGGAACGCGAGGGTGAACCATATCAAGGCCGACAAAGCTGAGGAAGCCGCTGACGTCGTTCTCGGTATATTACCCGTAAACTCTATTCCAGCTAAAGTGTTGTTTGATACTGGAGCATCGCATTCGTTCGTGTCAAAGATCTTTGCTACAACGTACAATTTAGCTCTGGTTCCACTAAGCAATCAAATCTATGTGCACTCTCCGGGAACTAAAATGATTACTTCCAAGATAAGCATGGACAATCAGATCCTAATTGGAGGACGCATATTCCTTGCTTCACTCATGTTGCTGGGAAATTCTGACATTGATGTCATTCTGGGTATGGATTGGTTGAAGACCCACAAAGCTAAAATTGACTGTGCTCAAAAGTCAATAACTCTCTCTCACACTTCAGGCCAGATAGTCTATTCTCCATATGGATCAAGTTCTGTTCAGCTGTTCAACCTCGATGCCAAACCCCTTCCGGAAATTGAAAATGTTCCGGTGGTTTGTGAATTCCCTGACGTCTTTCCAGAAGAGTTGCCAGGGATGCCTCCGGACAGAGCAGTTGAGTTCGTGATCGAGCTTGAGCCAGGTACTGCTCCAATCTCTAAGCATCCATACAAGATAGCTCCTCCTGAACTGAAATTGTTGAAGGAGCAAATCGATATGTACATGGAGAAAGGTTACATTCAGCCTAGTTCCTCCGCTTGGGGTTGCCCAACTCTGTTTGTTGCCAAGAAGGATCAAACAAAAAGACTCGTGGTTGACTATCGTCCTCTCAACGAGAAAACCATCAAGAACAAGTATCCACTTCCTCGTATCGATGATCTTTTTGATCAACTTGCTGGAGCCTCAATATTCTCAAAGTTGGACTTGAGGATGGGTTACCATCAGATAAAGATCAGAAAGGAAGATATTCCAAAAACAGCCTTCACCACTCGTTACGGTCTATATGAGTTCACCGTCATGTCCTTTGGTCTCACCAATGCACCGGCAACGTTCTCAAGACTCATGAATTCTGTCTTCCATGAATACCTCGACAAGTTCGTTGTCGTATATCTTGATGATATTCTAGTCTACTCAAAATCCGAGGAAGAGCATGGAGAACACCTTCGTCTCACTCTCATGAAACTTCGCGAGCATCGTCTATATGCCGAGTATTCCAAATGTGAGTTCTGGATTCCAGAAGTTGCATATCTTGGTCATATCATTTCTGCCAAAGGCATTGCCATTGATCCTGAAAAGGTTAAGGCAATTGTTGATTGGAAACCCCCTAAGACGGTGAAACAAGTTAGAAGCTTTCTTGGCTTGGCTAGCTATTGCCGTCGTTTCGTCCAAAACTTTTCCAAGATAGCCAAACCTCTCACTGATCTCACAAAGAAGGACAAAAAGTTCGTTTGGACTCCACAATGTGATGAGAGTTTCAACCTCCTGAAGACTAAACTCACTTCCACCCCAGTTCTGGTTGGTCCAGATACTACCAAACCTTTCCAGATATTCTGTGATGCATCTCTCCAAGGCCTAGGAGCAATTCTTATGCAAGAACGTCAAGTTGTGGCTTTTGCTTCACGTCAGTTGAACCCACATGAGCAAAACTATCCCACTCATGATCTTGAACTTGCAGCAGTTGTGTTTGCCCTCAAGAAATGGAGACAATACTTGTTGGGTAATAAAACTGAAATCTTTTCCGATCATAAGAGTCTGAAATACATCTTCACTCAGCCAGATCTGAACCTCAGGCAAAGGAGATGGATTGAGAAGATTAAAGACTTTGATCTCACCATTTCTTACACTCCAGGCAAGGCTAATGTTATGGCCGATGCTCTCAGTCGCAAATCCTATTGCAATAATCTCATGGTCATGGAAAGCCAATCTCCACTTCATGAAGAATTCCAGAAGCTAAACCTTGGTCTTGTTCCTGAAGGATACCTTGCTAGCTTGACAGCCAGCCCAACTCTCGAGGAAAAGATTCGTTCTGAACAACTTCGTGATAATGAAATCAAGAAGATGGTAGAGCAAATCAAGGAAGGCAGTGATAAATTCAAGTCCTTCTCAATTGATGACAAAGGAACTGTGTTCTTCGAAGGACGCATTGCAGTTCCTCAGATTCAAAGTCTCAAGGATATCATTCTCAAGGAGGCTCATGAAACTCCTCTATCCATTCACCCTGGAAGTACAAAGATGTACCAGGATCTTAAGACTCTGTATTGGTGGTCTGGCATGAAACGTGAAATTGCTCAATACGTTTCTGAATGCGACGTTTGTCAACGTGTTAAGGCAGTCCATCAAAAGACAGCAGGTCTACTCCAACCACTGAAAATTCCTGAGTGGAAGTGGGACATGATTGAAATGGACTTCGTTACTGGGTTTCCAAAGTCCAAGAAAGGCAACGATGCAATCTTCGTTGTTATTGATCGTCTCACTAAGGTTGCTCACTTCTTTGCTGTCAAGGAAACTATCTCAGCTAGCCAGTTAGCAGAGCTCTACACAGCAAGGATTGTTCCTCTTCATGGTGTTCCTTTGGAAATAAGCTCAGACCGTGGAAGCATCTTCACTTCTCATTTCTGGAAAAGCTTTCAAGAAGCATTGGGCACTAAACTTCTGTTCAGCACAGCTTATCACCCTCAGTCTCAGGGGCAAGTCGAAAGAGTCAATCAGATTCTCGAGGATATGCTCAGAGCATGTGGTCTCTCCTTTGGCATGAAATGGGAGGATTGCCTTCCATATGCTGAATTCTCCTACAACAACAGCTACCAGGCAAGCCTAGGCATGGCACCTTTTGAGGCACTGTATGGTCGCAGATGCAGGAGTCCAATCAATTGGTCTGGAGCTGGTGAACGATCACTCTTAGGCCCTGACATTGTTAAGGAAGCCGAGGAGAAAGTTCGTATCATTCGTGACAATCTCAGGATTGCTCAGTCCCGTCAGAAGAGCTATTATGATAGCAAGCACAGGGATATGGTCTATGCACCTGGTGATAAGGCATATCTACGTGTAACTCCCCTCAGAGGCACTCATCGTTTTGGTGTGAAAGGAAAGCTTGCACCAAGATACATTGGCCCTTTCAACATCCTCTCAAGACGTGCAGAGAATGCTTATCGTCTTGAACTTCCAGAAAAACTTTCCAAAGTGCACGATGTGTTCCACGTGTCACAACTCAAGAAGTGCTTCAAGGATCCAGATCGTGCAGTTGATCATGATTCCATTGAGCTGCAAGATGATCTATCTTATGAGGAGCACCCTATTCGTATTCTCGATGAGACCGAGCGTAAGACTCGCAACAAGAGCACCAAGTTCTTGAAAGTCCAATGGTCGCATCATTCCGATAAAGAGGCAACGTGGGAGACCGAAGAGGATCTTCGCAAGAAGTATCCGGACCTTTTCATTTCTCAGTAGGGAATCTCGGGGCGCGATTCCTTCAAGGGGGGGGGGCGTTTTGTAACATCCAAGTATGAAAACATCCCTTAGAATGTTTGATTCCTTGTTTACTTTCAAGCAATGCATCATGTCATCATGTTTACTTATTGTTTGCATTTGTTTTCTATCTGTTTTATCCTGTTTTCACAACTCAAACTTAAACCTTATTCAAACATGGTTTCATACTTGCTCTGTTACAACTTTTGGAACCAAGATAACAAATAAAAACAACCCTTTTATTCTTTGTTTTTCACTTCTCAAATTGTTGGTTTAATCAAACCATTATTCCATCAATAATTCCCAAACCATCCTTAAAAATTCCAAACCAAGTTCAAACCAGTACCTATTTGAACCCATCAAAATTCACCACACATTTGTGATCTTAAAATCATATTTTAAACCTAGGGGTAACCCTATTTAAATTGTTGTTTCAAAATGGTGTTTTAATAATAAAATTGGTTCTATTTGGTTCCAAACACAAACTACCATTTTAAAACCAAATTTTTGAAATCCAAAGTTGGAATATGGTTTCTAATTACTTAAAAAGCTTAACCAAATTTTTCTGGATTTTTCTTTAACCAAAACCTTAACAGTTTTCTTCCAAAAGCAAACTACAAAAAAAAATAAAACAGAAAAGAATAAAAAGCAAAGGAACCAGCGCGCGCGCGGCAGCTAAACGCAGCCCAGCCCAACTAGCCTACGCGCGCGCGGCAGCCCAGCCCGCTCTCCCCACTTACCGATTTGTCGCGCGCCAAGATTCGTGCAAGCCAATCGCTGCGTCTTCCCCCCGTACGGCGCCCATCCGGCCACTCCACGTCGGAGTACGGCCGTCCGCGACGGCCAGGAGGGCACCGCACCCCCCTATATCTAGCCTAGACCACCCCGCAGCTAGCCCTAGCATCTAGGGTTCCTCGCACTCCGCGCCGCGCCGCCATCTCCTCCCTCCTCGACGCCTTCCACCCCACTGTTTCCTTCCCGGCGGCGATCTCTGAACCTGGCCATGTCGCCACCTATCTGATCCACCTCCACCACCAGTAGCCAACGAAACGTGCTCGCCTCGTCGCCCTCTACGCGTTCGACACCAGAGCACGCAAGCAGAACCACCAGGAGCTCGCCGCCGTCCTCGACCACCGCGGCACCGCCGTCGTCATCCGCGCTCCTTCTCCAGGCCTCTGCTTCCTACGACAACGGTGGTGAGCCACTTTCTCTTCCTCCATCCATGCCTTCCTTCTGCACCGTATCGCACGCATCCGCTACGGCCTCACCGGCGCAGCACCGCAGTTTCCTCGCCGGCGTTCGTTTCTGCGTCAGTAGGTTCAGTCAGCGCAGCGCGCAAGTTTCAGTTTAGCAGGGAGGAACACCTTAACCTCCCTGCGTCTGTATCTCTGTCAACTGACGGAGCACAGCGCAGATGGTACGCTCCATCTGAATCTCGCGCGCGGTTGCGGGTTCGATCCCCCGCAAGCGCAACCTTTTTGCTTATTTCTCCAAGCGAGCAGGCCCACCAGTCAGCCTCCCTCGGTGCCACGCGTACGCGCACACGCCACGCTGTCCGTAGGCCCACAGGGCAGTGACTGTGGGTACGCGTCCAGTGCGTATAAAAAGATATAAAAAGAATCTGTTTTAAATTTCTATTTTCTTTTAAATCACAGATTTGAATAGAAACTTTGAAATTCAATGTCTTTTGTTTTATAAGTCCAACAAACACAAACTTTATATCCATTCTGATCCAAATTTCCTAATCTATCCAAATATCCAACTTGTGTTCTGTTTTGAATTTTCAAAATGCAATTTAAATTCAAATCCAAATAATTCAAAAGCAATTTGTAATAATTCATAACTAATTCATACTGTTTTCAAATAATTCAACTAAAATATGTTTTTCACACCTTTTTGAATGCTCTATTCAAATATAAATTTTGTTTCTGGTTTGAACAATTTAAATTGCCTAAACAATTTAAATCTTGTTTAATTCAATTAAAAATTGTTTAATATTGTTTAATTCATAACTAAATAATCCTAAGTCCAATTTCAAATTGTGAAACATGTAATCCAACCAGAATTTGATGTTCTTTTCAAATATCAACTTTGTTATTTGTTTTGAACATTTTAAATGGTTGAAAACAACAGCTACTTGTGTGATACCTTTAATGCACCCAAAATTTTCCTAAATTAATAACAAACTTCTAAATTGCTACACCCTATTCTAATTTGGTTCTAATGTTGTTATTTTGCTGTTTTCCTTTTTCATGCATCATACTAAACCATTATCACCTGTTGATTAGTTGGAAAACAAATAATCTAACCAAATTCCATGGGCTTTTCATATGCAACTCACAGTTGCATATCAGTCCATTTAAATTGTGTTATCCTATCAAGTAGTTTATTTTATTGCATCTATTAAATTGTCATGCATCATATTTGATTGTGCACAATGCCATGGCAATGTTTGTTTACATACCTGTTTTGTTTGTTTGCTTCTTCTCGGTTAGACGACGACTACGTTGAGACCGACGATCCTTACGACACCACTCCCCAGGACCTAGCCCAGTACGATACTGAGCTGCCAGGCAAGTTATCACTCACATGAATCATCGAGTTCCTTTCCACACTTGTTGTCGATACTATACTTTTGTCTATTATTGCTAGCCCTATGTATCGTTGCTTGTTCTCCGGACCTATCACATGATTCCCTGAGCCAATATTATTGCCTCACCTCCATACCTACAGCCTTTGCTTGTGCCTGTTCTTACCTAGCATGCTTAGGGTTGCTTATACTCGAGTCTGTTGTCGGTTACTACTTTGCTATCTTATTATTTGTACCGGGGCTCGATGTTAATCAATCAATCCTGTTAATTGCTAATTGTAATAATAATAATAATTTGATGATAAGGCACCGGCAGGAGGCCCATGAGAGGTTTTGAAGCCTGCTAGTGTCGACCCTAATAGGAAAAGGGTCTTGTCTACTGATCCATGATGAGCGCACTAACCGCATGTGGGTAGCGAGTATGGGCGCCCCCCTCAACTTGACCTGATTCGCATCTCGTCCAAATCGCCTCATTTAGTTCGTGTTTTCCATTTGTCGCATGCATGTTTTTGCGAGCCCAGCGCAGGGTGGAACTTTTGTAGTCGGCATATAGGGGGACACGGTCTTAGAGTGCTATGAGGGCCCCTTTTCTTCGGGGCTTGATTAGTCGTGCGCCCAAGGTTCTTTGGGCTTGATGCGAGGAATGGTTGGTTGTGTAGAGTACCCCGCTTGGTGGGAGACATCCCATCTGGCGGGTTATTCTTGCGTGTACGGCCAAATTGGTGCAACCCTGCAGGGATAATCTTCTCGAGAAGCCGTGTTTTCCGCGGTTATGGATTACTTGGTGAAAGTACTGGCTAACAAGTACTCAGGACAACTTCAACTTAATGGTCAATCATGATTCACCCACTGATTAATAACTTGACTAGTAATAGGTTATTCACACAATAACTTGATTCACCTTATCACAACTGTGTGAGTTATCCTCGGATTGCTTCTTTGGATAAGGGGCGAGATCCAGGATGGGTTTGGTTGAAGTTCCCTTTCAGTTGGTTACAATCCTCGATCTCATCTTATTCTGTTAGCCGGAACTTGTAGTTATCTTCTGTAGGTGTTCAGAGCAGCCAGCAGCAACTTTTATAACACCCCTTTCTTCCGTTGATCCCAAGCATCAATGCTTGTGTTGACGGGTAACTCTTTGATGAACTGTGAGTCTTGCTTGCCAGTACTTGGATGTACTGACCCCGTTGGGGCTGTGGTTTACGCAGAGTACGTCTACGGCTACGATGCTTCCCAGGACGGCTACTTCGTGGAGTTTGACGACGCTGCAGACGAGTAGATAGCTGGACCAGGGCAGGATCCAGAACCTTCGTGGATGGGCTTCGTTTGCTTTATTTTCCTCCGGCTTCTTAAGCCTTTGGTTTTGTCTGTACTCAGACACCTATGATTGCTTCCGCTGATGTAATGAATGCTATGTTGGGACATGTGTCCTCTGGATGATTGTATCTGCTATCTCTGCCTTAGTGAAGGCCAGTTGCAACTTTATTTCAATCTTTTGTGTCTTAGAGATATGTTGTGATCATCATTCGTTCAAAACTGTTGACGTACAGTGCGTGGTTGATATGAAGTACGTCAACGGTAGTGCCTATGATTTCTAGTGGATAGTTTACATCGACGGTGGAATAGCAGGGCTTGTGTTGTCGCGCATAAGCGCAGGCCTACCAGGAAGCTGGGACGTGGGAGCAGTTATGCCCCATAATCCAAGTACCTGCTATCCAGTTCGTGCGGTGAGTATCCCTTAGAAGTCAGGGTGCGACACCATTATACTCATCAAACACCACGTCTATAGCTTCCTCAGCTTGTCCGGTGGACTTGTTGTAGACTCTATAGGCGTGAGCGTTTGTGGCATAACCAACAAAGATACCCTCATACGATTTAGTCTCGAATTTTGACAAGCGTTTACCTCTCTTACGAATGAAGCATTTGCACCCAAAGACCTTGAAGTATGATACATCCGGCTTCTTGCCCGTGAGAATCTCATAAGGAGTCTTGTTCAAGTTCTTGCGGAGATATAACCGATTGCTAGCATGACAAGCGGTGGAGACGGCCTCGGCCCAAAAGTTATAAGGAGAAGAGAACTCTGCAATCATGGTCCTTGCCGCATCCATTAGTGTTCGGTTCTTCCACTCCGCCACACCATTTTGTTGAGGGGTATAGGGAGTGGAATATTGATGAGCAATCCCTTCTTCGCTAAGAAATCACTCCATGGTGTAGTTCTTGAATTCGGAGCCCTTGTCACTTCGGATAACCATGATGCTTGCATTATGTTGGCGCTCCACTAAAGTGATGAAATCGATGACTATCTTTTAAGTCTCACTCTTCATATTGAAAAAATACACCCAACAATATCTTGAATAGCCATCCACAATCACCAAGCAATACTTCTTGCCGCCAAGACTATCATAAGATAGTGGACCAAAAAGGTCCAAATGAATGAGCTCAAGGATCCTTGAAGTGGTGACGGTGGTCTTGGTGGGGTGAGATTCTCCATGTTGCTTTCCAAGAACGCAAGAGATACACACACACGATCTTTGGCAAATTTAGCATTCTTTAGTCCTAGAACATGATTGCCACTTTGAAGGTCATGCAACGTCCTCATATTGGTGTGGGCTAACCGGCGATGCCAAAGCCACCCCACATCAACTTTAGCCATTAGGCATGTTGCGGCACACGTGTATCCTTTAGAGAAGTCCACTACATACACGCTGTTCTCGACATGCCCAAGAAAAGCTACTTTAAGAGTCATATCCCAAGTGACAATCACATTATCTTTATTAAAGAACAAGGTAAAACCACAATTTGCAAGTTGAAGGACCGACATGAGATTATAACCAAGGGGCTCGACAAGGAGAACATTCTCAATTGATAAATCATTTGAGATAGCTACCTTGCCTCTCCCCAATGCCTTTAGTTTGGAGTTATCACCAACAGTGACTCAATTGAGATAAGGTGAAGGAGTATTAAGATCACTCATTGCGTCCTTGCTTCCAGTCATGTGTTGGGATGCACCACTATCCGTCGTCCATTTGCCCGACCCGGAAGCACTTCCCTACAATAGATTAGTGTCTTGATTTAGGTACCCATCGTTGAATGGTTCCTATTTTGTTAGCAACAAGGGTCTTTGGATCCCAAATAGTCCAATGATAATCATCTCCATAAGAAGTACCAACATATTTATCATACACATGACCATCTCTAGATTTCATAAGAACATAAGGTGGGTTGTATTTCCCGGGAAAGTCATTATGAGTGGTGCTCCCCCTAGAGGTTTCACCACCCACAATGGTGTTGGTTTCCTTCTCCTTGATCACCACTCCTTCTTTCACAAAGTTTACTTCTTGTGAAGGAGAAGTGACCTTCTTCTTGTTCTTCTTGTACCTCTTCCTAGACTTAGCAACATAGCCAAGTCCCTCCTTTCCATTCTTGACTCTTTGAGGGATCACCTCGTTGAGAGTCTTCTCATTTCCTACAATATTAGTTGCACCACAAGAGTTTCTAGGAAAAGTAATAATGCTAGTTGATGAAGAGTACATAACTTGCTAATTTTATTGTTGAGCTAGAAGATTGTCACGAGATTTGGTTAGCTTGTCATGAATTTCTTTAAGAGACGTGAACTCCTTTTCTAGTTTTTCATGACAAGCAACGAGTTCCTCGTGAGCAATTCCTAGTTTCAACTCTTCATTTTGAAGGGTTTTGACAAGAGCAAGAGATTATTCATTATATTTCCTAAGCTTAGAGACACTCATAGAAAATGTCTCTTCAATACTATATAACTTCTCCTCAAGAGAAGCTCTAATGCAACGCTCATTTTCAAGATCCTTTTTGTCATTGCAAGACTGACTCCCATGGCTTTCCAAGGTCATGATAATTTCTTTCTTTTCATCTACAAGAGAGTTAGCATCATTAAGTTGCCGCAAAAGGGCATTCACTTTCTCTTTAGTCTCACCTTTGAGGCTAGCCAACCAAATGCTTAGTTCTTTGGCCTCACAATATTCCTCACAATCATTTTCAAGACAATCCAATAATGAAGGAGGATTAGTGGCAATGGATTTGGAGTTGGGAGAGCATACCGAAGTGGCTTTTTCCATAAGACATGTAGGTCAGATAGGCGCATTATCATTGGGGGATTCAAATAGAGACATCGATGGAGACGAGGAGGTAGCAGTGGAAACATGGGATACTCCTACCACTTTGTCTTCTCCTTCTTATCCGGAAATATAGGTTTCCAACACCGCCCCTTCTTGAACATAAAGAGCCCTTCGCACTCTTCTAGCAAAGTTCTTTTTTTGTGGAGCCTTGGCCTTGTTTTAGCAAACAAGCTTGCCTTCATTTTCTTCTCTTGGCTCAAAAGGGCATTCCTTCACAAAGTGATTTGCACTACCACAATTGCAGCATGTCCTTGGTCGCCCCCCCCCCCCTTCTTCTTGTAATTCTTGTTTCTAGGGGGTCTCAGAGTGTCGGCCTTGTGAGCTTCCCATCTTTTCAAATATCCATGCATGGCAAGGGAAATGCACTTGTGAGAACCCGTGTAAGTATCCTCATAGTCCTCCTCATCATCGTCATCTTCTTCAACCTCTTCAATTCGAGCAATTGCCTTTGACTTCAAAGCTAGGTTGGGAGATTTTCCCAATCCTCTAGAGCAAGCAAGAGCATCATCCGCACTCTTGTGTGATAGGGATATGGAAATGAACTCACTAAGAAAACCAATGGAGTTGAGGGAATTGTAGTCCGCTCTTGTCCGGATGCTAGTGGAGAGGTTCTTCTCGAAGGGTGTAATTTCTTTGACAAATTTCCTCTTTATCCACTCATCCGAGATTTCTTACTTTCCAAAGTTCCTCAATTGGTTGGAAAGGGTGACAACTCTTCTATATAGCTCTTCAGGGGACTCATCCTCTTGCATAACGAAGTTCTCGAACTTGTCAATGGCTACGTAATACTTGGATGATTGGTTGCTAGCATTCCCTAGAAACAAAGTTTCAAGCTTTTCCCAAGCCTCCTTGGCGGTCTTGCAACCACATATGTGAGTGAGATGCTCTCTTGGAAGAGGCTTTTGAATGATGACAAGTGCGGTCTTGTTGAGTTGAGATTCCACGTCCTCCCTAAGAGTCAAGTTGATTGGGTCGTGAGGATGGAACCCATGGACCACACTTCTCCACAAAGCGGTGCACGAGCTGGAAATATGTGACTCCATTTCAAACTTCCAAGAAGAGAATTCATTAGTGTTAAGCATGGGAGTAAGTCCAACATTAAGAATGTGTGGCACGGATACAATTAAGTGAATGCAGTCATAGTTTTGAGGTGGTGGTACTTTTGAGTTGGACCCCGAACCATTTGTTGTTTCAGACTTAGAGCCATCGGAATTCTCCTTTGCCTTGACCTTAGCCTTTTGTGCTGCTTTTGCCTTTGTTTTGGCAATGTTTTCTTCGATTTCAGTATCGTCCGGAATAGTTTCCTCTTCTGAACTTTCCTTATCGGAGACATTGGGACAATTCGCGTGCCCCTTAGGTTTACCCATCATGTTCCCTAACCTCTTCTTGATGGAGGAAACCTCCAAACCAACACTAGAGCTAACCTTGCACAATTGGGTTTGTATGGTTCCAACCGTTGTCTCTAGGTTAGCTATATTCTTGGCCATTTTGGAGAGCTCCTCCTTAAAAGATCCGGGATCATCTCCATTCACCATGATACTCTTAGGTTGTTAAGCCCGATATAATAACCGAGGCTCTGATACCAATTGAAAGTACACCATGGTCAACTAGAGGGGGTGAATAGGTGACCTACAAATTTTAATCTTTTTTCACTTTTAGATGGGCTTTAGCAAGTAAAAGACAAGGTTATCTAAATGTGCAACTAGATGAAATCGCTAGGTTACAAGAAACAAGTATGCAACGAAAGTAATAGGCAATGCACAAGATAACCACAAGTGTAAACAGGGAGACAATGATATGTTTCTCGTAGTTCCTTCTTAAAAGAAGTACGTCTACGTTGGAGAGGTTGGGAGCCACCTAGGCGCTCCTTATAGCACGGATGTGCACACCTTGTTATCCTTGAGCTTCTCCGGTGAGGGAGATTCTCGTTTCCACTATGAGGTCGACTTGAAGGCGTTGACGAAACCTTTACAAGGGGTTGAGGCTACTCCACAAGTGAGATGGAGGCTCTCAATCAATCTGAAGCTTCTTGCATCAAGGTGGAAGCTACAAGCACTAGGGTTTCTCTAGGATGACAAGGCAACCAAGAGATTTACAAGATCCCAAGGGGTAGAGTAAGGGAAAATGATTTATGGCTTGGTAGAGATGTAGATCTAGGCCTTCTCCATCAGATCCTTGAAGGGCATCGAGTTTGGTTGGAGGAGGAGGGAGATCTAGGCGTTTTGAGCTCTCAAACAATGGAGGAGAGAGAGGACTGGACGAACTAGCTAACTAGAGGAAGAAGATAGCTATTTATAGCCTCCTCCGAAATCTAGTTGTTGCTGCCTTCCAGGGCCGGAATATTCCAGTATTAGTGCCAGAAATTTCCGGGGTAGTTGGGAAGGATATTTGAAAAGTCCGGGGGCGGATTATTGAATAATCCGGTCGCCGGAATTTTTCGGCCAAAATTCCGCCCCCATATTTGCGAGCGGGCAGCAGCTTTGCATCCAAAATTCTGCTAAGGATCAGAGGCCGGAAATTTACCCCGGAATATTCAGGGAAAATTTCCGACCCTGCATCTGAGAGCGGGCAGCTGAGACGCATTCAAAAACTGCTAAGGACCAGAGGCCGGAAATTTACCCTGGAATATTCCGGGGAAATTTCCGCCCCTGCATCTGAGAGCGGGCGGTTGGATGCTCAGGACTTAACAATTTGAGCCTCGAGTAGGCCGGAATATTCCAGGGCTCAGGCCGGAATTTCCGCCCGATAACCACCGGAATTTCCGGGCTAGAGAACTGAATAATCCGGCTGCAGATAATGGTTCAACTCAGGAATTCTTTTGCGATTCTTCTCAAAGATAATAATGTTGATCATGATAGATATTATGAGACCAGTTGTGAACACTTAAACCACGGGATTAGTAGACATACCCATGTTGTTACCATGACCAAAATCATTAGAGGAGACATGAGCTTTCATCGGCCCCAAGCCCCCACACTCCCTAGGGTGGCAAATCACTGGCCAATTGACCATATGATACTTACATTTCGGCCCTCATCCTTCCCAATAGAATCTGGCCCGGATAGAATCAAATTTTGCGTGAACCTCTTCCTGCAGCAAGAACATCCCCATTGCAAATGAAGGGAGAGCCTCAAGACAGGCGTTAGATAGCACTAGTATCCCCCTAGAGGAGATAAGTCTACCCATCTAGACTTCTACCTTGGTTGCCATCTTACTGACGAGGAAATTCCATTGTTCAATTGTGAGCTTGCGATCAAAAATGGGGAGGCCCAAGTAGATGAACGGCAAGGAGCTGAGTTTGCACTTTAGCATGTTAGCCAATCTTATTTGATCCTCTTTCGATTGTTCAAGGACAAAGACTTCACTCTTGTGGAAAGCTATCTTGAGGCCTGACATGTTCTCAAAGAAAAGTAGTAGGAACTTAAGATTGGAGATGGACTTGTCAGCATTCTGGATTAGGATAATTGTATTGTCTCGGTAGTGAAGGTGGGAGATACCCCTGGTATCAAGTGAAGGACCACTCCATCAATGTGCCTCGTAGCCCCTGCTGCGGAAAGCATGGCAGAGAGCGCCTCAGCCACAAAGTTGAAAAGAATGGGGGATAGCGGATCCCCTTGCCACACGCCCCGTTTATTTCTGAAATACATGCCAATTTCACAATTAATAGAAATTGTCGTTTTGCCCCTGCGACCAACTGATCAATTCTGTGAATGTATCCTGAGCTAAAGCCTTTGCTGCATGAGATCTCGAGTAGGAAGGACCAATTGACACTATCATAAGCTTTCTCGAAGTCGAGCTTCAGCAGCACCCCTCCCAGTTTTTTCAGCTTTAACTCATGGACGATCTCCGGCATGGCCAAGGCACCGTCGAAAATATGCCCGCCCTTCAAGAAAGCCGACTGGTTCAGGCTAATAACTTGTAACATCCCAAGTATTAAAACACCCTTAGCATGTTTAATTTCTTGTTAATTTATGGTTAATGCATCATGTCATCATAAGCATTGCATGTGGTATGTGTTTCAAATTTGAAATTCAAATCAAATCATTTCATACTTGGCATGTTCCAATTGTGGTTTAAAATTAAAATCTTGCAAACATTCAAATTCAATAAGCTTTTCATAATTGGTTGAACTTATTGAATAAAACTGATTATTTCAAAAATCAAATCCTTATGAAACCCTATTTGAATTTTAAATAGCAATTTCAAATCATTTGGCAATTTCAAAGTTTTGAAAATAAGTACACATACCTTTGATCTTGCTGTTTTGTAATTCAATAAAAATTATTGTTAAAACAAAAGCACCAAAAATCCTATTTCTTTTTCTTTTCTTTCCTACAAAAAAAGAAAAGGTGAACAGAAAAAAAATAGAAACAGAAAACAAAAAAAAGGGGGGGAGGGCAGGCCAGCCAAGTGGGCTGAGCCCACCACACCCCCACGAGGCCCAGCCCCCACGTTCGGTGTCGTCTTCCTCCTCTGTACGGAGACAGAGGAGGGGAGACCATCCCCCACCGAGCAGAGCTCGCCCTGCTCCCCCTCCTCCTTAAAAACCCCCTCTCCCCTCCGAAACCCTAGCTTTCTCCTTCCTCCTCTTGCCTCCGCCGCCGCTCTCCTCCCCTCTCCTTCTCTTCGTTGTGGCCTCATTCTCTGAACTTTCTGAACCCGAGCTTGCAGCCCCGACGTCGTTAGACGCCTTCGTCGCCTCGGACCTCCTCGAGCCATGCCGTGAGCGGGAATGGAAACCCCACGCCTCCTTCGTCTTCTACGTGGAAAATTCGGGGTCGGAACGGCCTAGGAGCGTCGCGAGCTTCCCTTGTTCATCGTCAACCCCTACTGCCGCTGCGCCACCGTCGTCGTTCCCCCGTCTTCCCCGAGCCATGCTTCGACGACTACCGAGGGTGAGCACGCCCCTGCCTTTCTCATCCTCCCCTATGCATTCGCGAGCAGGACCGCACCACCTAGTGCCGCGCGGCACAGCCCTCGCACGCCAGCAGAAGTCGTCGCCGCCGTTTTCTGTTCCCCGTTCGACGTTCAGTTAACTGAACGTTGTTCAGTTTCGACAGACTTAAAGTCGGGGGCTTTACCTCAAAACCAAGCGCCTCCTCTATCCAACACAAACCGAACAGCAGCCCAACTGGTCACGCTCGCTGCGCGCGCGCCTGAGGGCGTGGGATCGAATCCCCCCCCCCCCCGCGCAGATAAAAACCCACTTTTTCTATCTATTTTTCCAGATCCAGAAACAATTCATTTTCGCACACAAGTCCCTGTAATTATTTTCTAGGTCCCTGGTTATTTTAATAAACCATAAAAATGCTTAAAACTTTGTAATTTAATAACTTTTGCTAGGAAACTCAAAATGCAAAACTTTCAACATGAAAACCACTCCATTTTAAATGCTCTACACTAATATCAACTTTATTTCTGGTTTTGAATAATTTAAAATGCTGAAAACATTTATTACTTGTTAAATGCCTTAAATATTGCAAAATTCATAACTTGGGCATAAAAATTCCAAATTCAACAAACTAAATATGTTTTCCATACCAAATTAAATTCTCTACATGTTAAAATGGTTTCAAAAATTCAAATTCAAACAACTCTTTCAAATTTGGTCAAATTCATAACTAATTCAAATTTAATTCAAATGGCACATGTAAAATATGTTTTCCATGCAAAATTGAACAAGCTTTCCAAATATAAACTTTGTTTCCTGTTTTGAATAATTAAAATTGGTTCAATAATTTAAATCTTGTTCAAATCATTTAAAATTGCTAAATTAATAACTTGGTCAAACTAAATTCTTTTTTAACATATAAAATATGTTTTCCATTCCATTTTTCATGAACTTTGCAAATATCAACTTTGTGTTCTGTTTTAAATAAATTAAATTACTGAAAACAACTGTTTCTTATTTAATGCATTTAAAATTGTCAAATTAATAACTTGCTCATTTTAAATCCATTTTCAACAAATGAAATATGTATTCCATCTAAAATTTTGTGTTCTTTCCAAATATGAATTTTGTTATCTGTTTTGAACAATTAAAATGGGTGAAAACAATAAATGTTTGTGTAACTCATTTAAGAAGCCAAATTTCATAACTTAATAAATAAAATTCCAAACTTGGTAAACAACATTTCAAAGTGAAGCTATTGTTGTTTTCTTATTGTTTTCATCATCCAGGCATCATTCTAATCAACTTTCACATGATGGGTATTGGTAGATCACTTAATTCAACTTTAATTCTTGGGCTTTTCTATATGCAACCCAAATTGCATATGGGCCCATTTAATTATGTTACCATGTCAACTAGCTTATCTTTGATGCATCAATTAAATTGTCATGCATCATCCCATGTTTGTGCATTATGCCATGTTATTGATTGTTTGTCTCTCTGCGTTGTTTGTTTGCTTCTTCTCGAATAGACGACGACGTTGAGACAGACGAGGTTTACGACACTACTTCAGAGGAGTTAGCCCAGTACCAGGCTACTGAGTTTGCAGGCAAGTATTCACTCACCCGAACCATTGTGTCCTTTCCACACTGGATACCGATACTTTCCGTTGTCTAATCTGCTAGCCTCAAGATTCGTTGCTTGTGTTCCGATCCTATCACATGATATCCTGTAACCCTGATATAGCCTATCCTCCACACCTATAACCCCGTGTCTTGTTGCCTGTGTCCTACTAGCATGCTTAGGGTTGTTTATGCTCGAGTCTGATGTCCGTTATTTCTTTTACCATATTTATTATGTTTTGGGGGCTCGATGTTTAAACAATAACCTGTTAATGTTTGAGGTAATGCTAATTTGATGATAAGGCACCGGCAGGAGGCCGGGTATGGTTTTGAGGCCTGCTAGTGTCGAACTCAGGAAAAGTTCTTGTCCTCTGGATCCATGTTGAGCGCGCTAACCGCATGTGGGAAGCGTGTATGGGCGCCCCCCGCAACTCTGATTCGATTCGCATCTCGTCCAAATCGTCACACTTAGTTCGGGCTTTCCATTTGATGCACGCATATGCAGGTACGAACCCTTGGCGCCAGGGTGGAACTTTTGTAGTCGGCATTTAGGGCGGCGTTGTCTTCCAGTGCTACGAGGGCCCCCCCTTTTCTTCGTGGGGGCTCGATTAGCCGCGCACGCACAGCACGTGGTTCTTTGGGCTTGATGCGAAGAAGAGTTGGGTGGTGTTGAGTGCCTCGCTTGGTGGGTTTGATCCCCGTCTGGCGGGATATTCTTACGTGTACGGCCAAATTGGTGCACCCCTGCAGGGTTAAATCTTCTCGAGAAGCCGTGTTGTCCGCGGTTATGTATGACTTGGTGATAGGGCTGGCTAACAAGGATTAGACAACTTACACCTAATTAATAATAATTTGACTAGTAATAGGCTTATTGACACAATAACTTGAACCTTCATTAATCCAATTGTGTGGGTTATCCTCGGATTGCTTCTTTGGATAAGGGGCGAGATCCAGGATGGGTTTGTTTGAGGTTAGTGGTAGTTGGTTCCGATGCGCTATCTTATCCCTTTCTTTTAGCCGAATGTTGTAGCGTGTCTCTGTAGTTGGTTAGGGCAGCCCGCTGCCGCACCTTTATATCACCTATCTTCCGTTGAACCCAAAGCATCTGTACTTGGTGTTGTCGGGTACCCTTTGGTATCTTGTGCGTCTTGCTTGCCAGTACTCGTCTGTACTGACCCCTTTGGGGCTGCGTGTTCTGCAGACTACGTTTCCGAGGATCCCCATGGTGGCTACTACGTGGAGTATGACGAGGCTGCTGACGAGTAGATAGCGGACCCGGGCAGGATCCGAGACTTCGTGGATGGGCTCCGTACTTTTCGTTTCCGGCCTCTTAGGCCTATTTGGATGTTGTCTGTACTCAGACACTTTGGATGCTTCCGCTGTGATGTAATGATGACTTGTTGGGACATGTGTCCTCTGCATGACTGTATTTGCTATCTCTGCTCTAGTGAGAGCTTTTGCCACTTATTTCTATTTCTTTGTGTCTTAGAGATTTGTTGTGATATCACTTGTTCAAATGCCGTTGACGTACCATGTGTGTATGTTATGAAGTACGTCAATGGAAGTATTCGGATTTCTATTGGATGGTTTCACAGACGATGAATAGTAGAGGATGGTTGTCACACGTTTACGTGCTGGCCTACTCATATTGAGATGCGGGTACAGGTAGGCCCCGCAAGCCATTTATCTACTGTTTAACGGGCTGTGAGTATCCTCTAAAAGTCCGGGTGCGACAAATGGTATCAGAGCCTGTCTGCCTGTAGGATCCCTTTTACTGGTCGCAGTTGAGTCTAGAAACTATTTTGTAGCTATATAGGAAAAATGAAACGTGAGAGTAGGAATTCTGTTCTTTTATTTCTTTCCCCACCCACCCTCCCCTTTTCTGGTAAGGAAGTGCAACGTTGTTTTCTCTTCTCATCTAAACTTTCAAGTTAGGATTTCACGTATCCTGGTTTCTCTAGGATAGTTATATCTACTAGACCATAGGAATGGAGGTGGTTGTGACATGATTTTCATGTTGCCTACTCACGATTGAGAACGGAGGCACATAAGCCCTGGAAGCAGATCCTCTATTCCTTAAGCAGTAGATATTGATCCTTTAGAAGCCCGGATGGGTTTTTCCGTAGTACCTTAGGAGTGTTTGGTCTCGTGTTTCCCGAATGTTGCTTCGATATCCAGTTCTTCTCAAGATCCTTTTCGTCCGTTGGAACCTTGTTGTTGCTTGCCACTTCAGTTTTTGTACCAGCGTCTAATCAAAGCTTCCCCGATCATCTGCAGATGGATCTCAGGTTCTACCCGCAGGTGGTTTGTATGACTCGTTGCGAGAGCACTGTCGGTTATCCGGAGATGCTGAGAGACATGGTCACTTTTCTGGGATTCCGTTGGGCACCAGAGTACCAGGTCTACGAGGAGCAGCGAGAGTTTGAGCATACCTACTACCAGGCTATCATCTACATTCTGTCAGATGATGGCATGAGCGTAGTCCACCGCTACGAGGCAGTGGGTTCCACAGTGGATATGGCTGTGCAGCAGGCAGCTTATGTGAGTCTCACCGTCCTTCGTGCTGACTACTGGGGATTTGACGATTCTATCTATCGCCACATCCCCCGTGGTTACATCACTTCGGAGGGAGCTCACTTCACTCTCTACGACAACTTGGATGTTTACGAGCATGATAACTCCAGGCTGCACACCACCGCTCAGTTTGTGAGACACAGTGACGCAGTTGCCCGCAGACTATCTCAGGAGTTGGCTTCAGTCAGAGAGCAGCTTTACCTTGCTTTGACTCGTCTGGCGACTTACACCACAGACTTTGTTGGAGACGAGCGCTTTGCACGTTTCGATCAGCCAGTTGGGCGTCGTCTGCCAGATGCTGGAGGTTACGAGCCGATCAGAGGTCCACTCCTTAACCTTGGTGCTGGTTACACTGGGATTCCACGCTTTGGAGCACAGGGAGTCGACGCTATGTACTTCACCACGCCTAGAGTCGGTCTCAGACCACGTCAGATCTACGTGGATCGTCGTTCCACCTACTTTCGTGGGCGTGCTCCTCACCGTACCTCTCGCCGTACTCCTCGCCGCCGTCCTGCGTGATGAGCATGGGAGTACCGATGTATCCATTCTTAGCTATGTTTAGTTATCCTTTGGCATTCGAACCATTTATGGTGTGTTGGATATTCTGATGTAATTGAACATGTGATGGTGAACCTTGTGGTTGTCTATTCATGCGTCGGAATAATCTCTCTTTTGGTTGCCAAGTCTATCCTTTTCTATTGTTGTGCTAAAATGCATTTCCATTCAGGATGCCGCCAACAAGGAACAACACGCCTGAGCCACCGCCAATTGCGGAGCTGTTGACTCAGATGACCCAATTCATGACGCAGATGGCCCAGTTTCAGGCTAATCAGCACATCAACCAGACAGCTCCACGAGTCAGCATCAAGGAGTTTCTCAGTCTGGGCCCAAGAGCTTTCGTGGCCACACGCGAGCCTCTGGACGCTGATGACTGGATCCGTGAGATAGCCAAGGCTCTGGAGATTGCACACGTAGCTGAAGAAGACAAGGTCAAGTATGCCTCCTATCTGCTGAAGGGTCAAGCAGCTTCTTGGTGGGAAAACTTCCAGGCCATGAGAACTGGGATGCCAGTCACGTGGGATCGTTTCAAGGAAGCCTTCCTGAAGCACCACATTCCAGATGGTCTCATGGAAAGAATGCGTGAAGAGTTTTGCTCTCTCAAGCAGGGCAAGTTGGACGTCATCGGGTATCAGAGTGAGTTCAATCGCCTCGCTCGGTACGCTGGAGATGAGGTGTCCACTGAAGCTAAGAAGATGGCAAGGTTCCGCAGAGGCTTTAACCCGGAACTCAAGTATGCCCTCACCAATGTCAAGGCCAACAGCTTCGAGGATCTCGTTAACACCGCGCTCAATGAAGAAAATGGGCGCAAGGCGTTCGAGGAGTCTCGCAAGCACTCGCGTGAGGGTGGTTCCTCCTCCAACATGACCACCCCTCCGCAGAAGCGCCGCATCTGGGTACCAAATGGTGATGTCACTCGGGCTCCATATGCCCAAACTTCTCCAGGCTTCGCTCCCCGCCCACCCAACCCTGCTCAGGTGCATGATCAAAGGGCTTCGATGGGGCAGCCAAGGCCAGGGCCTCCTCGTATCGTCACATGCTACAAGTGCAAGCAGACGGGGCACTACGCCGACAAGTGCACGCAGAGGCAGCTACCTCCACCACCACCTCGTCCTAACACAAACCAGGCAATGGTGCGCGCTCCCCCGCCTAAGGCCTTCAACTCCAACAACAGGCCTGTCGGGAGGACCGCAAGGGTGAATCATGTCAAGATCGACAAAGTTGAGGAAGATCCTGACGTCGTTCTCGGTACATTTCCCGTAAACTCTAATCCAGCTAAAGTGTTGTTTGATACCGGAGCATCACATTCTTTCGTGTCAAAGATCTTTGCGACAAAAATTAAACTCCCTTCTGTTGGTTTGGGTTCCCCGCTAGTGGTCAACTCCCTGGAGCAACTATGCAAACGTCCAAGATCAGTCACAAAAATCAAATTCTAATTGGAGGCCACATATTCCTTGCTTCTCTCATACTGCTTGGCAATTCTGACATTGATGTCATTCTTGGTATGGATTGGCTCAAGGCCAATAAAGCAAGAATTGACTGTGCTCAAAAGTCAATAACTCTGTCCCACCCTTCTGGCCAGATAATCTATTCTCCACATGAATCAAGTTCCATTCAGCTATGCACCCTCAATGCAAAACCTCTACCTTCACTTGAAAATGTTCCGGTGGTTTGCGACTTCCCTGACGTCTTTCCAGAAGAGTTGCCAGGAATGCCTCCGGACAGAGCTGTTGAGTTCGTGATCGAACTTGAACCAGGTACTGCTCCAATCTCTAAGCATCCCTACAAGATAGGAACTCCCGAGCTGAAGTTGTTGAAGGAACAAATTGATATGTACATGGAAAAAGGTTACATTCAACCTAGTTCCTCGGCTTGGGGATGCCCAACTCTTTTCGTTGCGAAGAAGGATCAAACAAAGAGACTCGTTGTTGACTATCGTCCTCTTGACGAGAAGACCATAAAAAACAAGTATCCAATTCCTCGCATCGATGATCTTTTTGATCAACTTGCTGGAGCCTCAATATTCTCCAAGTTGGACTTGAGAATGGGTTACCATCAAATAAAGATCAGAAAAGAGGATATTCCAAAGACAGCTTTCACCACTCGCTACGGTCTATATGAATTCACCGTCATGTCCTTTGGTCTCACCAATGCACCGGCGACCTTCTCTCGACTCATGAATTCTGTCTTCCATGAATACCTCGACAAGTTCGTTGTGGTATATCTTGACGACATTCTTGTCTACTCAAAATCCGAGGAAGAGCATGAAGAACATCTTCGTCTCACTCTCATGAAGCTTCGCGAGCATCGTCTCTATGCCAAATTCTCCAAATGTGAGTTTTGGATTTCCGAAGTCGTTTATCTTGGTCATGTCATCTCTGCCAAGGGCATAGCCATTGATCCAGAAAAGGTTAAAGCAATTGTTGATTGGAAACCTCCAAAGACGGTGAAGCAAGTAAGAAGTTTTCTTGGCTTGGCTAGCTATTGTCGTCGCTTCGTCCAAAACTTCTCCAAGATTGCCAAACCTCTCACTGACCTCACAAAGAAGGACAAGAAGTTCGTCTGGTCTCCACAATGTGATGAAAGCTTCAATCTCCTGAAGACTAAACTCACTTCTACACCAGTTTTGGTTGGCCCAGATCCTTCCAAACCTTTCCAAATATTCTGTGATGCTTCTCTCCAAGGTCTAGGTGCAGTTCTTATGCAAGAACGTCAAGTTGTGGCTTATGCTTCACGTCAGTTGAACACACATGAGCTCAATTATCCCACTCATGACCTTGAACTTGCAGCAGTTGTGTTTGCCCTCAAGAAATGGAGACAATACTTGTTGGGTAATCGCACCGAAATCTTTTCCGATCATAAGAGTCTGAAGTACATCTTCACTCAACCAGATCTAAACCTCAGACAAAGGAGATGGATTGAAAAGATTAAAGAATTTGATCTTACCATTTCTTACACTCCAGGCAAGGCTAATGTTATGGCCGATGCTCTCAGTCGCAAGTCGTATTGCAATAATCTCATGATCATGGAAAGCCAACCTCCTCTTCATGAAGAATTCCAGAAGCTCAACCTTGGTCTTGTTCCTCAAGGCTATCTTGCAAACTTGACAGCCAGTCCAACTCTCGAGGACAAGATTCATTCTGAACAACTTCGTGATGCTGAAATCAAGAAGATTGTAGAACACATCAAAGCAGGCAATGAGAAATTTGAGTGCTTCTCAATTGATGACAAGGGAACTGTATTCTTCGAAGGACGCATTGCAGTTCCTCAAATTCAAAGTCTCAAAGATGTCATTCTCAAGGAGGCTCATGAAACTCCTTTCTCCATACACCCTGGAAGTACAAAGATGTACCAGGATCTCAAGACACTGTATTGGTGGCGTAGCATGAAACGTGAAATTGCTCAATACGTTTCTGAATGCGACGTTTGTCAACGTGTCAAGGCAGTTCATCAGAAAACAGCCGGTCTTCTCCAACCTCTGAAAATCCCTGAGTGGAAGTGGGACATGATTGAAATGGACTTCGTCACTGGTTTCC
The DNA here is from genome assembly GCA_028641055.1 of Alopecurus myosuroides. Lineage (NCBI taxonomy): Eukaryota > Viridiplantae > Streptophyta > Magnoliopsida > Poales > Poaceae > Alopecurus > Alopecurus myosuroides. Next base: position 183,894,406 of record CM054058.1, read on the forward strand.
CAAAGTCCAAGAGGGGCAACGATGCAATCTTCGTTGTCATTGATCGACTCACTAAAGTAGCTCACTTCTTTCCTGTCAAAGAGACAATCTCAGCTAGTCAGTTAGCAGAGCTCTACACAGCAAAGATTGTTCCTCTTCATGGTGTTCCATTGGAAATAAGCTCAGACCGCGGAAGCATATTCACTTCTCATTTCTGGAAAAGCTTTCAAGAAGCCCTGGGCACCAAGCTTCTGTTCAGCACAGCCTACCATCCTCAGTCTCAAGGGCAAGTCGAAAGAGTCAATCAGATTCTCGAGGATATGCTCAGAGCATGTGGTCTCTCTTTTGGCATGAAATGGGAGGAATGTATTCCATATTTTGAATTCTCCTACAACAACAGCTTCCAGGCAAGCCTAGGCATGGCACCATTTGAGGCTCTCTATGGCCGCAGATGCAGGAGTCCAATCAATTGGTCTGGAGCTGGTGAACGTTCACTCTTAGGCCCTGACATTGTTAACGAGGCCGAAGAGAAAGTTCGAATCATCCGTGACAATCTGAGGATTGCTCAATCTCGTCAGAAAAGCTACTATGACAGCAAACACAAGGACATGGTCTATGCAGCTGGAGACAAAGCATATCTCCGTGTAACTCCCGTCAGAGGCACTCATCGTTTTGGTGTCAAAGGAAAGCTTGCACCAAGATATATTGGTCCCTTCAACATTCTCTCAAGGCGTGCAGAAAATGCCTATCGTCTTGAACTTCCAGAGAAGCTATCCAAGGTGCACGATGTCTTTCACGTGTCACAGCTCAAGAGGTGCTTCAAAGATCCAGGTCGTGCAGTTGATCATGATTCAATTGAACTGCAAGAAGATCTCTCTTATGAGGAGCACCCTATTCGCATTCTCGATGAGACCGAGCGCAAAACTCGCAACAAGAGCACCAAGTTCTTAAAAGTGCAGTGGTCTCATCATTCTGATAAAGAGGCAACGTGGGAGACCGAAGATGATCTTTGCAAGAAGTATCCGGACCTTTTCTCTTCTCAGTAGGAATCTCGGGGCGCGATTCCTTCAAGGGGGGGCGTTTTGTAAAATCCCAAGTATGAAAACACCCTTAGCATGTTTTATTTCTTGTTAATTTATGGTTAATGCATCATGTCATCATAAGCATTGCATGTGGTATGTGTTTCAAATTTGAAATTCAAATCAAATCATTTCATACTTGGCATGTTCCAATTGTGGTTTAAAATTAAAATCTTGCAAACATTCAAATTCAATAAGCTTTTCATAATTGGTTGAACTTATTGAATAAAACTGATTATTTCAAAAATAAATCCTTATGAAACCCTATTTGAATTTTAAATAGCAATTTCAAATCATTTGGCAATTTCAAAGTTTTGAAAATAAGTACACATAACTTTGATCTTGATGTTTTGTAATTCAATAAAAATTGTTGTTAAAATAAAAGCACCATAAATCCTATTTCTTTTTCTTTTCTTTCCTACAAAAAAAAGAAAAGGTGAACAGAAAAAAAAAATAGAAACAGAAAACAAAAAAAGGGGGGAGGGCAGGCCAGCCAAGTGGGCTGAGCCCACCACACCCCCACGAGGCCCAGCCCCCACGTTCGGTGTCGTCTTACTCCTCTGTACGGAGACAGAGGAGGGGAGACCATCCCCCACCGAGCAGAGCTCGCCCTGCTCCTCCTCCTCCTTAAAAACCCCCTCTCCCCTCCGAAACCCTAGCTTTCTCCTTCCTCCTCTTGCCTCCGCCGCCGCTCTCCTCCCCTCTCCTTCTCTTCACTGTGGCCTCGTTCTCTGAACTTTCTGAACCCGAGCCCGTAGCCTCGACGCCGTCAGACGCCGTCGTCGCCTCGGACCTCCTCGAGCCATGCCGTGAGCGGGAATGGAAACCCCACGCCTCCTTCGTCTTCTACGTGGAAAATTCGGGGCCGGAACGGCCTAGGAGCGCCGCGAGCTTCCCTTCTTCGTCGTCAACCCCTACTGCCGCTGCGCCACCGTCGTCGTTCCCCCGTCTTCCCCGAGCCCTGCTTCGACGACCACCGAGGTTGAGCACGCCCCTGCCTTTCTCCTCCTCCCCTATGCATTCGCGAGCAGGACCGCACCACCCAGTGCCGCGCGGCACAGCCCTCGCACGCCGGCAGCAGTCGTCGCCGTCGTTTTCTGTTCCCCGTTCGACGTTCAGTTAACTGAACGTTGTTCAATTTCGACAGACTTAAAGTCGGGGGCTTTACCTCAAAACCAAGCGCCTCCTCTATCCAACACAAACCGAACAGCAGCCCAACTGGTCACGCTCGCTGCGCGCGCGCTTGAGGGCGTGGGATCGAATCCCTCCCCCCCCCCCCCCCGCGCCAGATAAAAACCCACTTTTTTCTATCTATTTTTCCAGATCCAGAAACAATTCATTTTCGCACACAAGTCCCTGTAATTATTTTCTAGGTCCATGGTTATTTTAATAAACCATAAAAATGCTTAAAACTTTGTAATTTAATAACTTTTGCTAGGAAACTCAAAATGCAAAACTTTCAACATGAAAACCACTCCATTTTAAATGCCCTACACTAATATCAACTTTATTTCTGGTTTTGAATAATTTAAAATGCTGAAAACATTTATTACTTGTTAAATGTCTTAAATATTGCAAAATTCATAACTTGGGCATAAAAATTCCAAATTCAACAAACTAAATATGTTTTCCATACCAAATTAAATTCTCTACATGTTAAAACCATTTGTATACTGTTTTGAACCTTTCAAATGGTTTCAAAAATTCAAATTCAAACAACTCTTTCAAATTTGGTCAAATTCATAACTAATTCAAATTTAATTCAAATGGCACATGTAAAATATGTTTTCCATGCAAAATTGAACAAGCTTTCCAAATATAAACTTTTTTTCCTGTTTTGAATAATTAAAATTGGTTCAATAATTTAAATCTTGTTTAAATCATTTAAAATTGCTAAATTAATAACTTGGTCAAACTAAATTCTTTTTGAACATATAAAATATGTTTTCCATTCCATTTTTCATGAACTTTGCAAATATAAAATTTGTGTTCTGTTTTAAATAAATTAAATTGCTGAAAACAACTGTTTCTTATTTAATGCGTTTAAAATTGTCAAATTAATAACTTGCTCATTTTAAATCCATTTTCAACAAATGAAATATGTATTCCATCTAAAATTTTGTGTTCTTTCCAAATATGAATTTTGTTATCTGTTTTGAACAATTAAAATGGGTGAAAACAATAAATGTTTGTGTAACTCATTTAAGAAGCCAAATTTCATAACTTAATAAATAAAATTCCAAACTTGGTAAACAACATTTCAAAGTGAAGCTATTGTTGTTTTCTTATTTTTTTCATCATCCATGCATCATTCTAATCAACTTTCACATGATGGGTATTTGTAGATCACTTAATTCAACTTTAATTCTTGGGCTTTTCTATATGCAACCCAAATTGCATATGGGCCCATTTAATTATGTTACCATGTCAACTAGCTTATCTTTGATGCATCAATTAAATTGTCATGCATCATCCCATGTTTGTGCATTATGCCATGTTATTGATTGTTTGTCTCTCTGTGTTGTTTGTTTGCTTCTTCTCGAATAGACGACGATGTTGAGACAGACGAGGTTTACGACACTACTTCAGAGGAGTTAGCCCAGTACCAGGCTACTGAGTTTGCAGGCAAGTATTCACTCACCTAAACCATTGTGTCCTTTCCACACTGGATACCGATACTTTCCGTTGTCTAATCTGCTAGCCTTAAGATTCGTTGCTTGTGTTCTGATCCTATCACATGATATCATGTAACCCTGATATAGCCTATCCTCCACACCTATAACCGTGTTGCTTGTTGCCTGTGTCCTACTAGCATGCTTAGGGTTGTTTATGCTCGAGTATGATGTCCGTTATTTCTTTTACCATATTTATTATGTTTTGGGGGCTCGATGTTTAAACAATAACCTGTTAATGTTTGAGGTAATGCTAATTTGATGATAAGGCACCGGCAGGAGGCCGGGTATGGTTTTGAGGCCTGCTAGTGTCGAACTCAGGAAAAGTTCTTGTCCTCTGGATCCATGTTGAGCGCGCTAACCGCATGTAGGAAGCGTGTATGGGCGCCCCCCGCAACTCTGATTCGATTCGCATCTCGTCCAAATCGTCACACTTAGTTCGGGCTTTCCATTTGATGCACGCATATGCAGGTACGAACCCTTGGCGCCAGGGTGGAACTTTTGTAGTCGGCATTTAGGGCGGCGTGGTCTTTCAGTGCTATGAGGGGCCCCTTTTCTTCGTGGGGGCTCGATTAGCCGTGCACGCACAGCACGTGGTTCTTTGGGCTTGATGCGAAGAAGAGTTGGGTTGTGTTGAGTGCCTCGCTTGGTGGGTTTGATCCCCGTCTGGCGGGATATTCTTACGTGTATGGCCAAATTGGTGCACCCCTGCAGGGTTAAATCTTCTCGAGAAGCCGTGTTGTCCGCGGTTATGGATGACTTGGTGATAGGGCTGGCTAACAAGGATTAGACAACTTACACCTAATTAATAATAATTTGACTAGTAATAGGCTTATTGACACAATAACTTGAACCTTCATTAATCCAACTGTGTGGGTTATCCTCGGATTGCTTCTTTGGATAAGGGGCGAGATCTAGGATGGGTTTGTTTGAGGTTAGTGGTAGTTGGTTCCGATGCGCTATCTTATCCCTTTCTTTTAGCCGAATGTTGTAGCGTGTCTCTGTAGTTGGTTAGGGCAGCCCGCTGCCGCACCTTTGTATCACCTATCTTTCGTTGAACCCAAAGCATCTGTACTTGGTGTTGTCGGGTACCCTTTGGTATCTTGTGCGTCTTGCTTGCCAGTACTCGTCTGTACTGACCCCTTTGGGGCTGCGTGTTCTGCAGACTACGTTTCTGAGGATCCCCATGGTGGCTACTACGTGGAGTATGACGAGGCTGCTGACGAGTAGATAGCGGACCCGGGCAGGATCCGAGACTTCGTGGATGGGCTCCGTACTTTTCGTTTACGCCCTCTTAGGCCTATTTGGATCTTGTCTGTACTCAGACATTTTGGATGCTTCCGTTGTGATGTAATGATGACTTGTTGGGACATGTGTCCTCTGCATGATTGTATTTGCTATCTCTGCTCTAGTGAGAGCTTTTGCCACTTATTTCTATTTCTTTGTGTCTTAGAGATTTGTTGTGATATCACTTGTTCAAATGTCATTGACGTACCATGTGTGTATGTTATGAAGTACGTCAATGGAAGTATTCGGATTTCTATTGGATGGTTTCACAGACGATGAATAGTAGAGGATGGTTGTCACACGTTTACGTGCTGGCCTACTCATATTGAGATGCGGGTGCAGGTAGGCCCCGTAAGCCATTTATCTACTGTTTAACGGGCTGTGAGTATCCTCTAAAAGTCCGGGTGCGACATAACTCTATTGGCCACAGGGTCGAGCCTCGACGCCATCTCTTTGGAGATGATCTTAAAGATCACATTGATGAGCGCAATAGGTTTGAATTGGGTTATAAGGTCGCCCCTGGAACTTTCGGAATAAGGGTAAGAACCCCAAAGTTAAGTGGCGCCACATCAATCCTCCCAAGCATGAAATAATTTAGCAGGTGCAATACCCCTAACTTGCACAACGACCAATTTTTTAAAAGAAGGTCACAGGAAATCCATCGGGGCCAGGCGCCCTGTTCGACTTCATATCATGCACTGTAGCTTCCAGCTCCCCTAGGAGTAGGTAAGCACTCGTTTTTCAATTTCGCTATCGGACACATAGCCCTCCCCACCCCCACGTGTTCGATGCCAGACTTAGGTGTTTAGGAGCCACCATACCCATAAGATCTCTGTAGAACTCGTAGATATGCTGCTGAATCAAGATTGGGTCAGAGATAGCCCCCTGGGGATTTCACAGACGAGATAAGGCACTTCCTTCTCCTGTCGTTGGCGATAGCCTGGAAATAGGCGGTATTGACATCCCCCTGGAGAGCCCAACAAACCCTCTCACGCTGCCGCCAGTACTCCTCCTAGATTTTATAGATCTGTAGCAGTTGGTCCTCAGTGTGAAAGCGGTAGCCCCACTCCTCTTCATCCAACCTTACTGGATAAGCTTTGGAGACTAGCTCCTGAATCCGGGCAAAGCAGTGCCGGGTTTCTATTTTTAACCTCTCTTCCTAAGTTGCCACTCTACTCATCGAGGAACTAGCGTAGGCCCACCCACATGTGGTGCCACCAGTCGACTATGTCTCGTCCCGCCGCACTCCCCATGAGACCCGAACAGCGGGCAATGATGAGAGATTCAAAACCTTCAACTTTGAACCACCCTAGTTCGAAGAAGAAGCGGTTACTATTAGTCGGGAGCACCCCCCGAGAGCTGATACCAAGGGAGTGTGATTCGAGCTCAGACTAGTTTTTGCGGCCAGCACCGCAAGGGGGAAGAGCACCCCCAGGTGTGGGGAAATAAAAACCCGTTCCATCACACATCTGACCAGTCTTCGCTGTTTCTTCGACCATGTATACCTCGCCACGGTGCGGGTTATTTCCTGAAGATCCCGTCTAGCGATGTGGTTGTTGAAAAGTTCTACTCACGGCCAATTGACTCTCTCATTGCTTTTATCACGCGCCCTCGGATCACGTTGAAATCCCCTCCCAAGAGGATTGAGAACATGCATGAGGTCACCTTAAGTGACCTCCTCAAGGAACGTCGGGGAGTTAGCATGATTACCCTGGCCATAGACCCCCATAATGGTCATTTGCTTGTTGAGGGCCCTGTGAAGGAAGTCAACATTGACAAAATATTTCCCTTTAGTGAAGGCGCCAACCTCAAATACGCTATCTCAAACCTAAAAGAATCCCTCCCGAGCGGCCCTCCGCTGGGATCCAACACCAGTAGAATTTATCTCTCAATTCTAGTGCTTGTAGCTCTGCACCCGTAAAATCCTTCTTGATTGTCTCCTGCAAGCAGATGATATCGATGTGGTGTTTGTGGAGATACTCTCTTAGCAGGGTGCGGCACCCCGCCCGCCCAAGCCCCCTAATGTTCCAGATGAGGACCCCCATTAAAATTCTGCCCCCTTGGCCCATGCTCGGCGGGTCACTGGGCGCCGCCGGTTTTGCTCTGGCTCTTCGTGGTTTAGCGCTTGGTCCTTGAGCCTCTGAGATGTGCGGATAGAGGGTCGAGGCTTGCAGGTCCTCCTGTGCATCACAGTGATTTGTCGCAGAAGCCCCCCCTGGGGCACTGCCAGGGTCATCCTTCTCCTTGATAGCTTCACCCTGCGCCTCCAACGCGTTGGAAGCTTCTTGCTCCTCCTCCACGCGCACTATAGCTTTGGCCAGAGAAGGCGAATGAAGTGGTTCTCCCTGACACGGTATTGATCTGAATCGTGAGTACATATACAAGGGAGAGGCAAAGCCACGATGGTGCCAATCCTATCTACACGGGACTGCTCCCTATGACTCGGTACGGGTAACGTTACATGGAGTCCAACTAAATACAAACTATGTGTTCTGACAGCTCCCGCAGTCAGAACGGCGCCAGCTGCGACGTTCAGGCCGGATCGAAACTCCTCGAACACACTTGTCGGCAGTCCCTTGGTGAAGATGTCCGCATACTGAGAACTGGTCGGAACATGGAGAACACGAGTTTCGCCGAGCGCCACCCAATCCCATACAAAATGTAGGTCTATCTCCACGTGTTTGGTCCGCTGATGCTGCACAGGATCAGTAGCACGTTGTCGCAGTATACGATAGTGGCACGTGTAGCAGCTGGCGCAGCCAGCATGACTCGTCAACATAGTTCGCCACTGCCCGATACTCGGCCTCGGCACTAGAGCGGGACACGGTCTGTTGCCTGTTGGAGGACCAAGAGACAAGGTTGTTTCCCACAAAAACGCAAAACCCAGAGGTGGATTTGCGCATGTCAGGACAACCGGCCCAATCGGCGTCGGAGTAGGCGATGATGTCACGGGAGGAGTCGGCGTGAATGCGCAACCCATAATGAGAGGTGCCCTGAACATAACGCAAAATGCGTTTGATGAGGGTGCAGTGGGGCTCGCAGGGGTCATGTATGAACAAGCACACCTGCTGAACTGCGTAGGAGAGGTCCGGGCGCGTGAGTGAGGTATTGGAGCGCGCCAGCGAGACTGCGGTACAAGGTGGGATCAGAAAAGGGCCTGTCGACTGTCCTGACAGTTTAGATTTGGTGTCTATGGGTGTGGGGATAGGATTGCAATGGAGCATTTTGGCACGTTCAAGGATCTCAAGGGCGTATTGTTGTTCGGAGAGGAAGAGACCCGCGGAGGTACAATAAACGTTGATGCCTAGGAAATGATGGACCGCACCAAGATCGCTCATTTTGAATTCACCATTGAGTCAGGAGATGATATGGTGGAGCAGGGTGGTGGTACTTGCGGTGAGAAGAATGTCATCGACATAAAGGATCAGGTATGCAGTGGTGGAACCTCGGTGTAATATGAAGAGAGAGGAACCACAACGAGAAGCAACAAAGCCTAAGGTTTTGAGGAATGTGGTGAAGCGGCTAAACCAAGTGCGTGGAGCTTGTTTGAGACCATACATGGATTTATGGAGGCGACGGACGTGGTGTGGTGGAATCAACAGAATCTGAAGGCTGCTGGCAGTATACTGTCTCCGTGAGATCACCGTGTAGAAAGGCATTTTCACGTCCATCTGGTGAATGGGCCAGGAATGAGACGTGGCAATGCTTAGGACGACACGAATGGTAGAGGGATTACCACTGGACTGAAGGTCTCATCATAGTCGACACCGGCCTGCTGTGTGAAACCACGAACAACCCGTCGAGCCTTGTACCGCGCCAGAGATCCGTCCGAGTGTAGCTTGTGGCGGATGATCCATTTACCTGCCACAACATTAACACCTGTAGGACGAGGCACCAATGACCAAGTATCATTCCGAATTAGAGCGGTAAATTCATCAAGTATAGCAGCGTGCCAATGGGGGTCTTTGAGAGCCACACGGTATGAGGAAGGTATGGGAGAAAGAGGAGCAGAAACGTGCAGGTTGAAATTTTGCTTAGGCATGAAATAGCCGTGTTTGCTGCGTGTCAGCATTTGCTGTGCGTTTTCGGGTGCATGGACTAGAATGGATTTTGGTGGTGGGGCGAGCTGAGGTGGCAGCGGGTGGTTGGCTGTCTCGGTGGGAGAATCCCCCAGGGGAATGGGTCATGGGGATGCGCTGGGGCCACGCGGAAATACCGAGGGGGGATGTGTTGTTCGTCATGGGAGACAACATGGGGTCGGGCGGTGATCCCGAGGTGGAAGTGCGTGCGGACCAGGGAGAGTAGGTGGGGACAGACGGAGAGCCCGAGGCTGATCCGGGGGAGGTGGGAGTGGGCGTGTCAGGTGCGTCAGCGGCGAGTGGCGGGCCTGAGGGCGGATGTGGCATGCGCTGAGTGGGATTCAGAGCGGACGAAGTAGGGGTGATCTGCTTGAGCGGTTGGACACGGGATCCAAGGCTGATACGGCCAGGTGGGGCTGGATCGGGTGTGGCTGGGCTGTTTGTGGCGTCCGGTGCACCAGAAGTGTAGGGAAATGCACTCTCATTAAAAATGACATGCCTAGATATGATGATTTTGCGTGTGGCAAGGTCAAGGCACCTATAGCCCTTGTGCTCGCGTGGATACCCTAAGAAGACGCAGCGTGTAGAGCGGGGTGCGAGTTTATGTGGAGTCGTGGCGTAGGCATTAGGGAAACAAAGGCATCCAAAAAATGCGGAGATGGTCATAAGTGGGGTGTTGGGCATAAAGTAGGAAATGTGGTGTGAGGTTATTAATGGCACGAGAAGAGGGGATATTAAGAAGGTGTGTAGCGGTGATGAGGGCTTCAACCCAAAATGGGGGTGGTAGGGTGGCTTGGAAAAGGAGAGTAGGAACAATGTCATTAGTGGTGCGAATGAGGCACTCGGCGCAGCCGTTTTGAGGGGACGTGTAGGGGCAGTGTAACATCCACCTTTTTGTAATATAGTGCTTGTGTGTTCGTGGTTGTGATCATGTCATGTCATGCATGCATTTTTTAACCCATGTTTGGTTTTAAAACAAGTGCACCAAAATTTAATACCGGAGTTTATTAAAACCACTTAAAATTGCCAAGTTAAATTGATGCTTTAAAATGGTACAATTTTTGCAAACCAAAAATATGTTGAGGTTGTAAATTTAACAAGGATCCCAAAAATAATTTTTGCCAATTTTTGTTCTTTACAGAAAAGCCCTCAAAATCTGTTTTTAGCGTGCTGTTTTAAAAAGGACAGGGATCTTCTCGCAGTTTCTGTTTTCTCAGGGGGGGGTTTTCGGAAATCTCCCTTTTGTCATCTTCTTCCTTGCGCCAATGGACAGAAGGTCCACGACGCCTTCCCCTGCCACCTCCTGCTTGCTTCCCCTCTGCGAGAATAAGGCCGAGAAGGAAGACGTGACCTCTTCTATCTCCTCCTCCCACCGCATCGAAACCTTTCTCTATAACTCTGTACGTGCAGGAACCCCAAAACGAACCTAACCCTACCGAGCCGGCATCCGCCGCTCGCCACCGGCGAAACGCCCGACCCCGCGCCCCTCCGAGCTCCCTGTTAGCTCCGCCATCCCCGCCTCCTCTTCCTCGAGCCCGCACGGAGGCCAAGGAGCCCGGGAGGCCCTCAATTTCTCGCCGAAACCCGGCACGGCCGCCGCCGGATTTCTCCTCGTCGCAGGCGATTCCCGCCGCCCCGCGCTTCTCCGACCGCGGCATCACGCTCGGGGTGAGCTCCCGCACCCTCCGGAGCCCTCCCCTTGCTCCCTCCCCCTCCGGTTCTCTCCCTCGCCGCCAACCGTCGTCCGCCGGCGCGAGCTCCGGCGACCTTTCGGTCAGCCGCGCGCACCCCCAGCTGCCCCCTCGCTCTGCTATAGCCTGTGGTACACTTTGATTTGAGAATCGCGGGCTAAATCGATCAATTGCATCGGAGCAGAGAGAATTTGGCCGGGATGATGTCATCACGATGTCATGCTTGCATCACTTCCCCTTTTCTTTTTTTTTCCTGTTAAACAAAAATGGAACTGACATGTGGACCCCACTGCTATTTAAAATTACAGAAAAATAATGATTTTTGTAAATGCAATAACTTTTAATTGGCTAATCAGAAAGATGTGTTCAATATACCATCTTGTTCAGAAAAATACAATCTACATGTTTATGTCATTTGCACACATTTTTGACAAAGTTGATTTTTGAGCATTATTTAAATCATTTTAAATAAAGAAAATAAGTTTTTATTCAAGAAAATTAGAAAATTGCAAGTTATATGTCAAAATGATTAGAATGAAAAGTGCAACCTAGTTATGGTGGTCTCAACCCTATTTGAGCACTTTAACTTGTCGCACCTCTAGGTGTTGCCCGAATCGGCCTCCGAGGTCCACTTCGGGACTAAATTCACTAAAGTTGTTTTCTTAACATATAAACCCTAGCAACCCATGAACCATGTTTAGGGCTTATCTTTAATGCATTCAAATGTTCATGCATACATATTGAGCATTGCATCGATGCCTGTTTTGAGTGTTGTTCTTCCTCTTTCCGGTGTTTGCTCCTATCGGTAGACCTCGAATCCGGAGAGAAGTTCGACACCCCTGTTGCCGATTACTTGGTCTAAACAACCAAGTCAAGCACTTATCCCTTGAAGCTTTATCTGGTTTTCTTGAAACAAGGCAAGCATAACCTCTTATCTGCCCATATATGTTTTCGAAGTGTTTTCCTTCTCGTACGATGCATGCTTTACAAAGTATCTTGAGTCAGCAGATAGAGTTGTCCTATTTACTTGCATAAACCAGATATCGTGATTCAATGCTCCTAGCAGACATAGGATTTGTTTGTGTGTATTGCCAGAGCCTCAAATATGCCATGCTTAGTCATACATGTTTGTTTATCTCTGCTCCATCCGGTTGATGAATCAGAGTTACGAAATGAATCTAGTATGACAGGATGACGTGGTAAGGTTTGAGATGTGTTCTTAACATGATAAAAGGCTTGGATGAGTTGCCACATGGGATGTGGTGATTTGCCTCGTTCGTGCCCCTAGGAGCGAGTTCTCGCCTTTGAAGCCAAGACTGATCGTGCAACCACACGGGGATTGGATTCCCCTCGGTTTCAACTTGTCTAGTTTGTTCCATGAGTTGCCTAGTTCGGGCGTTCCATTTGGATTTGCTGGGGATATCAAAACGTTTTCAAAACTAGGACATGGTGGTGTGTCGGTGCTCTGCGGGTAGGTAACCGTCGAGCATTGCGCACAACGATAGAGACCCGGCAGGAGATGGCCACTCCCTATTGGCGGTCCATCTCTACTCGGAGCGACTCATGGAATAGGCGAAGCAAGGGAAAGATCGTGGTCAGCCACCCTCTGCCGGCACATCGTCCGAATTGTGCCAATAGCTTGGTATTAAGAGTCGGTTGATACGTGTGGGTAAAGTTGTACACCCCTGCAGGGTTTAATCTTTTCGAAAAGCCGTGTCCGCGGTTAAGGACAACTTGGTGACGGATCCTGAGATCATAGATAACTTGAACATGACGTAAAAGATGTTGGCAATGAATGTTTAGTTTTAAGAGGTGGTTCCAGTTATCGGTGCTGAAGATGATGCTTCGAAGGTTCTGAAGGCAATAACCGTGAAAGGGTATTCTTTTAAAAAAAATTGTGAAAAACTTCTCTATCTCCCTCTATTCGAAACAAAGTTGGCTTTACGCAAAACAACCTTCATAAACCCTTTTGAACAAGCAGATATATAATAGGTTAGTTAAGTCTTGTTGAGTACCTTCCGTACTCATGTTTGCTTCAATTTGGTTCAGGTGGAGTTCCATACCTTCGGTGGTGTTTCAACGTGGACATCGACGGATAGTTTGGGGTTTCCCAGGTAGCAGCCTGGAATCTATGGGCTGGGACGTCGCCTTATGTTGCGGCCTCTTAGGCCTTTTTGGTTCTTGTTGATTAGCAACATATTTTTTGCCTTCCGTTGTCTGATGTAATGTTGGGTCGTGTGACCTCTGTTTGTAAGCTATACTCTAGTATTACTTGCTTAATAAAGCTTCATGTCTAGAGTACTGCTTTGAACGGTTGTTGGTTTCGAGCTCATTGTTATACAGTTTTGGCTATGCCTGCATAGTTGTCGCAGTCGAGGGGTTGTGGAGCCGATGATCCATGTCCGAGCCCGCCTGTCGATTTGATCGGCCTGGGGCGAGGTAACCCCAGTAACCCTCGATTGTTGTTGCACTTTATGGACACATAGCAGCTCTGTATAGCTTTGGTCCCGTTTCCTTCAGTTTCATCCGACTCGTGGACGCTTTAATATGCGTAGTTGGTTATGACTAGCATGGATACAAGGAGTAGTAGACCGAGGATCCGGACTACGTGCCGATGAATCCGGTCTGCCTGCTGTCGTTTGTTGCGGCCGGGGCTGGTAACCCTGAAGCCCTTGTGAGTCATGACTAGGAGCACATAAAAGTATGTATATCTCTAGGTCCGGGGTCTGACAAAAGTTGGTATCAGAGCAGGACTGCCTGTAGGAAAACCCTTGCTATTGGTCGATGTTGAGTCTAGAGTTTGTGAAAACTATTTTCGAAATGACAAATGAGTTATGAAAACCTTCTTAGGATTCTTTTTACTCCTTACCTGGTATCGTTCTAACTCTGAGTCACCGTATCCCATTTGATTTCAAATGTTTTACCTCTCACCTGTTAACTTCAAAGTTAGGAGCAAAATCGTTGGGTGTTTTTCCTAGTACTCCGTGTCAGGTTGCTAATGTTCTCAGAGTTTTCAAGTTACCTCCTTCGGTCTAAATCGTTGTTTCCTTTTGACTTCAGTTGATCCATATCAAGTCATGAATCTTTCTGTTGCATTCTTTCCATGGGAGTGTTTCTCATGGTTCCGTTTCTTTGTACCCAGGATGTCCGGGAGTATTCAAGATTCCGTTGAAAGTGGTCATATCGAGGGAGAGTCTTCATCTTCCTTAATGACGCAAGTTATTTAGGATATCAAGACTAACCGCCTGAGAAATGAACATCTCCTTGAGCGTGTGGCGCAAAACACTAAACGTCGTCATGACGAATGCGTTACATTTGGGGATTTAGTTCATGCTAAGCTTCCAACTTTCAGCAGTCTTAAGGAACCCATCGATGCTGATGATTGGCTTCGTACCGTCGAGCGCAAATTTAATGCTCTCAATGTTCCAGAAAGTGACCGTGTGAACTTCGCCGCCTATCAGCTAGAGGGTGAAGCTGGTTCATGGTGGGAAGGTTTCTTGGCGTTGCAATCGCCGAGACATAAGGTTACTTGGGAGAAGTTCCGTAAAGAGTTCCGTGCTGCCCATGTTCCTGAGGCAGTTATGGACTCCAAAAGAAAAGAGTTCCTGGATCTGACCCAGGGACAGATGGATGTTGAAACTTACGGGCGTGAATTCACCTGTTTGGCTCGTTATGCACCCCGAGATGTTGCAGATGATGCGGATAAACAAGAGTTGTTCCGCAAGGGTCTGGATTCCGGAGTTCGCTATGAGCTACTCTCTTTCTAGTTTCCAACCTTCCAGGATCTTTATAATCATGCTCTTACCTTGGAGCGTGGCAAAAAGGAAATGGAAACTTCTTTGAAGCAGATTTCTGGAGAGTCACGTGCGTCTTCTTCTGGTTCCAAGAAGCGTCGTGTGTTTGTTCCATACAGTGCTGTTCCATATCCACCAGCTTTTCAACAAGGCAACCTCGGTGGGCGTTCTGGTGTTGTTGGTGGTAAGAAACGGCTGGTGACATGTCATGTATGTGATGAACTTGGCCATTACTCCGACAAATGTCCTCAGAGGATACCTCCTGCACCTCAGCTTTTTCCTACACGTGTTGTTAACCGTGGTCGTTTGAACCATGTTCTGATTGAAGAAGCTCAGAAAGCACCTGATGTCGTGTTGGGAATGCTTCGTGTTAACCTAGCTCCAGCCTCCGTTCTGTTTGATTCCGGAGCGTCACACTCATGTGTATCAAGAGCTTTTGTGGTGTTGCATGACATACCTCTTGTGAGTATGGTTCCTCCTTTGATAATTTCCACCCCAGGGTCCTTCTGCTGGACTAATCAGTGTTGCCCTGGTGTGCCAATTGAAATAGGAGGTTTGGTGTTTCTTTCTACACTTGTCATCATGGACTCAAATGATATCAATGTCATACTGGGCATGGACTGGTTGTCAACACATCATGCTACAATTGACTGTGCAGCCAAGTCTGTTACCCTGATTCATCCTTATGGTCAGACAACTCGGTTGATGTTTCCTTGTGGGATAGTTCAACCACAGCCATGTCCTCAGCTTAATGCAACCGAAGTTCGACCATCTCCCGAGGTTCATGAGGTACCAGTGGTGTGTAAGTTTCCAGATGTCTTCCCGGAAGAGCTTCATGGTATGCATCATGGTTATTCAGTGGAGTTTGTTGTTGAACTAATTCCTGGAGTGGCTTCTACTTCTGAAAGACCATACCGTATGTCTCTAGAAGAGTTGGTTGAGTTGAAGAAGCAAATAGAGGAGTCATAAGGGAAAGGTTGCCCTCATGCCAACACATCTTCTTGTGGGTGTCCTACACTCTTCGTCATGAAGAAGGATACCACAGTTCCTCAGCTGGCCAGTGAATATTGTCTGTTCAATGATGTGGCAATAAAGCACAAGTGTTCTCTTCCTCGGACAGAGGATTTGGTTGACCATCTGATTGGTGCCACTGTTTTCTCCAAGATACATCTAAGTCTGGGTTATTATCAACTTCAGACCAGGTCCGGGAATGTTTCTAAAGCGGTTGTAAAAAATCGTTATGGTGTTTACGAGTACACTGTTATGTTTCCCGAACTCTCCAATGCTCCAACCATGCTGATGGGGCTTATGAAATCCATTTTCATGGAGTATCTTGACAAGTTCGTTGTGGTTTACCTCAACGATGTTATAATCTACTCCAAGTCCGAAGAAGAACATGTTGAACATCTTCGGCTAGCTTTGACAAAGCTTCGTGAGCATCGTCTCTATGCCAAATTCTCCAGATGTGAGTTCTGGTTGAAAGAGCTCATATTTCTAGGCTATATCCTATCTGCTGAAGGAGTTGCAGTTCTCCCTAACAAAGTTCAAGCCATATTGGACTGGGAGTCACCTAAGTCTATCAAAGAGGTTCGAAACTTCCTCGAACTTATCGGTTGTTATCACCGCTCTATCGAAGGTTTCTCCATAGCTGCCAAACCAATGACTGATCTTCTTAAGAAAGATAAACAGTTTGTATGGTCAAGAATGGCAGAAGAGAGTTTCCGGTTGTTGAAAACCAAGCTGGCTAATGCTCCTATGCTTGTCCTTCCGGACATGCGCAAGGACTTCGTCATCTTCTGTGATGCCTCTCGTCAAGGTATCGATTGCGGTCTTTTGCAAGGTGGTCGTGTGGTTTCTTATGCTTCTCGACAACTAAAACCACATGAGCTCAAATATCCAACTCATGCTCTTGAGTTAGCAGCTGTTGTGTATGCCTTGAAACAATGGCGTCATCATCTGCTAGGAAATCGATGTGAGTTCTACTTCCATCAGCAGAGCTTCAAATATCTTTTCACCCAACCAGATCTGAGTCTCAGACAAAAGAGATGGTTGGAACTAGTCAAAGAACCCAATGTGGAGGTCAATCGTCAAACTGATAAAGGTAAAGTCGTGGCTGACACGACAATCCAGAAGTCTTACTGTAACAGCTTGATGATACAGCAAGATCAACCTTCTCTCCACAAAGAGTTCTCCAAGCTTAATCTTGAGGTTGTTCCCTCTGGTTATCTGGCTAATCCGGAAGTGAAACCATCCTTTGAACATCAAATCAAAGATGCCCAAAAGCGGGATCTAAGCATTACCTTGGTCAAGAGAAAGATTTCTCGTGGAATTTCGACATGTTTCTCTGTTGATGATCAAGGTACCGTTTATTTTGGTGAACGTCTTGTTGTGCCAAAGAAACGGAGTCTGAAACAACTGATCCTCTGTGAAGCTCATGAGTCACTTCTCTCTGTTCATCCTGGTAGCACCAAAATGTACCGTGATCTACGTCAAAGGTTCTGGTGGACCAAGATGAAGCGAGATATCGCTCAATTTGTGGCTGAATGCGACGTTTGTCGTCGTGCTAAAGCTGAACATCAAAGACCAGTTGCTACTCTCTACCCCACACCTATTCCTGTTTGGAAGTGGGATGAAGTTGAGATGACTTTCATTGTTGGTCTTCCAAGAAATGATCATGGACACACCGCTATCTGGGTAGTGATTGATCGTCTGTCAAAGGTTGCTCATTTTGTTCCTGTCCATCAGGGCATCAATGCTAAACAACTGGCAGATTTATATGTCTCTCAGATAATACCTCTTCATGGTGTTCCTAAGAAGGTCCTTTTTATCATGGAAATCTGTTTACTTCCAAAGGCTGGGCAAGTTTCAAGCAAGCTATGGGAAGTCGTATACACTCCACCATAATCTATCAGTCATCCCGTAATGATCACCTTGGGAGTCTGAATCAAACACTTGAAGACATGCTTCGAGCTTGTGTTGTATCCTTCGGTAACGATTGGGAGAAGTGTCTTCCATCTGCCGAGTTCGTTTACAACAACTGCTTCCAAGTTATCTTAGCCAAAGCTCCATTTGAAGTTCTCTACAACCGAAGCTGTTCAATTCCGTTAAATTGGTCAGAAACCGGTGAAAGACAGTTCTTTGGACCGAAGAATCTGATCAACGAGACTGAAGAAACAGTTCGTATAATCCGTGAACATCTGAAAGCTGCTCAGTCTCGCCAGAAGAGTTATGGTGACCGTCAACAAGATATTCGTTATGATGTTGGCGGACAAGCCTATCTACGAGTCACACCTTTGAAGGGTGTTCATCGTGATGTCATGAAGGGAAGATTACCGCCTCGCTATGTTGGTCCTTTCCCTGTTCTTGCAAAAAGTGGGAATTTTGCTTATCGTCTCCACCTACCTTCAACGTTCCCACGGGTTCATGCTACATTCCATGTCTCACAACTCCATCGTTGCTTCCAAGATTCCAACCGTGGTGTTGATCATGAAACCATTGATCTTAAGGATGATCTGACCTACCGAGAATGTCCTGTCCGTATCCTCGAGGCAGCTGAACAAAAGATTCGATGCCGAAGCATCAAGTGTCTCAAGGTTCAGTGGTCTCATCATTCTGAAGCTGAAGCAACCTGGGAACGAGAAGATCGTTTACGATCTGAGTACCCGTCCTTCTTTGCTAAAACCTAGGAATCTCGGGACGAGATTCTTGTAAGGGGGGTAGACTTGTAACATCCACCTTTTTGTAATATAGTGCTTGTGTGTTCGTGGTTGTGATCATGTCATGTCATGCATGCATTTTTGAACCCATGTTTGGTTTTAAAACAAGTGCACCAAAATTTAATACCGGAGTTTATTAAAACCACTTACTATTGCCAAGTTAAATTGATGCTTTAAAATGGTACAATTTTTGCAAACCAAAAATATGTTGAGGTTGTAAATTTAACAAGGATCCCAAAAATAATTTTTGCCAATTTTTGTTCTTTACAGAAAAGCCCTCAAAATCTGTTTTTAGTGTGCTGTTTTAAAAAGGACAGGGATCTTCTCGCAGTTTCTGTTTTCTCAGGGGGGTTTTCGTAAATCTCCCTTTTGTCATCTTCTTCCTTGCGCCAATGGACAGAAGGTCCACGACGCCTTCCCCTGCCACCTCCTGCTTGCTTCCCCTCTGCGAGGATAAGGCCGAGAGGGAAGACGTGACCTCTTCTATCTCCGTCCTCCCACCGCATCGAAACCTTTCTCTGTAACTCTGTACATGTAGGAACCCCAAAACGAACCTAACCCTACCGAGCCGGCATCCGCCGCTCGCCGCCGGCGAAACGCCCGACCCCGCGCCCCTCCGAGCTCCCTGTTAGCTCCGCCATCCCCGCCTCCTCTTCCTCGAGCCCGCACGGAAGCCAAGGAGCCCGGCAGGCCCTCAATTTCTCGCCGGAACCCGGCACGGCCGCCGCCGGATTTCTCCTCGTCGTCGGCGATTCCCGCCGCCCCGCGCTTCTCCGACCGCGGCATAACGCTCGGGGTGAGCTCCCGCACCCTCCGGTGCCCTCCCCTCGCTCCCTCCCCCTCTGGTTCTCTCCCTCGCCGCCAACCGTCATCCGCCGCCGCGCACGAGCTCGCCGGCGCGAGCTCCGGCGACCTTTCGGTCAGTCGCGCGCACCCCCAGCTGCCCCTCGCTCTGCTATAGCCTGTGGTACACTTTGATTTGAGAATCGCGGGCTAAATCGATCAATTGCATCGGAGCAGAGAGAATTTGGCCGGGATGATGTCATCACGACGTCATGCTTGCATCACTTCCCATTTTCTGTTTTTTCCTGTTAAACAAAAATGGAACTGACATGTGGACCCCACTGCTATTTAAAATTACAGAAAAATAATGATTTTTGTAAATGCAATAACTTTTAATTGGCTAATCAGAAAAATGTGTTCAATATACCATCTTGTTCAGAAAAATACAATCTACATGTTTATGTCATTTGCACACATTTTTGACAAAGTTCATTTTTGAGCATTATTTAAATCATTTTAAATAAAGAAAATAAGTTTTTATTCAAGAAAATTAGAAAATTGCAAGTTATATGTCAAAATGATTAGAATGACAAGTGCAACCTAGTTATGGTGGTCTCAACCCTATTTGAGCACTTTAACTTGTCGCACCTCTAGGTGTTGCCCGAATCGGCCTCCGAGGTCCACTTCGGGACTAAATTCACTAAAGTTGTTTTCTTAACATATAAACCCTAGCAACCCATGAACCATGTTTAGGGCTTATCTTTAATGCACTCAAATGTTCATGCATACATATTGAGCATTGCATCGATGCCTGTTTTGAGTGTTGTTCTTCCTCTTTCCGGTGTTTGCTCCTATCGGTAGACCTCGAATCCGGAGAGAAGTTCGACACCCCTGTTGCCGATTACTTGGTCTAAACAACCAAGTCAAGCACTTATCCCTTGAAGCTTTATCTGGTTTTCTTGAAACAAGGCAAGCATAACCTCTTATCTGCCCATATATGTTTTCGAAGTGTTTTCCTTCTTGTACGATGCATGCTTTACAAAGTATCTTGAGTCAGCAGATAGAGTTGTCCTATTTACTTGCATAAACCAGATATCGTGATTCAATGCTCCTAGCAGACATAGGATTTGTTTGTGTGTATCACCAGAGCCTCAAATATGCCATGCTTATTCATACATGTTTGTTTATCTCTGCTCCATCCGGTTGATGAATCAGAGTTACGAAATGAATCTAGTATGACAGGATGACGTGGTAAGGTTTGAGATATGTTCTTAACATGATAAAAGGCTTGGATGAGTTGCCACATGGGATGTGGTGATTTCCCTCGTTCATGCCCCTAGGAGCGAGTTCTCGCCTTTGAAGCCAAGACTGATCGTGCAACCACACGGGGATTGGATTCCCCTCGGTTTCAACTTGTCTAGTTTGTTCCATGAGTTGCCTAGTTCGGGTGTTCCATTTGGATTTGCTGGGGATATCAAAACGTTTTCAAAACTAGGACGTGGTGGTGTATCGGCGCTCTGCGGGTAGGTAACCGTCGAGCATTGCGCACAACGATAGAGACCCGGCAGGAGATGGCCACTCCCTATTGGCGGTCCATCTCTACTCGGAGCGACTCATGGAATAGGCGAAGCAAGGGAAAGATCGTGGTCAGCCACCCTCTGCCGGCACATCGTCGGAATTGTGCCAATAGCTTGGCATTAAGAGTCGGTTGATACGTGTGGGTAAAGTTGTACACCCCTGCAGGGTTTAATCTTTTCGAAAAGCCGTGTCCGCGGTTAAGGACAACTTGATGACGGATCCTGAGATCATAGATAACTTGAACATGACGTAAAAGATGTTGGCAATGAATGTTTAGTTTTAAGAGGTGGTTCCAGTTATCGGTGCTGAAGATGATGCTTCGAAGGTTCTGAAGGCAATAACCGTGAAAGGGTATTCTTTTAAAAAAAATT
The DNA here is from genome assembly GCA_028641055.1 of Alopecurus myosuroides. Taxonomy (NCBI): domain Eukaryota; kingdom Viridiplantae; phylum Streptophyta; class Magnoliopsida; order Poales; family Poaceae; genus Alopecurus; species Alopecurus myosuroides. The sequence goes on from CM054058.1 coordinate 183,915,435, forward strand.
GTGAAAAATTTCTCTATCTCCCACTATTCGAAACAAAGTTGGCTTTACGCAAAACAACTGTCATAAACCCTTTTGAACAAGAATATATATAATAGGTTAGTAAGTCTTGTTGAGTATCTTCCGTACTCATGTTTGCTTCAATTTGGTTCAGGTGGAGTTCCATACCTTCGGTGGTGTTTCAACGTGGACATCGACGGATAGTTTGGGGTTTCCCAGGTAGCAGCCTGGAATCTATGGGCTGGGACGTCGCCTTATGTTGCGGCCTCTTAGGCCTTTTTGGTTCTTGTTGATTAGCAACATATTTTTTGCCTTCCGTTGTCTGATGTAATGTTGGGTCGTGTGACCTCTGTTTGTAAGCTATACTCTAGTATTACTTGCTTAATAAAGCTTCATGTCTAGAGTACTGCTTTGAACGGTTGTTGGTTTCGAGCTCATTGTTATACAGTTTTGGCTATGCCTGCATAGTTGTCGCAGTCGAGGGGTTGTGGAGCCGATGATCCATGTCCGAGCCCGCCTGTCGATTTGATCGGCCTGGGGCGAGGTAACCCCAGTAACTCTCGATTGTTGTTGCACTTTCTGGACACATAGCAGCTCTGTATAGCTTTGGTCCCGTTTCCTTCAGTTTCATCCGACTCGTGGACGATTTAATATGCATAGTTGGTTATGACTAGCATGGATACAAGGAGTAGTAGACCGGGGATCCGGACTACGTGCCGATGAATCCGGTCTGCCTGTCGTTGTTTGTTGCGGCCGGGGCTGGTAACCCTGAAGCCCTTGTGAGTCCATGGCTAGGAGCACATAACAGTATGTATATCTCTGGGTCCGGGGTCTGACAGGCAGGACAGGCGTAAGGAGATAGCGTGGGTAGACAGATAGGAGCGTAGTCTAGTGGTGAGGAACGCTCCGCCATTATCACATTGGAGACATCGTAGAGTTTTGTGAAATTGCGTGGTGATAAAGGCAAAGAAATGTAGTAAGGTATCACATGTATCGGATTTGAGACGCAAGGGGAAAGTCCATGAGAAATGTGAGTAATCATCAAGAATCACTAGATAGTATTTATATCCGGATAGACTAATAGTGGTAGAGGTCCATAAATCACAATGTATTAAATCAAAGGGAGCCAGCGCACGGGGGTGTGATGTAGAAAATGGTAGACGTGCTTGTTTTCCAAGTTGACATGCATCAAAGAAGGAATGCCGAGGTGCAGTATTATTACATTGAGAAATAAAATCAAGAGGTAAATGAGCTAAAGCATTTGAGATAGGATGGCCAAGGCGGCGATGCCAAATATCGGCGGTGACAGAGAGTGCCGTGGAGTACTGGCTGCCATTATTGCTGAAGAAAGGGTACATGTCTCCAGAGCTATTTGATCTCATGAGAATGGTCTTGGTAGCGAGGTCCTTCGTAGAGAAGCCAAAGGGGTCAAATTTAACCGAAAAATAATTATCACATGTGAATCAACGGGTGCTAATGAGATTAGTGACAATATTGGGAAAGACTAGGACATTATGAAGGTGAAATGGGAGGGTGGTGAGATGGGCAGTATTGGTGGCAACAACAGGGAGACGAGAACCATTACCTACGATGATATGTTGAGAACTAGACTCTAATGGGGGATGAGACGAAATCAATATACCTTGGCTGCCGGTGATGTGCGACGAGGCGCCGGAGTCCATAAGCCACTCGCTGTTGGGAGGGAGCGTGGATCCCTGTCTAGAGGCCTGATGCACCATGGATGCGGTGTCCCGCGAGGGCGTCTGTTGTCCCAGGTAGGGTGGCGCTTGGTATTGGTGCGGTGGTGTCGGGTACTGTTGCGGTGGTGCTGGGTAGATGACTAGATAGGTGTGATGGGGTTGCCCGGGTCCTGCACAAAGGAGACTCATCGGAGGGCTTGGTTTCCATGGCGGACGGGATGGGAAAGGCGCGCCCATGGGCGCAAAATATCCAAGCCAGGGCCGCTGTGGAGCGCCCTCGCTCCCGCCGTACTGATAGGTGCCATGGTCACCACGGCCGCGATCACGCCCGCGCCCTCGGCCACCTCCACGTCCGCCGTACTGGTAACCGCCATGGTGGTCTCCGCGGCCGCCGCCATGGTAGCCCCTGTGCTGGTAGCCGCCGTGCTGAGGTGCAGGGCCACTGTTGCCATGACAACCGTCGTGGTTGCCGGCGGGTGCGCGGTCACCGCGGTAACCTCCGTGGCCGTTGCGCTCACCACTGTCGGAGCGCGCACCGCTACGGTCGCCATGCTGCACGGCGAGGGCTTGAGCGCCAGCAGCTTTCTCCTTTGCCTGAGCCTCCATCTTCATCTCGGTGAGTCGGAGGCGAGAGTGTGCGGTGCTGAACGACGGGAACGGCCTCGTTCCCTCGATGAGCTCGGCCTGCAAGGCAAATTTCTTGCCCAAATCATCCACCATTTGCATGGTGAGCTCCCGATCGGTGATGGGGCGCTGACGTTAGTGAGAGCGTCGGAGATCTGTCGAAGACGACGGCAGTACTCGTTAATGGAGAGGTCATTGCGCCGCATCTGCCTGAACTCGCGGGAGAGCATCATTGCGCGCGCCTCCTGGTTGTCGAAGAAGAACTCGTGGAGGCGCGACCACGCCGAGTATGTCTTCATGTTGTCAGTCATGACAACCTCCTGAAGGGGATCTGAGATGGTCGTGACGATCCGCAAGACGATGTCAACATCATCCTGGTGCCATCGTTCGTCGGCGTGACGGTGGTCGTTGCCGGGCTCGATATGATCGCGGGCATGGTGGCGATTGAGCAGGAAAAGAAAGAAGTTTCGCCACTTGCTGAGATTGGATGCGGAGGCGTCGAGCTTGAACTTCACGTAATTGTGAATATTGTCCTCGCGTATGGATGGGGGACGGTAGGAGAGGTTGGTGTTGGCTAGTGCGACAACAATATCAGGAGGAGGCGGCGCTAGAGATGAGATCGGAGCTGATCCGGAATAGGGGCCTAGAGGGAAGAGGGCAGCACGAGGCATGGAAGGAAATATAGAGGAGGAGGGGAGAGGTGTGTGTGGATCTGTGTCAAGGGGAGAGGCGGCGGCGTCGTGCGCCATGGAAGAGCGTTGTGCTCTGATACCAAGAAGGCGAATGAAGTGGTTCTTCCTGAAACTGTATGTATCTGAATCGTGAGTACATATAAAAGGGAGAGGCAAAGCCACGATGGTGCTGATCGTATCAACACGGGACTGCTCCATATGACTCGGTACATGTAACGTTACATGGAGTGCAACTGAATACAAACTACGTGTTCTGACAGCCAGTGCCGCTTGTGCAAGTTCATTGGCGCAAATTAAAGATAGAATCTCTGTCGGGGGGTCGCAGCGGAGATTACCACACAACTATCTAGTGACACCCAAAGCAAATGGGAATCGAGAATGTCTTGCAAGATAGCAAAGATAGGATGAGAGGCAGTACCTGAGCCCGATTCCTTGAGCGCTGGTGTTGCACCCTTTGCGGCCGTAAGCCTCAAAGCCAGCTCCACCATGTCTCCCTCCTTCTCTCCCACATCCATGTAACCCTTACGCGGTGGGTCCACCGACAGCGCCTTAGTCCACAGTCCCCAAGCCACCGGTGTTGTGAGCTCCGGGATCACCGGTGCCGATAGGAACCCGCCAAGCGCCGAAGCCGGAGATGGCGCATAGCGTTCCACCCCATGCGAATCTCCCACAACGTATCACTACGTCCACCTCCATCAAACCAGGAACCCTGGCAGCCTGATCATTGTTCTTCTTGCTCCCCCACTCCCTGTTTCGAGCCTCTGAATGATCCCCCAACAGCACCATCCCAGCAAACGCAACCGAGTCTCCTACTATCATCTTACGTGCCTTAGCTGGTGGGGACGCATCACGCTCCGAGGACACATCCCCCAACGTCGCAGCAGCGCCCAACAGGGGCTCGCTTACATTTGAGTGCAGCGGGGCCTTTGCCGAGAGCTCAACACAAGCCGCCGAGCCCGGCGCCACCTGAACCACAGCCACCACGGAGCCCAGTGCCTTGAAGACATTCCCGTCTTCGGTGAAATTACACCCATATTGCAAAAACATAGACGTCGGAGGGCCACCGGAGGAGGGGGAGCAGTCGAAGGAGGGGACTCGTCGGGCCCCAACACCAGACCGACCAACCCCAGAGCTAGACCAGCGAACCCCACAAGGGTAGCACTCCGCACTTCCTTGGGCATGCTCTGCCCACCACTAGACTTGCCCAACTGAGAGCCAGATCGAGACTTCTCCTTGCGGCTGGCCTTGCGGCTGTCCTAGTCATCGCCTTCATCATCCGAGCTCGCGGAGTTATCATCTTCCTCGTCATCACCGTATCACGGTGCCGGCGGAGGAGATACATCCACCCCTTTGCCTTTCACCACCCCCTACCTCACCACACGCGTCGTGTAGCCTTGAAGGTTCACATAGACCGTGATGGAATCCTTTAGATTGATCGGCCCTGGCAACCGAACCTCATCCTAACCAGGTTCTCCTTCCCGGCCAGGGACGTGAAGTCCGCCTCTAGCGGAACCCCAATCTCTAGCGTGGCTCCCAGTAGTAGCCTCTCTTCCCCGCAGCGGTGGCGGTACATGAAGCAACAAAACGCACACATGTTCCCATGAATCAATGTCCCGCAGATCCCCAACCATCTTCTTCACCACCGCTCTGAAATCAGTAATAGGCAGTACCCCCCATGGGTAGCCATCCTCAACAACTCTTTTGACGGGAAACCTTCTCAATGAACACCATGGCAGCGTTAGCAGCCGACCTGGCCATCTTCTCCTCTGGTACTGAGACGTGGAAGAAGCCCCTTCCTTCCACCTCGTACCTAGGCCACCTTGGCACCTTCTCCATGGCACCCACCGGGCACATGCCAGAGAGGTGGCCCCTTGTCTCGCATTTGACGCAAAATGGATCCTCCGTGCAAGCGGCCTGGAAGTGACCCGGCTTCCCACACTTGCAACAGGTTAGCTTCATGCTTCCGATGCCGGGGGGTCCCCAAGGTGCTCCTCCTCCTGACGATCTTCCTCCCTCCGGCAAGCCGCCTTCTCTTCTTTCTCCCCGTCCAACCTTCTGCTCTGCTCTTGGTCGCGGGACAGACGGTCGCAGAGATCTCCCTGCCGCACCCCGCGCATCGTCCCACCCCACGTCGATTTAGGTTCGCTTGCCTCCCCTACCACGATCCGCCTAGTCCATGTCCATGGCGACAAGGCACCGCGCCGCTGGACACGAGAGGAGAGACGGGGGATTAAAGAGAATCTTTGCCCGAGCGCTGTGACGGCGGATGTCGGCGCAGGAGGCAGGAAACCCTAATTGATGTCTAGGGTTCCTTTGGGGAGCCACCACCACTTATAAACCTCTCGTTCCTGGACCGGCCACATCCCCTGGGCCCCCAACTCCATGTGGGCCTCCCACGGTCCAATACCAACATACGGCCCAACTCGAGACCGCAGTATCTCTTTGTAACATCCAAGTATGAAAACAACCCTTAGAATGTTTGATTCCTTGTTTAATTTCAAGCAATGCATCATGTCATCATGTTTACTTATTGTTTGCATTTGTTTCTATCTGTTTTATTCTGTTTTCACAACCCAAATTCAAACCTTTTTCAAACATTGCTTTCATACTTGCTATGTTACAATTTTGGAATAAAAATAACAACTGAAAACAACCATGTTATTCCTTTTCTCACTTATTAAATTGTTGCTTTAAATCCAACCAATATTTCAATCAATAATTCTCAAATCATCTTTTAAATTTCAAACCAAGTTCAAATCAGTACTTATTTGAACCCATCAAAATTCACCACACTTTGTGATTCCTAAAATCATTTGTTTTTAACCTAGGGATAACCCTATTCAAATGTTTGTTTTCAATAAAGAAATTTAATATGAAATTCCCCCATTTTTGGTTTCAAACACTAACTATAATTTTAAAATTTCATTTTTGAAATCCAAGCTGATTTTGTGGTTGCTAATTAATTAAATAGCTTAACCTAATTTTTCTAGATTTTTTTCTCAAATAAAACCTTAACAACTTTTATCCAAAAGCAAAACTAAAAAAAAAAAAAAAAAACCAGAAAAGAATAAAAGAGAAAAACGCGCGGCAGCTAACCATCTGGCCCAGCCCAACCTAGCCCTACGCGCGCGCAGCAGCCCACAGCACAACTTACCGCTTCGGAGTGCGCGGAGATTCGCGCAAACGCCTAATCGCGTTTCTCCCTCCCGTACGGCGGCCATCCAGCGGAGCCACGGCGGCCCCCGCGCGACCCCGGCGGCCTCCCGTGCCTATAAGAGGCCCTAGGGCACCCCTAGACCTAACCTAACGCTCTAGGGTTCCTCCTTCCATCGCCAGCGCCGCCGATCGTCTCCTCCCCGACGCCATTTCTCCTCTGCCGCAACCTCGCCGGCGTTTTTTTTCTCTGAATCCACGATGGAAACCACCGCCGTAGCCACGCATCCACCTCGCTGAGCACTAGAACCAAGCCACCTCACCACCCTCTCTCGTTTGCACACCGGAGCACCCACGGAGATCCACCACAGCTGCGCCGCCGTCCTCGTCCACGCCGCTGTTGTCGCCGTCAGCCGTTCGTCACCGCGCCTCTGCATCGTCTCCAAACGGTGGTGAGCACCACCGTCTCCTCCTCCTTTTCCTCTCTGTTGCATCCGCGCGCATCCATCACCCTACTGCACCACAGCAGCCCCCACGATCGCTTCGCAACGGTGATCGCCGCCGGCGTCTTCGATCTCTGTCAGAAGTTCAGAGTTGCGCGCGTCCGTTTTTCAGTTAGGCGTGGATCTGAATCTTATCCTCCCCGCGTCGCTGCTTCTGTCACGAAACGCAGCGCAGCGCACTGGTTCAGTCTAACGAGCAGCGAGGGAGAGGTGCAGGGTTCGAGCCCTGCCCTCGCGGGAATAAATCCCACACTTTTTTCCTCTGCCACGCTGACAGGGAGGGCCCCCTGTCAGCCACACACTTGCCACGCAAGCACACGGTCCCATTGGGCCCCCCTGGCAGTGGCTGGGTGTATGTTTCAGTGCGTATAAAAAGAAATAAAACGAATCTGTTTTAAATTCTATTTTCTTTTAAATAGCAGAATTGAATTTAAATTTCTAAATTCAGTAACTTTCATTTTATAAATCCAATAAATACAAACTTGATGTCTATTCTGATCCAAATTTTATAATCTATCCAAATATGCAATTTGTGTTCTGTTTTGAATTTTCAAAATGCAATTTAAATTCAAATCCAAATAATTCAAATGCAATTTGAAATAATTCATAACTAATTCATACTGTTTTCAAATAATTCAACTAAAATATGTTTTTCACACCTTTTTGAATGCTCTATTCAAATATAAATTTTGTTTTCTGGTTTGAACAATTTAAATAGCCTAAACTATTTAAATCTTGTTTAATTCAATTAAAAATTGTTTAATATTGTTTAATTCATAACTAAATAATCCAAAGTCCAATTTCAAATTGTGAAACATGTAATCCAACCAGAATTTGATGTTCTTTTCAAATATCAACTTTGTTATTTGTTTTGAACATTTTAAAAGGTTGAAAACAACAACTACTTGTGTGATACCTTTAATGCACCCAAAATTTTCCTAAGTTAATAACAAATTTCTAAATTGCTACACCCTAGTTTAAAATTGATCCTAATGTTGTTATTTTGCTGTTTTCCTTTTGCATGCATCATACTAAACCATTATCACCTGTTGATTAGCTGGAAAACAAATAATCTAACCAAATTCCATGGGCTTTCCATATGCAACTCACAGTTGCATATCAGTCCATTTAAATTGTGTTATCATATCAAATAGGTTATTTTATTGCATCTATTAAATTGTCATGCATCATATTTGATTGTGCACGATGCCATGTCAATGTTTGTTTACATACCTGTTTTGTTGTTTGCTTCTTCTCGGTTAGACGACGACTACGTTGAGACCGACGATCCTTACGACACCACACCCCAGGACCTAGCCCAGTACGATACTGAGCTGCCAGGCAAGTTATCACTCACATGAATCATCGAGTTTCCTTTCCACACTTGTTGTCGATACTATCCTTTTGTCTATTATTGCTAGCCATATGTATCGTTGCTTGTTCTCCGAACCTATCACATGATACCCTGAACCAATGATACTGCCTCACCTCCATACCTACAGCCTTTGCTTGTGCCTGTTCTTATCTAGCATGCTTAGGGTTGCTTTTACTCGAGTCTGTTGTCGGTTATTACTTTTACTACCTTATTATTTGTACCGGGCTCGATGTTAATCAATCAATCCTGTTAATTGCTAATGGTAATAATAATAATCTGATGATAAGGCACCGGCAGGAGGCCCATGAGAGGTTTTGAAGCCTGCTAGTGTCGACCCTAATAGGAAAAGGGTCTTGTCTACTGATCCATGATGAGCGCACTACCCGCATTTGGGAAGCGAGTATGGGCGCCCCCCTCAACTTGACCTGATTCGCATCTCGTCCAAATCATCTCATTTAGTTCGTGCTTTCTATTTGCCGCATGCATGTTTTTGCGAGCCCAGCGCAGGGTGGAACTTTTGTAGTCGGCATATAGGGGGACACGTTCTTAGAGTGCTATGAGGGTCCATTTTCTTCTGGGCTCGATTAGCCGTGCGCCCAAGGTGCTTTGGGCTTGATGCGGAGAATGGTTGGTTGTGTTGAGTGCCCCGCTTGGTGGGAGGCATCCCATCTGGCGGGATATTCATGAGTGTACGGCCAAATTGGTGCAACCCTGCAGGGATAATCTTCTCGAGAAGCCGTGTTTTCCGCGGTTATGGATTACTTGGTGAAAGTACTGGCTAACAAGTACTCAGAACAACTTCAACTTAATGATCAATCATGATTCACCCACTGATTAATAACTTGACTAGTAATAGGTTATTCACACAATAACTTGATTCACCTTATCACAACTGTGTGAGTTATCCTCGAATTGCTTCTTTGGATAAGGGGCGAGATCCAGGATGGGTTTGGTTGAAGTTATCTTTCAGTTGGTTACAATCCTCGATCTCATCTTATTCTGTTAGCCGGAACTTGTAGTTATCTTCTGTAGTTGTTAGAGCAGCCAGCAGCACTTTCATAACACCCCTTTCTTCCGTTGATCCCAAGTATCAATGCTTGTGTTGACGGGTAACTCTTTGATGAACTGTGAGTCTTGCTTGCCAGTACTTGGATGTACTGACCCCGTTGGGGCTGTGGTTTACACAGAGTACGACTACGGCTACGATGCTTCCCAGGACGGCTACTTCGTGGAGTTTGACGACGCTGCAGACGAGTAGATAGCTGGACCAGGGCAGGATCCAGAACCTTCGTGGATGGGCTTCGTTTGCTTTATTTTCCTCCGGCTTCTTAAGCCTTCAGTTTTGTCTGTACCCAGACACCTTTGGTTGCTTCCGCTGATGTAATGAATGACATGTTGGGACATGTGTCCTCTGGATGATTGTATTTGCTATTTCTGCCTTAATGAAGGCCAGTTGCCACTTTATTTCAATCTTTTGTGTCTTAGAGATATGTTGTGATCATCATTCGTTCAAAGCCGTTGACGTACAGTGCGTGATTGTTATGAAGTACGTCAATGGTAGTGCCTGTGATTTCTAGTGGATAGTTTACATCAACGGTGGAATAGCAGAGCTTGTGTTGTCGCGCATAAGCGCAGGCCTACCAGGAAGCTGGGACGTGGGAGCAGTTATGCCCCATAATCCAAGCATCTGCTATCCAGTTCGTGCGGTGAGTATCCCTTAGAAGTCAGGGTGCGACAAATGGTATCAGAGCCTGTCTGCCTGTAGGATCCCTTTTACTGGTCGCAGTTGAGTCTAGAAACTATTTTGTAGCTATATAGGAAAAATGAAACGTGAGAGTAGGAATTCTGTCATTTTTCTTCTTTCCCCACCCACCCGCCCTTTTTCTGGTAAGGAAGTGCAACGTGTTTTCTGTTCTCACCTAAACTTTCAAGTTAGGATTTCACGTGTTTTGGGTTATCCTTAGTACCTCAGGACTTTTGGTCAAGTTTCCCAGTGTTGCTTCAATGTCATGTTCTTTTCAACATCCTTATCGTCCATTGAACCTTGTTGAGTTCCACATCCTTTTTCATCTACCGGAGCCTAATCAAATCTTTCCCGATCATCTGCAGATGGATCTCAGGTTCTACCCGCAGGTGGTTAGGATGACTCGCTGTGAGGACACCGCCGGTTATCCGGAGATGCTCAGGGATATGGTTACCTATCTGGGGTTCCGTTGGGCACCAGAGTACCAGGTCTACGAGCACCAGCGCGAGTTCGAGCAGACTTTCTACCGGGCCATCGTCTACATTCTGTCGGATGATGGCAGGAGCTTTGTTCACCAGTACGAGGCAGTAGGTTCCACAGTGGATATGGCCGTGCAGCAGGCAGCGTACGTGAGTCTCACCGTTCTCCGTGCTGACTACTGGGGGTTTGATGATTCCAGTTATCGTCACATTCCCCGTGGTTACATCACGGCAGCGGGAGTTCACTTCACTGACCACCGCGACCTGGATACCTACGAGTCTGATAGCTCCAGGCTGCACACTACTGCCCAGTTCGTGAGGCACAGTGACGCAGTTGCTTCCACACTTTCTCAGGAGTTAGCCTCAGTCAGGAAGCAGCTCCACCTTGCTCTCACCCGTCTGGCGACGTACACCACAGACTTTGTTGGAGACGAGCGCTTTGCACGTATCGTTCAGTCAGCTGGTCTTCCGTTACCAGATGCTGGAGGTTACGAGCCGGTCAGAGGTCCACTTCTCCACCTCGGTGCAGGTTACACGGGGATCCCTCGATATGGAGCACAGGAAGAGGACGCTTTCTACTTCACCACTCCGAGAGTTGCTCTCAGAGCTTTTCCTATCTACAGGGATCGTCGTGATACCTACTTCCGTGGGGTTCCTCCTCACCGTATCTCTCGTCGCACTACTCACCGCCGTCCTGCATGATGAGCATGGGAGTACCGATGTATCCGTTCCTAGCTATGTTTAGTTATCCTTGTCTTTCGAACCATGTGTTGGTCTGTTGGATATTCTGATGTATTTGAACATGTGATGATGTACCTGTTGGTTATCTATTCATGCGTCGGAATAATCTATCTTTCGGTTACCAAGTCTATCCTGTTGTATTGTGGTGCTAAAAATGCATTTCTGTTCAGGATGCCTCCAACCAGGAACACCCCGCCTCCGCCACCACCAATGGGGGAACTGTTGGCTCAGATGACCCAAGTGGTGACTCAGATGGCCCAGATCCAGGCTAACCAGCACAACAACCAGAATGCTCCACGAGTCAGTATCAAGGAGTTTTTGAGCGTGGGTCCGAGGGCTTTCGTGGCAACACGTGAGCCTCTGGATGCTGATGACTGGATCAGGGAGATCAACAGGGCTCTGGAGATTGCTCATGTTGCTGAGGAAGATAAGGTCAAGTATGCCACCTACCTACTGAAGGGTCAGGCAGCTACTTGGTGGGAGAACTACCAGACCATGAGAGCTGGCTATCCTATCACCTGGGGATGTTTCAAGGATGCCTTCCTGAAGCACCACATCCCGGATGGTCTCATGGAAAGGATGCGTGAGGAATTCTGCTCTCTCAGACAGGGCAAGCTGGACGTCCTCGGCTACCAGAACGAGTTCAATCGTCTCGCTCGGTATGCTGGTGACGAAGTGTCCACCGAGACCAAGAAGATGGCAAGGTTCCGCCGAGGCTTTAACCCGGAACTGAAGTACGCTCTCACCAACATCAAGTGCAAGGACTTCGTTGAGCTCGTGAACACCGCGCTCAATGAGGAGAATGGGCGCAAGGCGTTCGAAGAGTCCCGCAAGCACTCGCGTGAGGGTGGTTCCTCCTCCAACATGACCACCCCTCCGCAGAAGCGCCGCATCTGGGTGCCAAATGGTGCTGTCACTCGGGCTCCAAATGCCCAAGCTCCTCCAGGCTTTGGTCACCGCCCGCCCAACCCATCTCAGATGCAGGGTCAGAGGATTCCAATGGGGCAGCCAAGGCCAGGTCCTCCTCGTGTCGTCACTTGCTACAAGTGCAAGGAGACTGGGCACTACGCTGATAAGTGCACTCAGAGGCAGCTACCTCCACCTCCTCGCCCCAACACCAACCAGGCTATGGTTCGTGCTCCCCCGGCTAAAGCCTTCAACTCCAACAACATGCCTGTCGGGAGGAACGCGAGGGTGAACCATATCAAGGCCGACAAAGCTGAGGAAGCCGCTGACGTCGTTCTCGGTATATTACCCGTAAACTCTATTCCAGCTAAAGTGTTGTTTGATACTGGAGCATCGCATTCATTCGTGTCAAAGATTTTTGCAAAAGCATACAACCTAGTTCTGGTTCCGCTAAGCAATCAAATGACTGTTCACTCTCCGGGACCGCAAATGTTGACTTCCAAGATAAGCATGGACAATGAGATCCTAATTGGAGGACGCATATTCCTTGCTTCACTCATGTTGCTGGGAAATTCTGACATTGATGTCATTCTGGGTATGGATTGGTTGAAGACCCACAAAGCTAAAATTGACTGTGCTCAAAAGTCAATAACTCTCTCTCACACTTCAGGCCAGATAGTCTATTCTCCATATGGATCAAGTTCTGTTCAGCTGTTCAACCTCGATGCCAAACCCCTTCCTGAAATTGAAAATGTTCCGGTGGTTTGTGAATTCCCTGACGTCTTTCCAGAAGAATTGCCAGGGATGCCTCCGGACAGAGCAGTTGAGTTCGTGATCGAGCTTGAGACAGGTACTGCTCCAATCTCTAAGCATCCATACAAGATAGCTCCTCCTGAACTGAAATTGTTGAAGGAGCAAATCGATATGTACATGGAAAAAGGTTACATTCAGCCTAGTTCCTCCGCTTGGGGTTGCCCAACTCTGTTTGTTGCCAAGAAGGATCAAACAAAAAGACTCGTGGTTGACTATCGGCCTCTCAACGAGAAAACCATCAAGAACAAGTATCCACTTCCTCGTATCGATGATCTTTTTGATCAACTTACTGGAGCCTCAATATTCTCAAAGTTGGACTTGAGGATGGGTTACCATCAGATAAAGATCAGAAAGGAAGATATTCCAAAAACAGCATTCACCACTCGTTACGGTCTATATGAGTTCACCGTCATGTCCTTTGGTCTCACCAATGCACCGGCGACCTTCTCAAGACTCATGAATTCTGTCTTCCATGAATACCTCGACAAGTTCGTTGTGGTATATCTTGATGATATTCTAGTCTACTCAAAATCCGAGGAAGAGCATGGAGAACACCTTCGTCTCACTCTCATGAAACTTCGCGAGCATCGTCTGTATGCCAAGTATTCCAAATGTGAGTTCTGGATTCCAGAAGTTGCATATCTTGGTCATATCATTTCTGCCAAAGGCATTGCCATTGATCCTGAAAAGGTTAAGGCAATTGTTGACTGGAAACCCCCTAAGACGGTAAAACAAGTTAGAAGCTTTCTTGGCTTGGCTAGCTATTGCCGCCGTTTCGTCCAAAACTTTTCCAAGATTGCCAAACCTCTCACTGATCTCACAAAGAAGGACAAAAAGTTCGTTTGGACTCCACAATGTGATGAGAGTTTCAACCTCCTGAAAGCTAAACTCACTTCCACACCTGTTCTGGTTGGCCCAGATACTACCAAACCTTTCCAGATATTCTGTGATGCATCTCTCCAAGGCCTAGGAGCAGTTCTTATGCAAGAACGTCAAGTTGTGGCTTATGCTTCACGTCAGTTGAACCCACATGAGCAAAACTATCCCACTCATGATCTTGAACTTGCAGCAGTTGTGTTTGCCCTCAAGAAATGGAGACAATACTTGTTGGGTAACAAAACTGAAATCTTTTCCGATCATAAGAGTCTGAAATACATCTTCACTCAGCCAGATCTGAACCTCAGGCAAAGGAGATGGATTGAGAAGATTAAAGACTTTGATCTCACCATTTCTTACACTCCAGGCAAGGCTAATGTTATGGCCGATGCACTCAGTCGCAAATCCTATTGCAATAATCTCATGATCATGGAAAGCCAACCTCCACTTCATGAGGAATTCCAGAAGCTAAACCTTGGTCTTGTTCCTGAAGGATACCTTGCTAGCTTGACAGCCAGCCCAACTCTCGAGGAAAAGATTCGTTCTGAACAACTTCGTGATAATGAAATAAAGAAGATGGTAGAGCAAATCAAAAAGGGCAGTGATAAATTCAAGTCCTTCTCAATTGATGACAAGGGAACTGTGTTCTTCGAAGGACGCATTGCAGTTCCTCAGATTCAAAGTCTCAAGGATATCATTCTCAAGGAGGCTCATGAAACTCCTCTATCCATTCACCCTGGAAGTACAAAGATGTACCAGGATCTTAAGACTCTGTATTGGTGGTATGGCATGAAACGTGAAATTGCTCAATACGTTTCTGAATGCGACGTTTGTCAACGTGTTAAGGCAGTCCATCAAAAGACAGCAGGTCTACTCCAACCTCTGAAAATTCCTGACTGGAAGTGGGACATGATTGAAATGGACTTCGTTACTGGGTTTCCAAAGTCCAGGAAAGGCAACGATGCAATCTTCGTTGTTATTGATCGTCTCACTAAGGTTGCTCACTTCTTTGCTGTCAAGGAAACTATCTCAGCTAGCCAGTTAGCAGAGCTCTACACAGCAAGGATTGTTCCTCTTCATGGTGTTCCTTTGGAAATAAGCTCAGATCGTGGAAGCATCTTCACTTCTCATTTCTGGAAAAGCTTTCAAGAAGCATTGGGCACTAAACTTCTGTTCAGCACAGCTTATCACCCTCAGTCTCAGGGGCAAGTCGAAAGAGTCAATCAGATTCTCGAGGATATGCTCAGAGCATGTGGTATCTCTTTTGGCATGAAATGGGAGGATTGCCTTCCATATGCTGAATTCTCCTACAACAACAGCTACCAGGCAAGCCTAGGCATGGCACCTTTTGAGGCACTGTATGGTCGCAGATGCAGGAGTCCAATCAATTGGTCTGGAGCTGGTGAACGTTCACTCTTAGGCCCTGACATTGTTAAGGAAGCCGAGGAGAAAGTTCGTATCATTCGTGACAATCTCAGGATTGCTCAGTCCCGTCAGAAGAGCTATTATGATAGCAAGCACAGGGATATGGTCTATGCACCTGGTGATAAGGCATATCTCCGTGTAACTCCCCTCAGAGGCACTCATCGTTTTGGTGTGAAAGGAAAGCTTGCACCAAGATACATTGGTCCTTTCAACATCCTCTCAAGACGTTCAGAGAATGCTTATCGTCTTGAACTTCCAGAAAAACTGTCCAAGGTGCACGATGTTTTCCACGTGTCACAACTCAAGAAGTGTTTCAAAGACCCAGATCGTGCAGTTGATCATGATTCCATTGAGCTGCAAGATGATCTGTCTTATGAGGAGCACCCTATTCGTATTCTCGATGAGACCGAGCGTAAGACTCGCAACAAGAGCACCAAGTTCTTGAAAGTCCAATGGTCGCATCATTCCGATAAAGAGGCAACGTGGGAGACTGAAGAGGATCTTCGCAAGAAGTATCCGGACCTTTTCATTTCTCAGTAGGGAATCTCGGGGCGCGATTCCTTCAAGGGGGGGCGTTTTGTAACATCCAAGTATGAAAACAACCCTTAGAATGTTTGATTCCTTGTTTAATTTCAAGCAATGCATCATGTCATCATGTTTACTTATTGTTTGCATTTGTTTCTATCTGTTTTATTCTGTTTTCACAACCCAAATTCAAACCTTTTTCAAACATTGCTTTCATACTTGCTATGTTACAATTTTGGAATAAAAATAACAACTGAAAACAACCATGTTATTCCTTTTCTCACTTATTAAATTGTTGCTTTAAATCCAACCAATATTTCAATCAATAATTCTCAAATCATCTTTTAAATTTCAAACCAAGTTCAAATCAGTACTTATTTGAACCCATCAAAATTCACCACACTTTGTGATTCCTAAAATCATTTGTTTTTAACCTAGGGATAACCCTATTCAAATGTTTGTTTTCAATAAAGAAATTTAATATGAAATTCCCCCATTTTTGGTTTCAAACACTAACTATAATTTTAAAATTTCATTTTTGAAATCCAAGCTGATTTTGTGGTTGCTAATTAATTAAATAGCTTAACCTAATTTTTCTAGATTTTTTTCTCAAATAAAACCTTAACAACTTTTATCCAAAAGCAAAACTAAAAAAAAAAAAACCAGAAAAGAATAAAAGAGAAAAACGCGCGGCAGCTAACCATCTGGCCCAGCCCAACCTAGCCCTACGCGCGCGCAGCAGCCCACAGCACAACTTACCGCTTCGGAGTGCGCGGAGATTCGCGCAAACGCCTAATCGCGTTTCTCCCTCCCGTACGGCGGCCATCCAGCGGAGCCACGGCGGCCCCCGCGCGACCCCGGCGGCCTCCCGTGCCTATAAGAGGCCCTAGGGCACCCCTAGACCTAACCTAACGCTCTAGGGTTCCTCCTTCCATCGCCAGCGCCGCCGATCGTCTCCTCCCCGACGCCATTTCTCCTCTGCCGCAACCTCGCCGGCGTTTTTTTTCTCTGAATCCACGATGGAAACCACCGCCGTAGCCACGCATCCACCTCGCTGAGCACTAGAACCAAGCCACCTCACCACCCTCTCTCGTTTGCACACCGGAGCACCCACGGAGATCCACCACAGCTGCGCCGCCGTCCTCGTCCACGCCGCTGTTGTCGCCGTCAGCCGTTCGTCACCGCGCCTCTGCATCGTCTCCAAACGGTGGTGAGCACCACCGTCTCCTCCTCCTTTTCCTCTCTGTTGCATCCGCGCGCATCCATCACCCTACTGCACCACAGCAGCCCCCACGATCGCTTCGCAACGGTGATCGCCGCCGGCGTCTTCGATCTCTGTCAGAAGTTCAGAGTTGCGCGCGTCCGTTTTTCAGTTAGGCGTGGATCTGAATCTTATCCTCCCCGCGTCGCTGCTTCTGTCACGAAACGCAGCGCAGCGCACTGGTTCAGTCTAACGAGCAGCGAGGGAGAGGTGCAGGGTTCGAGCCCTGCCCTCGCGGGAATAAATCCCACACTTTTTTCCTCTGCCACGCTGACAGGGAGGGCCCCCTGTCAGCCACACACTTGCCACGCAAGCACACGGTCCCATTGGGCCCCCCTGGCAGTGGCTGGGTGTATGTTTCAGTGCGTATAAAAAGAAATAAAACGAATCTGTTTTAAATTCTATTTTCTTTTAAATAGCAGAATTGAATTTAAATTTCTAAATTCAGTAACTTTCATTTTATAAATCCAATAAATACAAACTTGATGTCTATTCTGATCCAAATTTTATAATCTATCCAAATATGCAATTTGTGTTCTGTTTTGAATTTTCAAAATGCAATTTAAATTCAAATCCAAATAATTCAAATGCAATTTGAAATAATTCATAACTAATTCATACTGTTTTCAAATAATTCAACTAAAATATGTTTTTCACACCTTTTTGAATGCTCTATTCAAATATAAATTTTGTTTTCTGGTTTGAACAATTTAAATAGCCTAAACTATTTAAATCTTGTTTAATTCAATTAAAAATTGTTTAATATTGTTTAATTCATAACTAAATAATCCAAAGTCCAATTTCAAATTGTGAAACATGTAATCCAACCAGAATTTGATGTTCTTTTCAAATATCAACTTTGTTATTTGTTTTGAACATTTTAAAAGGTTGAAAACAACAACTACTTGTGTGATACCTTTAATGCACCCAAAATTTTCCTAAGTTAATAACAAATTTCTAAATTGCTACACCCTAGTTTAAAATTGATCCTAATGTTGTTATTTTGCTGTTTTCCTTTTGCATGCATCATACTAAACCATTATCACCTGTTGATTAGCTGGAAAACAAATAATCTAACCAAATTCCATGGGCTTTCCATATGCAACTCACAGTTGCATATCAGTCCATTTAAATTGTGTTATCATATCAAATAGGTTATTTTATTGCATCTATTAAATTGTCATGCATCATATTTGATTGTGCACGATGCCATGTCAATGTTTGTTTACATACCTGTTTTGTTGTTTGCTTCTTCTCGGTTAGACGACGACTACGTTGAGACCGACGATCCTTACGACACCACACCCCAGGACCTAGCCCAGTACGATACTGAGCTGCCAGGCAAGTTATCACTCACATGAATCATCGAGTTTCCTTTCCACACTTGTTGTCGATACTATCCTTTTGTCTATTATTGCTAGCCATATGTATCGTTGCTTGTTCTCCGAACCTATCACATGATACCCTGAACCAATGATACTGCCTCACCTCCATACCTACAGCCTTTGCTTGTGCCTGTTCTTATCTAGCATGCTTAGGGTTGCTTTTACTCGAGTCTGTTGTCGGTTATTACTTTTACTACCTTATTATTTGTACCGGGCTCGATGTTAATCAATCAATCCTGTTAATTGCTAATGGTAATAATAATAATCTGATGATAAGGCACCGGCAGGAGGCCCATGAGAGGTTTTGAAGCCTGCTAGTGTCGACCCTAATAGGAAAAGGGTCTTGTCTACTGATCCATGATGAGCGCACTACCCGCATTTGGGAAGCGAGTATGGGCGCCCCCCTCAACTTGACCTGATTCGCATCTCGTCCAAATCATCTCATTTAGTTCGTGCTTTCTATTTGCCGCATGCATGTTTTTGCGAGCCCAGCGCAGGGTGGAACTTTTGTAGTCGGCATATAGGGGGACACGTTCTTAGAGTGCTATGAGGGTCCATTTTCTTCTGGGCTCGATTAGCCGTGCGCCCAAGGTGCTTTGGGCTTGATGCGGAGAATGGTTGGTTGTGTTGAGTGCCCCGCTTGGTGGGAGGCATCCCATCTGGCGGGATATTCATGAGTGTACGGCCAAATTGGTGCAACCCTGCAGGGATAATCTTCTCGAGAAGCCGTGTTTTCCGCGGTTATGGATTACTTGGTGAAAGTACTGGCTAACAAGTACTCAGAACAACTTCAACTTAATGATCAATCATGATTCACCCACTGATTAATAACTTGACTAGTAATAGGTTATTCACACAATAACTTGATTCACCTTATCACAACTGTGTGAGTTATCCTCGGATTGCTTCTTTGGATAAGGGGCGAGATCCAGGATGGGTTTGGTTGAAGTTATCTTTCAGTTGGTTACAATCCTCGATCTCATCTTATTCTGTTAGCCGGAACTTGTAGTTATCTTCTGTAGTTGTTAGAGCAGCCAGCAGCACTTTCATAACACCCCTTTCTTCCGTTGATCCCAAGTATCAATGCTTGTGTTGACGGGTAACTCTTTGATGAACTGTGAGTCTTGCTTGCCAGTACTTGGATGTACTGACCCCGTTGGGGCTGTGGTTTACGCAGAGTACGACTACGGCTACGATGCTTCCCAGGACGGCTACTTCGTGGAGTTTGACGACGCTGCAGACGAGTAGATAGCTGGACCAGGGCAGGATCCAGAACCTTCGTGGATGGGCTTCGTTTGCTTTATTTTCCTCCGGCTTCTTAAGCCTTCAGTTTTGTCTGTACCCAGACACCTTTGGTTGCTTCCGCTGATGTAATGAATGACATGTTGGGACATGTGTCCTCTGGATGATTGTATTTGCTATTTCTGCCTTAATGAAGGCCAGTTGCCACTTTATTTCAATCTTTTGTGTCTTAGAGATATGTTGTGATCATCATTCGTTCAAAGCCGTTGACGTACAGTGCGTGATTGTTATGAAGTACGTCAATGGTAGTGCCTGTGATTTCTAGTGGATAGTTTACATCGACGGTGGAATAGCAGAGCTTGTGTTGTCGCGCATAAGCGCAGGCCTACCAGGAAGCTGGGACGTGGGAGCAGTTATGCCCCATAATCCAAGCATCTGCTATCCAGTTCGTGCGGTGAGTATCCCTTAGAAGTCAGGGTGCGACACTCTTCGGCATCCGTAGCCCCCACCAGGCCACCTGAACCTAGGCCAAGCCCCTGTCCACCCGACACGAGGCGGCCCAAGCCCAGCCCACCAGAGGCACGCTGCAACCCTAGCTGCACAGCACAGGTGCCGTCCTAGTCCTTGGCCAAGGCGGCGGCGTCGCACCTTCCAGCAAAACCGACAGCTTGATAGGCATCCCTCCCACCAGCACCGTCGCGGGCAAGCTCTCCTCCACCCCAGGCACGACGAGCTCTCGACGCGCCGCAACCCTAGCGGCAGAAAGATCAAAGGAGAAGTGAGCCACTCTGCCGTCGCCACGACGGGCCCAACCAGCACAGCCGCCTGCTCCCTTGCCGGTGCTGCGGCAGCACACTCTTCGTCGAGAGCCGGACCACCCATGGTCGCCAGCAGGAACGCCCCCAGCGGCACCTCCCCACAAGGCACGAGAGAGAGTTCCTCAGATCTGGTCGCACCAACCTCCGTATCAAACCCGCTCTCCTGGGTGTCTTACAGCTCCTCAACGCACTCCACCAGCGAGGCCAGCGGCCCCTTGCGACGTCGACGAGAGGGCGTCGGGCAGGAGCGGTCGCCCGCGCGTTGCCCCGCGCGTCGCCACAGGATACCGGTGCCTGTGCGTTAGGCACATTCCTATTCCCCCTCTCACCTACGTGCATACGGTGTCTTTTTTCTACGCGGCGGAGTTCAATCCCTGTCGGAACCGGAGATCGAAATGGGGCCTATATATATGACCAAGAGAAGGGAAGACCAATACGAGGCCCAGATCCGGAAGCGAAATTCACGACTCCGTCGCCCTTACAAGTTACAAGAAGACGACGATGGCAGGGCTGGCATACAAGCTCTGGCTCGGCGTCTCCCTTGGCCTCTGCCTCTGTGCGCGAAGCACAGCGATGGCGGTTATCTGGTGGCTCTGGTTTGCCCTTTACTGTAACACCCGGGGTTTTTTCCCCTAAGTTAGTTTTGCTTGTTTTGTTTTTTTTGCATCATCATGCATCATAGCATCATGCATCATCCTTGCACTTGTTTCCAAACCAATCCAAATTTTCAAAACAATTTAAGGAATTCAAACAATGCCCTCTTGTATCACACTCAAATTGTCTTCCATAAAATTGAATGTCGAATTCAAATTTAAATATCACTACAAACTTTTGAATTTTCAAAACCCAAAACTTTTGTTCTTGGGAATCTTAAATTCCAAATGCAATACAAAAATTATTTCATAAAATGAAACCCCTAACACCTCTTTCCTTCTCTCTCTCTCTTTCCTACAAAAAAAAATAGAAGCAAAAATAAACAAAGGGAGAGGCAGTTGGGCCAGCCCACCCGATCCAGCCCAACCCCCCTTCCCCTACCTCTGTCCGTACAGAGGGGGAGGTCGCTGTCCACCTTTCCCCTCCATGGTCCCCCTCTCCCCCTATCCCTTATCTACCCCAAGGAGACCACCAAACCCTAGCCTCTCCTCTATCTTTCCTCCTAGCCGCCGCCCCTCCCCCCTTCTTCTTCCTCTCCTCCCCTCTCCTTTCTTCCTCCTCCCAGCTCTGAACTTTCTGAATTTTGAAGGTGCCACCATGGCCGGCATTTTGGAGAACTTGGCGTGGCCACCACGGGCAGCCTCGGGCCGCCCTGAGCACGGGAATGGAAAGAGGGCGGTGCCCTCTCCCTCCTCGCATCCTCGACGGAGCCCGAGGCGCACCGGAGCGCCGCCGCCGAGTTGCCGTCGCCGCCTACTGCGCCACCGTGCTGCGCCTCAACAGGGCTGCGAGGTGAGCTCCCCCTGTTCCCCTTTGCTCCCTCCTCCCTCTCCTCCTCCCCTCCGCTAGCAGCCACGCCCTGCGCACCGCAGCAGCACGGCGCGCCCGCGCCGGCCACAGCAGCGGCCGCAGCGGCAGTTCGCCGTTCATCGATCTATCCGTGTGCGTGCAGTTTTTCGTCAGGCTATAAGCCGAGGCGATACCTCAAACCCCCTGCGCGTCCTCTATCTATCACAAGCCGATCATCACCCCACTGGTAGCATCCCTAGCGCGCGCCCAGCAGTCCTGGGTTCGATCCCCCCCAAGGCACAAAGCCAACCCATTTTTCCCTCTTTTTTCTGTTTTTCCCTCGAATTTCAGAAACACAGATCTGAATCCTTACATCTAAATTGAATTTTGCTCCAATTTCAACGATTCAAGTTTCTGTGGATTCAAAATCTTGTGCTCTTTCCATTAGTAACAAAATTGCAACATGTTTCTGTAATAATTTTTGCACTAAATAATTAATTACTGAAAATGCAATTAAAAGTTGAAACTTTGGAATTTCATAACTTGAGTTGTGCTCACCCAATTTAAGCAAAATTGGGCTCTAAAATTTTGTCTTAACAAACTCTACACATTGGTATTTTATTTGGTCACAATTGAAATAATTTTGAACATGTTTTCCTCTGTTTACTAAAAAGGGCAGAATAAGAATGCTTATGAAAAATTGCATAATAAATTCAATAATAACCAAAATGTTCAGTGAAACATTTGCTACATGTTTTCCACATTTTCAATACAATTTTTTTTACTGTTTTTCTTAATTAAAAGTGGTGCAATAATTCAATGCTTTAATTAAACCTTTTAAATTGCAAAATTCATAACTTGGGCAATTCAAATCCAATTCCAACATGTAAAATATGTTTTCCATCCCATTTTTCATGAACTTTACAAATATCAACTTTGTTTTCTATTTTGAATAAATTAAATTGCTGAAAACAACTATTTCTTAATTAATGCATTTAAAATTGTCACTTTAATAACTTGCTCATCTAAAATCCAAATTCAACAAATGAAATATGTACTCCACCTAAAATTTTGTGTTCTTTCCAAATATAAATTTTGTTATCTATTTGAACATTTAAAATGGGTGAAAACAATAAATGCTTATGTAACTCATTTAAGAAGCCAAATTTCATAACTTAATAAATAAATTTCCAAACTTGGTAAACACCTTTTCAAATTGAAGCTATTGTTGTTTTCTCATTGTTTTCCTCATCCATGCATCATTCTAATCAACTTTCACATGATGGTTATTTGTAGATCATTTAATTCAACATTAATTCATGGGCTTTTCCATATGCAACCCAAATTGCCTATGGGCCCATTTAAATATGTTTACCATGTCAACTAGTTTATCTTTGATGCATCCTTAAACTTGTCATGCATCCATATCTTGATCATGCTGGATCTTTTGCCGTAGAAGTAATTATTGCATCCGGTGTTTGTTCTAGTTCGTTGCTTCTTCCCGGATAGGACGTTGAGATGATGTGAGCAACGACAAGTTCTTCGAATGTACCTCTACTTGCTGGATTCCAGGCAAGTATACTCACTTGCTGCCTATGGCTGCCTTTCATCACTTGTTACCGATTCTTTCCGTTGCCTTTATTCTAGCCTTATAATTCGATGTTTGTGTCTCGATCCTATCATATGTTTACCTTGCAGCCATGATATAGCCTTCCTTCCACTTCCTATTAACTGTTGTTTGTTTACCCTGTTGGCCCTTGTGTCGTAGTTGCATGCTTAGGTTTGTTTGCGCTCTAGGTCCTGTTGTCTTTTGTTCTATCACCTGTTAGTTGATAATTGGGCTTATCTTAATCAACAACCTGTTAATGTTTTGGGTAATAATAATTTGATGATAAGGCACCGGCAGGAGGCCCGGCGTGGTTTTGAGGCCTGCTAGTGTCGACCCTAATTAGGAAAAGGGTCTTGTCCATTGATCCATGATGAGCGCACTAACCGCATGTGGGAAGCGAGTATGGGCGCCCCCCGCAACTCTGATTCGATTCGCATCTCGTCCAAATCGCCTCATTTAGTTCGGGTTTTCCATTTGCCGCATGCATATGCAGGTGCGAACCCTTGGCGCCAGGGTGGAACTTTTGTAGTCGGCATTTAGGGAGACACGTTC
The DNA here is from genome assembly GCA_028641055.1 of Alopecurus myosuroides. Classification (NCBI taxonomy): domain Eukaryota; kingdom Viridiplantae; phylum Streptophyta; class Magnoliopsida; order Poales; family Poaceae; genus Alopecurus; species Alopecurus myosuroides. Next base: position 183,939,298 of record CM054058.1, read on the forward strand.
TTAGAGTGCTATGAGGGTCCCCTTTTCTTCGTGGGGCTTGATTAGCCGTGCGCTCAATTGCACGGGGTTCTTTGGGCTTGATGCGAAGAAGAGTTGGGTTGTGTTGAGTGCCTCGCTTGGTGGAAGTGCATTTCCATCTGGCGGGTCATTCTTACGTGTACGGCCAAATTGGTGCATCCCTGCAGGGTTAAATCTTCTCGAGAAGCCGTGTTGTCCGCGGTTATGGATGACTTGGTGAAAGTGCTGGCTAACAAGTACTCAGACAACTTACACCTAACGATGATAACTTGACTAGTAATATAGATTACCTTCACCATCAAAATGAATGTCACCTTAATCAACCGTGTGAGTTTCCTTGGGTTGCTTCCTTAGTAGGGGGTAACATTGGATGGGTATTGTTTGGTGAGTAGTTGTAGTTGGTTCTGATACGCTATCTTATCCCCTTTCTTTTAGCCGGGTGTTGTAGCGAGTCTCTGTAGTTAGTTAGTGCAGCCCGCTGCCGCTTCTTTGCAATAATCCCTTCCTTTCCGTGGTACCCAAAGTATCACTACTACAAAAAGCCTTATAGCCGCTAGGTGGTTAGTGACGGGCAAAACTTGGCCTGTCACTAGTAAGTATTACCAGCGACGGACATGGATAAGCCTGTCACTAGTAAAAAATACCAGCGACGGGCTTATAAAAGTGACTGTCACTAGTATTTTTTTAGGAGTGGAAAAGTTATTTAGTGACAGACATCTATAAATGTCTGTCACTGGTAACCCTATCATTAGTGACGGACTGAAAATATGCATGTCACTCGTATTTTCCATGAGCGTATCTCAAAGGGCAAATATATTAGTGACCGACATGTATAATGCGTGTCACCGGTGAAGGAATTTTTTTTCCAACTTCATTTTAGAGAAACGACAGGGCTTTTATTAATCTGTGAAGGAAATCTACTCATTTTCTCTAACTTTATGGTCATCGGTGTATTTTTTTTTTGGGTGCGACTTTTGTCTTCTGATGTGATGTGATTTGTTCCACGTGATTCGATATCGTGCGTGGCAGCCGAGGACCACGTCGTGGCATCTCTCGAGAACCCATCGTAGAGCAACGGAATGAGGGTGCTTCAAAAAAAACGGAATGAGATTCAATGCATGTCAATAAGAAACAAAATGAGATTGAATGCACCATGAGTGCTCTCGTTGTATTCCTCAACATCACCAGTACACGCAACGTGTGATCGTGAGATCGTGTACAACCAAAACAAAAAAGAGAACGTGTACAATAGAAGGTGGTTCGCGAGGCCTATTGCTATGGGAGTGGGCGAGCCGATCCTGAAGACTAGGGCGAGTAGTTATAGGTGCAGACAACATCTCATCTCCTCCCTCGTGACTCGCCGGGGCAGGTGCATCAAGGGCCGTTTCCTCTCGTGGACCATACCGGTGCGCGGCTGTGGCGGCGCGGCTCGGCACGGTGACCATCACTGGCGGGTCTCGACGAGCGGTGGCGTCGGACGCCGGCACGTGCCTCCTCAGCGAAGACGTCAGTTGGATATCGCACGGCCGGGTCTTCACGGACGGCGGCGCGGGGCTTCGGCACGCGGCTCCGTGGCGAATCCGACGATTGGATGGGCCGAGCAACCCACGGCCGGAGCTCCGGCCAGAGCTGACCTAAGCCAAAAACCTATCCCAGCTCTACATTCACGACCGCACTGCCTTCCACCGCTGCCACCGGTTCTTCTCAGGTTTGGTGTTATTCTTCTCCCACAGCTCTTCCACGTGGAGTCAATTTTTAGGTGCAGCTCTTTTTTTATCCGGGTTTTAAATCTGTAGTATTGGTGAACTAAGTAGAGTGTTAAAATGTCGATCCTTGTTTCTTTTGATAGTGTAGCGCCTAAGTAAATCTGTATATCTGTCCGGCTTTATATTTCACTCTAGAATATCATCGGTGACCTGACTAAACTGAATTTTCATTATAACACTTGCACACATGACTCCATAATTAAATGCAGAGATACGGTAAACATGTCAACACCTGAAATAACATTAGATGTTTACAACCGGCCCCGTCTAGACACAATTTTCAGGATTAATGCGGATTGAATATCCATAGCCTGTTGGTTCTTGCAAGTTCGCTATAGGTTTGTCTCTTTGAGTACAACATCCATTAGGCACTCATGAATAAAACCCCAGTCTGATACCGAGTATACATGTGCAGAAGGTACAGAAAACCAAAAATGAGCTTAGGCTTTGGATATGTTGCCAATAGATTTGACACATCGTGCAAGCCTAAGAAAAAGAGGACGGAGGTATCTTTGTAACCACTATAGTTTCTGATTTGTGATACACTATTCCTAGTGTCTAAATACTAAAGGAGTAGGTTGTGCATTTTATATAATTTCTAGAGCCAGCAACAAAATCTTGACCAGCTTGAGCAATCTTTTCCCGATGTAATGTATACTATAAAATGTTATATTTTTTGTTTGATCCTGTTTGTGGAAAACCAAATAATTGTAGTAATTCAATACTTGGTTCACTTGGTTCTATTGTTCTCTTGGAACAGTTCGCCTTCACTGGTTTTGATATGTCTTGTGCTCTTGGAAAGACTAGGAGGATGCCATCCCTCTATGTATTCGGACTTCTATTGTGTCACGATATGTTAATTTTGATGTTGGCTCCTATATATTTAGACTATATTGTTGTTGCTATATGAACATTTAAATTGTTCATGCATGCGTGTACTTGTGCTTTTACACTAGGGTCAAATGTAATGTTTGCTAGGTTCAATGGATGAGCAATTGCATTATAATTTGACAAATTTGAATAACGTGCACACTTATTAGCGCTGCCTCCTTGCTTTTTTTCTTTTGTTTTCAGATCACTTGGACCGAAGGGGAGAAGCTGTGTGGAAATCTGAACTTAAGTTGAAGTGTTGCCCGACTGCTGCTAAATGACTATTGGGTTGCTGGTTAAATCGGTGGCTGTTATATGTCAGCATTTATTAGGGATACGATTTTTCTACGTAGAAGGTGTTAGTTGTTCTGAAACGACAACAAATTGTTTTAGATATTTTTCTCTCAATGTTAATTTCACTTTCTATTACTTATGATCATATTTCATTACATACGAGTGCATGTGAACATATTTTGTTATCGATGTGCAAATGCTATTTTCATTTGAATAATAATAGATTTTTATATTTCTAAAAAGCCAAACTAGCAAAGGATCGTTGTTGCGAAGATGAGGTAAAAGCACTACCATGAAAACTAACTAGTGACGGGCACGAATAAATGGTTGTCACTAGTAAACAAATACTAGTGACAGACGCATGCCTGTCGCTAGTAACTTATAACTAGTGACTAGTTATCAGTGACAGGCACTTTGCCCGTCACTAGTGGGCCTTTTGAGCCCGTCACCGGTAGGCTTTTCTGCACTAGTGTATTTGTATCTTGTGATGATTGGTTACACTGGTATCTTGTGAGTATGGGTTATCCACTTGCCAGTACTTAACCGTACTGACCCACGAATCCTTTTCGTGGCTACATATTCCACGTTGCAGTCAACAGGTTTGAAGTCTGACGACGTTAGCTTGGGAATCCCTCCGGCTTGGCCTGGGCAGGGATTGGACGCCATCGGTTATCTTCAGGACTCTTAGTTCAATTTGGATCTTGTCCGTAGTCGGACACTATGTTGTTTCTTCCGCTGTTATTTGGATCTTTGTATTGTATCAGTTGTATCCTTGACTCGTTTGAGTCTTCTTGTATATATTTTTTCTATTGTTGTTGCGGAATATTCGTGAACTGTTGTAATGTTATCACAAGTGGCAACCTGGAATCGGTTATTACGTGGATTTTGACGAAAATGCTGAAATCTGCATAGTGCTCGATCTCGGGGCGTCACATTTACGTGGTCTGCATTCGGCCAAAGGACAAGGTGAAGGCGGTATTGCTCCTGTTCTCGTTCGCCGTCTCCCTCGCACTCTCCATCGTCGGGCCAAGCACGAAGGCGACGACGCCCCTGCTGCTCTGGCCCTGCCTTGGCTTGGCCGTCGTGGTCCCCCTCAGCCCGCCAAGCAAGAAGCCGCCGATGAAAGCCCAACTCGGTCAGATGCTTGAATACACTGCCGCCCGGTTCGGTCAGATGCTTGAATACGCTGCGCCAAGCAAGGCATCGCCTTGGCCGGACCTCCCGCCGGAGTTGTTGGGCCTTGTGCTCTTGCGCATGACGTCCCGCGCCGACCGCGTCCGCATCGCCGCTGTCTGCCGCTCGTGGCGCTCCGGCGCGCGGCTGCAGCCGCTGCCCCCGCTGCTCCCTTGGGTCGCTCTACGTGATGGCACCTTCATCAGCCTCCCTGACGGTTCCATCCACCGCACGCCCGTCGCCGACTACGACCGTGTGCTCTACCGTGTGTCCACCGGCAGAATGCTTTTCCTGGTGGACCGCGACGGCGGTTGCTTCCTCGTGAACCCTTCTTCTGGGAAGGCGACACCTCTACAGATCAACCCGTATTGTCTCGAGCTCAGGTATCAACTGGACCTCCGCAAGGTGGTGATGTCCGACGATCTGCACACTGTTGCCGTTCTGACCACCGGCAACGCCAACGGCAACGGCAAGAACGTCACTGTTTATGCTCGCGGGCTTCAAGGAACCCCACCCATGGTGTGGGAGCCGCCTGTGAACAGCTACGCCTGCGACATTGCAATCTTTAATGGGAAGCTCTGCGTCCTCACCAGAGAATATTTTGGTTTACCCGGATTACCGGATCTCTATGTCATGGACGTGGGCAACATGAGCATCAGGATCGTCCAATGCATACGGAGCACTTACAGAGATGATGACTTAGGGCACTTCGTCTTCTACCTCGTCGCGTCCGGAGACCGGCTGTTGACGGTGGGACGGACTGTTTATACGTACCCCTTCGATATGCAGCGTAGGCCCTTGACATCCGAGTGCTTCAAGGTCTTCGATCGAGGCAGCTGACCTGAGCAGCGGCCAAGGGTGGTGGAGCAAGGTCGATACATTGATGGGGCATGCTCTTTTCCTCAGCCGAGGCTGCTCTCGCTCGCTTGCTGTTGGCGGCCAATCTGTGAGCGGCGGACCTCAAGAAGATTGCATGTACTTCATGAGTGAGCTTGGTGGGTGGACCTATATTGAGGCTGACATTCTCAATTCCTGTGTGTTCAACATGAGAGATCAGACAGTGGCGCCCATGCCGTTGGAGACAGTACAACCGCTGCCACGTGAATGGGGCCGGTGGCTTCCGACTTGGCTTTTTCCAGAAGAAGTTTGAGTTAAGTTGTGTTTGGATGAGGAAATTTGACTCTATTTTTGTGATAATATATAGTTCACCAATGCACCATATTCATATACCAGACGTATATGCGATTTTCGTCTCGCCGCGCCTGCAAGGCATTGTAGCACTGCGTGACCGGTAAGGTACAGTTGCAAGCAGCGAGCAGGGAGCGCTTTAAACTAGCACTTAGCCGGGTGTAACACGTGATTTATGTATCAAGCTATGGAAAATAATTTTAGAGTCGATAAGAAAAGCACATGACAGTTTTGTTTCTCCATCAGATTTCAGATAAGCAGGATTAAGAACTGCCATGTGTGGTAACAATTAAACATCTTATCGGATTTTAGAAAGAGGAGTTCATTTGCTTTAGCAGGAGATGACAAACTATACTCACGACAATACAATCAAACAATTACCTCTTAAGAAAATCAATGGTAAAAACCATAGCTAAAAATGAGAGCTGTTATGCGGTACCCTCAAATGAACCACAGTCGTTAATTTTCGGTAATCTAATGGGTAAAAACATTCCATACTGGTGCTAAAACTGTGAGTAGTACGTTTTGTACTGCTCCACGTTTGGCTCCTCCCGCAGATGGGCTTTGGCCCAATATCGTGGAAGGTTACTGGCCCAAGAAGAAAACATAAATATTCAGCCCAAAACGAAACATTTGTGCTGGGCCAGGACGAAATTAGTGAATCGTCTAGCAGGAATGTCCAAGGAAGAACCTAGCTCGTCCATGCCTCCAAGGAAGAAACAGATTAGGTTTTGAACTGGTTGTCGTGATCATATATGAATGTCAAACCTGTGTGGGCAACTACTCCATCTCCATGTATACGTCCAAGAACCAACAAGACGGAGCAACAGCGCACCAACCCATCGTCAAATTTCACACACCAGAACAACCGTTTAGTTATCTGTCATATGAAATGAACAGACCTTCAGCCAAGATATCATACTACTCCGTACAAGTTAATAAATCCACACCATTTGTTTGAGACATGAAACTGGGAATACAAGATAGGAACAGGAAACAACAGAAGCGGCCAGGGCGTGCTCCATCGGGTGCCGCCGAGTTCAAGAAGCAAGTCACAGCCGGCGCCCGCGTCAACAACGGCGAATTTCGTGGTGCATGGCCGCGGCGTACGCTCGGGATGTGCTTCGACGGATGCCTTTGTACAAGCAAAAATTGAAGATGGAACGGGGTGGAGGCGACACGTGCTGGTGGCGCGAGCAGACTCGGTGGCTGGCAGCGGCGCGAACGGACTTGGTGGCTGGCAGCGGCTCCAACAGACTCGGTGGTAGGAGGCGACACGACCAATCTCGGGGATGGCGGAGGCGAGAGCAGACCAGGTATGAGGACGCGGCGAGAGCGGTCTCGGAGGGTGGAGGCGGCGTGAACGGTGTCGAGGGATGAGATGAAGATGCCGTGAGTTGTGACGTGCTGGTGGCGACGCGAGCGTACTCGTTGGTTGGCGGCGGCGCGACCAATCTTGGGAGTGGCGGGGTATAGAGCAGACTTGGTGCGTTGACGCGACGAGAGCGGTCTCCAGGGTGGAGGCGGCGCGAGCGGCCTCGGGGGGTGACGGTGGCGAGAGCAGGCTGGAGACGTCGCGAGCACAATAGGGATCAGAGGACGGATGAGTCTATAGTTGATCGGGTCTTCCAAGTCTAAGTTATTTTCAGATTAGAAAAAAAGCTCAGTCGTTTATTTTTTTCCACCAAGTTTATACTATTTGGGCCTACTGGGCTAAAATTAGGGGTAGTAAAAGGTACTATAGAACTCGCCAAAAATGATGACAGAAGATGGCCAAATTTCATACATATCTCTATAATAAATTTTGAATGAGACAAAGTGTTATCGTAAAACTTGAACACAAATGTGATTGACAAGAATGGACAAATTGCCATGCTACCGAGGCATGAACTTATGAAACAAAGTTTAATAGGAGTAGCATTCATTCATAGTTATTTTCCTGAGGGCAACCAACACAATGCTATGATCTATGGTTATTTTTACAATTTCACTGTGAAGCCGGAGTATAACATTTATTGGTACATGAAGCTTCCATGGACTTACATTTAAATGCTGTCCCAGCAAAACAAATTAGCATTACTTCTGTGTTGGCCTCTGCTAATGGAGTAGGTTTCTCATTTCCAATCATCCTAGCATCCTAGATCCTTATGACGCCATCGGACGAAACTGAAGCAACCTGAGTGTTCAGTTCAGATCCATCATTCCAGTTATCGAAAATGACAATCTCTTTTACACAAGTTGAATGAGTGCCCTCAATGTGATATCGACGCTTGCCCTTGTTCAGATCTCGAGCAGTAATACCACGATCTCTCCTCCGGTATAACGTACTCTATTCTGACAGTACATGTTACACAAGTGAGGAATGTGCACAACGCAACACCATATATTCATATTCGTATCATTTTTCTATAAAATATGGATTATATAAAACAAAGAATAGAAGTGCAATGGAGGTGAAGCCAGAGTGCTACAACATTATGCATGTGAAGATTTTTCACCGACTTTACAAAGGGAAACGGACCTAAATCCTAATAGCTAAACAACACCATGAAGTTATACCCAGCAGTCTTATGGGCAGTCAGCCTTTGTTCCCGGGAGATTAATAACAGATAATATAATCTTACGAGTGCCCACATTTTATGAAACGTAACAAAGCTAAGAAGCACCGGTCTTGTGCACTCAAGCTGGATATGCGAAAGGCATACAATCATGGGGAGTGGAGTTACCTAAAGGCTATTATGTTGAAGTTGGGTTTCAGCAGATCCTTAGTCATGCTTGTTATGCGTCTGGTATCGACAATGTCTTTCTCGGTCCTCTTTAATGGATCACCATAGGAGGAGTTTCGGCCCTGTAGGGGGATTTGACAGGGAGATCCTATTTCACCTTATTTGTTTTGTTAGCGGCAGAGGGCCTTTCGTGCCTCCTCAAACAAAGAGATCAATCATCATCTCTCCATGGACTAAAACTGGCATCCACCGCCCCGGCTGTGAATCACTTAGTTTTTGCAGATGATAGCCGGTTGTTCTTCAAAGCAAGTATCGAAGGTGCCATGGAAATAAAGAATTTGTTGAATACCTATTGCAGTGCATCGGGTCAGCGAATCAATATGGACAAGTCCTCTATTTTCTTTAGAAAAGGGTGTCCAGAGGTGGTGATAAAACTAAAAGCAGTGAAAGAAGAGTTGGATGTTCGGAGGGAAAATTTGAGTGAGAAGTATCTTTGGATGCCATCGGATGTAGGAAAATACAAGAGAGGTACTTTCAAATACTTGAGAGATCGAGTGTGGAAAAAGGTGCTTGGCTGGATGGAACAATTGCTCTCGGTTGGAGGGAAAGAAGTTCGTATTAAATCAATAGCCCAAGCAACTACTACGTACTTCATGTCATGTTTCAAACTTCCCAGGGGTTTATGCGAACATATTAATTCACTGATCCGCAAATTTTGGCAGGGAGGCAAGGAAGGGCAGCGTAGGACAAGTTAGGTGTCATGGGAGGCAATGACGCAACCAAAATTTGCGGGGGGGGGGGGGGGGAGGAGGGTTAGGGTTCAGAAATATCGAATTCTTCAACCTCGCTCTACTCGCATGGCAAGTATGGAGATTGTTGATGGTGCCGGAGTCTCTTAGTGCGAGGATTTTAAAGGCAGTATACTTCCCAAAAATTGTGATATCCTATAAGCAAAACTAGGATCCTCTCCATCTCAGATTTGGAGGTCATTGCTAGAGGAGAGGGAACTGGAATCCACAGAGTGAGAGGCTGAGGCCGATAGCACCACTCAAGGAGAACACACAGACGATGGTGGGCGATTATATAAACCGCCATACCACCATGTGGAATGGAGAGAAGCTTGAAGAGTTCATTCTGGATATTGAGATCATAAAAAATATCCCGCTGTGCACTCGGATCCAAAGCGAATCCTGGGCCTGGCATTTAAACGGACGGGGGTATTTTCAGTAAGATCAGTTATCGTGCGCTAGTGGCGACAAAGCAATGCCGCGAGGATTGACTAGAAGGGAGGCTGTTAAAAGTACACTATGGTCAACTAGAGGGGGTGAATAGGTGACCTACAGATTTTAATTCTTTTTCACTTTTAGATAGGCTTTAACAAGTAAAAGACAAGGTTGTCTACATGTGCAACTGGATGAACACCCTAGGTTACAAGAAAAAAGTATGCAACGTAAGTAATATGCAAATCACAAGATAACCACAAGTGTAAATAAGGATACAAGGATATGTTTCCCGTAGTTCCTTCTCAAGATAAGTACATCTACGTTGGAGAGATGGGGAGCCACCTAGGCGCTCCTCAATAGCACGGATATGCACACCTTGTTCTCCTTGAGCTTCTCCGGTGAGGGAGATTCTTGTTTCCCCTATGAGGTCGACTTGAAGGCGTTGACCAAACCTTTACACGTGGTTGAGGCTACTCCACAAGTGAGTTGGAGGCTCTCCACGATCTGAAGCTTCTTGCAAAAATGTGGAAGCTACAAGCATTAGGGTTTCTCTAGGATTACAAAGAAAACAACAGATTTACAAGATCTCAAGGGGTAGAGTAAGGGAAAACGATTTATGGCTTGGTAAAGATGTAGATCTAGGCCTCCTTCATCAAATCCTTGAAGGGCATCGAGTGTCGAATCTGTTGCTCGGCAAATCACTCAGGTGAACCTATAGGGTTTCAAATAGGAGAACCCATGAGCGCTGGTGGCGATCGTCGGCTAGACAGGGGGCACAATTTACCCAGGTTCGGGGCCCTCGTAGAGGTAAAACCCTTACTCCTGGCTCTGTCGATCTGTATTATCGAATAGATCAGTTACAAAGATGGTTGCTCAAGTCGAGAGTACAGTCTCGAGCTCAAGGCTTTGGTGGTGCGGTATTGCTTGGTCCTCTTCCGGTGGTTCTCCTCGCCTTATATAGGTGGCCAGGTCTCAAACCCTACCCGGAGAGGACTTGAACTCTCACCCTACGTCGGTTACAAGTTTCCTAACTTAGCCCGCAAGGCATTGCGGGTGGGCTTGAAGTGGGCCTTCCAGAATACTCCAAGGGCTTCCCTTCTTGGGCCTTAACCTTGGGCCTGAGACGGGGTGTCCTTACCCGCAGGGTCTAAGATCCATCCCTTCGTCAGTAGCCCCCGAGCGTTTGCTCGATTGGGATTTTTCCAGTCGAGTAGACGGTCAAATTTTTCATTCTTCTTTCTTTCGGATAACCAGTATGGTCGTTTCCTATTTAGAGGGTGTGTACCCTGCATGATGAGCTTTTACACCCAAGTATCGAGTAATGAAAGTGCATGTTTTTTATGGCTGTTTATCGCAGAAGGATATGGCACAGTAGCTTGACTCTCCCGAAAGATCAGGGCCAATTAATTGCAACTAGGGCAAAAACAGTTCTGGCCTACACAGATTCGAGACCTCCGACTCGAACCCGATGAGGTGATCGTTGCGACTGGGCCGTAGTGGTCTTACCGAGTCGAACTTAACCTATGGGGGTACCCGGCGCGTCCGCTAGGATTTTTGTTCGTGTTGTTGACACGGAATTATACCGGAGGACGCATCTTGAGTGCGATTCCAGGCCCTCAAGAGAGATCTTTTGGGTCTTACCTTCATATTCGAAAGAATATGGCATCCGGATGTACCTAGTCGGCTGAACAATCCAGGTTTATGATGTGCAGACATCGTGTGAATGAATGGCAGGATCTGCCTATTCGTGTAATTTTGAGTTTGCGGTCCCTTGTCCATACGAAAGAGTTTTCGTGTTCGGAGTTTCATGCCCATACGAAAGAGTTTTCGTGTTTGGGGTATTTTTTCCTGTGAAAGAAATTTCATGTCATAATTTTTCCATACGAAGTTATTTCCGTGTTTGGACTTTTATTCGAAGGATTTTTATCCATGCGAAGTTATTTTCGCGCTTGGACTTTCCATTCGAAAGATTCTTCAGCTTGATGATGCATGCTATGACGTCATGGAGCACTTTTATCCTCCCGATGGGACGTGACGGAGTAAGAGCAGAAGTGTTGGCCCACCTTATCAGCTTTTTGACCGGAAACGAGACGTCGTTCCCGGTTTTTACGCGAACTGCGCGCAGTAAATGCGCACGATCCACTGTTAGGATCGTGGCACGAAACAGCATCCGTCGCCCCTTCGTTTCGCCTTCGCACGCGGCGGCCGCGATGGATGCCACGCGGCTCAGCGAGCGGCCAGGATCGACTGGCTCTAAGTATAAATGCAGGCCTTGGTGAAACGGTGAAAATTTCCCAGCCTTTGCCTTCCTCGCTCATCGTCTTCCCCGCGCTCCATCTCCTCTCTCTTCGAGCTCGTGCTAGCAGCAATGGCGGGAGGCAAGAAATGCGGCGCTGCCGCCTCGTCGTCAAGGGCGTCAGGAGAGGTTCCAGCGCCACCTGCACCGCGCTCGGGCGATTGGCGCTCGCCCAACACCACGGCCAAGAGTATCAAGGGGATGCAGCGAGATGGATTGCTGCCTGCGGAAGCGGAGAAACGGGTACGCCTCGGCAAGAAAGAGGAGGTACCCAATCCCCGCGCGAATGAACGCGTGATCTTCGCGGATCACGTATCGCGCGGGCTTTCACTCCCTCTTCACCCTTTCCTCATGGCTCTGCTGTATGTCTATGGCATACAGCTCCATGATTTGCCTCCAAACGCAATGCAGCACATCTCGTGCTTCATTGTCCTTTGCGAGTGCTTTCTGGGCATTCGCCCCCATTGGGGCCTTTGGAAGGCCCTCTTCAAGGTGCGCGTCTTTCGCGAGAGATCGCGGGTGGAGACTGAGCTCGGGGATCCGTTGCGCACCGGCGGCTTCGGGATCCAAGCGAAGTCAGAGAACGGCTAATTCACGATGCACTTCATCGATTCTGCCCAAGGATGGAGAAAAAAATGGTTTTACGTCACCGACAACAGCGCGGGTGGAGTCAATGAATTCCATCTGTTTGCTGTTTTAAAGAAAAGGAAGTCTTGGGCGCACAAACTCTCGGCTGAAGAGAACCGGGTTGTCACTCCTCTACTCGCCAAGGTGGCCACTCTCCGCGACCAAGCCGCAGGAATCGCGCTGAACGGCCTGCACTTGGCGAGTGTCTTCCTCAAGCGCAGGGTTCAGCCTCTTCAGGATAGGCCATCCGCGATGTGGGAGTACCAGGGCGCCGAAGATCCTAGCCGCGTGAGTCGAGAGGAACTCTCGAATGCTGAATTCGAGAAGAAGATCGCGGCTATCACCAGTTTAAAGGAGGGTGATACCTTCCCCGACTGCCCAGTAGCCACTTTTGAGGCATCAAGGCCACCACCAGCTGAAGTAAGTTTTGAATTTTCTTTTGAATTTCGTCTTTTTCCAGCTCGAAAGTTTTTCGGTTGACTGAAATTCTTCTTTCCTTCTGTCTTCTTCGATAGAGCCTAGCCGTGGCTACCTGCTACCCGCCAATATCCGGGGAGGACGCCTCGGATTTGCTGGCAAGTAACTTGGACGGCCCAGCCGACACCAGTGTTGCTGATGCCTCCTCGAGCTCCGAGAGTGAATCCTCGGATAGTGCGGAGGATTCGGATGATGGTCTTCTCCGGCACAAGCGCCGTCGAGTGGAAGGTGATGAGGCCACCTCCAAGGACAACTCTTTGGAGGAATCGCCCGGGAAGGGGCCCCTCATCGTGACTCCGCTGCACACACTTGCCCCTTCTCCTTCATTCCCTAATATCCAAACCGCCTGGAACGCGGATATGTTGGATGATGAAGATGACGACGAGTATGTTTCTCTTCTTGATCTTTTAGTCGAACGTTTTCTTTCGCGTCTTTTGACATATTGTCTTCATTGTAGTCTGCAAACTATCAGTCCACGCAGATTCGTCTCTTCCCGTCCTGACAAGAGGAAGAAGGTTGAAACCGCGGGCGGGAGGTTGTGCGGGTGGTGCTTGAAAGTGGCACTAAACGACTCAATCAAATCAAGAGAGGTGGTTAATCTTTAGTAAAATTTTAGGCATGGTGATCTCATTCACATCAAGACAACAACAAACGTTATTCCACAATAGTATCATAATATCAACAATTTCAAATGGTGACACCCACTTCACCGCACTCCACATTTTTGTTTCGGAAACGGGGAGGGTTGTATGGTTTCACCTAACATGGCAAGCAGGAGGGACTCCCATGCTTCCTTAACAATTCATATTATGCAATATGATATGCATTCTATCGTTTCGCAAGAAAATAAAATCATAGCCATCTTGGAAACTGGATGGTTGAGGGCTTGCCTTCAACAGAGGTTTCAACTCCCACTTCAAATTGAGGATTTTGATCTATAAAAACATTTTAAAAGGCATTAAAAACACTCCAAATTGAAAAAAAAATCGCCATAAAATAAAAAATCAAATTGAAATTTGGCCGATGCCATTTGATAGAGTTTTTCAAAAGAAAGGCGGTGCAAAAAGAATCACCTCATTTGGACATGTATTTTTAAAGTTATGATTTTTCAAAGTTTCTCTTCAAATCTGTTTTTCTTCAGAAAAAATTAACAAAAAAGAAATCCACAAAAAGGGCGGATATCAAAGTCAAACTGACACGGGCCAGGCGTGGCCACCCGTCAGCGACTCCTGTCCCCCGCGCGTAACAGGGAGCTAGGGTTTTGCCCACTTCGGCGAGCTCACTAGCACGACGTAGTCGACGGAGGCCAAGGGGGGCTCAGCGAGGACGACTACGGACTCAGCGTGACACGACAGAGCTAGAGAAGGTATTGGCTTGCTCGGCGGTGACCCACAGCGGCGGCATCATGCACGTCGGCTGGAGCAAAATGACGGCGACCACGATGGGGAGGCTCTAGGCCACGGGAGGACTGGGTTCTGCAGTTATGGCTTCCTGGTGGTTTGGATTGGAGGATTAGGTGGTTGCTGGAGGACGGCGAGCTTCCATCGTGGCGAATCGGGCAGAGGCAGAGTGGCGGTTGTGAGTCGTCGCCGACGCTCTAGCACTCGCCTTGGCTTGGGACTGGAGAGGGAGGTAGAGGGCGCTACTGCGAGCTTGGTGATCTTGGCTGTTGCTGGTTAGAGCATCTCCACTCGCGCCGCCGGTAGTCGTCCGGGTGGGCGCTGGAGTTGGCCCTTTGGGGGCTGTCTGGACGGGAAGCCGGCGTCTAGGGGTGTCGTTCCCCACTCGTAGCCCCAAATAGCGCCCCCCCCCCCCCCTCCAAAAAAAACTTAAATTTAGACTTAGATTTCATTCAAATTTTTAGTAAATATTACAAGATTTGAACGAAATTTGAACTAAAAACTTGCACTAAATTCGACGTGTTCACTGGTAGAACACGTCAAAGTCCTCCTCCTTCACGTCGTATCCGTTGTCGATGCCGCCCCCAGAGAGCGCGACCTGTTGGTCGGCCTCGCCTCATTGTCGTTGGCCACCAGGGAGAAGCCATCATCGTCGTCCAGGTCAATGATGGGCGCGCTGGTGATCTGTGTGTGGTCGACGAAGGACCACGCGTGCGCGGCGACGTGTTGAACGACTCGTTGAAGGTCGTCGCCGGGCCCTCCGGGTCGTCCTCTGTCGCCAGGGAGCACCGGAGTGCCCGCATCTCCTCGAGCAAGGTCGAGGGGCGCGGCTCCGTCTTCACCTTCTTGAGCGCTGGCGTTGGCGTGGAGCGGCGCTGGGCGGACTGCGCGTCATCGCCGATGTGGAGGCCGCTGGCACGGCTCGTCGAGGAGCGCGAGTCCTGCTTCAGGACGCGCATATGTGGCGGTGTCGAGGTGCGAGGCTCCGGCTTCGGGACGCGCAGGGGAGGCGGAGCGGAGTGGCGCAGTGAGCCGCCTGCGAATGAGTGGGAGGAGGAGGAACGGGAGAGGGATGACGAGGGTGTCACCGTCGTGCACATCGGGTCCCAAACGGAGGGCGCCGACCACGGGAGGCGGGTCCGGTTGCCGGTGGCGATGTGCGTCAGGACATAGTCGAGGCTGAACCTCGGCTGCGCCCAGGACGCGATGCGGCCTGTCCGGTTGCGCTCGCTAGGGGGAAGCCGTCCCATCAGTTCCACCGCTGCTCGTGGAGGCGTTTGAATTCCTCCTTGTACCGCGCCGTGTTGTTCGGGTTCGTCGGATCCCACTCCGACTCCATGCGCTGGTCCGACGTCAGGAGGTCGTAGTAGTGGGCCAACACCTCCGCGCCCCAAGAGGCGTCCCTAACCAGCGGCGCGTCTGGGATGGGCACGCCAGAGCGGCCGATGGTGAAGCCGTGCCCGGCGCGCACATCGAGGGGGGCAAGGGTACAAGGTGCGGAACAACGCCTCGCCTGGTGCTTGAGGAGGGAGCGGCAGAAGAATCCGTTGGCGGCGAGAGGATCCATGGCGGCGACGCCATAGTGGAAGGAGAGGACGGCGAGAGAGAAGATGGTGGCACCGCTACTTGGCAGACGGGGAGCGGAGATGTGGTGGAGGAGGCCGCATTTTATACCATGGGGAGTATGCGAGCGGGCGGCGTACCCACGTGGCGGTGTTTTCTTCTCGTACGGAGCCCCCACGGGAACCCCTACGCGGCGGGGTTGGTATGTGCTTTCCGGACGGGAATTGGGGCGTGTCCGGACCGAGAGGACCATTGCTGACGCGAGTGGGGAGTGTTGGGGCTTGTCCCGACGGGAATGGGCTTTGAGGGGCTTTGGGGCACGAGTGGAGATGTTGTTAGTCTTAGTAAGTATTGAAGAGGTATCTATGTTAATACTGAAGAACAGAGTTCTGACATCGTAGAGCGCTGGTGAAATCTGATCGGAGGCACGCGTCGTGAGGGGAAGAGAAGAACAAGAGGACGGCTAGGTCCTGACGGCACGATCTGAGTCCTTCCTTCGTCGTTTCATCCAACGGTGCGCGGGGAACTACGTGGAAGGATTTTCTCCGACCGTTCTAAAAGTAGGTAAATTTTCCATGTTAATTCATTTCATTTACTATGGTGATTTGTTTTAACTCTCTCTCAAGGACGAGATGGACTACATGTAGTGTTTCTCAAGAAATATTGGGATGTATTAGGGAACGAAATTACTCAAGAGGTACTTTTGGCAATCAACACTAGAAAGATTCCAACGGAGTGGAATGACACGATGATTGTCATGATCCCAAAGGTTAACTCACCGGAAACTGTTACTCAGTACCGACCAATAAGCCTTTGCAATGTTTTATACAAAATTATCTTGAATATGTTGGCATCAAGGCTAAAAAGAATCCTCCCTGAGATTATTTCTCCCACTCAGTGTGCATTTGTACAAGGAAGAATGATTACAGATAATATTTAAATAGCGTATGAGTGTATCCATAAGATAAAAAATAAGAGAGCTAGACAAAATGGTCTTTGTGCAGTAAAAAGGGATATGCATAAATCATATGACAGAGTGGAGTGGGTTTTTCTTTAAAATGTGATGAAAAATTTGGGTTTTAGCTGAGTCTGGACTAAGATGATCATGGCTTGTGTTAGCTCTGTTAAATATATAGTGAGATTTAATTCACAGGAAACTAAGGAATTTTCCCCTAGTAGAGGTATTCGATAAGGTGATCCATTATGTCCATATCTGTTTTTAATTTGCGTTGAAGGTTTATCTAGCATGTTGCAGTTTGAAGAAGAAGTTGGTGGCATTGAATGAATTAGAGTGTGCAGAAATGCACCATCAGTCTCACACATTTTATTTGCTGATGATTCTCTAATTCTTATAAGAGCAGATGTTTTAAATGCAACTTTCTTACAGCAAGTGTTGGATTCCTATTGTGCAAATTTAGGACAAATTGTTAGTCTGTCTAAATCTAGTATATTCTTTATTCCTAATACAAATGTGGATACAAGAGCAGAAATCTGTCATGAACTAAACATTGATACAGAGGTGTTATCAGATAAATACCTTGGCTTGCCGATAATGATTGAGGTGGATAGGACGGATTGTTTCAAACATCTTATTGAAAGAGTTAAGCAAAGATTGAAGGGTTGGAAGGAGAAGCAAATATCACTAAGAGGTAAAGAGATTCTTATAAAAGCGGTGGCTCGATCGATTCGTGTATTTGCTATGTCATTTTTCAAATTAACAAAGGGAGTTTGCAAGAATATCACTGATCTCATTGCACAATTATGGTGGGGAGATGCATTGGCTATCTTGGTGGAAAATGTGTTACCCTAAAAATGAAGGAGGTATGGGCTTTAGAGATCTTCATCTGTTTAACCTAGCACTATTAGCTAAGCAGTGCAGGAGAATAATCACAAATCCCGAGTCGCTTTGCGGTAGAATTCTAAAGTCAAAATATTTTCCTAATGGGAGTATTCTTGATGTTGGACTGAAGAATGGATTTTCAGTGACTTGACAAAGTATTTTGGCGGGTATTGTTACTGTCAAACGTGGCTTTATATAGAGAATTGGCACGGGGGAGGATGTTAATATATGGTCGGATCCTTGGATCCCTTCAAGTACGTACATGAAAGTGATTACTACCCGAGGCTAAACCGTATACACTAAGATCTGTTAGCTGATCAATCCAGCAATTGGGACTTGGGATGAAAAACTGGTTACAAGTATCTTTAATTCCCTTGACAAGGCCAGAATTCTGAGGATTCCTTTGAACTACCAAGTGTTTCATGATTTTATTGCATGGAGTCTTAACAGAAACGACATATTTTTAGTTCTGCCAGCTAACCACCATGAATGGAGTCACAAATTCAGAAAGCAAGCAAATAATCAGAACCCAGGGCCATCATCACAACTTGAAGTTTGGAAACAACCATGGAAACTTAAGCTTCCACGAAAGGTACAGGTTTTCGGATGGAGAATTTTGCATGGAATCATTCCTTTAAAGAGCATTCTTGCAAATAGACATATTGGATCGGTTTGAGAGTGTCCAATTTGCCACCAAGCTGCTGAAGACGTTAAACACCTTCTATTTGATTGTCACCCAAGTGGGGAATTATGGGATAAGTTGGGGCTTACAGAGAATATAAATCATAAATTATTGGCAGAAAGAGCTGGATAGGTTATTTAGAGGAATTATTAATCGAGGAAGATAAGAACCTTGCAATCATGCCAAATGTTGGGGTAAAAGATGTACTTGGAGGATGGTATCTATGGTGGATTAGGAGGCAAATAACGCATGATGAATCAATTCCACCTGTCTTGAGATAGCCTATTTCAGTTCGTACAACTGCTAATAATTACAAGAAATCGACTTCACAAGTTATAAAAGGACAAGTTGCTAAATGGAATAAGCCAGGACCAAACTTCGATAAATTAAATGTGGATGCGGTTTTTCATATATTGGAGCGGGTTCTATAGAAGCAATTATTACGGATCATCATGGTAACTTTATAGCAACCCAATGTATCTATAATGAGAGAGGAGCTGACGTGATAACAATGGAAGCAATGGAAATGAAGGAAGGCTTGTTACTAGCAAACAGATTGGGACTTCAGAAAGTTGAAGCAGAATCTGATTCTTTAGAAGTGATAAATTTTTGCAATGGCCAAACACAATGGTGGGATTCAGCGGCTGCCATATTCGTGGAATGTGTGGACTTGACGACATCTATAGGAGAAGTGAAGCTCCGGCATTGCTCTAGGATGGCCAACTGTGTAGCTCATAATATTGCTAGTCGTAACTTTCGTAATAGAATTTCTGTTAGTTAGATTAACGATAGTTAGATTAACGAACCACGGGTTGGTTAATCAATTCCTTAGTAGATGATATAACTATTGGATAATGTGGCAGCAACAGATTTTTTACGCACTCTTTTTCTTATCAGGGTACCTACGGGAATTGAAAGATTTTTAATGAGGCGGCAATGTTTGCTTGATATAGTTTTGTTATTTTCAAAAAAAAAACTCTCTCTCCCAAGCCTTTTTCAACTGATCTTGGCGGCTCCTCCACCGTGCCACTGTGCTCCCGCGCCACATCCTGAGAGAAAATCCCCTCGCTTTTCCTGTTTTCTCCCTGGATGCAACAACTCGGACCGCACGAGGCAGCCACCCTCCCGCGCCACCTCCTCGAAGCCCACGTCGTCTCGTTGGTCCGCCAATGCCCCGGCCTCCGTGCTCTCCGCGGCGTCCACGCGCGCCTACTCAGGCTGCGCCTCCCGCGCCTCACCTACGCCTTCGCGCTCTCCAAGCTCCTCGCATCCTGCCCGGCCGCCGCTGGCACTTCCTATGCGCGCAGCCTGTTCGACCAAATCCCCGAACCGACCACCTTTTGCTACAACTCCCTCATCCGCGCGCTCTCCGCCCCCAGCAACACCACCGGGGACGCCATCCTGTTATACCGCCGCATGCTGTGCGCGGGCGCCGCACCACCCAACAGCTTCACGCTCGCGTTCACTATCAAGGCATGTGCCGCGGTTCCGGCTCTCAGCGAGGGCCAGCAGCTGCACTCGCAGGCTTTCCGCCACGGGCTGGAACCGAGCCCGTATGTGCAGACCGGGCTGCTTAACCTCTATGCCAGGTGTGAGGAGGTTGCTCTTGCCAGGAATGTGTTTGATGGCATGGTCGATGACAAGAATCTGGTCGCGTGGAGCTCCATGATCGGCGGGTACTCGAGACTGGGGATGGTTAACGAAGCCTTGGACCTGTTCCGCGAAATGCAGGCGGCAGGGGTGAAACCGGATGAGGTCACGATGGTCAGTGTCATCTCGGCATGTGCCAAGGCAGGCGCGCTTGATTTGGGGAGGTGGGTGCATGCTTTTATAGATAGGAAAGGGATCACAATTGATCTTGAGCTGAGCACAGCGTTAATTGATATGTATGCAAAGTGCGGTCTGATAGAGCGGGCAAGGTGGGTATTTGACAAGATGGTGGAGAGGGATACCAAGGCATGGAGCGCAATGATAGTTGGTCTGGCGATGCATGGGCTCGCTGAGGATGCGTTGGAGCTTTTCTCAAGAATGCTCCAGCTTAAGGTAAACTTATTTGCTTGGTTAAGCTTTTGTTGATGACCTGCTCATATGCATTAACTTCCACAGAAAATTTTATCGAAGATCCATCTTTGTCTAGCATTGGTTTGTATAGTGATACTGTAAATATGGCTCATGGTTCATGAATGACGAACGCACTTAACTAATTCCAATGCACTATATTTTCTGAGAGATAGTATAATGGTTACATAAAGCTTGGTTTGTGCTAGGGATGTTCTCTACATTGTCCTATGTGTATTAGCTCACAAGTTCAACTTACTTTCGCAAGTAATTTTCATAACACTCAGTCTATTCGAGGGAACTCTGAATTTGTATCCATTCTAATAGCTGTCACCTACGTTCTCATATATATATATATATATTTCAGGTGAGACCCAACAATGTCACCTTTATAGGTGTGTTGTCAGCCTGTGCTCACAATGGGTTAGTGGATGATGGGCGACGATATTGGTCTACTATGCAAGAAATGGGAATTAAAGCTTCAATCGAGAACTATGGTTGCATGGTTGACCTTCTCTGTCGGTCTGGCCTTTTGGACGAAGCTTGCTCATTTGTTACAGGCATGCCCATCTCACCAAATTCAGTAATTTGGAGGAATCTTGTTGTGGCGAGTAAAAGCTCGAACAGAATTGATATAGTAGAATCTGCTTCTAAGAGGCTCTTTGAGTTGGAACCTCAAAATTCAGAAAATTATGTCCTCCTCTCTAATCTGTATGCGTCGAACTCCCAGTGGGATAGAGTGAGGTATATGAGGAAATTGATGAAAGACAACAATGTTACTGTTGTTGCTGGCTGTAGTTCGATTGAAATCAATGGCTACATGCACAAGTTTGTGGTGAGTGATGGTTCACACCCTGAAATCAAGGAGATAAGGCTGGTCTTGAAGGAAATAGCTAAACGGGTGCAAAGTGTCGGCCACAAGCCTTGGACTGCAGCCGTTCTACATGATGTTGGTGAAGAAGATAAAGAAGTCGCACTCTGTGAACATAGCGAAAGGTTGGCCATCTCATATGGATTGTTGAAGACAAAAGCACCTCATGTGATTAGGGTGGTAAAGAACTTGCGATTCTGTCCTGATTGCCATGAAGTGACAAAAATAATAAGCAAATCATATGACAGAGAGATCATTGTCAGAGACCGTGTTCGTTTCCATAGATTTATTGGAGGAAGTTGTTCTTGCAAGGACTTTTGGTGATTGCTTAGGTGATTGGATAACCTACTATTAAATGAGATGATTATCCAAAGCCTGCTAGATGTGATGCCTTACGAAGGTTGTTTTAGAAGTGATAAGATGGAAATACTGTACAACAACGACAGATGCACATATTTTCTCACCCAGATAAATATACTCCACGTGCCTAGGCTGGAGCTTCCTATTCTGATGCCATCGCCAAAAGCTATGGAACTATATTTTACATCATTGAGGTACTTTTTTATTTACCGTTATTTGACGTTTACAACTTTGCATCCTGTCGTTCATATCTAAAGTTAGTGATAGAGCAAATGTTCAATCAAACTAACAGAACAAAAAAAAAAAAGGCGACTTCCTGCTCTCATGGCTTGTTGGTATGTCTCTTTCCATGCGTTAACAATGATTAGTCACATCTTTCATAACAGCCTGTACATGTTGGACAGTTTAAAAACTACCATTGGATGCATAAGCATTTATATGTTTTATCGATGCTTATTCTTCTATGTCAAGGTGGCCACTCTTGATGGGCACTAATATTGTACAACAGTGACTGATTCACATATTCCCACACCCAGATAAATGGACTCCAGGTGCCGAGACTCGAGGTTCCTAATCTAAAATCACCACCGGAAGTTATGCAACCGTATTTTACACCACAGGTACTGCTTTTTTATGTAATTTTACCTTTACGCTATGCCGTTCATATCTAAATTAGTGATAGAGTGGATGTTCTATCAAACTAACATTACTTAAAAGAGGAAGCGACTGTGCTGCTGCCATGACTTGCTTAAATGTCTCTGTCATGGTTCTCTGTCCATGCGTTAACAAGATTGGTTTTGTATAATTTGTAACACAATTCTCTGCATTTTGTCCAATGGTCAGTTTTGAAACTATCATTGGATGCATAAGAATTTAATTGTTTTATTAATGTTCCACTTGATGGGCACCAAGATGTCACTACTGAACCCTCCACATGGTGCTCCCAGCAGGCAAAAAGGTCTAAAAGAAGCTTCAGACCACTGAAAGAGCTGGCTTGTTCAAGTTATCCATGGTCGGACACTAGATCATGATGTGTTTGTTAGGCAAGGTCGCTGGATGGTTGACTTGAATTTGAAGTGAAGATCGTGTTGCTGGGCTTTGGAGGCACGACTCCACTTTTGGGTTGATGGGTGACAGCTAGGACAGCCGAAGTTCATATGGATTTGAAGGACGCGATTTATAGTGCTGAAATTGTGTGATTCGATGTGAACTTGGAAAATGGTTACATCACCACATGCATTTTAGTCTGTTACTACTACGGGTTACAGCTTACAATACTAAAGTTTCTCTGCATAATGTCTCGGATGTGCTTGGATTGGGGATGTAAACGCTGATATATGGCGCCACCAAGTCCAATTTAATTGGCCTCCATAGTTTATTTCGGACGAACTAAAAATCGATTTATTAAACTGCTAAAAAAAAGTGGGATTAAATGGGCATAAACGGGTCCCACTTTTCATCCCTAGCTTGGATGTTCACTTATGATTTTTTTGGATTTGTGAAAGGAATTCAATAAACTTTACAAACTCCGCTTCAACATAAAACTAGGGCATACATAATAGTAACACACGCATAACGTGCTTATTAGTGATTACACAAGGAAAATAGTAAGAAAAAAACAAGGACGTACTACATGCTTTAATACAATTTTTACAAACCCATGTTTATTGGCGTTCAAACAAATGTGGAGCAAACCGTTCAAGAAAGAATGAGGTACCATCCCAGAAATTCACATATTGAAACATTGCGCAAAGTAAGGCTTTGTTGGTAGCCCGATACCCGTAAGCAGCTTGTGAGTAGCACGCAAGAGGAAGTCCACAAATATGCTTAAGAAGCTAGCTGGTTCTGACCCAAAAAGGAGAACATCCCCTTGTACTTCGCAGACACAAATTGGCGCGATAGCATGCTCAAGGGCGGCTCCTTGCAGCTGCTAACGCTACGCTTGACTTGTTCCATGGTCTTCAGTACAGGTGCGAGGGGTATGGCATCTTCCATTTTGGGACTATCTTGTGGCAGCCATAGAGATAAATTATCGTATTCACGGACAATTCTGCTGCCATACGCCTTGTTAGGTAGAGGATCACTAGTGGCAGTTCCACTGCTGATGCTGATGCTGCTGCTGCCACATGCCTTGTGATGTTGAAGATCACTAATGGCAGTTCTGCTGCTGCAGCCGTTGGTACTGCGGTGAGAAGGTTTCTTATCTCTTTTGCTGCTGCTGCTACTGTGGTGAGAATGCTTCTTGTCCTTTTTGCTGCCACTGCGGCTGCCGCTGCTGCTGCCCTTTGGGGGGATGTATTTGTAGTGGCTCTTCCTTGAACTTCTATGGTGTGGCCTCACAGTGTGTGAGTCAGAAGTAACAGGAGGATCATAGACATCAGGGGCCCATGAAACACTCAAGTTTGTGACGATACCCCGCTTCACACGGCTTCCTTTCATTGCAGAAACAAGCATTGGGGTTACCTGCATATGCAATAGATTTTAGAAATTATGATATGGACATAAATATTTTTCACAGAAACAATAAAATAATTGGAGAACAACAGCCCTATCAGGTCGTACTCATGAATTCAGTGAAAATACATCAGGCTGGTATAATGAACTAAAAAAACTATGAAGAAATAAGAGAAGCAATGAACATCTTTCTTGAATTTAATCAGACAAATATGCAACATGACATGACACCTGGTTTAGTGGCATCAACACAACCGTTTCACCCAAATAATGACAAGCAGTGATACTCATCCTACCATTAGTGCAAAATTTTCATTTAAATATATGGAATTCTAAACAAGTAATAATATTGTATAAGATGCCAGAGGAACATGTCAAATATAAGCGTGTAAACCCGATACTGATTTTGGATAAACCATTTTTAAACTTGAAGAGCTGCATAGCTATTGGCCTAATACTGATTTAGTATGAAGTAACAAGGACAAATTATTTGACTAGCAACTAGCAAGAGAAGCCGAACAAGAGTCCAAACTTCTACTGCAATCAAATACTACCTCCGCCCCTAATTATAAGACATTTTGGTAGCTCAAAATAGCCCACCAAAACGTCCTATAATTTGAGACAGATGTGTACTTACATTCGTTACAGAATTTCCATCCTCTGATATTCCAATTGAAGATTCACATGCATTGCCAATAAGGGATGGTGACGATGTGACCAGTTCAGTGTTGACATCCACCAAGTCATCAGCTGAATCTGATTCAAGAGAAAGTGAATCCTCGTTCCCATCAGAGTCTTCACTCGTATCTGTCCCTTCTTCATCATTGTCATCATAGACTTGCATCACTTCAGCAAGAGCCAATCCGATTTCCTCAACAGCCAAATCATCTTGCGCACACGCTATTCTAGCTTCGAAATATTCGTCTTCAGGGTGAGCACAAGAGCTGTGCTCAAAACCTGCTTTTTCGCAGGTGCTGGGGCGGAGACATGAGCTGCTGCTCACACCTTCAGCACTGGAGTCTACCAAAGGTCCGCCCATCCACAAGCTTAATCCCAAGTTCAGAAGAGAACTTCCTGTTATAAGCAGAACAAAGCTTAAATTAGAAGCAAACCTTATAGAGCAAGTAAAGGGATCTGCATACGGACCACACCCTAGATTATACTGGATAAAGTTTTAATAAGACCATAAAATAGAAATAGTTGCACATATATGTTTAAGCATATATATTATTCATAATTCAATTTCATTTAATCCGACGCAATATTTCCGGCAAAATAGGGAAATTACAAATCTATTAGCACTGTGTGACGCGTCATAGCAGAAAAAATCCCTCCGTCTCAAAATAATTGTCATTGAGATGGATGTATCTAGATGTATTCAAGTCTACGATACATCCATTTCAACCCATTTCAACAACAATTATTTTGAGATGGAGGGAGTATTAAAAACCTAAGAGCATAGACCACAATGTTTGTCATGGTGTAAATGAAGAGTATAATTGCATACGGCAACAGATATTTGGAAGAATCGTAATTCCACGATCAATATCTGAACAACTCCATGGCATTTGCAGTTCCAGCAGAAAAGTAAAAACTGGCCTATTTTCATATTACAAAAATGGAACAGGCATATTTTCACATACCTCTTTCGTCGGAGAAACTGCAATCACCCTGTCTATCAAACCCAGACGCCAAAGTACCAGAAACACGAAATCCAGAGACCAAGCACCGAACCCTCACAACCAGACAAGCCTCAGAACGAGCACGAGAAGGAGATCGAACCGAAGGTCGTGGGCGACGAGGGGGAGGCAAACGTCAGAGACAACTACTACGATTACCGATACTACTACTACTAAAACGATGCGAGGACGAGAGCTTGAGGCGGTGCGAGCAGGGAGGGAAGGAGGCGGAGGAGTTCCCGGAGGCGACGGCGCAGAGGCAGGGGTACGCGGCTCGCGCCGCAGACATCGTATTCTCGCGGTTGGGCGCCGCAACGCTACGGTGTCTCCGCGAGATCCAACGTGTCGGATTCCGGCGACCAGCTACCACACCACGGGGCGGAGGAGACGGCGGGACCGGATGGGAGGGCGGGCGTGGGGAGGTCACGCCCTGCGCATGGATTGGCCGGATCGGGGCTCGGTTCGGGTCGCCGGAGAAGACGGGGACGACGACGGGGAACACGGAGAGGAGCGGATTTGGGGATCGGATTAGGCGGGTGTGCTACGGGAGGAGGTGCGCAGACTGGCTATTGGAGAGGCTAGGGGCCGGGCCGGATCGGATCCGTCTTATATTTTGCTGCCTGACAAGAGGGGCCTCGGATGCCGACGGGTCACGGGATTGGTGGGCGACAGGCTGGGAAAGCCCCACGTGTGGGGTCCGGTCGCAGCGAGAGGTACTCGGGTCAACAGCTCGGCGGGAAGATGCGGCACGGAAGACGTGCCACGTGGGACGCCGCCCGGGGAATGGGGACGGGAGGAGGGGCGGTTTTCGTTTTCTCGTTTTGGACCGGGCAAAAATCGTGATGGATAGCAGGGATGATCTTCACGGCCAGCTTTTTTGACCGAGATATTTATTCCTCTCCCGCTTTGGGGGGTTCATGTCCAACGTGTGTTCGCTGAATATTGATGGGTATGCTAAACATAGATAAGGAGGTTGCGAAACGGTTGCTAGCTTGGTAGGGGTAGATTAGCCGTCATCCATACGAGTAGAGATTTGGTGCACCTATGCATCTGTCGTTTTATAAACTTCGAAGAAAGTATTATGAGTTTTAGAAATTTCTAAAAAAATACAGAAATGTATTCTACAAACGTGTAAAAATCAATTTTAAATACTTTATATTTTGAACTACGCAAAATTTATATTTTAATCTACACAAAATGATAAAAGTGTGGATCTAAGTATATCTATTGGGATGCGCTAAGAGCCAAGGTTCGCTACCGCCGCCCTCCGCGTCGTCGATCGACTTAAGTGAATCGATCACGCGCGTTTGATAAACGTAGCAAAAACAGTTCGCACACAACATTTTTTTTTATGCATGTAACATCTTATGTAGCAAAAATGCAGAAAATATCGTGTCTCAAATGTAGCAAAAAAAATCCTCCTGCAATTTTCTTTTGCACATGTAGCACCATATGTAGCAACAAAACAGATCCCTAAAACTTGCGACACATAGGAAAACAAATATTGTAGCACTTTAAACACAATCACGTAGCAAAAAATAATAACATATGCAACAAATCTCAATGTGTGCAGAAAAAAAGATCTTTAAGACTTGCGACATGTAGAAAAAAAAATTGTAGCACTTTAAACACAATCATGTAGCAAAAACAACAACATATGCAACAAATCATAATTTGGTAGCAGCAAAACGTTAATAAAGCATCACTTTTATAGAAATCAGCATTTTGGACATGTTTACACATCAAAAGTTATACACACATGTTGCAAATCCCAACACTGTATGCAGCATCATTAAAAACAATTCTCAGAAAATTGACCTTCACCAACAACCATGGCTGATTCAGCCTCAACCGGACACGAACCTGTCGTGCTAGAGGGCAATCAAAGCCAGATGAGCCTACCAATCTGCATGTGGTCATCGTCTTATTCGAATCTGATGTCGTGTGACGAGCTCCTAGTCCATGGCATGTGCGCCGGCTATGGAGCGAAGGCGGCATCCATGGTGGCCGCCCTGGAACTGCAACCCATGGATTCGCCACTTCAGAGGTCTGTACAAGAAAGATCGAGTGAACCTCCGTCTGATCCAGTCGTGCGGCATCGTCTTTTTGAAATCCATCGAAGATTAGGCACCTCGTCATCCATGGCGCCCTTAGTGAACTCTGCCATGGTTTGCTTGCGGCGGCGGTTAGAAATGAAGCCGGCAGGGAGAGAGGTTTGGAAGACCACGACGTCGGCGGTCGGAAGGGAAGGCGCCCGGGAGCTCGCTCGCTCGTGGACGACCGTCGCACGGTCCTTGCTGTCGATCAGCGGGCCGGGTGGAGGTTCGACGACAGACCGCCAATGCCGAAGTTCTGGGCTATGGCCGGATCTCAACGGATAGATACCTGGGAGATCATTTTGGTGGATGCTTCCGAGAGTGGAAACACGTCCAATGCAGTTAAGAATGAGGTAGTCGTGAGGAGGTGGCCAAGCCGGGCAAGAAACGCGTAAGCGAGAATGCACGCAAGTCCTTTGGGTTTAATTTTTTTCATACCTATCTTAAATCTCTGAATTTTATCATATTTTACTCCCTCCGTTCACTTTTATGAGACACACTAGTTACCATTTCAATTTCAATTTCAATTTTGACCACGTACATAGTAAAATGTGAATCTATATACAAACTGAGTTTAGATTCACTCATTTTAGAATGTATGTAGCCAAAATTGAAATGTCTTGTAAAAGTGAACGGAGGGAGTATTATTTTTCTGTGGTCCATACTATTTTGTATTTAAAATTGAGAGATACACCGTCTACTACATCCAGATTTTTTAAAACTCTTAAATATATATTTATTTTTTAAACAGGCCATCCATACAAAATACCAAGCGGGGAACAAGCCAATAACACATTTATCAATCGTGTTGAAATGGTGCTAGCAGTAGGCAAATAATTAATACAGATAATGAGATAAACGAGCTGCCCTATCAGCAACGCATATCCAAACTCGAAACAGGAGGCAGGCAACATATACTCCCTCCGTTCAACAATAGATGACTTGCATTTGTCTATATATGAATGTATTAGACACTAAAACATGTCTAGATACATACATATCTAGATAAGTGGAAGTCATCTATTATCTATTGTTGAAGGGAGGGAGTACATGCGACAGATAATTTCATACAATACGGGTACGTCTCTAGAAACAACAGGTCAACTCAACTCCAGCGATCGGGTCAGATCTGTCGACCTTACGCTGTAGAACAGTCGGCCGGCCGCACACGGTTTCGTGAAGGGCAAGCACCAGGGCCAGACTATTCTGCTCTGAAAATAGTTGGCGGCCTTGTGCCATCGGGTAGTTGTCAGCTGGGGGGACCGTACACGGGAGGAGGACAGGATTCTTCTTTCGGCTACTTGGAAAGCCCAGCTGAGCTTCAACCGTTCTGCCTGGCAAGGAACAATGCCACGTACGCCATGTGCACACATGCGCGATGAAAACGAGCACGTCGAGAATCTGCGCTGTGCTTTAGCATCTTTTGCACTGAGATGCATCTCTCACCACTTGCTGCAATGCAACAGGCTCTCCATTCTTTAGCAAGCTGCTCCACAACAAGTAGGTTGCCATAGATGAAGAACAAAAATACTTTAGGCAAGTGGTTCTGGTAGAGGTTGAGAATCGAACGTCTGACTTGATTTGCTCTCAGTTGCGACAAGATACCTTTTATCTGCAAGAGAGAAAAAAAAGATAGAGTAAAACAAGCTGGCAATTGCTAAATACCAGGAAAAGGAGGCATACCGACGCATTGCTAGTTATCCATTTCGACTATGGTTATGCATATAAAAAAAATGTGGGTGTCGTTTCAGAAAGAAGTATGTGTGTACACAATGCTCTTCTATCTTGAAAGCAACACATGTCGGCTGCTAGTTATCCATTCTTAAATCACAGAAAAACGTGGCATGCCACACCCATTGCTAGTTATCCATTTCGACTACGTTATAGAACATGTAAAAGAAGTAGCATGTGCGTACACAATGCTCTTCTATCTTTTTTTTTCGAGTAATTGGTGGGAGCGCTGCCTTTCAATTAGAAGAAGAGGAAGTTTATTAAATCAATCTCAGAAGAAGTATATGTGTGTACACAATGCTCTTCTATCTTTATAAGCAACACAGTCGAGAATGAGTGTGACTATGTGAGAGTCAATTCTAATTAAAAATTGAAACCACGGTTGGAAGCATAATAAGGTCAACGCTATCAACAACTAGGGAGAGCTATTTGTTGTTACCTTGAGGCGATGGAAGATCTCAAAGCAACGAATAGTCTTTACTTCAGTCTCTTCCTCTTCGCTTGTGGTTCCTTAACAGTTGGACTTACATGACTACTATTCTGCAACGGATGGTATTTTGCTCGTCTCAGTGCTTCCTCATACTCATTCAACTTCAGCTTCTCCTTGTTCTGATAACAGAACAAGCACAACTATAGTAAGGCCAGGCTTGTGAAATCTTTCGCAAATTTGTTAAAATCGAAGATCACATACATAGACGTTCTTGTAAGTTCCTATTTGTTGCTTACAAACTTTCAGCTCCATGTGTAGATCACTAAGACGGGAATCAACAGGAACAGTGCATTGCTGAACCAACTGCTTCTGGCGCCCACGAACAACTTGTGGTTGCCACACGTTTAAAGCCACAGAAGCTCTCCTGTCGACATTTCAGCAACAGTGGACCAGGCAATCAGCATATATGGTGAGAAGAAACGCACAAACAAATGAGACTAAGCAGAAGTCAAGGGTGTGGTGTATTCTTGTATCTAAGTGCAAATTTTAAGTTTCACTGGCTGAGAACCATTGGAGATGATATTTATTTTTGTAAGGAGAGCAGATAATGGAGTATTTTATATAACTTCATTGTTAACTGATCCAACAAAGAACCCTGTTTTAACTCTGTTCCAGCACTTTAAGTTATAAATGCTTAAAACGAAGCCCAATTGCATCCATAAGCATTGTCCATGATCCTAAATTCCTAATGAGATGCTTCACAAGGTCCATATTTGTGTCCTTTATCAGACAAGGAGTGCAGTGCGAGCCACTGAAACAACATCTTGAACAAGGAGCTGAATGCATACACATTGGTGAAGAGGTCTGGATTGCGGCCTACTTTGTCAGATATAATTGCATTGAAATGAAGAACTACATGTTTCTGGATGTTCTATCCACAACTCATAATATGTATCCTTTACTTCTGCAGTCAAAAGCCGTTTGAACAACTTTTCTTTCATGCTAATGCACTGTTAGAGCAGAGATGAATTTTGCCAAGTGAGGTACAATTGCTTAGTGCACTGTTTTCTTTTATCAACCATTGATAAAACGTAAGGGCCTATTACCCTGATACAGAATAATAATGAAGGTGTTTCTAAATTTAATGGACTGTTCCAAGTTCAAATAGCAGAGCATTGATATGAGACAATTAGAGTTTTCCTACTTCAGCTGAAAAGCCATTAGGAGCAGCTGTTCCATGTTGATTGTGTGAGCCAAGAGAACAACCAGCTGTTGCAAATATTGGCAGTGTCGTGGAGGCGAAACTGGGTATACTCGTCACTTCTAGCCAGACCATCAGCCCCCCCCCCCCCCCCCCCCCCCCCGCCCCCGCCACACACATACACATCCAATTTGACCACACAGAAGGAAGCAGAAGACGCCACATACACTTCCATGGCGACCACGATCCCTCCATTCCTCCTTCTCGACCGTACTGCGTCCCTGTTCAACACCGTCAGCCCTCCTCCTCAATCCCCTTTTCCCGGAGTCACGATCACCAATTCCCAGCTGTGCTGCTAATGCTCCGCCCTTGCCTTGCTGTCTGCCACCGCCCAGTACCCCGTGTCGCTGCAACACCCTTCCTGCCCAGATTAGATACTTAGGTATGTCCCCTTTCTGATTATTTAATCAGATTGGGATGCAATCGATGCCCCTACTCAGGTTAGCTAATTTAGGTGTCCATTGCAACACTCTGATAAACTGATGCAAACATTTTCTTTCTGATATAGGTAGCTGTTTTTGCGTGACACAAACCAGTTATATTGGCTGCTTTTATTTACTTTATATCGGATGTTTTTGCATGAATAAAAAAATACATATCATCATGACACTCCATCTAATTACCTATTATAGCTGTTTATATGGCCTCGCCGCTTTTTCCATGCATATTTTTGTTTTCTATATGTAATTGGCCCCCTCTTGTGTTTGGTTCATGCTCCGCCACTGCTTGCAAAGAGAAGCAGCTCAAATAACCATGGAAGCTATTGTCTCACTTCTGACACACATTTTACTAAACGACCATGCAACAAGTCTTAGCTGCAGGGCAGGTGTACAAGAGACTGTTTTGATACCGAGTGACACATAAGAGTCCTCAAGTTAGACTGTTAGAGGATGGGACCAACAGGCAACAGCAGGTGATCCCTGGAGGATATAACCAGAGTTTTTCCTGTGGAGTTGAAAGGGTAGCAGGAGCAGTTGTAAATGTGAGCTTACAGAACAATCTTGCTCCAGCTCAAACGTAGACAAGTAGCTGAACAGATCAAACCGACTGTCTTGAGCGATACCTTTTGCTTCCATAGTGTCTAGCTGTTAGCTCCAAACATCCCAATTTTCAAAAAATCCAAGGCTCTTTCTACTCTCAGAATTTGCTAGTCATGTAAATTGTTGTTTATACTCACTACACCATCAAGGAGAGCATTCTACTAAAAAAAATCCAAGGCTCTTTCTACTCTCTGTTAGCTATGTAAATTGATAGCATTGAGAGAGCATTCTACTCATCAAGGAGAAAGACCACATTTGAAGGATCAAAACCGACCTGACTCTCTCGAGGTTGTCCAGCTCCTGCGCAGCGGCCTTCATCCTATCCCCCTCCGCGCGTATGGACTGCTCCAGCTCCGTCAGCCGGTTCCGGCACGCCAGCAGCCGCCCCTCCGCCTCGTACACCGCCCGCCGCCTCGCTTCCGCCATCCGAATCTTGTGCCTCTCGAACCTGCAGCAGCGCAGCATGAGTCACTCGCACAGACGTGGAAATAAATTAACCAGACAACAAGGCGGGAGGGCAAATTACTTGGTTTTGTAGAGGGATTTGGGGTCGAGCTGCTGCTGCGAAGAGGAGGACGAGGAGGGCTGGGATTGGGATTGGGATTGGGAGGGGAAGTCGCGGGATAGGAGGCCCAACCAGAGGGAGGGGTGGAGGGACAGGCGGCGGAGGCGGCGGGAGGCGATGGCGAGGCAGCAGAGGTCGCGGAACCCCAGCGCGGCGGAGGCGGCGCCGAGCTCCAGGATGCGCGCCCACAGCTCGTCGGGGAGATCGGACGCCGACATGTTTGGCTGGGGACAAACGGCAGCGACGAAGGTGCAGCAGGGTGGCTCTCTCTCGTAGGCGCTCAGGTCTTCGTCGGCGCCGCCCTCGGCAGCTCGGCTGGCTAGACCGCTATGGAGAAATCAATACAACAGGAAGAGACTGATGTGTCTGAACTCTGAACGTACTGACTTTGGGTGGTTATCTCCCAGGCGTCCTTTGTTTTTCTCCGAGGATTTTTTTCACCGGCAGATGCATGATTCTCACAATTAAAACTGCAGGTGCATCTTTACAATTATGATTAGATGTAGCTTATGGGCACCGATTACTTGTTCTACAAACGCGTATCCAAACATCCAAATCATCTGTTTCGGATCCTGAAAACATCATCAGGTCACACGCAACCTGGAATTTTAACCTGAATTATGGCCGTTTTACATAGACGAATATGCTGCCAAAAGTTCTCAAATCGCACGATGAACAAAACTAATACTGTGAACCATAAGCCAGATAAGAGATGAGATCATACTACAAGTCTAACTAATAAGAACAAGGGACAAATTTTGTTTGGTAAGATCAGCTGAAACATCATGTCAGACGTCTGTTCTGTTCCTGGTCCTAGACTACTGGAGAAAGATACTAAGCATCTAATTTCTTCATATGTCACCAATTCTAGTTTCTTCATAACAGATCATTTTCGCTCGATTTTTCCTGGAACCAAGTTCCAGTCCTGCAGCCCACTTGCCAGCGACCGCGTGCAATTTTAAACTTCTTTGACCAGTACCTTCCGTGATTGCATTTCAAAACTTCAGGTCCTGCCTGGTTTTTGCATCTACCAGGGACTCGACTCTTCAAATTTGTCATGTCATGGAAGCCAGTCCGGTTTACGAACAATAACATCCGTCGTTCTTGTAGTTGCAAAAGTTAGTTATCTCTTTCTCATTCTCCGAACTGAGTTATATATCGGACGGAACAAAATGCTGGAGATATATCTCTCTCCAAAGCTGGGGAATATAACCTGAAAAATTCATGTGTCTAATTAAACATCTGAGTTGATAATAGTAGGATGTTCGGTAGAAAGGAATATGTTTCGATATTTAAACCGCTAGACATGCTATAATGGTAACATATTCAAATGGATGAAAATATCTCACCACAATCAGCTTTCCAGCATTTTCAGGTCTTTTGGCCACGTTCATAGCAGCGACTGCTGCAGCACCTGACGAAATGCCAACCTGTAAAAACAACCAACATAACAAGTCATGGGCCTTGATTTGGAGAAGTGAAGGAAAATGCTACCACAAACAAATGGCCAGATTGGTAAATTTTGTTTAGTTGTGCAATTGCTTACCAGCAGGCCCTCTCTTAGTGCAAGTTGCCTTGCAACCTCAACTGCCTCTCCCGTGGTAACCTGCATGCAAGTTCAACAATCATAATCAATGTAATGGCTTATAAGAACTGTGAAGTTCAACCCAATCCAAAAACATAAACAGAGTACTAAAGTTGGCAATCCAGACCTTCACAACCTCATCGAGCAGCTGGACATCTAATATGCTTGGAATATAACCTGTCAATGTAACATTAACCAAAGGGGTGTAAATCCCAAGTAGAGAATATCTAACAATCTCATCTCTCAAATATATTCAATTTCTATGTGCTATTGCATTTACCTGGGCTGTCACCAGAAATCACACTAGTTTCAGCAGGTTCTACCCCAATGACCTGATAATGACAGGACACAACAAGCGTTATAACTTATTGCAGACGTATATGGACATAGTCAAATAGTTTCAGCTAATTAAATGTTAGGCAGATGCTAGGTCAGATAAATCACACATATATCGACATCAACATTGTGGAAATCACTATATTCCTAGAAATTGTGATAGAACAATAAATAACTTCAGAATGGTACATAGAAAGAAGGAGCTACTGCTATTTTTTCCCCCACAATTGCTGAAATGTAGAAGCAGTACAACTAGTACTGCGTGTAAGTTCTCCTAAAGGCCTCAAATGTTCTTCAAAATTTTGACTTATATTTTTGGCAGAGCATTCAAGCAACTTCACGAAGTTAAATCATGGAATAAATGGGACCATCAACCAACAACGACAGGGGGATAAATACTAATGGAACAAAACTGAACCAACTTGATGAGTGCAAGAGTGGAAACCTTAATATCTTTGTTCATCCTTTTCAAGTAGGCCCCAGTGCCGGTAATAGTACCACCTGTCCCAATGCTTGCAACAAGTATGTCAACAGTACCCAGTGTGTCCTCCCAAATTTCTGGGCCTGTGGTTTGAAAGTGGATCTGTAATTACCCAAGTGGCTTCTCAATATATAATTTAAAGAAGTTGGCAAATGAAGAATTTGGCATGTGCCATGTTACAGATGACATGATTGAATGATAACGGCTTGAAGTCTCAACCTCACTGTTAGCTGAATTGTTGAATTGCTGAAACATGAACGCATTTGGGGTCTTTGAAACTATTTCCTCCGCTTTATCAAGAGCTCCTTTAAGTCCTTTTGTATGATCAGTCAACACTATTTCTGCTCCAAATGCGCGTACAAGAATGCGTCTCTCAACATCCATTGATGAAGGCATAGTTGCTATCAGCTTGTATCCTCTAGCAGCAGCTACTGAAGCTAGGGATATGCCGGTATTCCCAGTTGTTGGTTCCACCAAAATGGTCTGCAGAGGTAATGAAGTGTGTGCATAAGTAGGCACCTTCATGATGATAATACTCCAAAGTTATATATAAGCACAAGTAAAACCTTATCGGGAGAAATCAATCCTTTCTCTTCCGCGTCATTGATCATGCTTAATGCAATCCTGCAAGAAGATATTGAATGAGAGTTGATACAGACAACATTTGCATAATATGGTTCGATAACACTGCATACCTATCTTTGACGCTTCGGCAAGGTCCCATGTACTCGAGCTTTGCTGCGATATTCGCGACACAGCCTTCAACAACATTATTCAGATATACCATTGGGGTCTTCCCGATTAGCTGATCGACAAGTTAGACAACATTATATCAGAACAAACTAGGGTTTGGCCAAGTATCCCTCACACGTGATCAGTTCGAAAAAATAGAAAACGAGCTAGACTGACTACAGGGATTCCAGTAGTATCTACTTCAACTGATTTTTTGTTTTCATACCCAAGTGAAAACGCAAGGTGTTTGCTATGCAATCTAGTAGAAGAAAATTCAACAAGTATGTCATAACAATCCAGAATCGACACCCATTTCCCCCCAAGCGCAATACCAATTATTAGTGGCCTCAGCCAGCTTCCCCCGTGCGGTTAATGGAGGCCACCCATGTCACAAAAAACTGTAAGGACAAAAAAAATGTAAGGGTGGGAATAGGTCACGCACCTGGGTGACGTCCAGCGCAATGTTCACCGCTTCAATCTCATCGATGTACTCCTCCGGGATCTCGACGGCGGCAGGGGCCGCGACCTTAGGCGAGGAGGCCGTGGAAAGGGGCCGGCGGGCTGAGACGGAGCGCGATGAGGCGAGGAAGCGAGGTGCCCCGCCGCAACTACTAGCGTAGGTGCGTGCGGAGGAAATGGCGGCGGTGGACGAGAGGAGGAGGGAGCAGGCTGGCGGCGACGCCGTCGCCATGGCCGCTTTCTGCGCCTGGGGTTTTAGAGAGGGGAAAGAAAGAGAGGAGCGGTCCTTCGGATAAGGGAAAAATGGGGAGGGAGTGCGTTGTCGGGTCCCAGGGGTTTAGCCGCTTCCTCACCACTCTTGTGAGCTGCCCTAGTTAGAATTTGCAACCTAGCGCTTAAATTTCAGGTCCGTTTTGGGATGGAAAACGCTGATATTCCCTCCGGGGGATCGCACTCGACGCGTCCCCCGGGTGGCGGGAGCGACGCGTGTCGCTGGACCCACCAGCGCATCCCACCGCCCCTTAAAAAATCTGTACCTTATCTCTTCCGCGTGCTCCGCTGTTCCCCATTTTCCTTTCTCTCCCTTACACGCTCGTCCCTGGAGAAGAAAGGCCGCGCCGGCCAGCGAGTTGCGCCGCCGCCGTTCTGCTCTAACCAGCATCGAGAGGCCCGTGCCGCCGCCTCTCCCTTTGGCCGGCCTCTTTCCGCCGCCCCCGCCATGGTGCCATGGATGTGCTCGTGTGCTGCCAGTGAGACGCCGCCTCCGCCATGGCAGGCGTGCTGCGAGCTAGAGGGGCGGTGGCGCTGTAAGCCGTGGGAATCGACGACGGCGACGCCGGGGGCCTGCGGTGCCGGGAGGACTCCCGGCCTCACCTCCTCGCCATCGACGCAGACGGCAACGGCGCCATGGAGCTCGCCGAGCTGGTGCGCCGCCACACGCGTCGCCGTCCCGCCTTGTCCTGTGCGGTTGAGAGCGCCGTCGGACCGCCCTGTCGCTGGAGCAATGGCGCGACCGTCTGTCAGCGGCGGTGCACCATATGGGGGATATCGCTGCTCCCATGAGTGATTGGAGATGCTCTCATGGTGGAGTGGAGATGCTACCGGCGATCAGCGGCGGTGCTGCTCTCTGTCAGCATCAATGCTCCCGTAGGTCGATTTTTTGTACGCTTTATAGCAAATTTTCTTATTTTCTTGCTACACTGCGAGCAAATTTCTTCTCCAATTTTCTTGATCTGGTGCAAATTTGAGATGAGCAATTTTCTTACTTTTTTGCTACACTGCGAGCAATTTTTTGTATGCTTTTTTTGTAGCAATTTTTTCTTGTTTTGAGCAAATTCACAAACTGGTTGTAGCAAATTTCTTCTCCAATTTTCTTGATCTGGTGCAAATTTGAGATGAGCAATTTTTCTTATTTTTTTGCTACACTGCGAGCAATTTTTTGTATGCGTTTTGTAGCAATTTTTTCTTGTTTTGAGCAAATTGACAAACTGGTTGTAGCAATTTTCTTCTGCAATTTTTCTTTTGATCTGGTGCAAATTGAGCTGCTGGGCTTGCGAGGAGATGAGCATTTTTTTTCTTTTTTTTTGCTACAGTGCTGATGGTCAAGAACAAACACTGGGATGCTCCGTGGGGCAAATTTTGTAGCAACCGGCGGCAAATCGGCCAGCGGCGATGCTCCATAGGGGCCAGCAGTGGTGCTCCCGGCGATGAGCGGATCTCTGCGTGGTGCGCCATCAGCTGCTGGAGATGGGGACCGGGCGGAGCTCGCCGGCTTCTGCAGAAGACAGGGGCGGGGCGGGGCGGAGCGCTTCGGTCGCTGCCGGAGATGGGGAGGAGATGGGGACGGGACGGAGCAGGGGAAGCGCAGCGCCTCTAGAGGTAGCGCGTGGGGGGGGGACGAGTTGTTGTGAGCGCGGTTGGTTCGGGAGGACCATCTGACGGTTCTCCTGACGCACATCGTACGGTTGCGGACCCGGGGGATCAGGGGTTGTGATCCCCCGGGGGACGCTCAGCATCACCCTTTTGGGATGTGCTAAATTTCCTGCAAAATATCTGGCATTCAAACCAGGCTCTCAAAGTGCCACCACAGACTTAATTCCGACATAAATCTGGAGCTCGTATAAAATTACAGTGGTTTTCTTAGAGACGCCAACACGAGCACACACTCACCCAGATACTCCTTAGCATATCAACAGCAACATAGGCTGGCTAGCAGCCCGGAAGGTACAACAGAAGAGAAACCGTTTGTAGTGCGTCGTATGCCGCTTTGAGAGTCGTCTCGAGGCTTCCACCGCTTTCGCCGGCTTGCCCTTCGTTTTCCCCCGGCGGCGATGCCGTTCGATGTGGATGCGATGGCATAGCTAGACTTGTAGATAGTAGTTGTAGGTTGCTTTCAGCATGTGTGCTTGCTTTCGCCGCTATGCCATTCCTCTTTCCCCTCGGTTGGTCTACGACTGTCACGATCCCAGACCCAAAGGTATACATACTGTTATGCGCTGCTAGTCATAGACCCACAAGGGTTTCAGGGTTACCAGCCCCGGCCGCAACAAACAACGGCAGGCAGACCGGATTCATTGGCACACAGGCCGGATCACCATGGTACTACTACTCCTTGTGTCCATGCTAGTCATAACCAACTATGCATATCAAAGCGTACACGAATCATATGAAACTGAAGAAACGGGACCAAAGCTATACAAAGATGCTATGTGTCCAGAAAGTGCAACAACAATCGAGGGTTACTGGGGTTACCAAGCCCAGGCCGAATCACATCGGCAGGCGTGCTCGGAAATGGATCATCGGCTCCACAACCCCTCGACTGCGACAACTATGCAGGCGTAGCCAAAACTGTATAACAATGAGCTCGAAACCAACAACCGATCAAAGCAACACTCTAGACATGGAAGCTGTATTAAACAGGTGTTACTAGAGTATAGCTTACAATCAGAGGTCATACGACCCAACATTACATTAGACAACGGAAGGCAAATTATGTTGCTAGTCAACAAACCAAAAAGGCCTAAGAGGCTGCAACATAAGGCGACGTCCCAGCCCATAGATTCCAGGCTGCTACCTGGGAACTCCAAACTACTCGTCGATGTCCACGTTGAAACCACCACCACTGGAGTAGACTTCACCTGAACCAAATTTAAGCAAACCTGAGTACGGGAGGTACTCAACAAGACTTAGTTAACCTATTATATATCTGCTTCTTTTAGAAAGAGTTATGAAGATTATTTTGCGTAAAGCCATATTTGTTTTTCAAACTGGGGAAGGAATAGCACGTCTCATGGAGTATTTTGAAAACAGATGAGAAAACTACTCAACTACTGATATCATCATCTTTTAATCCACCAATATCATTTCAGCACCTCGTGCTTCAAAGATCACCACCTCAAGTTGTTCTGGTACCTCATGCTACAAGGTAACCCCTCTCGGCATCCCCGAGGAGGCATCCTTCATTCGTTATCAACAAGTTTTAGTCATTCTGTTAAAGTTATCTATGATCAGAGAATTCGTCACCAAATCGTCTTTAACCGCAGACACGACTTTTCGAAAAGATTTAACCCTACAGTGGTGTACAACTTTACCCACACGTACCAACCGACTTTTAGTGCCACCGGGTTGGCACTAGTCCGGGAAGTGACGCAGAGGGTGGTCGATTCCCGGCCTTTACCTTGTGGAACCATATCCATGAGTCAACCCAAACAGGGCCACTCTGTCAATAGGGAGTTGGCCACCTCCCGACGGCACCTGTTCTGTGAGTCTGGATCAAGATCCGTGTACTTCCATCACTTGTCTCGGTCACGACCTAATTTTCTCCAAAACATTTTTCGACTCACACACAGATGGAAAGCTCAAACTACGTGGCTCATGGATAAGGTTAAACAAGTTAGTTAGCCGGGCGGGGTTCATCGGCCCACGTGTGGCTGTACGCTCAGTCTTGGCTTGAAGGCGAGAACTCGCTCCTAGGGGCATGAACAACACAAAATGTCACAACCCATTGTGGCCTCACATCCATGCCGTGATTAGTCAAGTTATCAAAGATAATCAAACCACAACAACCTGACAAAGTAGAATCACGCATTGATCAGGTTCATCAACCGGATGGATCAGATCACAACTAGGCATGGCTAAGCAAGACTCGCAGGGTTTAGCGAAGCGCGCACAAACAAACCTATAGCTGCTAGGAGCAGTGGATCAGGTTATGTAGGTTATGCAATATATAGGAGAACTCTATCCGCTGACATCAAATAGTTTGGAACCGAATGCAAAGTACGAGAACGAAAAGTCGTTGGAAAACATATATGAGCAGATAAGAGGTTATGCTTGCATTGGTTATAAGAAAACCAGATAGAGGCTTCATGAATAAGTGCTTGACTTGTCGATTAAGATCAACTATTCATCATGGCGTTGTCGATCTTCTCTTCGGAGTCGCGTTCTACCGATGAGAAGCAAAATACCGAAAGAGAAACAACAATCAAACATGGCATCGATGCGATGCACAACATGTATACATGAACAAGTTAATGCACTAAAATAAAGCCCTAGAAAGGTTCAATGGGTTCTTAGGGTTTGTATCTCAGTTATGCATTTTTACTGAAATTATCCCGAAATAGACCCCGGAGGGTGTTTCGGGCGATTATGAAAATGAGACTAACTTAAAAAGCTCAAATGAGTTTGAAAACATCATAACTAGGTTGGAATTGTCATTTTGAGCATTTTGGTATATAACTTGTAAGTTTATGAAATTATTGAATAAAAACTTATTTTCTCTATTTTAAATGAATTAAACAATATTAAAATAAGGGTCAAAAAATAAACTTTGTCAAATATGTGTGGAAATTACATGAACATGTAGATTATATTTCTATGAACAATCCCATATTTTTATTTTATTTTTCTGATTAACAGAATGAAAGTTATTCAATTTATAAGTTTTATCATTTTCTGTAATTAAAAGAGAGGTGGGACCCACGTATCAGTTATTCCCCTTTTCCAATTATTTTTTATTTTTAAACGAATTAACTGGCCGGGTGGACCCACTATGACGTAGCATGACGTCATCGTGACGTCACTTATCACCGGAACAGAGACAGAGGTGGTCGCCGCCGGTGAACCGCGGCGACCCTGGAAGCGCACGTACGCGCGTTGGAAAGGCCTCGAGGAGGCGGACCAACTAGTGGCGGCGCCGTTTGGTCTCGGTCGATGTAACATAGCCGGCAACGAGGTGCGGCGGCGGTGCAAAACGGTGAACACCACGGGGAAGTTACAGAGGGGGAGGAGCAAAACGGAGAGGTCCTGGCGGACTAGGGACTCACCCTAAGCGTGGAGGGCCAACCGGCGGGGAAGGGGAAGGGCGGGAAACGGCGGATCGACCGCGGCGGTGCTCTGCCGTCCGCGAGGAAGACGACGATGGTCTGGGCGATTCCGGCCGCCTCGTCTCGATTCAGCTGGCTAGGAGGTGCAGCAGAGGCCGGCGAGCTCGATGGAATCATCCTCTAGGCACGGCGAGGCCCGTAACGGCAGCAAGGACAGATCGCCGGTGTCTAGGGTTTCCTGTCTGTGCGATGGTAGAGAGGAAATACGGAGAGTGGGAGCACAACCCAGACGAGGAGGAGAGGAAAGAGACCACGACGCTCCTCCCTGGCGTCTTATCAGCGCAGCAGGGCCAGCGTGAGGTGGCTTAGCGCGGCGTCAACGAGCTTCCTTCCTTCTGGCGGGAGGAAGACGATAAAAGGGATTTTTCCGGAAAACCCCCTGGCTTTTCAAGAAACTACAAACTAGTCCTTTTCTTTTTACAAACAGAACCAAAAACAAAGTTTTGAGGGCCTTTTTGCAAACAGAAAAATTGGCAAAAATAGATTTTGGAAACCTTGTAAAATTTCCAACCAAACCTTGTTTTTGTTTTCCAAATTTGAAAAAAAATTAACACAAATTTTGGGTGACCACTTTAAGTGTTTTTTGGTCATTTCATTTGTTCTTTTCAAATGCAAAATTTTAATCACTGTTTTCATGCATGTCTGAGATGCCAACAACGCACCACCACCCTATTGTAGCAAAAGAGGGATGTTACAAATCTACCCCCCTTACAAAAATCTCGTCCCGAGATTCCTGAAGGAGAAAGAAAGAAGGAACACCGATTTTGAATGATCTTCTCGAACCTTACGATTCTCTTCTGAAGATGTTGATCTGTAGCATCATGAAGTGTTGATTGGCTACACCTTAGGTGAGAGGGAAACTCTTAGGAATTGATCTTCACGAAGATCGAGTATCTCATGGATAACTCATGTTAGTAATGTTCATAGAGAACTTTGGAGTTAACATGCATGAAACACATCAAGATAACGGAGGAAATAGGAGAAGGTTTCAAGTTTGTGGACGAATGTTTTTGGAAGGATTTGGAATATGAGCTTTGCACAAGACTTTAAATCCTTCTGGAGAAGAAAGGTTGAACAACTTGTGACATAGAGGTTTCTTCAAACAGAATACCAAAATGGAGAGGATGGTCTTGGATACCGAAACATAATATCCGTAGACAAGGGAAACACGGGAACACATGGAAATCATGCGTCGAAGAACGTTTTGAAAACAGAGGAAGTTTCATTCTTCGGAGTGGACGCACTTCTCGAAATCCTTGTCAAGGATCAGGATGTTACTTCACGATAGAGTATGAGTAACAAAAGGATGTTGGAACACCGTAATGAGGAAGAATTATTGGTCACACCATAAGGATGGGTAACCAATGGGGATTGAAACACCGAAAGGAATATGGAATCTCCTTCCTATTGTGGTTTGGACGTAGCAATACATTTACCACATGGTTAAGACTTCAGGGCTGAAGTAACTGACAAATTCACACAATGTGTGAGATAAACAGAACTTCAAGTACGAGCCACTCGGAAAAGGAAACTAATCAATGGCGGTTGCAAAACACCACGAGATGGTTCTCACGAGGAACTTGTTTCCACTAGAACAAAGGTTTGGCGGATGAATAGAGAAACATTGGACAAATCAACTTCCAAGTTCTCCTTGATGTTTTAGATACCAACAACAGGCTCATGACAAGCCTTCTATAGGTCATCAAGTGAATGTAGAACTCCGGTTTGGAAGAACGGAGAGGGAAACTTCTAGAATGAGTCACATAAGAATTATCACGGAGAGTGGTTGTTCTTATCGATTCAAAGAGAGATATGGCATTAGGCCTTCCGGATAATTGTGTCAACCACAACATCAACCACGCCGGATTTTTAAATGGACCTAATTCAATACCCTTGAGGAAATACCAACCATCGTTGCTGCTTGAGATTCAGCTCTGGTTAGCGGGTTGATAACTCAGACTCAACATGTTTGATGAAAGAGATTGCACCGATTACCAACGAGATACAATTAATAGATTCTCAAGATATGGACTACAATGTCACACTCAAGAAGATGAGCGAGATGTCAGAACTCATGTATTAGCAACTTGCAAAAGACGGTCGCACCTACATGGTTTACTTGCAAAGGATCACATCAGATTCCTTGTTGGAAAAATGATACAAACATAACAAAGTTCTTAGACTTCTTCTCTGTATGGACAATCAGTCAGTGGCTTAGTGTGGATGGAAACTTCTTCTAGTAGACGGAGGTAACAACATACCATCTCAAGAATAGTCCACACATGCATGACTAACTTGGGATTATTCCCGAAGGAACAAGGAAACTTTACTCGAATCCATGGCGACAACTTTCACCAAAAGCACATGAACCAGAGTAGGTTACTTCAAACATCCGGAACACAATCTTCGTAATAACACAAAGATGGTTCTCAAAAGCTTCCAACATTAATGCCAACTGTTCAACATGAACCTCTTGCAACTTGGGGAAATAGGAATGTCATCGATGGGCTCCACAACACGCTTATCAGAACACTCCAAGAAGAGGGATTCATATGATACATGAACAAGGTAAGGTATTGGTCAGACCAAAGGACATGAAGGTATCCTCCGGGAAACACCATGAGTAGAAGCACCATCAAGATAGTCCTTAAATCTGGACTTGATCTGACGATAGCCCAAATCAAATCAAGGTAGGATGATAGCATCTCCATGAAGGAGATACTATCCTGCTTCAACAGGATGAGAACTAGACACCCCATTGCAAAGGAACAAGTTAGGATGAGCTCTTGTCTTTCAACTCTCCAAGTTGGTGGTTAAGCTCAACCAACTAGTCCAGGATATCCAGCAGGGTTCCTTGGAGAAAGGAGTAGT
Source organism: Alopecurus myosuroides (assembly GCA_028641055.1). Taxonomy (NCBI): domain Eukaryota; kingdom Viridiplantae; phylum Streptophyta; class Magnoliopsida; order Poales; family Poaceae; genus Alopecurus; species Alopecurus myosuroides. Next base: position 183,983,831 of record CM054058.1, read on the forward strand.
CAATTTACCAATTATTTATACATCACGGTTAGGTGACCACCTGGTGATACTTCCAGAAAGACCACCGGAATATCACAAACCACCGAAATTTCTTGGAGTTCGAAAGGGTTCTTGTTTTTTTGAAGCAAAATGATATGGTTATGAGAGCTTTGGCATGAACATAACTCTCTGACCGAGAATTTGCACTAAAATGAACGGGTTTGGTAACACAGTCAACTTTAATTGGAGACCGTGTGACCAATAGTGCTAAGAAGGATACATATTTTCCTTGGATTTTTCAAAGCAATTAGAATTGTTAAGAATATCTGATACACACATCAAGGCACACCCAACATTCTTGAGCATTGCAAGCTTCGAGAAAGAGGAAGTGAAGAGGTGTAAGAGCATCACTTCATCAATAAGGCCATGAAACTCCACGCAACCTCTTGATATATAAAAGTGTGATACTTGAAGGTAGAACGGAACAGAAGCTAATGAAACTTATTTAATCCGCGAATTACAAAACTTTGACCTGGTCCTAGAGATGAACGAGGTACTGGAGTTTGTTTCTCCTGACATTCCAAGGTGAAATGTTATGACGGAAAACAAGAGCAAATGCATGGGAATATACAACACACATATGCAACTTGATGTCCGAACAACGGATGGAGATTTTAGGGTAACCGGAAGATGGGAACATGCTCCGGGGAAACCTGGAATTATGGTGGATGCACTGGGTAATACTATTTTGTAAAACCCATGCTAAAGGATTGCTATAGCTGTAATAAGAACAACGATGTGGTGGCCATGATGGTCACTTTTGTGGTGACCCCTTTTGGTTCCAAAAGAAAGCCTATGGCTATAAGGGTAGGAATTGCCTAGCCACCCTGAGGTGGAACAGATTCCTCAGGATCCAAAGAAAACAAAACTTGGGTTAAAGGTCACCATCCTATACTCATGGCGTGAGCATCACATGGTTATAAACCACATGATTTAACCCACCACAATTCAGCACATTCCGGGACCTTCGGTTCAAGTCCGAGGGTTAGAAACCCAAATAAAGGAGTAGCTACTATCTTAGTGCCTTGAAGGACACTACGAATAGCAATCACGAAGTATCTTTCAGAAGACAAACATAGCTCCGGAAGTATTTGAGCAAAAGAGAAAGAATACATTCGAGATGAAAGGAAATCTCGAGCTTCGGGATTTGAGACTTTTAGAACATGATAACATGGAATTCAAACAACTCTGAGAGATTATGATGGAAAGGAAATCTCCCAGTTAAAGAGATAACGGAATATGGAACACACACGACTCTAGAAACTTTAACACTAGGTCAACTTGGGTAAAGACGTCCTTGCTAAAGGAGGCACCTAGGTTTCGAATAACTAGAATCTTTTCAAATCTAAACAGGTAAGGAGACCCAGAGTTAGAGCGATACCAAATACGAAGTAAAAAAGAATCCTAAGAAGGTTTCTCACAATCCATTTGGAATTTTAAAGTAGTTTTAACAAACACTAGACTCGTCATCGACCAAGCAATAAGGTTTTCCTAAAGACAGTCCTGCTCTGATACCATGACTTGTCACGACCCCGGACCCAAAGGTATACATATTGTTATGCGCTTCTAGTCATTGACCCACAAGGGCTTCAGGGTTACTAGCCCCGGCCGCAACAAACAACGGCAGGTAGACCGGATTTATCGACACGCAGGCCGGATCACCATGGTACTACTACTCCTTGTGTCCATGCTAGTAATAACCAACTATGCATATCAAAGCATCCACGAATTGTATGAAACTGAAGGAACGAGACCAAATTTATACAAATATGCTATGTGTCTAGAAAGTGCAACAACAATCGAGGGTTACTGGGGTTACCAAGCCCAGGCCGAATCACATCGGTAGGCGTGCTCGGAAATGGATCATCGGCTCCACAACCCCTCGAATGCGACAACTATGTAGGCATAGCCAAAAATGTATAACAATGAGCTCGAAACCAGCAACCGATCAAAGTAGCACTCTAGACATGGAAGTTGTATTAAACATGTGTTACTAGAGTATATGTCGGGGGGCTACCCCCGAGTAGGGGTAAGGCAAGTGGTAAAAGTGAAGATCAGTGTACTGTTGGCCGGGTTGGTGGCTACCCGGATACCCTCTACCCGGTAGTCTCTATCCGATCATAAGTACTAAAGGCCAAGAGAAGATATTGAGGAGGATTATATTCGTCCGGGTAGCGATCATGTGGTCCGAGTAGATGGGCTGCGTTCCTACTCGGGCAAGAAGTCAATGGAGCCGTTCTGACAAGATCCCGCGTATCCTGTAGCCGTACAGGCGTGCGGTTCAACTTACGGAGCACGTGATTATCCGCGCTACGGCGTGGCTACAGTGAGGTAGGCGCCTGTCAAGTCCTGTCACTGACAGAGGGGACAGGACAGGAGGTAGGGCCTACTCTATGTGACGGACAGGGTGGACAGGTCCCATCTGTCGAACGGCGTGGCGACTTCCCGCGCCGGCGTCAGCGAGAAGCCGTAGGCGTGCTCTGCTTCGCAGAGGGCGTGTCCCATCAAGTTGTACCTTTTAGTCTTTGTTTATTTGGCTGGGCACCTGTATATAAGGTGCCCTGCCCCCTCCTGCGCGAGGAGGTTGCCTCAGATCGCATTTATTGAAAGGACCAGCACTAGAGCGAGATAGAACAGCCGAGTGGCTACTCGGCTGAGAGGCAAAATTGTACCGTGGCTACTCGGATACTATACATACAGAGAGATAGGCAGGAGTAGGGGTGTTACCTCCACACGAGGGCCCCGAACCTGGGTAGTTCTTGTTGTTTGCAGTCTTACCTGAGCGCGGCTACTCGCCGTGCGATCCCTCCCCGAATACCTACAGCGTCCATCGGCCCCAAACTTAAGCCATCCCATGGCATCTGTCTTCTCGACACCACGAAAGTTGGCGCCCATCGTGGGGCCAGCAGCGGCGCTGGCTGGGGTTCATATTCGGACGGGACCGATTTTTGCTTCGGGGGAGCGCGTGGTCTGTGGCCTTGTCCACAGATTCGGCTCCTTCGACTTCGTCACCGACAACACCGGCGATTTTGACGGCAGGCCTGTGCCAGCAGGCGGCTCGGTGCTTTCCTTCGGTTCGCATCTGGTCTACATCGCCACCACCGTCATCCGCGAGTTCTCGGAGGAGGTGCTCATCGCGGAAGATCCTCCTGCTGTAGTCGCTGCCCGCTGGAAGCCTTCTGGCTGTTCTGCGGACAGCGTGGAGGTCATGATGACAGGCCCGGCTATCGATGCCGGGAAAGGCGCGGCCGCTACCGCGGAAGTCATCGAGCCACCAGCTGGCGCAAGGGTCCACAAGCCCTACGACATGCCCCAAGGATCCATTCCCGCTACCCCGCATAGATCAGGTGATTGATTCCACTGCCAGGTGTGAACTTTTGTCTTTCATTGATGCCTACTCTGGTTTCCATCAGATAGCCCTCAACCCAGATGATCAAATAAAAACTGCGTTTATTACCCCGTACGGGGCTTATTGCTATCATGTTATGTGCTTTGGGTTGCGGAATGCTAGGGCTACCTATCAGAGATGCATGCAGAAATGCTTGCATGATCAAATTGACAAGAATGTGCAGGTGTACGTAGATGACATTGTCATCAAAACGAATAAAACACATACTCTGCTTAGTGATATTGAGGAAACCTTTGCCAACTTGCGCAAGTACATGATGAAGTTGAATCCGACTAAATGCACCTTTGGCGTTCCGGCTGGCAAGTTACTCGGTTTCTTGGTATCCGTCCGGGGCATTGAAGCCAATCCTTCGAAGATAAAAGCTATAGAGAGCATGTCTTTGCCGAGATCACTGAAGGATGTGCAGAAGTTCACCGGATGCCTGGCTTCTCTGAGCCGCTTCTTGGGCAGAATGGGCGAGAAGGCCTTGCCTCTCTATCAGCTGATGAAAAAGAGTGACAAGTTTGTCTGGACACCGCAAGCTGATGTGGCATTCAAGGAGCTGAAGACCATGCTGGGTAGCGCTCCCATCCTGGCAAGCCCGCTACCCAAAGAGCCAATGCTGCTATATATTGCGGCTACCAACCGGGTAGTGAGTGTGGTGATAGTGGTGGAGAGAGAAGAGGAAGGCAAGACTGTGCAGCGGCCAGTGTACTATCTCAGCGAGGTGCTATCCAGCTCCAAGCAGAACTACCCGCACTACCAGAAGTGACCTACGGCGTGTACCTGGGTGCCAAGAAGCTGAAACACTATTTCCAAGAGCATCCCATTACAGTGGTGAGCACTGCTCCCATCTCGGAGATCATGGGCAACAAGGAAGCAAGCGGCCGTGTAGCCAAGTGGGCAATCGAGCTAGCCGCGTACACTCCTATGTACGCGAGAAGAGAAGCAATCAAGTCACAAACTCTGGCAGATTTCTTGGTGGATTGGGTTGAGATGCAGTATGAGCCTTCCTTGACGAAAACCAACTACTGGAAGATGCATTTTGATGGATCCAAGGTGAAGGAAGGCCTTGGTGCTGGCGTAGTGCTTACGTCACCCAAGAGAGATCAACTCAAATATGTGCTGCAGATTCATTTCAAAGCATCCAATAATGTGGCAGAGTATGAGGCAGTGGTACATGGCTTGCGGGTAGCCAAGGAGATTGGGGTGCAGTGTATCGTATGCTATGGCGACTCGGATTTGGTGGTGCAGCAGGTATCCGACACCTGGGATGCTTTGGATGCCAACATGGCATCCTACCAGTTTCTGGTGCAAACCATGACTGGCTTCTTTGAAGGGTGTGAATTTCATCATATACACCGAGCTGAGAATGACGCAGCTGATGAGCTGTCCAAGTTGGGGTCTTCTCGGCAGTTTATCCCGGCTGGGATTGCCTTGGAGCATTTGAGAAAGCCATCCATCAAGCCATCCTCCAACTCGGAGTCTATCTTTGCTCCATCTCTGCCAGGAGAAGAAGCTGTTCCAATGGAGATTGATTGGGAGGGTGCAAAAGAGAACCCGGGGACTGCCGTCTCCAACCCGGGGACTGGCACCTGCAACCCGGGGACTGCTCCATTTAACTCGGGGACTGTCGCATTCATTGAGGGGATAATTTCCGAGTACTCGGGGACTCGCCCCCAACTCAGGGGAGGTCTTGGTAGCTGATCCAATGGAAGTGGATGAACCAGTGTTTCCCACACGGGAGATACCGAATTGGGCTCTTCACATATTATCCTTTCTAACGGATGGCACATTGCCGAGTGACGAGGTCACAGCCAGGCAGATACAGAGAAGATCCAAGGCTACACTATCCTCAACAAGGTACTGCATACAAGGAGTCCCACTGGCATGCTGCAACGCTGTGTAGAGCCAGAGGAAGGAGAAGAAATTCTGATAGAGATACATCATGGAGAATGCGGACATCACGCCTCTTCTCGGGCTCTGGTCAACAAGGCTTTTCGGCATGGCTTCTTTTGGCTCACTGCCTTGAAGCAAGCTGAACATATAGTGAGAAAGTGCAACGGGTGCCAGAGGTTTGCAAGCAAGATTCATATGCCGGCTTCCGAGTTGAAGACCATTCCCATTACTTGGCCATTTGCAGTTTGGTGCTTGGACATGGTAGGCCCCTTCAAGCCAGCTAGAGGCAACATGACTCACATCTTGGTCATGGTGGACAAGTTCACCAAGTGGATTGAGGTCAATCCTATTCGGAAGTGCGATGGAGCCACAGCTGTGAGTTTCCTGAAGGATGTGATCCTGAGATACGGCTACCCGCACAGCATCCTCACTGATAATGGCACAAACTTTGTTGAGGGTGCTTTCGCAAGATTCTGCAAAGAGAAGCGGATCCAGCTAGATGTTGCATCTGTTGCGCATCCGGCCTCCAATGGGCAAGTTGAGAGAGCAAATGGCATGGTGCTATCTGGCATAAAGCCAAGACTGGTTGAGCCATTACAGCGAACCCCTGGTTGTTGGCTGGACGAGTTGCCGGCGGTGTTGTAGAGTATATCTGGCCATGGGCAGCCCGGCCCGGACGGCCCGACCCGACCCGGCCCGAAAATCCCGGGACGGGCTGAGCCCGACAGCACCATCGGGCCGGGCTCGGGCCTGGAAATGTGAGCCCGACGATCGGGCCGGGCCGGGCTCGGGCCCGGTAAAATAGCAATTTTAGGCGCAGGCGGGCCGGGCCGGTCGGGCTTGGGCGGGCTTTCTCGGGCTCGGGCCGGGTTCGGGCCCGATTACTGCAGCCCGACAGTCGGGCCGGGCCGGGCTCGGGCCTGAGTTTTGCCCAGTAAATTTTGTTAGGCCCGGCCCGAAGCCCGGCCCGGCCCGAACTTTGGCCAGGTATATTGTAGAGTCTAAGGACTACCCCTAACCGATCAACCGGATACACACCATTCTTCCTGGTATATGGAGCTGAGGCCGTGTTGCCCACTGACCTAGAGCATGACTCGCCCCGAGTAACCCTCTACACTGAGGCGGAGGCGAGAGAAGCTCGAGAAAATGCCATTGACCTGCTAGAAGAAGCAAGAGAGTTAACTCTGTCACGTTCAGCTGTTTATCAGCACAACTTGAGGCGTTCACAGCCGGAAAGTAAACCCAAGGGTTTTTCGATAAGGAGACATGGTCCTTAGGCTCGTGCAGCGCACGGCCGGGATGCACAAACTGTCCCCTCCGTGGGAAGGGCCTTTCATTGTGAGCAAGGCTCTGCACAACGATGCCTATTATCTTGTTGATGCACAGGCACCCCAGAAGAACAGGCCGGATAGAGCTGGAGAGGAATCTAAGCGTCCCTGGAATGTAGCTCTACTCCGCCGTTTTCATTCATGAGCAAAAAGTCGTATGTATCTCCTCAACCGAGTTAAAATTCTAGTCGGCACTCCGAATTCAAACTCGGGGACCGCCCTTGTCCAAATTTACTCTGTGTCATTCTACTCTGTTTTACTTTGTCTATCTGGTTGATTTACTTAGAATTTCATAAGCATATATAGTACTGTGTTAAAACCCAAGGGCCAACTCTTCGACTCTGCTGCTGTCCGCAACCAGGCTTCATGGCAAGCAAGAGAACAAGCCAAAGGTCAATGAACACACGAAAAACTGCTAAGGAAAAGAAAAATTCTTCAACCGAGTAGGGTGTTCTTTACTGTTGTCTCTCTTTTCGGCTAAGTGGTGGGCAGCGTTACCATGCATTTTTCTAAGTGGCTAAGTATTTGAAACTCAAACTTTGAAATCTTGTGACTCGACTACCAAAAAAGCCACAAGTGGCAGGTAAGAGCTAAGACAAAGAGAATGAGTGGATAAAAAATGCAAATCGGGGACTTGCATAGAAACGCAACCCGACATTGAGCCAGAGTCGCTAAACTGTTAAACAAATAAAACTGAGTACCAAAGGACATAAGTGTATCAATTACATATGCACCCGGCATCCCGGGAATCTGATAAAAGTTTGGAGATAAGACTTGCAGTAATTACACAACAGTAGAAGCGGTGTTGTCCACGTCGGTGTTGGCAGAGGCAGCTAGATCGGAAGTGGCTGTAGCCGCGGAGATTGGATCCGTTGCAGAGCTGGAGGCTGGAGTAGATTGGGTGTCGGACAGAGGATAGAGACCATGCGCCGCAGCACCAGCCTCGCCCAACTCAGGAGTTGGCTCTTCGATCACCATCTCGGTGGTGATGGTGGCCTCCTACGCGGCGGACTGCGGCTGCTTGGCCACTGGGTTGCCTGCCAACTCGGAGTCCTCAGCATTGCCTTGCTGCTCATTACTCTCCGTCCCCTTGGTTTCCTCCTGCTTGGATCTCTCCTTCTCGGCGTCCACCTCGAACTCGGCCAAGTCTTCGTCAGTAACTCTATCCTCATCAACATCCTCGTCATCGTCCTCTTCTCCAACATCTGTGTCAAGCTAGGTGGGGCCGTCGATGAAGACGCTGGTGTCGGCGTAGGAGGCAAGCTCATATGTGACGCCCCGAGATCGGGCACTATGCAAATTTCAGCATTTCCGCCAAAATCCACATAATAAACGATTCCAGGTTGCCACTTGTGATAACATTACAACAGTTCACGAATAATCCACAACAACAACAGAGGAGGTATATACAAGACGACTCAAACGAGTCAAGGATACAACTGATACAATACAAAGATCCAAATAACAGCGGAAGAAACAACATAGTGTCCGACTACGGACAAGATACAAATTGGACTAAAGAGTCCTGAAGATAACCGATGGCGTCCAATCCCTTCCCAGGCCAAGCCGGAGGGATTCCCAAGCTAACATCGTCAGACTTCAAACCTGTTGACTGCAATATGGAATATGCAGCCACGAAAAGGATTCGTGGGTCAGTACGGTTAAGTACTGGCAAGTGGATAACCCATACTCACAAGATACCAGCGTAACCAATCATCACAAGATACAAATACTTTGGGTACAACGGAAAGGAAAGGATTATTGCAAACAAGCGGCAGCGGGCTGCACTAACTAACTACAGAGACTCGCTACAACATCCGGCTAAAAGAAAGGGATAAGATAGCGTATCAGAACCAACTACAACTACTCACCAAGCAATACCCATCCAATGTTACCCCCTACTAAGGAAGCAACCCAAGGAAACTCACACGGTTGATTAAGGTGACATTCATTTTTATGGTGGAGGTAATCTATATTACTAGTCAAGTTATCATCGTTAAGTGTAAGTTGTCTGAGTACTTGTTAGCCAGCACTTTCACCAAGTCATCCATAACCACAGACAACACGGCTTCTCGAGAAGATTTAACCCTGCAGGGATGCACCAATTTAGCCGTACACGTAAGAATAGCCCGCCAGACGGGGGATCAACCCACCAAGCGAGGTACTCAACACAACCCAACCCTTCTTCGCATCAAGCCCAAAGAACCCCGTGCAATTGAGTGCACGGCTAATCAAGCCCCACGAAGAAAAGGGGACCCTCATAGCACTCTAGGAACGTGTCTCCCTAAATGCCGACTACAAAAGTTCCACCCTAGCGCCAAGGGTTCGCACCTTCATATGCATGCGGCAAATAGAAAACCCGAACTAAATGAGGCGATTTGGACGAGATGCGAATCGAATCAGAATTGCGGGGGGCGCCCATACTCGCTTCCCACATGCGGTTAGTGCGCTCATCATGGATCAATGGACAAGACCCTTTTCCTAATTAGGGTCGACACTAGCCGGCCTCAAAACCACGCCGGGCCTCCTGCCGGTGCCTTATCATAAAATTAATATTACCCAAAACATTAACATGTTGTTGATTGAATTGAAACCCAACTATCGACTAAACAGGTGATAGAACAAAGGACAACAGGACTAGAGCGCAAACAACACTAAGCATGCAACTACGACACAAGGCCAACAAGGTGAACAAACAACAGTTAATAGGAAGTGGAAGGAAGGCTATATCATGGTTGCAAGGTAAACATATAATAGGATCGAGACACAAGCATCGAATCATAAGGCTAGAATAAGAACAACAGAAAGAATCGGTAACAAGTGATGAAAGGCAGCCATAGGCAGCAAGTGAGTATACTTGCCTGAGATCCAGCAAGTAGAGGTACATCCACAAAACTTGTCGTTGCTCACATCATCTCAACGTCCTATCCGCGAAGAAGCAACGAACCTCGAACAAACACCGGATGCAACAATTACTATTACGGCAAAAGATCCAGCATGATCCTATTTTATATGCATGACAAGTTAAAGGGTGCATCAAGATAAACTAGTTGACATGGTAAACATATTTTAATGGGCCCATATGCAATTTGGATTGCATCTGGAAAAGCCCATGAATTAATGTTGAATTAAATGATCTACAACTAACCATCATGTGAAAGTTGATTAGAATGATGCATGGATGAGGAAAACAATAAGAAAACAACAATAGCTTCAATTTGAAAAGGTGTTTACCAAGTTTAGAATTTTATTTATTAAGTTATGAAATTTGGCTTCTTAAATGATTTAAACAAACATTTGTTGTTTTCACCCATTTTAATTGTTCAAAACAGATAACAAAATTTATATTTGGAAAGAACACAAAATTTTAGATGGAAAACATATTTCATTTGTTAAATTTGGATTTAGAATGAGCAAGTTATTAATTTGGCAATTTTAATTGCATTAAATAAGAAACAGTTGTTTTCAGCAATTTAATTTATTCAAAATGGAAAACAAAGTTTATATTTGCAAAGTTCATGAAAAAATGGGATGGAAAACATATTTTATTTGTTGAAATTGGATTTTAATTGAGCAAGTTATGAATTTCACCATTTAAATGATTTAATTAAAGCATTAAGTAATTGCATTAGTTTTATTTATCCAAAACAGAAAACAAATGTTATATTTGGAAAGAGCATGGAATTTTGGATTGGAAAACATATTTTATATGTTCAAAAGAATTTAGTTTGACCAAGTTATTAATTTAGCAATTTTAAATGATTTAAATAAGATTTAAATTATTTAACCAATTTTAATTATTCAAAACAGGAAACAAAGTTGATATTTGCAAAGTTTAGAGAATTTTGATTGGAAAACATATGTTACTTTTCAAATTTGGAGTTAAGATGAATTAGTTATGATTTATGCAATTAAATCAATTTAAATTGAACCGGAAGCCCAACATCTAATTTAGGAGGTTCGAGTTATTTATCTACCCATCAATATTAAGCGTTGAGTTAACATAGTTAGATGACATAGAGATGAGCTATACAATTTTAAATGGAACCGAGCTACTACATATAGCATCCCAACAAATTCCATATTTAATTGTTAGGTGATTGCTAAATACCCACAAACCACACAATGCAATGCGTCATGATGAATGATTTAATATGAACCAAATAGATGACATTTAGAAAATAGGCATATAGGGTATAGGGTTAGGGTTTGGGTTCGCACGTTGGAAAGAGATCTTCGGATCGCCGGTGTCGTTGGTGCGTGGAGGAAGTAGACGTTGTAGTGGAAGTAGTCGACGTAGGGGGGGTAGCCGTTCGTTCTCATGTAGTCGAGGAAGTAGTCGTCCCAACATCATCGTCATGGAAGTAGTCGAAGTAGTCGTGGTCAACTGTCAACATTATCACATTCAGAACGCCGAGGAAAATAGACCTTGGCGATTCCATCTTCGAGGTTCACAATACGCACAAAGGCGGCCAACACAAGGAGAACACGGCGGGACGGGTACGGTCGGCGGCGTAGATGTTCATGGGTTGATGACGTGCTTGTCGATGCATGAATTGGCGGAGAGGTTCGGGACGAGGTAGTGGTACTTTGCGGCTCCAATAGAAGATGAACTTGGCGCCTCCGATGACGGAGTCCCACGGATGCGCACGAGGCGGTCATCACCCAACGGAAACAACAAAGGGCATGGAACAGACGACGGAGGGGAACGCCATGCCTCTTGCAGGACTTGCGTCGAACACATGACGGGCATCGAGGAAGCAGTCGAGTAGAAGTGCGCCGCCGTGGTTACGGTGACGGCAACACCACCACAGCAGCCAACACCACCAAACCACCCGTACACCACCGTCGTGAGGCAGTAGGTCGAGGACGCCGTGGTTGCGTCGAGGAAGCCGTTCCGACGGCGCCAGAGACGGCACAACAGCAGTGCAGCCACAACATCTTCCCGCCGGCATCGAAGATGGGGCAGTAGCGGCATCACCGCAGCGGCGACGGCACAAGGAGCACCACAGCAACGGCGCATCGACCTGCGCCGAGCCACACCGCAGCACCAGACCACTATCGTCACAACCACACGAGGGTGTTCTGTTCGAGCAGGGGATCGAGATGAAGCAGCGGACGCAGAAGAGCGTCAGGCTGGGTAACGGCACTGGTCACCGTGGAGGGCGTCACAGCGGCGGGGAGCAACAGGGCCGGCGACCGAGCTAGCCATGGCTAGGGTTAGGGTTCCCTGGCGAGCTTGATTGGAGAGGTTGGAGAGCCACGGTTGTGGGAGAGGAAAGAAGGGCAGAGCAACTCCATGGCGCGGCAGCGCCAGAGCTGGCCGGCGGCGGCCGGAGTTGCGCCAGCGACCAAATCGACTGAGGCTACGGATCCTTGGGAGGCGAGGTAGAGGCGATGAAAATCAAATCGGTGGTTGGAGTTTGCATAGGAGGTCGAGGCGGAGAGGCGCCGGCGATCAGAGGCGCCAAAGTCGGCGTGCAGCGGCCAGAGGAGTGGCCATGGCATCACAGCAGCCGGAGGGGAATGGGAGCATAGGGAGTGGTCGAGACAGAGAGAGATTGAGGAAGGGATCGAGTACCGGGCTTGGGGCGACGGGAGGAGGCAGGAGGTAGCGATGGGAGGAGGGGATCGAGCGCTGCTCTCCCTCCCGTGCGTGCGTGCGTTCGCGTGGATAAGGGGTGGGAGGACCTATCCGCGAAAACAGAGAAAAGAGGGAGGGCGGCTGCAAGATTGGAGGGGGGTAGGAAGCAAAAATTGCTAGGGTTTCGGTGGGAAAGCTGGTTGGGCTGCCGGTTTGGGCTAGTTGGGCCGAAAATATGCCAGGCTGTGGGCTGCTCTCTCCCTTCTCTCAATTTTTTTTTGTTTGCTTATTTTTTTTCCAGAAATTGTTTAGGCAATAAGAAAAATAGATTTAAACATCAAATAAATTATAGTGAATTTGTGAAAACATGATTTGATTGATTTCAAATAGTTTGCAAGTGTTAAACGGAGGATGATGCATGAGGATGCCATGCGATGCAAAAAGGAAAACAACAATCAATTCTATTTGGGTAAAAACCCCGGGCGTTACAAACGACACCACTAACAAGGGATTGCACCCTCGCAATCCACCCACTAACCCGGGAGGGGAAAGAAGTTCGACTATCGATTCTTCATGCTTCTAGTTGATCTCCTCGACACCACTAACAAGGGCTTCTCGACACCACTAATAAGAGAATCTTACTCGGATTGTTGACGATGTACTCCCACCAGGAATCTTCCGATGATCTAACCTATTAGGTTAGAGGCTCAGAAAACGTCCACCCACGTAGAATCCTAAAACTTTGAAAGATAGGTACGAGAGTAGACTCCAAAACAAATAAGATGAGAGGAGAAATAGAATAGAGATAAGGAGAAAACAAGAATCCTATTGAGATGTTTCCCAAAACAGATCTTTGCACAAATAGTTTTGACACTCTAAGAACACGACCGTTAGCGAGGTTATCCTACAGGCTTTGCGGACCCGTTGCTTCGATAACCATTCGTATCGAAACAACATCGGGAATCGGAAACCATGCTCTGATACCATTTGTGACGCCCCGAGATCGGGCACTATGCAAATTTCAGCATTTCCGCCAAAATCCACATAATAACCGATTCCAGGTTGCCACTTGTGATAACATTACAACGGTTCACGAATATTCCGCAACAACAACAGAAAAGATATATACAAGACGACTCAAACGAGTCAAGGATACAACTGATACAATACAAAGATCCAAATAACAGCGGAAGAAACAACATAGTGTCCGACTATGGACAAGATACAAATTGGACTAAGAGTCCTGAAGATAACCGATGGCGTCCAATCCCTGCCCAGGCCAAGCCGGAGGGATTCCCAAGCTAACGTCGTCAGACTTCAAACCTGTTGACTGCAATATGGAATATGCAGCCACGAAAAGGATTCGTGGGTCAGTACGGTTAAGTACTGGCAAGTGGATAACCCATACTCACAAGATACCATCGTAACCAATCATCACAAGATACAAATACTTTGGGTACAACGGAAAGGAAAGGATTATTGCAAACAAGCGGCAGCGGGCTGCACTAACTAACTACAGAGACTCGCTACAACATCCGGCTAAAAGAAAGGGATAAGATAGCGTATCAGAACCAACTACAACTACTCACCAAGCAATACCCATCCAATGTTACCCCCTACTAAGGAAGCAACCCAAGGAAACTCACACGGTTGATTAAGGTGACATTCATTTTTATGGTGGAGGTAATCTATATTACTAGTCAAGTTATCATCGTTAAGTGTAAGTTGTCTGAGTACTTGTTAGCCAGCACTTTCACCAAGTCATCCATAACCGCGGACAACACGACTTCTCGAGAAGATTTAACCCTGCAGGGATGCACCAATTTAGCCGTACACGTAAGAATAGCCCGCCAGACGGGGGATCAACCCACCAAGCGAGGTACTCAACACCACCCAACCCTTCTTCGCATCAAGCCCAAAGAACCCCGTGCAATTGAGCGCACGGCTAATCAAGCCCCACGAAGAAAAGGGGACCTGTGACGCCCCGAGATCGGGCACTACGCAGATTTCAGCATTCCCGCCAAAATCCACATAATAACCGATTCCAGGTTGCCACTTGTGATAACATTACAACAGTTCACGAATAATCCACAACAACAACAGAAAAGATATATACAAGACGACTCAAACGAGTCCAGGGTACAACTGATACAATACAAAGATCCAAATAACAGCGGAAGAAACAACATAGCGTCCGACTACGGGCAAGATACAAATTGGACTAAGAGTCCTGAAGATAACCGATGGCGTCCAATCCCTGCCCAGGCCAAGCCGGAGGGATTCCCAAGCTAACGTCGTGAGACTTCAAACCTGTTGACTGCAATGTGGAATATGCAGCCACGAAATAGATTCGTGGGTCAGTACTATTAAGTACTGGCAAGTGGATAACCCATACTCACAAGATACCAGCGTAACCAATCATCACAAGATACAAATACTTTGGGTACAACGGAAGGAAGTGAGTATTGCAAGGAAGCGGCAGCGGGCTGCACTAACCAACTACAGAGACTCGCTACAACATCCGGCTAAAAGAAAGGGATAATATAGCGTATCAGAACCAACTACAACTACTCACCAAACAATACCCATCCAATGTTACCCCCTACTAAGGAAGCAACCCAAGGAAACTCACACTGTTGATTAAGGTGACATTCATTTTCATGGTGGAGGTAATCTATATTACTAGTCAAGTTATCATCGTTAAGTGCAAGTTGTCTGAGTACTTGTTAGCCAGCACTTTCACCACGTCATCCATAAACGCGGACAACACGGCTTCTCGAGAAGATTTAACCCTGCAGGGATGCACCAATCTGGCCGTACACGTAAGAATGACCCGCCAGGCGGGGAGCAAACCCACCAAGCAAGCCACTCAACACAACCCAACTCTTCTTCGCATCAAGCCCAAAGAACCCCGTGCAATTGAGCGCACGGCTAATCAAGCCCCACGAAGAAAAGGGGACCCTCATAGCACTCTAAGAACGTGTCTCCCTAAATGCCGACTACAAAAGTTCCACCCTGGCGCCAAGGGTTCGCACCTGCATATGCATGCGGCAAATGGAAAACCCGAACTAAATGAGGCGATTTGGACGAGATGCGAATCGAATCAAAGTTGCGGGGGGCGCCCATACTCGCTTCCCACATGCGGTTAGTGCGCTCATCATGGATCAATGGACAAGACCCTTTTCCTAATTAAGTTCGACACTAGCATGCCTCAAAACCACGCCGGGCCTCCTGCCGGTGCCTTATCATCAAATTAATATTACCCGAAACATTAACATGTTGTTGATTGAATTGAAACCCAACTATCAAACTAAACAGGTGATAAGACGGACAACAAGACTTGAGCGCAAACAACACTAAGCATGCAACTACGACACAAGGCCAACAGGGTAAACAAACAACAGTTAATAGGAAGTGGAAGGAAGGCTATATCATGGTTGCAAGGTAAACATATGATAGGATCGAGACACAAGCATCGAATCATAAGGCTAGCATAAGAACAACGGAAAGAATCAGTAACAAGTGATGAAAGGCAGCCATTTGGCAGCAAGTGAGTATACTTGCCTGGAATCCAGCAAGTAGAGGTACATCCGAAGAACTTGTCGTTGCTCACATCATCTCAACGTCCTAACCGGGAAGAAGCAACGAACCTCGAACAAACACCGGATGCAACAATTACTACTACGGCAAAAGATCCAGCATGATCAAGATATGGATGCATGACAAGTTTAAGGATGCATCAAGATAAACTAGTTGACATAAGGAATCAATTTAAATGAACCCATATGCATTTGAGATGCATATGGCAAAGTCCATGGTGCATACATAATTAATGTTAGTAAACTAATAGCAAACTTTATGTTCAAGTGATTAAATGGCAAGATGCAACATGAAAACAGCAAGAAAACAAGTTTAGCTTCAAGTTGGTAATTCATTTGTCATTTTTGGAATTGTAATTATTTAGTTATGAATTATTACATTTTAAATGGTTTAAGTAAAGCATTAATTTGTGCACCACTTTTAATTATAGAAAACTAGGATATTATTTTATAAACAGAAAGAACATTGAATTTTGGATGGAAAACATATTTTATTTGTTAGGAAACAATTTTAAATGATTTAGTTAAACATATTACCAATTTAAATGCATTAAATAAGAGGTGAAACAATTATCCAATGTAAATGTTGCAAACCAGAAAACAAAGTTGATATTCAGAAAGGTGGTTTCATTTTGAGTGGAAAGCATATTTTATTTGTTGAAATTGGATTTTAATTGAGCAAGTTATGAATTTCACCATTTAAATGATTTAATTAAAGCATTAAGTAATTTTGGAAAGAGCATGAAATTTTGGTTGGAAAACATATTTTATATGTCCCATTTGAAATAATTTTGAGTTGGTTATGAATTTAATCAAATTCAAAAGAGTTATTTGAATTTGAATTTTTGAACCCATTTGAAATATTCAAAACAGAAAACAAAAGGCATATTTGAAAAGTTCATGATTTTCTGATTGGGATACATATTTTATTTGTGAAATTTGAAGTTAAAATGAAGAAGATATTAATTGTTCAATATTTAGGTTTAAATTTCTATTTAAAAGAAACAGCACAGGGAATTTTTCTACAGGGGCAGGGCCAACCACGCTGGCTGACAGTGGGCCTAGGCCAGCGTGGCGCCACAGTGGCGTGTGTGCAGTGTGAGGTGGCAGTGAGGGTCAATGACCCGTGGGGTCGGCATGCTGGCGTGGCGGAGTAAAAAGGTGGGATTAATTCCCACCGGAGGGAATCGAACCCGCGATGCGCTGCGCGTGCGAGAGGGAGCAGTGCCACTGGGCTACTGCGCTGTGTTTGTTAGGTAAGCAAACTGAAACTTTTTGAGGTGCCTAATGCTTGTTAACTTAATTTTAACTGAACAAAGTTCAGGCTTTGGTACAGAGGGAGACCGGCAGCGATCTCGAGCTGCTGCTGCTCGATCGCGAGCGTGCACGCGCCGTGGTGAAGTGTGCTGCTGCGTGCAGTCACCAGCAGGGGAGAGAGGAGGGGAAGGAGGATACGGGGTGGTGCTCACCCACGGCGTAGACGAAGCAGAGGCCCGGGGCAGCTGTCGGCGAAGCAGACGGCGGCAGGAGAAGGAGATCGACGTCGCGGCCTCCCTGGGGGCTCCCAGCACCCGGCGAGGAAACGAGGAGGTAGGTGGAACCACCATAGTTCCATCCCCGTGCCTTGGAAGCGGAGACCCCGACCACGGCGGCCACCCCGGGGAGCTCCAACGTCAGCCATGGTTTCGGTTCAGAGGAGGGAAAGTTCAGAGAGGGAGGGGTAGGAGGGAGATGGCGGCGGGAGAGTGAGAGGTTAGGGTCTAGGGTCTAGGGTGAACAGAGAGGAGGGTTTTTATGGTGGGTTTCGAGCTTGTACGGCAGCACATCGGGAGGGGGAGAGGAGATCACACGGTGCTGCGGTGGTCGTACAGGGAGATGACGTCCAGGTGGGAGAAGGGCGAAGGGGGTACCGGGCCAAAATAGAAACAGAGGGAGCTGGGCCACTAGGTGGGCTGGGGAAGAGGGGAGAGGGCTGGTGGGCTTGGCCAGGTGGGCTAGAGGGGAAGGAAATGGGTTGGTCTTCCTCTCTCTTTGTTGTTTTTAATTTTTTCCTTTTTTTTGCACACACATTTTTTTTGTAGAAAAGAGAGAGAGAGAGAGAGAGAGATAAGACTAGGGTTTGGGGTTTTTATTTTATAAATAGATTTTATTAATTTGCAAAACAGCAATTCAAAGCAATGCTAACATTATGTCCAAATATTTGAAATATTAATTTGAGTTTTAAGTTGCTATTTGAATTTCCATTAGTATTTCATAAAGATTGATTTTTAAACAATTTTATTCAATAAACTCAAACAATTATGAAAACATTATTGAATTTAATTGGTTGCAAGAATTTAATTTTTAAACCAACATTTGGAACATGCCAAGCATGGATGGATTTGATTTGAATTTGAAATTACCATTTGGGGGTTAATAAAAGGGAATCTTTATTAACAAGCAATTTAAATAAATTCAACTTCAAACTATTGAAAAACAAGTTGAGTTGTTTAGTTTGCACTTTTTAATTGGAAATTTTGGACATGTTTTGAAAGTTTAAATTGGTTTGAACTTTTCAGTTGTTTTGAAAACATGGTGCAATGCATATGATGCATGTGATGCAATGCAAAAAGAAAACAACCAACTTCTCACTTAGGGAAACACCCCAGGTGTTACAGACGACACCACTAACAAGGGATGGCGCCCACGCAATCCACGTGCTAACCCGGGAGGGGAAAGAAGTTCGACTATCGATTCTTCGTGCTTCCAGCTGATCTCCTCGACACCACTAACAAGAGATTCTTGCTCGGAGTGACGACGATGTTCTTCCACCAGGAATCTTCCGATGATCGAACCTATTAGGTTAAAGGCTCAGAAAACGTCCACCCACGTACGATCCTACCACTTTGAAAGATAGACAAGGGGGGAGACTCCAAAACAAATAAGATGTGAGGGGAAATAGAATAGAGATAAGGAGAAAACAAGAATCCTATTGAGATGTTTCCAAAATAGTTTTAGCACAAATAGTTTTGACACTCTACAAACAACGACCGTTAGCGAGGTTATCCTACAGGCTTTGAGGACCCGTTGCTTCGATAACCATTCGTATCGAAACAATATCGGGAATCGGAAACCATGCTCTGATACCATTTGTGACGCCCCGAGATCGGGCACTACGCAGATTTCAGCATTCCCGCCAAAATCCACATAATAACCGATTCCAGGTTGCCACTTGTGATAACATTACAACAGTTCACGAATAATCCACAACAACAACAGAAAAGATATATACAAGACGACTCAAACGAGTCCAGGGTACAACTGATACAATACAAAGATCCAAATAACAGCGGAAGAAACAACATAGCGTCCGACTACGGACAAGATACAAATTGGACTAAGAGTCCTGAAGATAACCGATGGCGTCCAATCCCTGCCCAGGCCAAGCCGGAGGGATTCCCAAGCTAACGTCGTCAGACTTCAAACCTGTTGACTGCAATGTGGAATATGCAGCCACGAAATAGATTCGTGGGTCAGTACTATTAAGTACTGGCAAGTGGATACCCCATACTCACAAGATACCAGCGTAACCAATCATCACAAGATACAAATACTTTGGGTACAACGGAAGGAAGTGAGTATTGCAAGGAAGCGGCAGCGGGCTGCACTAACCAACTACAGAGACTCGCTACAACATCCGGCTAAAAGAAAGGGATAAGATAGCGTATCAGAACCAACTACAACTACTCACCAAACAATACCCATCCAATGTTACCCCCTACTAAGGAAGCAACCCAAGGAAACTCACACTGTTGATTAAGGTGACATTCATTTTCATGGTGGAGGTAATCTATATTACTAGTCAAGTTATCATCGTTAAGTGCAAGTTGTCTGAGTACTTGTTAGCCAGCACTTTCACCAAGTCATCCATAACCGCGGACAACACGGCTTCTCGAGAAGATTTAACCCTGCAGGGATGCACCAATTTGGCCGTACACGTAAGAATGACCCGCCAGGCGGGGAGCAAACCCACCAAGCAAGCCACTCAACACAACCCAACTCTTCTTCGCATCAAGCCCAAAGAACCCCGTGCAATTGAGCGCACGGCTAATCAAGCCCCACGAAGAAAAGGGGACCCTCATAGCACTCTAAGAACGTGTCTCCCTAAATGCCGACTACAAAAGTTCCACCCTGGCGCCAAGGGTTCGCACCTGCATATGCATGCGGCAAATGGAAAAACCGAACTAAATGAGGCGATTTGGACGAGATGCGAATCGAATCAAAGTTGCGGGGGGGCGCCCATACTCGCTTCCCACATGCGGTTAGTGCGCTCATCATGGATCAATGGACAAGACCCTTTTCCTAATTAAGTTCGACACTAGCAGGCCTCAAAACCACGCCGGGCCTCCTGCCGGTGCCTTATCATCAAATTAATATTACCCGAAACATTAACATGTTGTTGATTGAATTGAAACCCAACTATCAAACTAAACAGGTGATAAGACGGACAACAAGACTTGAGCGCAAACAACACTAAGCATGCAACTACGACACAAGGCCAACAGGGTAAACAAACAACAGTTAATAGGAAGTGGAAGGAAGGCTATATCATGGTTGCAAGGTAAACATATGATAGGATCGAGACACAAGCATCGAATCATAAGGCTAGCATAAGAACAACGGAAAGAATCAGTAACAAGTGATGAAAGGCAGCCATTTGGCAGCAAGTGAGTATACTTGCCTGGAATCCAGCAAGTAGAGGTACATCCAAAGAACTTGTCGTTGCTCACATCATCTCAACGTCCTAACCGGGAAGAAGCAACGAACCTCGAACAAACACCGGATGCAACAATTACTACTACGGCAAAAGATCCAGCATGATCAAGATATGGATGCATGACAAGTTTAAGGATGCATCAAGATAAACTAGTTGACATAAGGAATCAATTTGAATGAACCCATATGCATTTGAGATGCATATGGCAAAGTCCATGGTGCATACATAGTTAATGTTAGTAAACTAATAGCAAACTTTATGTTCAAGTGATTAAATGGCAAGATGCAACATGAAAACAGCAAGAAAACAAGTTTAGCTTCAAGTTGGTAATTCATTTGTCATTTTTGGAATTGTAATTATTTAGTTATGAATTATTACATTTTAAATGGTTTAAGTAAAGCATTAATTTGTGCACCACTTTTAATTATAGAAAACTAGGATATTTTTTTATAAACAGAAAGAACATTGAATTTTGGATGGAAAACATATTTTATTTGTTAGGAAACAATTTTAAATGATTTAGTTAAACATATTACCAATTTAAATGCATTAAATAAGAGGTGAAACAATTATCCAATGTAAATGTTGCAAACCAGAAAACAAAGTTGATATTCAGAAAGGTGGTTTCATTTTGAGTGGAAAGCATATTTTATTTGTTGAAATTGGATTTTAATTGAGCAAGTTATGAATTTCACCATTTAAATGATTTAATTAAAGCATTAAGTAATTGCATTAGTTTTATTTATCCAAAACAGAAAACAATTGTTATATTTGGAAAGAGCATGAAATTTTGGTTGGAAAACATATTTTATATGTCCCATTTGAAATAAATTTGAGTTGGTTATGAATTTAATCAAATTCAAAAGAGTTATTTGAATTTGAATTTTTGAACCCATTTGAAATATTCAAAACAGAAAACAAAAGGCATATTTGAAAAGTTCATGATTTTCTGATTGGGATACATATTTTATTTATGAAATTTGAAGTTAAAATGAAGAAGATATTAATTGTTCAATATTTAGGTTTAAATTTCTATTTAAAAGAAACAGCACAGGGAATTTTTCTACAGGGGCAGGGCCAACCACGCTGGCTGACTGTGGGCCTAGGCCACCGTGGCGCCACAGTGGCGTGTGTGCAGTGTGAGGTGGCAGTGAGGGTCAATGACATGTGGGGTCGGCATGCTGGCGTGGCGGAGTAAAAAGGTGGGATTAATTCCCACCGGAGGGAATCGAACCCGCGATGCGCTGCGCGTGCGAGAGGGAGCAGTGCCACTGGGCTACTGCGCTGCGTTTGTTAGGTAAGCAAACTGAAACTTTTTGAGGTGCCTAATGCTCGTTAACTGAATTTTAACTGAACAAAGTTCAGGCTTTGGTACAGAGGGAGACCGGCAGCGATCTCGAGCTGCTGCTGCTCGATCGCGAGCGTGCACGCGCCGTGGTGAAGTGTGCTGCTGCGTGCAGTCACCAGCAGGGGAGAGAGGAGGGGAAGGAGGATACGGGGTGGTGCTCACCCACGGCGTAGACGAAGCAGAGGCCCGGGGCAGCTGTCGGCGAAGCAGACGGCGGCAGGAGAAGGAGATCGACGTCGCGGCCTCCCTGGGGGCTCCCAGCACCCGGCGAGGAAACGAGGAGGTAGGTGGAACCACCATAGTTCCATCCCCGTGCCTTGGAAGCGGAGACCCCGACCACGGCGGCCACCCCGGGGAGCTCCAACGTCAGCCATGGTTTCGGTTCAGAGGAGGGAAAGTTCAGAGAGGGAGGGGTAGGAGGGAGATGGCGGCGGGAGAGTGAGAGGTTAGGGTCTAGGGTCTAGGGTGAACAGAGAGGAGGGTTTTTATGGTGGGTTTCGAGCTTGTACGGCAGCACATCGGGAGGGGGAGAGGAGATCACACGGTGCTGCGATGGTCGTACAGGGAGATGACGTCCAGGTGGGAGAAGGGAGAAGGGGTACCGGGCCAAAATAGAAACAGAGGGAGCTGGGCCACTAGGTGGGCTGGGGAAGAGGGGAGAGGGCTGGTGGGCTTGGCCAGGTGGGCTAGAGGGGAAGGAAATGGGTTGGTCTGCCTCTCTCTTTGCTGTTTTTAATTTTTTCCTTTTTTTTTGCACACACATTTTTTTTGTAGAAAAGAGAGAGAGAGAGAGAGAGAGATAAGACTAGGGTTTGGGGTTTTTATTTTATAAATAGATTTTATTAATTTGCAAAACAGCAATTCAAAGCAATGCTAACATTATGTCCAAATATTTGAAATATTAATTTGAGTTTTAAGTTGCTATTTGAATTTCCATTAGTATTTCATAAAGATTGATTTTTAAACAATTTTATTCAATAAACTCAAACAATTATGAAAACATTATTGAATTTAATTGGTTGCAAGAATTTAATTTTTAAACCCACATTTGGAACATGCCAAGCATGGATGGATTTGATTTGAATTTGAAATTACCATTTGGGGGTTAATAAAAGGGAATCTTTATTAACAAGCAATTTAAACAAATTCAACTTCAAACTATTGAAAAACAAGTTGAGTTGTTTAGTTTGCACTTTTTAATTGGAAATTTTGGACATGTTTTGAAAGTTTAAATTGGTTTGAACTTTTCAGTTGTTTTGAAAACATGGTGAATGCATATGATGCAATGCAAAAAGAAAACAACCAACTTCTCACTTAGGGAAACACCCGAGGTGTTACTTTGTAACGCCCGGGGTTTTTACCCAAATAGAATTGATTGTTGTTTTCCTTTTTGTATCGCATGACATCCTCATGCATCATCCTCCGTTTAACACTTGCAAACTATTTGAAATTAATCAAATCATGTTTTCACAAGTTCACTACAATTTATTTGATGTTTAAATCTATTTTTCTTATTGCCTAAACAATTTCTGGAAAAAAAATAAGCAAACAAAAAAAAATTGAGAGAAGGGAGAGAGCAGCCCACAGCCTGGCCAATTTTCGGCCCAACTAGCCCAAACCGGCAGCCCAACCAGCTTTCCCACCGAAACCCTAGCAATTTTTGCTTCCTACCCCCTCCAATCTTGCAGCCGCCCTCCCTCTTTTCTCTGTTTTCGCGGATAGGTCCTCCCACCCCTTATCCACGCGAACGCACGCACGCACGGGAGGGAGAGCAGCGCTCGATCCCCTCCTCCCATCGCTACCTCCTGCCTCCTCCCGTCGCCCCAAGCCCGGTACTCGATCCCTTCCTCAATCTCTCTCTGTCTCGACCACTCCCTATGCTCCCATTCCCCTCCGGCTGCTGTGATGCCATGGCCACTCCTCTGGCCGCTGCACGCCGACTTTGGCGCCTCTGATCGCCGGCGCCTCTCCGCCTCGACCTCCTATGCAAACTCCAACCACCGATTTGATTTTCATCGCCTCTACCTCACCTCCCAAGGATCCGTAGCCTCAGTCGATTTGGTCGCCGGCGCAACTCTGGCCGCCGCTGGCCAGCTCTGGCGCTGCCGCGCCATGGAGTTGCTCTGCCCTTCTCTCCTCTCCCACAACCGTGGCTCTCCAACCTCTCCAATCAAGCTCGCCAGGGAACCCTAACCCTAGCCATGGCTAGCTCGGTCGCCGGCCCTGTTGCTCCCCGCCGCTGTGACGCCCTCCATGGTGACCAGTGCTGTTACCCAGCCTAACGCTCTTCTGCGTCCGCTGCTTCATCTCGATCCCCTGCTCGAACAGAACACCCTCGTGTGGTTGTGACGATAGTGGTCTGGTGCTGCGGTGTGGCTCGGCGCAGGTCGATGCGCCGTTGCTGTGGTGCTCCTTGTGCCGTCGCCGCTGTGGTGATGCCGCTACTGCCCCATCTTCGATGCCGGTGGGAAGATGTTGTGGCTGCACTGCTGTTGTGCCGTCTCTGGCGCCGTCGGAACGGCTTCCTCGACGCAACCACGACGTCCTCGACCTACTGCCTCACGACGGTGGTGTACGGGTGGTTTGGTGGTGTTGGCTGCTGTGGTGGTGTTGCCGTCACCATAACCACGGCGGCGCACTGCTACTCGACTGCTTCCTCGATGCCCGTCATGTGTTCGACGCAAGTCCTGCAAGAGGCATGGCGTTCCCCTCCGTCGTCTGTTCCATGCCCTTTGTTGTTTCCGTTGGGTGATGACCGCCTCGTGCGCATCCGTGGGACTCCGTCATCGGAGGCGCCAAGTTCATCTTCTATTGGAGCCGCAAAGTACCACTACCTCGTCCCGAACCTCTCCGCCAATTCATGCATCGACAAGCACGTCATCAACCCATGAACATCTACGCCGCCGACCGTACCCGTCCCGCCGTGTTCTCCTTGTGTTGGCCGCCTTTGTGCGTATTGTGAACCTCGAAGATGGAATCGCCAAGGTCTATTTCCTCGGCGTTCTGAATGTGATAATGTTGACAGTTGACCACGACTACTTCGACTACTTCCATGACGATGATGTTGGGACGACTACTTCCTCGACTACATGAGAACGAACGACTACCCCCCCTACGTCGACTACTTCCACTACAACGTCTACTTCCTCCACGCACCAACGACACCGGCGATCCGAAGATCTCTTTCCAACGTGCGAACCCAAACCCTAACCCTATACCCTATATGCCTATTTTCTAAATGTCATCTATTTGGTTCATATTAAATCATTCATCATGACGCATTGCATTGTGTGGTTTGTGGGTATTTAGCAATCACCTAACAATTAAATATGGAATTTGTTGGGATGCTATATGTAGTAGCTCGGTTCCATTTAAAATTGTATAGCTCATCTCTATGTCATCTAACTATGTTAACTCAACGCTTAATATTGATGGGTAGATAAATAACTCGAACCTCCTAAATTAGATGTTGGGCTTCCGGTTCAATTTAAATTGATTTAATTGCATAAATCATAACTAATTCATCTTAACTCCAAATTTGAAAAGTAACATATGTTTTCCAATCAAAAATCTCTAAACTTTGCAAATATCAACTTTGTTTCCTGTTTTGAATAATTAAAATTGGTTAAATAATTTAAATCTTATTTAAATCATTTAAAATTGCTAAATTAATAACTTGGTCAAACTAAATTCTTTTGAACATATAAAATATGTTTTCCAATCCAAAATTCCATGCTCTTTCCAAATATAACATTTGTTTTCTATTTTGGATAAATAAAACTAATGCAATTACTTAATGCTTTAATTAAATCATTTAAATGGTGAAATTCATAACTTGCTCAATTAAAATCCAATTTCAACAAATAAAATATGTTTTCCATCCCATTTTTTCATGAACTTTGCAAATATAAACTTTGTTTTCCATTTTGAATAAATTAAATTGCTAAAAACAACTGTTTCTTATTTAATGCAATTAAAATTGCCAAATTAATAACTTGCTCATTCTAAATCCAAATTTAACAAATGAAATATGTTTTCCATCTAAAATTTTGTGTTCTTTCCAAATATAAATTTTGTTATCTGTTTTGAACAATTAAAATGGGTGAAAACAACAAATGTTTGTTTAAATCATTTAAGAAGCCAAATTTCATAACTTAATAAATAAAATTCTAAACTTGGTAAACACCTTTTCAAATTGAAGCTATTGTTGTTTTCTTATTGTTTTCCTCATCCATGCATCATTCTAATCAACTTTCACATCATGGTTAGCTGTAGATCATTTAATTCAACATTAATTCATGGGCTTTTCCAGATGCAATCCAAATTGCATATGGGCCCATTTAAATATGTTTACCATGTCAACTAGTTTATCTTGATGCACCCTTTAACTTGTCATGCATATAAAATAGGATCATGCTGGATCTTTTGCCGTAATAGTAATTGTTGCATCCGGTGTTTGTTCGAGGTTTGTTGCTTCTTCGCGGATAGAACGTTGAGATGATGTGAGCAACGACAAGTTTTGTGGATGTACCTCTACTTGCTGGATCTCAGGCAAGTATACTCACTTGCTGCCTATGGCTGCCTTTCATCACTTGTTACCGATTCTTTCCGTTGTTCTTATTCTAGCCTTATGATTCAATGCTTGTGTCTCGATCCTATTATATGTTTACCTTGCAACCATGATATAGCCTTCCTTCCACTTCCTATTAACTGTTGTTTGTCCACCTTGTTGGCCTTGTGTCGTAGTTGCATGCTTAGTGTTGTTTGCGCTCTAGTCCTGTTGTCCTTTGTTCTATTACCTGTTTAGTCGATAGTTGGGTTTCAATTCAATCAACAACATGTTAATGTTTTGGGTAATATTAATTTGATGATAAGGCACCGGCAGGAGGCCCGGCGTGGTTTTGAGGCCTGCTAGTGTCGACCCTAATTAGGAAAAGGGTCTTGTCCATTGATCCATGATGAGCGCACTAATCGCATGTGGGAAGCGAGTATGGGCGCCCCCCGCAATTCTGATTCGATTCGCATCTCGTCCAAATCGCCTCATTTAGTTCGGGTTTTCTATTTGCCGCATGCATATGAAGGTGCGAACCCTTGGCGCTAGGGTGGAACTTTTGTAGTCGGCATTTAGGGAGACACGTTCTTAGAGTGCTATGAGGGTCCCCTTTTCTTCGTGGGGATTGATTAGCCGTGCGCTCAATTGCACGGGGTTCTTTGGGCTTGATGCGAAGAAGGGTTGGGTTGTGTTGAGTACCTCGCTTGGTGGGTTGATCCCCCGTCTGGCGGGCTATTCTTACGTGTACGGCTAAATTGGTGCATCCCTGCAGGGTTAAATCTTCTCGAGAAGCCGTGTTGTCCGCGGTTATGGATGACTTGATGAAAGTGCTGGCTAACAAGTACTCAGACAACTTACACTTAACGATGATAACTTGACTAGTAATATAGATTACCTCCACCATAAAAATGAATGTCACCTTAATCAACCGTGTGAGTTTCCTTGGGTTGCTTCCTTAGTAGGGGGTAACTGTAACATCCCAAGTATGAAAACTTCCATTTAGAATGTTTGATTTCTTGTTTAATTAAAGTTTTGCATCATGTCATCATGCTCATTGATTTGTTTGCATTTGTTTCTTATTTGTTTGCATCTGTTTTCTCTGTTTTCACAATTCAAATTCAAACATATTTCAAATGCTTGTTCATACTTGTCATGTTACAATCTTTTTCAAATAAAAAGTCCAACTCAAACAACCATTTGTTTCCATTTTATTCCATAATGCTCAACTATTAAAATGATGGTTTTAATCAATCAATTATTTCCAATTTGCATTTAAAAATTCAAATTCAACTCACATGTTACAACAGCACCCAATATGGATTTATGGAAATTGCCAAAACAATTCAACTCAATTGTTCTACTTAACAATAGGGTTCACCCTATTAAAAAGTTTGTTTTCATTAATGTTCACTTAATATAAAATCCATCCAATTTTTGAATTAAATCACAAACAACATTTTAATTTGAAAACTTTTGGAAAACAAAGTTAGCATTTAGTTGCTATTGTAAAAACTAACCTAACCATAATTTTTCCAAATTTTTCCTAGCCCTAAAACCTACCTTTTTCTTCCATTTTTATTTCTGCAAAAAAAAAACAGAAGAACAAAAAAAATATAGAAAAGGGAAAACCAACGCGCGCAGCGGGGGGAAAGCAGCGGCCCAGCCCATCTAACTTACCCGCACGGCCCGCGTACCGGTTCGCCCCTCTATCCCCTTCTTCCTCGCGTACGGCGCGAATCCTACCGGTGCCACGTCGCCGGCAGTACCACAGCGACGGCCAAGCGCGCAGCCCTAGGTCTATAAAACCCCTACCCTAGCCCCTGCGCAGCCTAACCTAGCCACCCATCTATCCCCTCGAGGCCGTCGCCGTTTTCCTCTCTCTCGCGGCCGATCTCCTCTCTCTGCACCTCACCGGAGCGCGCCACCGTTTGAATCCGCCATGGCAGCCGCCGCAGAAGCCCTCCATCGCCCACGCTAACCACGGGAACGAGCCCACCGCTTCTCCCTCGAGCCCCTCGACACCACCGCAGCCGCAGAGGAAGTCCAGTTCGCCGCCGCCGTCCGTGCCTTCGCCGTCGAGCTCGTCTGCCCCGAGCCGCTGCATCGCCTACACCGGAGGTGAGCAGGCGATTCCCTCCACCTCCTCTCTGCATCGTGTCCACGGGCACGCACTGCACCCCAGCAGCAGCACAATCACGCCGTCCACGGCACGCCGCCGTCCACCGTCGTCGTTTCTCTATCAATGTTCAGATAGCGAGCGCTGTCAACAAAGTTCAGATTCGCGAAGATGAACTACAACCTGTCTGCGTCCCTGTATCTGACAAAAACGTTTCGATACTGCCCTGGTTACCACACTTGCGAGCGCGCAGCGGGGCGCAGGTTCGAGTCCTGGCTCCGCGGGTTTTCCCACCATTTTGCACCGTGCGCTGACAGGGTGGCCCCCCCTGTCAGCCCCTGTGTGGCACCGTGCCACGCATGCATGCCACGCTGGCCCAGGGGGCCCCCTGTCAGTGGCGTTAGCTAGCACTGCGGGGTAACAAAAGTTTCCAGCATTTTCTTTTTTGTTTAACTTAAGCCCTTTTAAATTACAGATTGGTCCTCCAATTTAAATTGCTAATAACTTTTAAATTATAACTCCAAATAATAAAAGTAAAATATGTGCACTGCTCCAAATTAAATTGTCTATCCAATTAAACCATTTGTGTACTGTTTTGAATATTCCAAATGCATCAAAAAATTCAAATTCAAACAATTCAATTGTAATTTGACAAATTGCATAACTAATTCATAATTAATCCAAATAATGCAAATAAAATATGTTTTCCATACCATTTTGAACCATCTTTCCAAATATAAATTTTGTTTCATGATTTGAATAATTAAAATTGCTTAAATAATTTAAACCTTGTTTAAATCATTTAAATTTGCTAAATTCATAACTTGCTCAAAATAAATTATTCTTGAACATGTAAAATATGTTTTCAAACTAGAAAAGTATAAACTTTTCAAATATGAATTTGAATTTATGTTTGGAACAAATAAAATTCAAATAATATTCAAACTTGTTTAAATTCATTTAAAACTTGTTTAATCTTGTTTAATTCATATTTAAATTATTGTAATTCCTTTTTCAATAATTGAAACATGTAATCCAACTAAAATTTTGTGTTCTTTTCAAATATGAATTTTGTTATTTATTTGGCACAATTTAAATTGGTGAAAACAACAACTATTTGTGTAATCCCTTTAAGGAACCAAAAATTCCCTAACTTAATAAATAAATTTCTAAATTGGTAAACCTTATTTCCAATTGGTTCTATTGTTGTTATTTTGTTGTTTTCCTCATCCATGCATCATACTAATCCACTTTCACCTGTTGGTTAATTGGAAAACAATTGTTTCAACCAAAATTCATGGGCTTTTCATATGCAACTCAAAATTGCATATGTGTCCATTTAAATTGTGTTACCATGTCAACTAGTTTATTTTGATGCATCCATAAAATTGTCATGCATCATACCATGATTGTGCATTATGCCATGATATTGATTGTCTATCTTTCTGCATTGTTTGTTTGCTTCTTCTCGGATAGACGACGACGTTGAGACAGACGATACTTACGACACCCCTTCTGAGGATCTAGCTCAGTACCAGGCTGCTGAGTTTGCAGGCAAGTTATCACTCACATGAACCATTGTGTTCCTTTCAACATTGGTTACCGATACTTTCCGTTGTCTATTTCTGCTAGCCATATGTGTCGTTGCTTCTGTTACGAACCTATCACATGATACCCTGAACCCTGATATTGCCTCACCTCCACTCCTATAACCCCGTTACTTGGGCCCGTGCCTTACTAGCATGCTTAGGGTTGTTTGCTCGAGTCTGTTACCCGTTACTTTCTGTTACTATATTTCTATTATGTTCTGGGGCTCGATGTTAAACAACAACCTGTTAATTCTGAGGTAATAATAATTTGCTGATAAGGCACCGGCAGGAGGCCCGGCGTGGTTTTGAGGCCTGCTAGTGTCGACCCTAATAGGAAAAGGGTCTTGTCTACTGATCCATGATGAGCGCACTATCCGCATGTGGGAAGCGTGTATGGGCGCCCCCCTCAATTTGATTCGATTCTCATCTCGTCCAAATCGCCACACTTAGTTCGGGCTTTCCATTTGATGCACGCATATGCAGGTACGAACCCGAGGCCAGGGTGGAACTTTTGTAGTCGGCATTTAGGGCGGCGTGGTCTTCCAGTGCTATGAGGGTCCCCTTTTCTTCGTGGGGCTCGATTAGCCGCGCACGCACATCACGTGGTGCTTTGGGCTTGATGCGAAGAAGAGTTGAGTTGTGTAGAGTGCCTCGCTTGGTGGGTTTGATTCCCGTCTGGCGGGATATTCTTACGTGTACGGCCAAATTGGTGCACCCCTGCAGGGATAAATCTTCTCGAGAAGCCGTGTTTTCCGCGGTTATGGTTAACTTGGTGAAAGTACTGGCTAACAAGTACTCAGAACAACTTACACCTAACTAAATGATAACTTGACTAGTAATAGGCTTATTGACACAACAACTTGATCCATCATTAATCCAACTGTGTGAGTTATCCTCGGATTGCTTCTTTGGATAAGGGGCGAGATCCAGGATGGGTTTGTTTGGTGGTTAGCTATAGTTGGTTACGATACGCTCTCTTATACCCTTCCTGATAGCCGGAAGTTGTGGTATGTTCTGTAGTTGGTTAGTGCAGCCAGTTGCAGCATCTTTTATATCCCCTTTCCTCCGTTGAACCCAAGGCATCTGTGCTTGGTGTTGATGGGTTACACTTTGGTGAATTGTGAGTCTTTCTTGCCAGTACGTTTATGTACTGACCCCTTTGGGGCTGTGGTTTCCGCAGACTACGCTTACGAGGATCCCCGTGACGGCTACTACGTGGAGTTTGACGAGGCTGCTGACGAGTAGGTAGCGGACCCGGGCAGGATCCGAGACATCGTGGATGGGCTCCGTATTCTTTTCATTCCCGGCTTCTTAAGCCTATTTGGATTTGTCTGTACTCAGACCCTTTGAATGCTTCCGCTGAGTTGTAATGATGTTATGTTGGGACATGTGTCCTCTGGATGATTGTATTTGCTATCGCTGCTCTAGTGAGAGCCATTTGCAACTTATTTCCATCTTTTGTGTCCTAGAGATCTGTTGTGTTATCATTTTGTTCAACGCCGTTGACGTACCATGTGTGTATGGTATGAAGTACGTCAATGGTAGTATCCTGATTTCTATGGGATGGTGTACGTAGACGATGAACAGATAGGGGTTGGTTGTCACACATACGTGTGTTGGCCTACTCGTAAGAGATGTGGGTGCCGGTAAGCCCCGTAATCCAATCCACTACTGTTCAACGGAACTGCGAGTATCCTCTAGAAGTCCGGGTGCGACAGTAACATTGGATGGGTATTGCTTGGTGAGTAGTTGTAGTTGGTTCTGATACGCTATCTTATCCCTTTCTTTTAGCCGGATGTTGTAGCGAGTCTCTGTAGTTAGTTAGTGCAGCCCGCTGCCGCTTGTTTGCAATAATCCTTTCCTTTCCGTTGTACCCAAAGTATTTGTATCTTGTGATGATTGGTTACGCTGGTATCTTGTGAGTATGGGTTATCCACTTGCCAGTACTTAACCGTACTGACCCACGAATCCTTTTCGTGGCTGCATATTCCATATTGCAGTCAACAGGTTTGAAGTCTGACGACGTTAGCTTGGGAATCCCTCCGGCTTGGCCTGGGCAGGGATTGGACGCCATCGGTTATCTTCAGGACTCTTAGTCCAATTTGTATCTTGTCCATAGTCGGACACTATGTTGTTTCTTCTGCTGTTATTTGGATCTTTGTATTGTATCAGTTGTATCCTTGACTCGTTTGAGTCGTCTTGTGTATATCTTTTCTGTTGTTGTTGCGGAATATTCGTGAACTGTTGTAATGTTATCACAAGTGGCAACCTGGAATCGGTTATTATGTGGATTTTGGCGGAAATACTGAAATTTGCATAGTGCCCGATCTCGGGGCGTCACATCATAGGCCACCTATTTTCGGCGAGCGACGCAATCCGGATCTTCGGTCCACTTGGAGTCTTCACGGCGTGTATTGATCCTTTGGAGATCCAAGTTCTCGTACCAGGACAGGACGAAGTGCAGCAGCTCGTCAGCTCCTGCCCGAGCTGCGGAGGCACGCCATTTCTTGAGCTCCACTTTGACCTCATGCAGGTGATCAGCAATTTCGCGGAAGGTTTCCGGGACGTCCTTCTCGGGCCAGAAGAGCTTGTGCAACTTGATACCAGTAGACACCATGGAGGTGCCTAGGACCTTGAGGGAGCGGATTTGTGTCTTGATGTTGAGGAGATGGTCGTTGATGCTGGAGGTGTTGTCAATATTCAGACCAGAAGCGGCTCTGGCCTGTCTTGCCTTGTCCAAAGCGGGCACACCAGCGGAACGGAGTTCCGGGAAGATATCTTCATAAGGAACTAAGTTGAGTCAGAAACGGTGACCGAGAAGAAGTAAAACCGGGCAGAAGAAGGCAAAGAAGAAAAGACAAAAGAAGAAAGGGGGTAGCGGCAACTCACATTCCATTTCTACCAACAGGGCCCCCAGCTTGACCTTCCAGTCCTCTGATTCTTGGAGATACTTGTCATGCACGTGGCGCGGGTCATTGATTTGAACCTCGAGGGCTCGGTTCCTTTCCTTGAGCATGGAAATTTCCAGCTCGAGTGCTCGCTTCTCAGCTTTGGCAGTCGTCTCAAAGTCCTGCTTCTCGCGGACGGAGTTGATTGCGGTTTGAGCGCGACAGTAAGATCGACTTGGAGCTTCTCGTAATCAGTTCTCTCGATCTTGCGCTCCTTCTCTATTTCCTCTTCCCGGGCTTGCACTTGTTGGTGAGCTTCAGCGGGTGTGAGTCAATCCAGATGCTGCTCCCGGAACTTCTTGTATTCTTCTGCGGGTAGAAGAGCGTTATCAGCAGAGTAGTCATGTGAGAGAAAGCAAGTATAGAGAAGAGAGATGATTGTTCACCTTCCAGAGAAGTGATCTTGCTCTGTGCAGAGGCAGCGAAGACCTCGCAGTCCTGGTGCCTTTCCACCAGAGCCTTGAGCTCGCCTGCAGAGAAGACAACAATTGAGCAAAAAAGCAAAAAACGGGCGTAAGTACAAAACGCATAAACCGAGATGCTAAAAGCTTACTTTCTATTTCAGAAAGCTTGAGGGTGCGCTCCATGGCTTGCTCCTCCATAGCATCCTTATCTTTTTTCTCAGCCTCCAGGGCTTGGTTCCGCTCCCTGGCTTGGCGGTGGTTCCAAAGAAGCTGACGGAAAATCTTTGTCCTTTTCTGGACGCTATCCTGCAGAGTAGAAAGGAAAATATGAGTATTGGAAGATTTGGCCCGAGATTGGGGGAATGACTAAGAGAAGAAGAGAAGAGAAAGAAGAAATCAGCAACTCAGAAAATGCAAAGAAGAGAGAGAGAGAGACTTACCACATAGCTTTGCTCGATGTCCTCGACGTTCTTGCGCATGACAAACAGCTTTCCGGCCAAGGTGCAGCAAGGGCTGGCAACCGTCATGCCAACAGAGCCAATGTCGGCCTTGTTCCAGTCCGTTCGATAATGGTCGAGTTTCCCCAACTCGGTACCATCCCAGGCATTGTTGCCGAGCACTTTCCTGTCCCAGGCCTTCCCGATGTGGCCTACTCGGTCCAAGATAGCCGCACGGCCTTCTTCGGGAAGCTCCTCCTCGTCTTCGCCGCGGGAAGAAAGTTCTTTGGTGACCAAGGAATCTTTCTTCCCCTTGGACTTGGAGGTTCCCACGGCTTGGCGCTATTTGAGAGCGACTAGTCGTTTATCCTCCTTGGACAGCGGAATTTGGTGGCGCTGCGACAGGTCTGTCCAGTACTCGGGATACTTGCGCTGCACGCTGGCGCCTGCACCAGCACTCAGCTTCTCGACGGGGCCAAAGGTGACCCCGGAGGCAACCGGGTTGGCGCTTGGAGTGGGCGGAGTGAGCGTCAACTGGGTGCTCTTGACCGGTTTCTTGGACGGCTCACCTTGTGGCTTGGAGGGCTGCGGCGCCTGCCCAGCCAGCGAGGCAGCGCGTTTCGGCTGCGTCCGGGTTGCCTCAGCTCCAGATTTAGTGGTCTTCTTGGTTCTTGGCCTCGGAGTTGGCCGAGAAGGCGGAGACACTTGAAGAGTTGGCTGAGGAGGTGGTGGCACTTGTTGAACTGGCGGAGATACTTGCTGAGTTGGTGGAGGAACTGGTGCGCGGGGTGGAGTCGCCTGCCGAGTTGGCGGCACAGGTGGCCGGCTACTTGGTGCAGCGTCCGGCTGAACTTGGTCTTGGCGGGTTGGCTCCACCACATCGTCTTCTACCCGCTGCTCCGCAGCGGGGTCAGGCCTTTCGGCGACATTGTCGTCTACCCGTGGCTCGGCCGCGGGGTCATGCTGCTCTGCAGCATTGTCTTCACGCTGCTGTTCTGCAGCAGGCTCTGGACGCTCCTGGGCGGCGTCTCCTTGCTTCTGCTCGGCAGCTCGCTCGATGTTCTCCTCCGCTGATGCAGCTGGGGGAGTTGGCGGTTTCTCGATGTCGGCAGCGTCTTGGGCAGCCTGCTGCGCTTCCGGCTGCTGCTGCTCGGAGGCGTGGTCGGCATCATCCCCGGCGCCATCTTTCTCGGCGCCGAGATCTTGTTCTTCATCAATAGGGGAGGATGCACGCGTCCTACCCTGTGGTTCCTGGTCTTCATCTTCATCCGAGAGATTTACAAGCTGCTCTCGGGGCACGAGCGTCTTCTTCTTAGGAGGTGCGGCAGTGGCATCAACGTCGAGAGGCGCGCTGGAAGAAGAAATAGGGTAAAAAAGAAAGCAGAAAAAGGGAGAAGGGAAAAGCACAACAGAAAACGACAATAAGTCAAGGTTTACTCGGAGAACACTTACCCCTTGCTGGTGGGGACCTTCCTCTTACGGGAAGCGACGGCTTTGTTCGCTGGCTGCTTCTTGGTCCTCTTGGGAGGAGGTGCCTGGGCACCGCTGCCAACCCTCTTCCGAGTATTGGGAGCAGCCACAGATAGCGGATCGACAATCAGGGGTTCCTCCCCGTCATCCAACTCATGTTCCTCTGCAAAGAAGAAGGGGGAATTCAGAACAGGCAAGAGAGAAGGGAATCAAAGAACGCTACTAGTAAGCGGAAAGGTGAACCGAGTCACCTTCGTCGTCTTCGGACCAATCCCGAATAGAGGCATCTGCTCGGGACTTACCGGGATGATTGGCGTGAGGGATGCGCAAGGTATCTTGGGTGTCGTAGGCGGTCTTGTCGTCTTCAGTTCGGTCATCGTGCCAGTTGGACTCGAAGATCTCATTGTCTTCTTCTCTCTGGCGGTTGATGTGCTGTTGGTACAAGTAAGCACTGTGAGTTAAGTTCTCGGATAAGAAGTTCTACTCGGAATAGCATGCAAACACTAAGCACATGAAGCTAAGAAGTTCTACTCGGGATAGAGTGCAAACACTAAGCACATGAAGCTAAGTGGTGCTACTCGGGATAGCGTGCAAATACAAAGCATATTAAGCTAAGTGAATCTACTCGGAACAACATGCAAACACAAAGCATACAAATACAAAGCATATGAAGCTAAAAGGAGTACTACTCGGTGCCAAGTACAAATTATAAGGGTGCAGAGAAGAGCACTAACCTGGGGGATCTTCTTGAGACGGCTATACAGCGCGAAGCCGTATGCCCAGTTGTCGGTGAGCGTGGTCTGCATAATAGACCTGGCCCAGATGGCCACCTCAGCTTTGCTAAGCTCGAAGGTCGTCGTCCTGGTGTAATCGCGAGGACCTCCCATGTGGCACATCTTGTGTGCTCGCTCCTGAAGCGGGAGTACCCGACGCGAGATCCAGCAGGCAATTGGATCGTCCTGAAGGAGCCCTTCTGCCACCAACTCGGTCAAGCGCTTCTCGACCTGGAGGACGTCTGGGACGGTCTTCTTTGGATCGTATCCCCAGTTCTGCCCGGTGGGCAGCGCGTTCTTGAACTTCGGGAGCCCTATCCGGTCTTTGATGGGCTTCCCCTTCTCGGCGGGAACGTTCTTCACGTAGAGGAAACCGCGCTGCCACTTGCGCACGGTTTCCAATCCAAGCACTCTCGGGTGGTGTCCGGTCTTGCACTGCAGCATCATCGCGCTACCCGTCTGGGTCATCACGCGAGGGGCGTCAGTGTTGCCCGGATCGGGAACACTCTGCTTGCGAAGGAAGAAATATCTTGCCCAGGTCTGGACCGTCGGGTAGACACCCAGGAAGGCTTCACACACGGTGGCGTGTATGGAGAGCATCACGATAGCATTTGGGGGAAGATGGTACGGCTGGAGGCCGAAGTGGCGGAGGAAATCGGCAAAGAATTTAGAGATGGGAAGGCTGAAGCCGCGTTTGAAGTGGGAGAGGAATACCACGTACTCGTCCTTCTCTGGTGCCGAGACGAGCTCGGTGCCAGGATGCCGGCAAACCACGCCGGGAGGAACACGACGGGTGTTAACCAGCCATTGGCAGTCCTCGGCGGTGACGTCCGAGCCCTCCCAGCCGGCTCGGGCGGAAACCGCCTCGTCTCCGTGCGGAGCCATGGAGGCGAGGTCGCTGGTTGGAGATGAAGAGTTCGTCGGAGTTGAGGGCGAGGATGGCGGCGATGGCGCGCCGAGATTCTTGCTCTCAGATCTCACAGTGGGGAGCGTGGTGAGTGCTCACGGTGGCGCGGTGCTCGACGGCGGCGACAGAGGAGAAGGGAATGCGAGATTGGAAAGGAAGCAGGAAAGAGAAGAAGTGGGTGGCGTGGGGGTATTTATCTCTCCCCGCGCGCTACAGTTACTATTGGATCAATCGTGGGCACTGATCGTGCGGCATGGGTTAACTGCCCGTTAGAAACGCGCCCGTAACGGGCGCAGTTAATCCCACGTCCCAGATCGTGGGCTCTCGAGTACCCGTTCGACGTGACCTAACGGGCTGTGGGCCCTAGGCGCAGAGACTAGCGCGTGGCCTGCTGTGTCCCTGACACCGAGGCGTCGGGGGTACGTGGGATTGACACGTGCCCAGTAGCGACACGAAAAGATGGATCTAGTCTGATCCAGCGGGATCGTGTTCAGAATTTCACTAAGTCAAGTTACTCGGCAACACAGTAGAGAGAGTGCTCTACTCAGCTACAAGTAAGTTTCTCTCGTAATCACGGTTGGAGAGATTTGAGAAGGAGTCCTTGGTCCAAGATGAGGTGCAACTTGGCATCACTCCTTCAAGAAGACAATTTGGTTTAAGCTGGCAGAGCCCTACGAACAAGTTCGCTGGACTCTACCAGCTTCGGGGACTAATGTCGGGGGGCTACCCCCGAGTAGGGGTAAGGCAAGTGGTAAAAGTGAAGATCAGTGTACTGTTGGCCGGGTTGGTGGCTACCCGGATACCCTCTACCCGGTAGTCTCTATCCGGTCATAAGTACTGAAGGCCAAGAGAAGATATTGAGGAAGATTATATTCGTCCGGGTAGCGATCATGTGGTCCGAGTAGATGGGCTGCGTTCCTACTCGGGCAAGAAGTCAATGGAGCCGTTCTGACAAGATCCCGCGTATCCTGTAACCGTACATGCGTGCGGTTCAACTTACGGAGCGCGTGATTATCCGCGCTACGGCGTGGCTACAGTGAGGTAGACGCATGTCAAGTCCTGTCACTGACATAGGGGACAGGACAGGAGGTAGGGCCTACTCTATGTGACGGACAGGGTGGATAGGTCCCATCTGCCGAACGGCGCGGCGACTTCCCGCGCCGGAGTCAGCGAGAAGCCGGAGGCGTGCTCTGCTTCGCAGAGGGCGTGTCCCATCAAGTTGTACCTTCTAGTCTTTGTTTATTCGGCTGGGCACCTGTATATAAGGTGCCCTGCCCCCTCCTGCGTGAGGAGGTTGCCTCAGATCGCATTTATTGAAAGGACCAGCACTAGAGCGAGATAGAACAGCCGAGTGGCTACTCGGCTGAGAGGCAAACTTGTACCGTGGCTACTCGGATACTATACATACAGAGAGATAGGAAGGAGTAGGGGTGTTACCTCCACACGAGGGCCCCGAACATGGGTAGTTCTTGTTGTTTGCAGTCTTACCTGAGCGCTGCTACTCGCCATGCGATCCCTCCCCGAATACTTACAGCGTCCATCGACCCCAAACTTAAGCCATCCCATGGCATCTGTCTTCTCTACACCACGACAGTATAGCTTACAATCAGAGGTCACACGACCCAACATTATATCAGACAACGGAAGGCAAATTATGTTGCTAGTCAATAAGAACCAAAAAGGCCTAAGAGGCCGCAACATAAGGCGACGTCCCAGCCCATAGATTCGAGGATGCTACCTGGGAACTCCAAACTACTCGTCGATGTCCACGTTGAAACCACCACCACTAGAGTAGACTTCACCTGAACCAAATTTAAGCAAACCTGACTACGCGAGGTACTCAACAAGACTTAGTTAACATATTATATATCTGCTTCTTTTAGAAAGAGTTATGAAGGTTATTTTGTGTAAAGACATCTTTGTTTTCCAAGTTGGGGAAGGAATAGCACGTCTCATGGAGTATTTTGAAAACAGATGAGAAAGCTACTCAACTACTGATATCATCATCTTTTAATCCACCAATATCATTTCAGCACCTCGTGCTTCAAAGATCACCACCTCAAGTTGTTCTGGTACCTCATGCTACAAGGTAACCCCTCTCGGCATCCCCGAGGAGGCATCCTTCATTCGTTATCAACAAGTTTTAATCATTCCGTTAAATTTATCTATGATCAGAGAATTCGTCACCAAGTCGTCTTTAACCACAGACACGACTTTTCGAAAGATTTAACCCTGCAGGGGTGTACAACTTTACCCACACGTACCAAACGACTCTTAGTGCCACCGGGTTGGAACTAGTCCGGGAAGTGACGGCAGAGGGTGGTCGATTCCCGGCCTTTACCTTGTCGAACCATATACATGAGTCAACCCAAACAGGGCCACCCCGTCAACAGGGAGTTGGCCACCTCCTGACGGCACCTGTTCTGTGAGTCTGGATCAAGACCCGTGTACGTCCATCACTTGTCCCGGTCACGACCTAATTTTCTCCAAAACATTTTTCGACTCGCACGCAGATGGAAAGCTCAAACTACGTGGCTCATGGATAAGGTTAAACAAGTTAGTTAGCCGGGCGGGGTTCATCGGCCCACGTGTGGCTGTACGCTCAGTCTTGGCTCGAAGGCGAGAACTCGCTCCTAGGGGCATGAACAGGACAAAACGCCACAACCCATTGTGGCCGCACATCCATGCCGTGATTAGTCAAGTTATCAAAGATAATCAAACCATAACAACTTGACAAAGTAGATTCACGCATTGACGAGGTTCATCAACCGGATGGATTAGATCACAACTAGGCATGGCTAAGCAAGACTCACAGGGTTTAGCGAAGCATGCACACACAAACATATAGCTGCTAGGAGCAGTGGATCAGGTTATGTAGGTTATGCAGTATATAGGAGAATTCTATCCACTGACATCAAATAGTTTGGAACCGAATGCAAAGTACGAGAACCAAAAGTCGTTGAAAAACATATATGAGCAGATAATAGCTTATGCTTGCCTTGGTTATAAGAAAACCATATAGAGGCTTCAGGAATAAGTGCTTGACTTGTCGGTTAAGATCAAGTATTCGTCATGGCGTGGTCGATCTTCTCTCCGGAGTCGCGTTCTATCGATCAGAAGCAAAATACCGAAAGAGAAACAACAATCAAACATGGCATCGATGCGATGCACATCATGTATAGATGAGCAAGTTAATGCGCTGAAATAAAGCCCTAGACATGTTCAATGGGTTGCTAGGGTTTGTATCTCAGTTATGCAATTTTACTCAAATTATCCCGAAATAGACCCTGGAGGGTGTTTCGGACGATTAGGAAAGTTAGACTAACTTAAAAAACTCAAAAGAGTTTGAAAACATCATAACTAGGTTGCAATTGTTATTTTGAGCATTTTGATATATAACTTGTAAGTTTCTGAAATTATTAAATAAAAACTTATTTTCTCTATTTTAAATGAATTAAAAAATATTAAAATAAGGGTAAAAAAATAAACTTTGTGAAACATGTGTGGAAATGACATGAACATGTAGAGTATATTTTTCTGAACAATCTCGTATTTTTATTTTATTTTTATGTTTAACAGAATGAAAGTTATTCAATTTATAAGTTTTATCATTTTCTCTAATTAAAAGAGAGGTGGGCCCACATGTCAGTTAGTCCCCTTTTCCAATTATTTTTATTTTTGAAACAAATTAACTGGCCGGGTGGGACCCATGATGACGTAGTCATGACGTCATCGTGACGTCACTTATCACCGGAACAGAGACAGAGGTGGTCGCCGTCGGTGAACCGCGGCGACCCCAGAAGCGCACGTATGCGCGTTGGAAAGGCCTCGAGGAGGCGGACCAACTAGTGGCGGCGCCGTTTGGTCTCGGTCGCTGTAACGCAGCCGACAACGAGGTGCGGCGACGGTGCAAAACGGTGAACACCGCGGGGAAGTTATAGAGGGGGAGGAGCGAAACGGAGAGGTCCTAGCGGACCAGGGACTCAGCCTGAGCGTGGAGGCCCAACCGGAAAGGCAGGGGAAGGGCG
Organism: Alopecurus myosuroides; assembly: GCA_028641055.1. Classification (NCBI taxonomy): domain Eukaryota; kingdom Viridiplantae; phylum Streptophyta; class Magnoliopsida; order Poales; family Poaceae; genus Alopecurus; species Alopecurus myosuroides. The sequence continues at coordinate 184,024,996 of CM054058.1, forward strand.
GGAAATGGCGGATCGACTGCGGGGTGCTCTCCCGTCCGCGAGAAAGACGTCGATGTTCTGGGCGATTCCGGCCGCCTCATCTCGGTTCAGCTGGCTAGGAGGTGCAGCAGAGGCTGGCGAGCTCGATGGAATCATCCTCTAGGCACGGCGAGGCCCGTAACGGCGGTGAGGACAGATCGTCGGTGGCTAGGGTTTCCGGTCTGCGCGGTGTCAGAGAGGAAATACAGAGAGTGGGAGCACAACCCAGACGAGGAGGAGAGGAAAGAGACCATGTCGCTCCTCCATGGCGTCTTATCAGCGCAGCAGGGCCAGCATGAGGTGGCGTAGCACGACGTCGACGAGCTTCCGTCCTTCTTGGCGGGGGAAGACGATAAAAGGGATTTTTTCGGAAAACCCCCTGGCTTTTCTAGAAACTACAAACTAGTCCTTTTCTTTTTACAAACAGAACCAAAAACAAAGTTTTGATTTTTTGCAAACAGAAAAATTGGCAACAAATAGTTTTTGGAAACCTTGTAAAATTTCCAACCAAACCATGTTTTTGTTTTCCAAAATTGAAAATGTTTTTAAAACAAATTTTGGGTGACCACTTTAAGGGGTTTTTGGTCATTTCATTTGTTATTTTCAAATGCAAAATTCTAACCAATGTTTTCATGCATGTCTAAGATGCCAACAACACACCACCACCCTATTGCAGCAAAACAGGGATGTTACATCGACGACTCGCAACGACGCGGGAGATTGCCCTCTTCTTTCTTGCAGGATGAAGCCGTGGAGGTTTCCCTATTGCCCTCTTCTTTCTTGCAGGATGAAACCGTGGAGGTTTGTGAGAAGAAGGTTTGATGTAGTCCCCTGGCCGGCCGTGGCGGCGAGGAGGGGACGAGGTGCTTCTTTTCTTCCTCGGATCTAGTGGAGTGGTATCAGCTGCATCCTCGAGCTCCTCACGCGGTGGTGATTTTGCTCATGACCGTGTTCAATGGCCAAAAGGGTGGCCAATCTTCAACCTCCATGTCAGAGGCTTGCTCGATCCGACGCCGGAGCTCGGCTTCGTGAGGTGTCCAAGTGGTTCGTCCTCGGATACGTCACGACTGCCGGCGTTTGTGGTCGTTCGCCGGAAGGGATAGACCGAGAGCTCCACTGTGCTCCGTTCTCGGTGCCATGAGCTCCTGGAGAATGCCGACGATGGGTGGCGGAGGTTCCCTAGGACCTGATTGCTTTTTTACTTTTTAGTTTTTAGTTCTAGGGTGTTTTTTGTAACTTCTTAGGCCCTTTCTTCGAATTTTAGGCCTTTAGGGTAAGAGACGAAAAGGGTCTTTGTGTATTTTGTACCTGACACGTGTTGATGTATTAACAGCTTTGGGGTCTTCGATCCCAACCTTTGTTCAAAAAAAAAAATCGGTTTTAACTTGCTTAAACAGTGGTACCATCGTGCTATTATTGTGCTAGTGTTAAAGGTGGGAATACAAATTAGTAGTATTACCATTGGGTGATGTTGTGATATCTAGGGATGTAAATGGCGCATACGGCGCCGCTAGGCTGGTTCATTTAGGTCTGATAGCTCTTTATTTTTTGCAAAAAAAATACGTTTTCTTGAACTGTTAACCAAAACAAGTGGGTTTATATGGGATTAAACGGCCGCCATATTAGGGATGTAAATGACGCATTATACAGCGCCGCAAGGCCCGTGCATTTAGGTCTGATAGCCCATTTTTTCCTTCAGAAAATAAGGTTTCTTGAACTGTTAGCCAAAATAAGTGGGTTTATACGAGATTAAATGGTCGCCGTTTGCATCCCTAGTGATATCTTTTGAGCCGACTGTTGGTCCCGTCCAATGTTCACACTTCAAACCGATATTACAAAGTGGAGTCGAGCGACATGTGGGCATGTAACAAACTGTGGAGCTAACACTTGCCCACAAAAATAGAGGTACAAGGATTGTCGTCTCACGACTAATCATGCATCGCTTCTGTAAGCTATCAAAAGGGCCTTCTACATGACAGGGGATAATGTAGGCCGTAGGGCCTTATTTTGGTGCTCCGGAAGCTGCTTAGAACTGGAACTGCATCTCCTTTGTGTATCCGAGCTCCTCAAGATGCGCAGCCATCGCCTTGTTCATCGGAGGAGGGCCGCATCTCAAGATCTGAAACCGTAAAGAAAACAAACGTTATCACGGAGAGTCGAGCGATACAGATAGGAGTTTGCTGAAAAACTACCACCCAAACAGAAGTTCCAAGGAATGGACACTTGAGTTTTACCTGAATATCCTCAGCAGGCGCTGGACATTGAGCTTTAATCATTTCCTGGGACACAAATCCAACACCACCGTTCCAGGCTTCAGGAGGCTGCACAAGCAAACGGCGGTATCAGAATCTGTCGCAAATGCCTCGGTAGCAGAACAATGTAAGTCATAAATGTCCATGCAACTCTGTACCATGGACTAGGGGAGATGCGGCCACACAGTTATTTTTAGCAGACAAAATAAAAATTGATAATTCGGTTGTGTTTCAGAGCTTGAATTTCATCCAAAAAAATATCTTCTACACTTGACGTCATTAATCATTATTAGTAGTCTAACGAAAGTCGAAGCCTATCTTTGTGGACCGTATTTACGCATACAGCTCTACCCTGCAATTATCTAGCAGTGCTCCATCCAAGTTATGGCAACAAGACTCATGACAGAAATTCTGCACCTACTTCTACTAGTTCCCAGGATAAATGGAGAATGTACCCTACCGACGGGTGAGGACACATTGACGGACTGGTGGGCAGGGGCACTGCAAGCGACCCCCCGGGTGCTACGCAGCGGCACCTCTTCACTGATCATGCTGACGGCCTGGTGGATATGGAAGCACAGGAATGCCATTGTCTTCGACAACGCGCAACCCTCGACTAGCTCCCTACTTGACACGATTAAGGCCGAGGCGAGCGATTGGATGAAGGCAGGGGCACGCGGTCTCCGACTCCTCCTGCCCTAGATAGGTCCGGGTTGTGTTGTACAGGGGTGTTGGCCCAACTCTAGGGCTTGTACAGAACTCTCTTTTTCTATCAATGCATCGAAACGCAAAGCTTTTGCGTTTTCGCAAAAAAAAAAATGGAGAATGTAGATTCCTGGATTCCATTGTTACCAAATAAATCTACTAATGTGCTTCCATGCATCACATGCAATGTACTGATTTGAACTTTGATACGCACATCTAGTTAAGATCTGAGAAGAACATAGAGTGCACCTGATTCAACACATAGTAGATCTTAAAGCGGTCAGGGTATTCTTCAGCCATGATGTCCAGCTCTTCCTGCAAAGATTCAACAGACCTATCAATTTGGCACGAAAGCGAAATAGCACACTACCATTGAAGTGAATTCATCACAAAAGAATATCTCTTTGCGCAAGCACATGCTGCTTTCATGGGATTTGGGTAACTCTGTCATTCATGTACCGGTTACAGATGATTCGACACTACATCAAAAAAGAAAGCTAGGTTAGTTATATAAGTTTCTGTTACAAATTAAAATGTATGAATTATTCCCTTTTGCTGCATTACAAGTTGTGCACAAGTTCTGAATTACCTAAATATTCTAGATTCTTTGCACTAAATGAGTAGAAAGAGAAAGATAATACTTGATATTCAACTGTCATCAACGAAATGGATATATAAGTATATAACTGATACAACCTTATAAAGGGATAGTAAAAATGTGCCATATACATGTACTGTAACTCTGATCTAACAGGTCAACAGTTGGCAAGTATATATCTCAGATATAGATCCTATATCAGATGACTGCACTAAAACCAAATAAGGGTCTCTATGTAAAAAAAAGTGATTCAACCTTCAGAAGGATGTCTTCAGGTGTGACATTTGCATAGATTAGATGAACCTTTGTTTTGTCGTTAGGGTTCTCAAGTATTGCCCTTGCAACCTGTGTGAACAGAAAATAAAATGTTAGTATAGACCAGAAAAACTGGTTTGTAGCATCAGTGACTGCAATATTAAACTTTGAACTTTTTTTACTTGGAACATCGGAGTAATGCCTGAACCACCAGCTAGCATTCCGAAAGCTCTCACTTGCCCGACTTGGTACTTGAAGCGACCCTAGACCAGAGAACAAATCATGTTAAATTTACAGTTAAAGGGAAAATAAGCATGACATTGTGAATGTGGACTATAAACAAGAATGACTCTGCTGGATAAAAAAGAATGTTACCTTAGGTCCCTTCACGGACATATAATCGCCAACTTTCATTTCACGGAAGTGATGAGACATTCTTCCTTGAGGGTACATCTGCATTTTTGAGGAAAAGAAAAATGATAAAGAAGCAAGACTGAAGAAACTACAGTTTAACACACAACTGTGTGGCATAAAAAGATAAGATTCAAGATTGTGAAACGGTAAATCTACATAGTACAAATAAGTGAACGCATACCTTTATAACAAGCTGGAAATTTCCGAGATCAGAATCCAATGTAGTAGGCGTGTAAGGCTTGATTACTTCTTCACCAGTAGCATCTTGTCCTCTGAATAAAAGGAGGGAACATAACATGATTTAAGATAAAAGGTATATTACGAGAGCAACCTTCAGAAATCAGAAGCGGCACACAGTTCAAACCTGCAACTGATATGTTGACCAATTGGAAGGCCTAACGCAGAAGTAGGGGTTGGAAGAGCAAATCGGAACTTGGCAACATTATGGCTTATTTGTGTCTTTTCCACAAGTTTGAACTTATTGAAGTTCTCAGGATCCAAGCAGCCTGATGGTGGGTAAGGAAAACCAATAATGACATTAAGCTATAGCCTCGAACAACAGAAATGATTCCTGAGCACAAATTATTTATTTGGGTGATGAAAGACAGAAGTAATGGATGCTAGAATGAGTCACAATTTTTTTTTTCGAGAATTGAGTCGCAAAATTACACAAGCAACTACTTCTAAAACAAAATAAAAAGATATTGCAGAGTATCAGTAGTCCAGCTATATTAAACTCAAATCAGAAACACATCGTAAACCTCACCAAGCGAAACAGGTCCTAGCCACTAGGCAGGTAAGCTGTACTCGTTTGCTTAGGTCCTGTAACCAGGCCATTCTTACGAGTACTGTCCATTATAACATAGCAAGAGCAACCAAGATAAATGGGGAAAATCAGCATGAGGCACAACTTCGCTTAGGGCCTCCAGAAATGGAGCCGGCAGTAAAACACAGCTACAACATTCTACCCATTAGGTACACTTACAGAGACATTAAAACTGAAAACAGCTCCCTAATTGGTCGTCCCACAGACTACTCCAAACACCAACAATACTTGGCTCAGCTAGTCAGCTTAATAAGCAAAAAATAAACCATATTGTTTTATCGTGTTCTCGTGCCCGTACGGTGAGCGGCTTGGAGATTGCAAATGGCCACTCCGCAGACCAAGTACAGGATAGCAGGTATACTATAGCTAGCAAAAGGTACTGCCACGCATATCGCAATGGGCAGAATTCGCAGGCTCACGGCTCCACTCGCTCACCGCGAAAACTAATTGAAAGCCCGGGGATTCCGGGCAACCAGATCGCGTGGGGAACACGGACATCCCGTCTAAGCATGCATGCATCTGCGCACAAACGAACATACATACCCTTGGGCTTCTTTGATCGTCGGAGGAGGAAGGCGCCGCCCACTGCGACGGCGACGACCGCGACGGCGATGGCCGCCATGGTCTCGACGCTCCGCCCCTGCAGGAAATCCATGGCTGACGCCGACGTCCTGTTGGGCGCTCGGGCTGGGGGTTGGTTGGTTGGTCTGCGGTGTTTGGTGTGGGATTTAGCTACTGGGTTTAGATGTGGTGGAGCGGGTTAGCTGCGGGAGCGAAGGTAGGTGGTGGAAGAAGACGGAAACCGTGGTGCCGTGGTGGTACCCTGTGGGCGCGGTGGCGGAGATCGCGAGGTCAAATCTGCCTTTTTGCCCCCATGTCAAAACTCAAAGTAGTAAAGGTCTGAATCTCGGCCGCGATTCACTACAAAACTGGGATCGGACGACCGGTGCACTGGAGACAAATTGTACGGGTTCCATGCAGGGCCACCGGAAAATAGAACTAGAGTACATCTGAAACAGCGTCTCGGTTTGCAGACGAGACATGAGCGTCTGATCCGAGGATACTCTTTTTCTGAAAGAAAGCACAACCTGAATAAATCTTACTACAAGATTCTTAGCAGCACTGCTAGTCTACTTACAAGATTAACACTCTTAAATCTTTACATAAACTCGATTTTTCAGTGTTCTATTGTTGAGTGGTAATGCAAGGTTCACACATCATAGTACTGGGGCTGGGAGAGTAATTTGCTGCTAACATCCGTCGTTGTCAAAGTACAAGACGTTGGGGGCCATATCGTTTCTGATATGGTATCCCGTGTGTGTTTCCCGATATGGGTAAGAGCATCTCCACTCGCGCCGCACAAAGACCGTCCCAAGCGCCTTCCCGTCTGGACGGGGCTCGAGCGCGCCTCCAATTAGGACTTCTCGTCTGGACGTCCCCTTTTTCCGTCCGGTAAACCCAGCCCAACCCCGTCTCCTAGGGGCTCCTATGGAGCGTTGGACGAGTCGTTCCGCGCCGCGGGCCTGTCCTGCCAGTGACACAAACCGCCCACAAACTGGACCACGCCGCCACGTCCGCTTGCGCTTCGCCCATTTGCACCCCGCCTGCGCCGCCTCGCCCTCTGCCGTCTCCCTCTGCCTCGCAGCGCCGCCGCTCTCTCGCCCGCCGGCGCCTCCTGGGGTGCCCGGCGCTATTTTCGCCCTCGGAGGGCCGCAGTTCCAAGCCGTTTGCCCGGCCCAAGTAGGCAAAATTTGACAAAATCAATCAAAACGGCGAAAATTTGGCAAACTACTAAACGATTTCATTGAAGATGGCCGAATATAGGACATTTTTACATATATAGACGGGATTAAAAAAACGGCTACTACATGCCGAGGGACTTGTACATCTTGGTGTAGTCGCCGCCGTCGTCGTCATCGGAGTCGCTCGGCGACTCCGCCTTCGGGGCGCCGCTGCTGCTGTCCTGCCCTAGGTCGCCGAGGTACATTGGCGGGGGAGGGCAGGCGTCGTCGTCGTCGTCGTCGCTGTCGGAGAGGAAGATGACGTCGCCCGACGACTGTGGACGAGCTAGCCCTTCCCTGATGACGAGGGTCTGGGTCCGAGTCCGCCGGCACGGTGACGCTTCCTCTGGCTCCTCCTTGACGACGGCTAGAGGAACGGGAGCGCGAGCAGGCGTGGTCGTGGTGCGGCGGTTCCTCCCCCGCCTCATCTGCCGCTCGATGTGGTCGAGGACCCGGGCGAGAGTGCGCCCGGGTTTGCTCCACCTGGTGCGGCGGCCGGCGGCATTGTTGCGCCCCGAAACGGGGCCGTGGCTGCGGACGTCGCCGAGTTCCGCCTTGTAGTGGTCCTTGAAGAACGCCGTCCAGGAGGCCTTGTTGGCGGGATGCCACTGAGGCTGGCGCCGCTCCTCCAGCGACATGCGCGCCCGAATCTCCTCGATTTCGGCGACGCGCTCGGGCCCGGTCGGTGGCGGAGGCACAGGTACGCCGTCTGCGCTGAGCCGCCATGTCCTCGGCGCGCTCATGCCCGACGGCGCGTGGAAGTTTGGGGGTTTTGGTTGGGGGCGCCCTCGTGGGCGCGGCGCCGTCCGGACGAGCCCCCAAAGGTGTAACATCCCAAGTGTGAAAAATAGCCTTTAGAATGTTTTGCTCTCTGTTATTTTATGTTTTGCATCATGGCATCATGTTTATTGCATTTGTTTTGCTTGTTTTCCTTTTGTTTTCCTCTGTTTTCATTTGTTTTCCAACTGTTTTCATTCGTTTTCTATTTGAATTTCAAACCAAACTTCAAACCTTTTGTTTCATCCTTGTGATGTTACAATTTCCAAAAATGATATCTCAAAATAAAACAATCAATTGTTTCCATTAAAGTGTGATTTCCAAACTATTGTTTTGTTTCTAACAGAAATTCATCTAATACCAAAAACAATTGAAATTCAAACATTATTTCAAATGCTTGCTCATACTTGTCATGTTACAATCTTTTTCAAATCAAAAGTTCAATTAAAAATCTCATTTGTTTCCAATTAAAATCATTTGATCACCCTATTTAAATCTTGTTTTCTATAACTCACTTAATAATCAAAATTCATTCAAATTGCATTAAAAATTCAAAACACATTGTCCACAACAACCACCATGTTGAACTTATGAAAATTACACAACAATCCTAATTTTGTTTCAAATTAAACATTAAAGTTCACCCTATTGAATTCTTGTTTTAATAAATCAATTAACCTCAACTTTCATTCAAATTCAAATCAAATACCAAACAACAAACAAAGTGAAATAATTTTGAAAACAAAAACTTGCATTGTTGCTGTGGCAATAATCAATCAATAAACAATTATCCCTAATTTTTTCCCAACTCCAAAACCCTCCTTTTCTTCCTAATTCTAATCAGCAAAAAAAATAACAAATCAATTAATAAAAAACTAACAAGAGAGGAGAGAGGCAGCCCAGCCCTTTATTTTTCTCCACCCAGCCCACAGCCCACCTTTCCTTGGCCCATACCCCCTTCCCCCTTGTCGTCTTCCTCCCTGATGTCGTCACCTCTGTACGACTGAACCTCCACCGATCGATCCTCTCCTCCCCCTCCTCGATCACTGCCGTACCAAGCTCAAGCCTCCTTAAAACCGAGCACTTTCCCCTCTGCTAGCCCTAGCCCTTCCTCTCTCCCAGCTAGCGCCGCCATCTTCTTCCTTCCCTCTGCTCTCTCTTCCCTCTGATATTTTTCTCTGTAACCATCACCCCACCGAAATACCTCCTCCTGCCGCCGGTGATCGCCGCCGTCTAGGGCCCCTCCGGCCGCGGCGAGGGCGGGAATGGAAAGCCCTCGCCGCGGGCTCCCTTCTCCCCCCTCGGTTTGGACAGGGATGGCCGGAGCCGCCGCCGCCATGCTCCCCACGCCGCCGGCCAAACCTCCTCTGTCCGCCTCCTTCCTGCTCGAGGTACGCATCTCCACTCCCTCTCGCTCCCCTCGTCCCTCCTCCTCACCGCACACCCCACACGCCAAGCACACGCACGGCCCACGCGCCCACGGCGCCCTCCTGCAACCACGGCGAGCGCTGCTGCCTCCGTTCTCTGTCTAGTTACAGAAACCAGCGATCCAATGTTCAGTTCAGAAAAGAAAACTCGCACCACTACCTTATCCACCCCCCGTACCCCTTCTAACCACAAACAGAGCAGCAGCCGCACTGGTTAGGCACCCCTTGCGCAGCCAGGAGGTGGGGGGATCGAATCCCACCCCCTGCAGAATAAAACCATCTTTTTATTTTAATTCTCCAGATCCAGAAACTTCATCGAATCACAACCAAGTCCTTGTAAATTATTTCTAGCCCCTGTAAAAATATTTTCCAAGTCCCTAGATTCATAAAAATGGCAGATTTGCACCAAATCTTCTAAAATGCATAACTAATTCATCTAAACTCCAATTTTAACTTTTTAAATATGTTTTTTGTCCCAAATTAAATTTTCTATCCAAATATAATTTTTTTTTACTGTTTTGAATATTTTAAATTGGTGAAATATTTAAAAACTTGTTTACATCACTTAATTTTGCAAAATTCATAACTTGGGCATAAAAATTCCAAATTCCACAAACTAAATATGTTTTCCAATCAACTTTTCATGTAATTTCCAAATATAAATTTTGTTTGCTGTTTTGAATAATTTAAATTGCTGAAAACAACTGTTTCTTAATTATTGCATTTAAAATTGCCAAAATAATAACTTGCTCATTTTAAATCCAATTTCAACAAATGAAATATGTTTTCCATGCAAAATTAAACCACCTTTCCAAATATAAAATTTGTTTCATGTTTTGAATAATTAAAATTGGTTAAATAATTTAAACCTTGTTTAATTCATTTACTAATGTTAAATTCATAACTTGATCAAATCAAATTCTTTTGGGACATATAAAAAATGTTTTCAAACCATAAAAGCATAACCTTTTCAAATATGAACTTCACTCAATGTTTTGAACAAATAAAAATTCAAATAAGTTCATGTTTGAATTAAATTCATTTAATTCTTGCTTAAACTTGTTTAATTCATAAATAATTTATTTAAAATCCTTTTTCAACAAGTGAAACATGTATTCCACCTAAAATTGTGTGTTCTTTTCAAATATGGACTTTGTTATCTATTTTGAACAATTTAAATTGGTGAAAACAACAAATGCTTGTGCGACACCTTTAAGAAACCAAAATTCCAAAACTTAATAAATGAATTTCTAAACTTGGTAAACCTTATTTCCAATTGCTTCTATTGTTGTTATTTTGCTGTTTTCCTCATCCATGCATCATGCTAATCCACTTTCACCTATTGGTTAGTTGTAAAACAATTAATTCAACCATAATTCATGGGCTTTCCATATGCAATCCAAATTGCATGTGGGTCCATTTAATCATGTTGTTACCATGTCAACTAGTTTATTTCTATGCATCAATTGAATGGTCATGCATCATCCCATGTTTGTGCATTATGCCATGATATTGATTGTTTATCTTTCTGCATTGTTTGTTTGCTTCTTCTCGGATACACGACGACGCTGAGACCGACGATACTTACGACACCCCTTCTAAGGAGTTAGCTCAGTACCAGGCTACAGGGTTTGCAGGCAAGTTATCACTCACATGAACCATCGTGTTCCTTTCAACATTGGTTACCGATACTTTCCGTTGTCTATTCTGCTAGCCCTATGAATAGTTGCTTCTGTTACGAACCTATCACATGTATCCTTTAACCCTGATATTGCCTCACCTCCATACCTATAACCATTGCTTGTTGCCCGTGTCTTACTAGCATGCTTAGGGTTGTTTTGCTCGAGTCTGTTACCCGTTACTTTCTGTTACTATTTCTATTATGTTCTGGGGGATCGATGTTTAATCAATCAATCATGCTAATGTTATTATTAATAATAAATTTGATGATAAGGCACCGACAGGAGGCCCTGTGTGGTTTTGAGGCCTGCTAGTGTCGACCCTAATTAGGAAAAGGGTCTTGTCTACTGATCCATGATGAGCGCACTAACCGCATGTGGGAAGCGAGTATGGGCGCCCCCCTCAATTTGATTCGATTCGCATCTCGTCCAAATCGCCTCATTTAGTTCGTGTTTTCCATTTGCCGCATGCATGTTTTTGCGAGCCCAGGCCAGGGTGGAACTTTTGTAGTCGGCATATAGGGGGACACGGTCTTAGAGTGCTATGAGGGTCCCTTTTCTTCGGGGCTCGATTAGCCGTGCGCCCAAGGTGCTTTGGGCTTGATGCGAAGAAGAGTTGAGTTGTGTAGAGTGCCTCACTTGGTGGGTTTGATTCCCGTCTGGCGGGATATTCTTGCGTGTACGGCCAAATTGGTGCAACCCTGCAGGGATAAATCTTCTCGAGAAGCCGTGTTTTCCGCGGTTATGGACTACTTGGTGAACGTACTGGCTAACAAGTACTCCGGACAACTTAAATCTAATGATTAACAACCTTTCACCCAATGATTAACAACTTGACTAGTAATAGGCTTATTGACACAATAATCTGAACCATCATTAATCCAACTGTGTGAGTTATCCTCGGATTGCTTCTTTGGATAAGGGGCGAGATCCAGGATGGGTTTGTTTGAGGTTAGTTGATAGGTTGGTTACGATACGCGATCTTATCTCCTTTCTGTTAGCCGGAAGTTGTAGTATGTTTCTGTAGTTGGTTAGAGCAGCCAGTTGCAGCATCTTTTATATCCCCTTTCTTCCGTTGAACCCAAAGCATCTGTGCTTGGTGTTGACGGGTTACACTTTGGTGAACTGTGAGTCTTGCTTGCCAGTACGTTTATGTACTGACCCCTTTGGGGCTGTGGTTTCCGCAGACTACGTTTCCGAGGATCCCCATGGTGGCTACTACGTGGAGTATGACGAGACTGCTGACGAGTAGATAGCGGACCCGGGCAGGATCCGAGACTTCGTGGATGGGCTCCGTCTGTTCGTTTCCGGCCTCTTAGGCCTATTTGGTTCTTGTCTGTACTCAGACATGTTGAATGCTTCCGCTGTGATGTAATGATGATATGTTGGGACATGTGTCCTCTGGATGATTGTATTTGCTATCTCTGCTCTAATGAGAGCTATTTGCAACTTATTTCAATCTTTTGTGTCGTAGAGATCTGTTGTGATATCAATTGTTCCAATGCCGTTGACGTACCATGTGTGTATGTTTTGAAGTACGTCAACGGAAGTATCTGGATTTCTACAGGATGGTTTGCGCAGACGATGAATAGTAAGAGAATGGTTGTCACACGTTTACGTGTTGGCCTGCTCATATTGAGATGCGGGTGCCGGTATGCCCCGTAAGCCATTTATCTACTGTTTAACGGACTGTGAGTATCCCCTAGAAGTCCGGGTGCGACAAATGGTATCAGAGCATGTCTGCCTGTAGGATCCCTTTTTACTGGTCACAGTTGAGTCTAGAAACTATTTTGTAGCTGTATAGGAAAAATGAAACGCGAGAGTAGGAATTCTGTTCTTTTTCTTCTTTCCCCACCCACCCTCCCTTTTCTGGTAAGGAAGTGCAACGTTGTTTTTCTATTCTCATCTAAACTTTCAAGTTAGGATTTCACGAATCCTGGTTTCTCTAGGATGGTTATATCTACTAGACCATAGGAATGGAGGTGGTTGTGACATGATTTATCATGTTGCCTACTCATGATTGAGAACGGAGGCGTGTAAGCCCCGGAAGCAGATCCTCTATTCCTTAAGCAGTAGATATTGATCCTTTAGAAGCCCGGATGGGTTTTCCATAGTACCTCAGGAGTTTTGATCTCGTGTTTTCCCGATGTTGATATCCTATTCTTCTCAACATCCTTTTCGTCCGTTGAAATCTTGTTGTTGTTTTCCACTTCAATCCTTCTACCGGCGTCTAATCAAAACTTCCCAAATATCAAGTTCTATCCAGCTATACACCCTCGATACAAAACCTCTACCTTTACTTGAAAATGTTCCGGTGGTTTCCAAAATCCCTGACATCTTTCCAGAAGAGTTGCCAGGAATGCCTATCATCTTGAACTTCCAGAAAAACTATCCAAGGTGCACGATGTGTTTCACGTGTCACACCTCAAGAGGATCTTCGCAAGAAGTTTCCGGACCTTTTCTTTTCTCAGTAGGAATCTCGGGGCGCGATTCCTTCAAGGGGGGGCGTTTTGTAACATCCCAAGTATGAAAAATAGCCTTTAGAATGTTTTGCTCTCTGTTATTTTATGTTTTGTATCATGGCATCATGTTCATTGCATTTGTTTTGCTTGTTTTCCTTCTGTTATCCTCTGTTTTCATTTGTTTTCCAACTGTTTTCATTTGTTTTCTATTTGAATTTCAAACCAAACTTCAAACCTTTTGTTTCATCCTTGTGATGTTACAATTTCCAAAAATGATATCTCAAAATAAAACAATCAATTGTTTCCATTAAAGTGTGATTTCCAAACTGTTGTTTTGTTTCTAACAGAAATTCATCTAATACCAAAAACAATTGAAATTCAAACATTATTTCAAATGCTTGCTCATACTTGTCATGTTACAATCTTTTTCAAATCAAAAGTTCAATTAAAAATCTCATTTGTTTCCAATTAAAATCATTTGATCACCCTATTTAAATCTTGTTTTCTATAACTCACTTAATAATCAAAATTCATTCAAATTGCATTAAAAATTCAAAACACATTGTCCACAACAACCACCATGTTGAACTTATGAAAATTACACAACAATCCTAATTTTGTTTCAAATTAAACATTAAAGTTCACCCTATTGAATTCTTGTTTTAATAAATCAATTAACCTCAACTTTCATTCAAATTCAAATCAAATACCAAACAGCAAACAAAGTGAAATAATTTTGAAAACAAAAACTTGCATTGTTGCTGTGGCAATAATCAATCAATAAACAATTATCCCTAATTTTTTTCCCAACTCCAAAACCCTCCTTTTCTTCCTAATTCTAATCAGCAAAAAAATAAATAACAAATCAATTAATAAAAAACTAACAAGAGAGGAGAGAGGCAGCCCAGCCCTTTATTTTTCTCCACCCAGCCCACAGCCCACCTTTCCTTGGCCCATACCCCCTTCCCCCTTGTCGTCTTCCTCCCTGATGTCGTCACCTCTGTACGACTGAACCTCCACCGATCGATCCTCTCCTCCCCCTCCTCGATCACTGCCGTACCAAGCTCAAGCCTCCTTAAAACCGAGCACTTTCCCCTCTGCTAGCCCTAGCCCTTCCTCTCTCCCAGCTAGCGCCGCCATCTTCTTCCTTCCCTCTGCTCTCTCTTCTCTCTGATATTTTTCTCTGTAACCATCACCCCACCGAAATACCTCCTCCTGCCGCCGGTGATCGCCGCCGTCTAGGGCCCCTCCGGCCGCGGCGAGGGCGGGAATGGAAAGCCCTCGCCGCGGGCTCCCTTCTCCCCCTCGGTTTGGACAGGGATGGCCGGAGCCGCCGCCGCCATGCTCCCCACGCCGCCGGCCAAACCTCCTCTGTCCGCCTCCTTCCTGCTCGAGGTACGCATCTCCACTCCCTCTCGCTCCCCTCGTCCCTCCTCCTCACCGCACACCCCACACGCCAAGCACACGCACGGCCCACGCGCCCACGGCGCCCTTTTGCAACCACGGCGAGCGCTGCTGCCTCCGTTCTCTGTCTAGTTACAGAAACCAGCGATCCAATGTTCAGTTCAGAAAAGAAAACTCGCACCACTACCTTATCCACCCCCCGTACCCCTTCTAACCACAAACAGAGCAGCAGCCGCACTGGTTAGGCACCCCTTGCGCAGCCAGGAGGTGGGGGGATCGAATCCCACCCCCTGCAGAATAAAACCATCTTTTTATTTTAATTCTCCAGATCCAGAAACTTCATCGAATCACAACCAAGTCCTTGTAAATTATTTCTAGCCCCTGTAAAAATATTTTCCAAGTCCCTAGATTCATAAAAATGGCAGATTTGCACCAAATCTTCTAAAATGCATAACTAATTCATCTAAACTCCAATTTTAACTTTTTAAATATGTTTTCTGTCCCAAATTAAATGTTCTATCCAAATATAAAATTTGTTTACTGTTTTGAATATTTTAAATTGGTGAAATATTTAAAAACTTGTTTACATCACTTAATTTTGCAAAATTCATAACTTGGGCATAAAAATTCCAAATTCCACAAACTAAATATGTTTTCTAATCAACTTTTCATGTAATTTCCAAATATAAATTTTGTTTGCTGTTTTGAATAATTTAAATTGCTGAAAACAACTGTTTCTTAATTATTGCATTTAAAATTGCCAAAATAATAACTTGCTCATTTTAAATCCAATTTCAACAAATGAAATATGTTTTCCATGCAAAATTAAACCACCTTTCCAAATATAAAATTTGTTTCATGTTTTGAATAATTAAAATTGGTTAAATAATTTAAACCTTGTTTAATTCATTTACTAATGTTAAATTCATAACTTGATCAAATCAAATTCTTTTGGGACATATAAAAAATGTTTTCAAACCATAAAAGCATAACCTTTTCAAATATGAACTTCACTCAATGTTTTGAACAAATAAAAATTCAAATAAGTTCATGTTTGAATTAAATTCATTTAATTCTTGCTTAAACTTGTTTAATTCATAAATAATTTATTTAAAATCCTTTTTCAACAAGTGAAACATGTATTCCACCTAAAATTGTGTGTTCTTTTCAAATATGGACTTTGTTATCTATTTTGAACAATTTAAATTGGTGAAAACAACAAATGCTTGTGCGACACCTTTAAGAAACCAAAATTCCAAAACTTAATAAATGAATTTCTAAACTTGGTAAACCTTATTTCCAATTGCTTCTATTGTTGTTATTTTGCTGTTTTCCTCATCCATGCATCATGCTAATCCACTTTCACCTATTGGTTAGTTGTAAAACAATTAATTCAACCATAATTCATGGGCTTTCCATATGCAATCCAAATTGCATGTGGGTCCATTTAATCATGTTGTTACCATGTCAACTAGTTTATTTCTATGCATCAATTGAATGGTCATGCATCATCCCATGTTTGTGCATTATGCCATGATATTGATTGTTTATCTTTCTGCATTGTTTGTTTGCTTCTTCTCGGATACACGACGACGTTGAGACCGACGATACTTACGACACCCCTTCTAAGGAGTTAGCTCAGTACCAGGCTACTGGGTTTGCAGGCAAGTTATCACTCACATGAACCATCGTGTTCCTTTCAACATTGGTTACCGATACTTTCCGTTGTCTATTCTGCTAGCCCTATGAATAGTTGCTTCTGTTACGAACCTATCACATGTATCCTTTAACCCTGATATTGCCTCACCTCCATACCTATAACCATTGCTTGTTGCCCGTGTCTTACTAGCATGCTTAGGGTTGTTTTGCTCGAGTCTGTTACCCGTTACTTTCTGTTACTATTTCTATTATGTTCTGGGGGATCGATGTTTAATCAATCAATCATGCTAATGTTATTATTAATAATAAATTTGATGATAAGGCACCGACAGGAGGCCCTGTGTGGTTTTGAGGCCTGCTAGTGTCGACCCTAATTAGGAAAAGGGTCTTGTCTACTGATCCATGATGAGCGCACTAACCGCATGTGGGAAGCGAGTATGGGCGCCCCCCTCAATTTGATTCGATTCGCATCTCGTCCAAATCGCCTCATTTAGTTCGTGTTTTCCATTTGCCGCATGCATGTTTTTGCGAGCCCAGGCCAGGGTGGAACTTTTGTAGTCGGCATATAGGGGGACACGGTCTTAGAGTGCTATGAGGGTCCCTTTTCTTCGGGGCTCGATTAGCCGTGCGCCCAAGGTGCTTTGGGCTTGATGCGAAGAAGAGTTGAGTTGTGTAGAGTGCCTCGCTTGGTGGGTTTGATTCCCGTCTGGCGGGATATTCTTGCGTGTACGGCCAAATTGGTGCAACCCTGCAGGGATAAATCTTCTCGAGAAGCCGTGTTTTCCGCGGTTATGGACTACTTGGTGAACGTACTGGCTAACAAGTACTCTGGACAACTTAAACCTAATGATTAACAACCTTTCACCCAATGATTAACAACTTGACTAGTAATAGGCTTATTGACACAATAATCTGAACCATCATTAATCCAACTGTGTGAGTTATCCTCGGATTGCTTCTTTGGATAAGAGGCGAGATCCAGGATGGGTTTGTTTGAGGTTAGTTGATAGGTTGGTTACGATACGCGATCTTATCTCCTTTCTGTTAGCCGGAAGTTGTAGTATGTTTCTGTAGTTGGTTAGAGCAGCCAGTTGCAGCATCTTTTATATCCCCTTTCTTCCGTTGAACCCAAAGCATCTGTGCTTGGTGTTGACGGGTTACACTTTGGTGAACTGTGAGTCTTGCTTGCCAGTACGTTTATGTACTGACCCCTTTGGGGCTGTGGTTTCCGCAGACTACGTTTCCGAGGATCCCCATGGTGGCTACTACGTGGAGTATGACGAGACTGCTGACGAGTAGATAGCGGACCCGGGCAGGATCCGAGACTTCGTGGATGGGCTCCGTCTGTTCGTTTCCGGCCTCTTAGGCCTATTTGGTTCTTGTCTGTACTCAGACATGTTGAATGCTTCCGCTGTGATGTAATGATGATATGTTGGGACATGTGTCCTCTGGATGATTGTATTTGCTATCTCTGCTCTAATGAGAGCTATTTGCAACTTATTTCAATCTTTTGTGTCGTAGAGATCTGTTGTGATATCAATTGTTCCAATGTCGTTGACGTACCATGTGTGTATGTTTTGAAGTACGTCAACGGAAGTATCTGGATTTCTACGGGATGGTTTGCGCAGACGATGAATAGTAAGAGAATGGTTGTCACACGTTTACGTGTTGGCCTGCTCATATTGAGATGCGGGTGCCGGTATGCCCCGTAAGCCATTTATCTACTGTTTAACGGACTGTGAGTATCCCCTAGAAGTCCGGGTGCGACAAAAGGGTCGCCCCAGGCGTCGATCTGGATGCCTATTAGGGGGCGCGAGTGGAGATGCTCTAAGCATGCTTTGGTCTGCCAATTCCTTTGGTCGGATCGGAATTTTGGCTCGGTGGCGGATTAGTTTTAACTTTTGGACTTTGCCACCGGGAAAACCACCTTCCACCATCTTTAAGAGCAACTTTAGCCGAGCCCGTAAAAGACCGGCGAGTTTACAGGCTTGGGGCGCAGTTTCAGCGTAGTAGATCCAGTAAAACTTATCCGGCCCGTAAACTGTTTTTAGTCGCTTGAGAATCCGAGACGCGGAACCTTACAAGTAGTGGCCGCTCGACCATCTTTAGGTCACACCGCCATCCCTCCGCCGCAATCCATCCGCGCCGCCACCCACCTCCGCCGAGAAATTACTCGTGCCTACACCTAGATCCACCTCGTCGCGCCGCCATGCCACCGAAGATGAAGATGCCGAAACGCGAGCCCGCCTCCCGGTGATAATGGGTGGACCGATCTTCTCAATGAGCTTCTGATAATTTGTGGATGATAACTAGTGTCTTGCAACTAACTCTCCGGCTATTCCTTGTCACCAATTGCAACGGCTCGTAACCTCTTGGATATTCGAGACTCCACACTGGTCCTGTATCTCCTAATTCCCAATGAAACAACAGATAACATGCAGAATTTGCAAGTTCAATACTTCAAGATGAATGCTTCAAGCAATACAATATAGAGGTCTAGGATTTAGGTTTGGACTCAACTTGATACAAACCGACCCAAAGTGGGTTCGGCCAAATAGGGACACGCAGGACCCTCTCCCACACGTGGTAGAACTCTAATTAGGCGCAGCAACATCTTGTTGGGCGTCATCTCTACGCTCCTCCTCACTTGAGTAATTGTGGAAAACAACATTCTCTTCACCCTCCATGTGTATATGCTTGTTTTCCACCATAGAACATTTGTTTTTCCAGCTTGCAATGCTTATTTTTCAGCAGCTCCTCCTTGTTTTCCAGCTCCTCTTGATGTTCTCCTCCATCCATGCTTGTGTTATCAATAACCCTGATCATACATAAATGCATATATTTAGGTAGTATAAAATTATCATCAATACAAACATCATATTCTAATAAGAGTGTCGGATATATGACAAATAGGGGTATATCCAGCATTGGCAGAAGGCCGGATGACCAGGGTGGCCCACATGCAATGGAACGGAGTCCATTAGGCGGCCCAGTAAGCTGACGCGCGGGAAGCCGGATTCTAGAAGAAACCGGACCATGGCCCAACGTGGTGCGACTTGGAGGAGAAGCCGGATTCCTTACTTTCCAAGTTAGATACTTTTCGTACTGTTGTAGGTTTCCTTCTTGTAAGCCATAGTATGGCTATCTATATAAAGCCGGACGGGAGCAAGGAACAAGAAAAGATCATAAGTTAGCTAGAAGCCAACTCGCTGGGAAGTTCATCCTCGCCGAGTTAGCAAAACCATACTCACAATTGTACTATGTATAATTCAGGCTTCAGCCCTGCTTTTAGTGAGATTGCAGGAGTAGGTACGCTACCTAGTTGCGACGTCATGAACCTGGGTAAAACCCTTGTTGTCGTTTCCATTACTTCCACGTCCCCCCGCGGTTCTACCAATAGGCTTATGACACCCCCGTCCATGATCCTTACTACGATGTCTCGACAGTTGGCGCCCACCATGGGGCCAGCGGCGTCGAGAGTTACGTTCCGAGCGGGAATACTCGGCGAAATCGGAAGCACAATCATTATCGGAAGTCTGGAATTCGACGGATACATCAGATGCTTCCTTGACAACGGATCATACATGCCGGCACTGAATCATCTGGTAAGTGCCTGCGTTTTACCGATTGAATCTGCTAATGTTTTTATCGGTTTAACAGCAGAATCAATGGGATTCCGTGGTGGAAGTAATTTTATCCCACCCGCCCTATGCCCAATAGATGAAGGCTTCAATGCCGGATTCTGTTCAGATTTTTCCTACTCATTCATAGGGGAAGATCAAGCTTCCATAGCTGCATATCGCCAAAACACATATGGATTGGCCGCCTCTTCGGAGATGCCTGCAGCCAGATCCCGCTTTATTGGTATGGTGCAGTCTGAGATCTTTGAAAACACGGAAAACAAAAATCCCGTGGAAAAGGAAGAAAATCATGACCCCACAGAAAAGGTGGAAGATCCGAAATTCGTCGATCAAGCAACGAACTCGGAAGTTGAGTCTGTATTAGAAGCCATAGAGGCCAATATAGACTCGGAAACCGGATCTACAGATTCAGATTCCGAAGTTGAAGATGAAGACGCTTTCTCAAGAAAGGTCAAATCCATGCAGGGGAGCTTCCATGAAGTACTCATGGCAAAACCGACTGGAAATTCGGATGCCGAGGAAGATGAAGACCCCAAAACACCTCCGCCAGAGGAAGAGCAAGAGGAAGGCGAAGTTAGTCCGACCTATCCTGACGTCAAAGAATTGACGAAAGATGAACCTAACAAAAAGCCTCCATCTTCCAAGAAGAAAACGAAGTCCTCTACGAAACTGCTATCCAAACTACAGAAGAAAAAGGTGGAGAAATTGGCAGACATCACCAAACAAAACATGGAAGTTGGAGGAGGAGTGGTGTAAAACCTGTGGAGAAGAAAAGGCCGAAATCCCTGTTCCCCAAATGTCGGAACAAGAGGAGATCGATCTGATTCAAACCCCGGTCGCTCGTAATGAGCCCCCGGAAGTGCTGGAAGCCAGGAGACAAGCAATAATGCGACAACAGCAACATCTGTTCTAAACTCGGGAAAATCTCCTCAGAACCCAGGCTGACATTAAAATGCAGCAGGAAGAAATAGAGGAGTACGAAAAAATGAATACATATGGAATTAAACCTACGCGGTTACCCGGAATTTCAAAGCCGGATGAACTTCCAGCAAGAAAGAGGTTTGAAAACCCATCTTGGCAAAGGCACGTTAACAGCACTAACGCTAAGGGAGAACGCATCTACAAAACTATAGCCGAAAATGCAGAAGCCGCGTTCGCCATCCTTAGTGACGATCTGTACTCCAATGACGAAAAGCTACATGGAGTGTATGCTTTCTTAGAAAAAGCATTACAACATCAACAGCGAGGACAAGCACGTTCAAGCAAGCTACATGATGATTCGGTCTTATGCAAAACTGCCACCTGCGCCGCTGGAGCACCTGACCCTAGAGAACCCGTAGATTCAGACAATTCTAAAGAAAAGAAGGGAGACCCTAACAAGGACAAGAAAATCCCGGATAAAAAGGATGCAGCATCCAGAACAGGATCCCATCTGCCGAAAGGGGGAAATAATCCACGTGACAACAAGAAACGTGAGGAGCAAAACCAGAAAGGCGGAAAAGTAATGCCGCCTCCAAGTTACGCAGCTGATAAAGCTGGAAGACACGACAATCCTCACAGGCATGATAGATCCCGAACCCCTCCAAGGAAAAAAGAAAGGCCAAGGAGTAGAACCCCCACCTTATTCCAAAGGACGGGACCCTAGAAGAAATAGGGATGATCCTAGAAGAGCGCACTCGCGCAACAATGGACCAGAACGGAGCAAATCCCCTTCTGTATATTCAGCTGGAAGGTATTCCGCGCATGCCGATAAGGAGAAAAGAGACGATTTACACTTCGGACCAAAGTGTTTCACTGACAGGATCCGGAGAATCAGTCTACACTCTGGCTTTGCCAAAGTTGGTCCAACTTACCAAAAGTATATCGGAAGTACAAACCCGGATACATGGCTTTGAGATTACTATACTGCCGTCCAGATCAACAAAGAGACAGATTTAGAGGCTATGAATTTTCTTCCCCTAATGTTGCTGGATGGAGCCAGAGATTGCATCAACAGACTTCCGTCAAGAACAGTAGACATCTAGGAAGATATGGCTAGAGTATTTGCTCAGCACTTTCGGGGGACGTATAAACGCCCTAAGAGCATTAACCAGCTGAACCATTGCGTCCAGTATGAAGACGAGTCATACGTCGACTTTATCTCAAGATGGACCGCGATGAAGATTAGTTGTTCTGGAGTAAGTGATGTACAAACAATGCATGCTTTCATCAATGGTTTGAAACCCGGCCTAGTACCGTTCATGGTTGGTTCAAAAGAGAACAAATATCTCGGATCTATGCTTACCATCGTGAATTAGCACGCATCGGCTGAAGATGACATCAGGGCGAGAGGCGGAAATATTGACGCTTTGTTCAAGCCAAAAAGGCGTCCCAATCTGATAAGAAGGCTACTCCAGAAGCACAACCAATACCCAAAGAAGTGAATATAGCCTTTGGAAAGGATAATGATAGCAAATGGAAGGACAAAAGCACAAAACCTATCTCCTAATCTAAAGATGAGTGGGAAAAGATTAATTCGGAAAACTGTATCCATCATTCGCAATTTGGGAAGCCTACCCACACAAATGCGCAGTGCCGGCTTAATAAGCACATGAAAGGCAATGTAGGATCCGGGAATAAAGGAAAGAATTCCAAAAGGAAATTCAACAAGGAAAGCCTGAAACTGAAAAAGAGGAAAGTGAGTATGACACTGATGATAAAATACAGGAGCAGCAGCGGAAAGGCGAGCCTAAATTCTCGAAAGTTGAAGGAGAATGCAACCTAACTTTCCTGGCAACTCCTTCAGCCAAACAGGCAAAACGAACACTTCGATAAATCAATGCAGTTGTACTTCCAACCCCAAAGTACTTGAAGTATTCAAATACGTCAATTACTTGGGATCAATCTGATCATCCCGGTAACATCCCAGAACCCGACACACATGCTTTGGTCGTAAGCCCTATTGTTCAAAACACTAGGCTCAAAAGAGTGCCGATGGATGGAGGATCCAGTATCAATATCATGTACTTACATACACTGAAGCAGTTACACCTCTCCGAGACCCAGCTCAAACAAAACAATGTATGTTTTCACGACATTGTTCCTGGTTGGCAAGCACACTACCTAGGAGAAATTTCCCTAGAAGTAACCTTTGGAAAGAAAGAACACTTCCGCCAGGAGATGATCTCATTCGAGGTGGTGCCGTTCGAAAGTGTGTATCACGCAATACTGGGACGTCCGGCTTTCGAAAAATTCATGGCATTGTCATGTTATATCTACAACAAGCTGAAGATGCCAGGGACAAAAGGAGGAGTAATCACCATACCAGGAGACTTCAAATTGGCGAACGAGCTGGAGAAAGGAAACACCCTTTGCGCCGAACAAGTGATTCGGAAGGAAGAGCTGAAGGAGCTGGCTAAAGAAGTATCGCCGATAGAAATGCCGGCAGGAAAAGAAAGCCGAAAGCCGGCATATAGTTTCCAAGCCTCGAAGAATACCAAGACGATCATCCTGAACCCCAAAGATCCGCCAAAGTTTGTCGTAGTGGGAGGATGAATGACTGACCAATAGGAAACCACGCTCATCAAGTTCCTACGTGAGAACTGGGACATTTTTGCCTGGTGTCCTGCTGATATGCCAGGTGTTCCCAGGGAACTTGCTGAGCACCAACTGAAGGTTGTTCCAGGATCAAAACCCGTCAAGCAAGGTCTTTGTCATTTTGATGGAAGAAGGCGGAAGGCTATCGACAAGGAAACTATCCGTCTTTTAGCAGCTTACTTTATCCGGGAAGTTATACATATTGATTAGTCTATGAACCCAGTATTCGTCCCGAAGAAGGATAATATTATTCTTAGGATGTGTATAGATTACACCGGTTTGAACAAATTGTGCCCAAAATATAGGTTCGCGTTACCGCGAATCGATCAAATAATAGATCCCACTGCTGGCTTGAAGCTTTTATGCTTTTTGGACGCTTATTCCGGGTATCATCAAATACGCATGGAAGAAGAAGACCAAATAAAAACCTCTTTCATAAGACCCGGAACATACTATTACATAACCATGCGTTTTGGCCTGAAGAACGCAGGTGCAACATACCAGCGTTGCATGCAAAGATGCTTGCATACTCAAATTGGCAAAAACGTCCATGTTTATGTGGATGATATTGCCATCATTTCCAAGGAAAAGCATACGCTCCTTGAAGATCTACGAGAAACCTTCGACAATCTCCGCACTTACAAAATGAAGTTGAATCCGTTAAAGTGCGTATTCAGGATTCCCTCGGGAAAGCTTCTGGATTTCATCGTTTCTAATAGAGGAATTGAGGCAAACCCTGAAAAGATAAAAAGCAATCTTAAACATCAAAAGACCTACATGTCTAAATTATGTCCAAAGACTGACAGGTTCTGCAGCCGCCGTAAGCAGGTTCATAAGCTGGCTTGGCGACAAAGCTTTGCAATTATATAAATTGTTGAATAAATCTGGCAAATTTGAATGGACAGAAGAGGCGAACAAAGAATTAACCCAGTTGAAAGAAACTTGGATGAAAGCTCCGATTTTGGCATCCCCTAAGGGAAACAACCTTATGCTTCTTCCTGCCCTTTCCCTTCAATGGGACATGAGCAAGGCTGAAAAAGAGAAAAGAGAGAGAAAGTGTGATAAAAAATCCGAGAAAGAAGGGACGCAAGAAAAGGCATACGAAAGTAAAAAAATCCAAGTCTTACCTAGAAGTGGCGACGGCGACTCCGTCGAGATCGATCACTTCGTGGCTTGAAGAGATCTTCTTGCGTTTCGCCCTCCGGCTGATTGAAAGCGAGCATTGAGCTCTGCTAGCTCAACATCAGTGGAAATCTTATCTTCTAGGAGATCAAGAAGTTGTAAAGAAACAAACCCGGATCAGCAAAAAACATCCGAGAAAGACAAAAGTCCAAAAAACTTCCCAAAAGGCAGAAATTGAAAGTATACCTTGGGAGCGGGGTTTTGCGTGTTATACATTTGTAGACTTTCCTCGTAGTGATCACGAGTAGTTACAAGTTGGTTGACGCGCTTCTTGAACTCCTTCTTTGATAAAGCGGACGTTTTCACCCTCATTGTATCCTCGGGGCCCGAGTATTCGCAAAAAAGCCGGACACCGTGGTGAGCAAGAGGTTGGATCCTCCTTCCGAGCCAGCAAAGGACTATGTTCATGCCGGTCAGAGGAGTAGAGGAAGAAACAAGCTTCGCGGTCCACCTTTTTATTCTCATCAGGTCTGACGACAGATTCTTGACTGCGTCCAACGCCCAATTGTCTTTGGGCGTGGCAGCGGAATTGACGAAAGTTGGAATTCCTGTATCCTTTTCAGGATAGGGAATGTCCGAATGGTGGAAGAAAGAGCCCGTCCAAAACTTGACGGTCTCAGATGTTTTTATTTTTGGAAACCAATCCTCCCTAAACCTATGAAGGTGGAAGGAGATGGTCCTTCAAGTTGTAAGAACACCATCAGTGGTGTTGCGTTTCACATTGAAACAATATTGAAAGAAGTCTAAACGGAGTTCTATCCCTAAGTATCCCTCAAAAAGAGCCTGGAACCCGGTTATGTATAGAATGGAGTTGGGTGTCAGGTTGTGAGGTTGGACACCGTAATGGTTGATGATTTGGAGGAAGAACACGGAAGGTGGAAAACCATACCTTGATTGATATGGGAGGCCAAAACAACCCGTTCTCCGCCTTTCGGAGAAGGCTCGGTGTCGTCTTTGTCCATCCACCATTTATCTTTGGCGATGAACCCGTCTTTTTCGATTGCGTTAAGGAGAGCCACTGCCACGCTGCAGTGACTCCAGTTCCCTGCATCGCCCTCCTCTTCTTCTTCGCCTCCGGCGGTGACGATGGCCGCCGCGTTGTCGCTGTCGCGGGTGGAAGTTCCCCCTCCTCAGTTTCGGGGAAGGGAGGAGGAGGAGGATTAGTGGACGGCGGTGGCATGGTTCTAGCGGCAGGACTGAGATCCCCGCCCGCCGGTGCGCTCTCAGGAACCTCCGACGCAGCTGTGGAAGATCTCGAAGGTGATTCGAGGGTAGAAATGATGTTCTCCACAAAGGCGTAGACGTCGTCGGCGATCTCGGATGCACGAGCAGGGCTTTCGGTAGCCATTTTTGGGCGGTGCAGCTATGCGATTGAACAAACACCACCGATGATAGGATTCTGGTGAGGTCTGGGCTCGGGTTCATTCTCTGTGTTTCCTTTCGTTCGAAGTTGGGAATGATCTGTGCTCTAGGGGCTCGAGGAGGAAGATGGCACGGAAGGAGAACCGGAGGCCCCGAGGCGGCTATTTATAGCCAAGTTTACATTGAGATTGGTTCCAGCGGATCTTTTTGCTGTTGGATGATTGACGTGTGTATCGCCGGAAAATCCGGGAAACGAGGGGGCGGGGTGATAATTAATATCTCCTTTTTTCTCGCGCGAGAATCTGTCAGAGATATAGGTTCAGGCTTTTGACTGAACCTAGATGTTCGTGACATAGGAAAGATTTCACCGCTTGTGTCACAGTTTCCTTCTCCGCGAAGATTCGTGGAAGAAATGCCGGATTTCGGTAAATCCGAGTTTGACATTAAATATTTTTGTTGAAAGAAGAATCAAGACAAAACGCCGACATTTGTGAAGAGAATACAAATCCGCGAGGGAAGGCAAAATGAAGTCTCAATCCTTCTTGGGGGCTATTTTCGGATATATGCCAAATAGGGGTATATCCAGCATTGGCCGAAGGCCGGATTACCAGGGTGGCCCACAGGCAATGGAACGGAGTCCATTGGGCGGCCTAGTAAGCTGACGCGTAGAAAGCCGGATTCTAGAAGAACCCGGAGCATGGCCCAACGTGGTGTGACTTGGAGGAGAAGCCGAATTCCTTACTTTCCAAGTTAGATACTTTCCGTAGTCTTCTAGGTTTCCTTCATGTAAGCCCTAGTCTGGCTATCTATATAAAGCCGGATGGGAGCAAGGAACAAGAAAATATCACAAGTTATCTACAAGCCAACTCGCCGGGAAGTTCATCCTCGCCGAGTTAGCGAAACCATACTCACCCGTACTCTGTATACTTCCGGCTTCATCCCTGCTTTTAGTGAGATTGCAGGAGTAGGAATGCCGCCTAGTTGTGATGTATCGAACCTGGGTAAAACACGTCTTCTTGTTTCCAGTACTTCCACGTCCCCCCGCGGTTCTACCAGTAGGCTTATGGCACCCCCGCCCATGATCCTTACTACGATGTCTCGACAAATAGTGAGTTCATTTGCTGTTGTTGTAACTTGGTTCTTGATCTTGTCATTGGACCAATTCTCAATTCATTGGGTTTGTCTTGAACAACGACATCTTCAATTGGAGAAGGTGTAGAAGAACTAGGGATGTCCTCATCATCCTCGCCCACCCGTCACCTTGAAAAGGCGTCGTCCTTGACGCATCAAGGTCCTCTCCATGGTATGGTGTCAAATCAGCCACATTAAAAGAATTACTCACACCAAACTCATCACTAGGAAGATCAATCTTGTAGGCATTATCATTTATCTTTGCAAGCACTTTATATGGACCAACACCTCTAGGCATCAACTTTGAATTGCGCAATGTGGGAAATATGTCTTTGCGAAAATGTACCCACACCATGTCTCCTGGCCAAAACAAGACTTCCTTTGTTTTCTTATTAACTCTCTCAGCCATATATCTTCCCTTCTTCTCTATTTCTTTCTTTGTTTTCTCATGGACGTTCCTCACAAAATCAGCTCTCTTTGATGCCTCCATGTTCACTCTTTCCTCTATGGGAAGTAGGAGCAAATCAAGTGGTGTTATGGGTTTAAAACCATACACCACCTCAAAAGGGCACAATTGAGTAGTAGAATGCACCGCTCTATTATAAGCAAAATGCACATGCGACAAACAATCTTCCCACTCTCGTGGATTATTGTTTATCATAGATCTCAATAAGGTGGATAATGTGTGATTCACCACCTCCATTTGTCCATCAGTTTGGGGGTGCCAAGTAGTAGAAAACATCAACTTTGTCCCCAGCTTCCCCCAAAGTGTCTTCCAAAAGTATCTAATAAACTTCACGTCATTGTAAAAAACAATAGTCTTTGGTACTCCATGTAATGTCACTATGTCCCTGAAAAATAGATTAACAATATGCGATGCATCGTCGCTCTTGTCGCATGCAATAAAGTGTGACATTTTAGAGAATCTATCCACTACCAGAAATATAGAATCATGTCCTCTTCTTGTTCTTGGTAATCGTAGCACAAAATCCATACTAATGTCATCCCATGGATTAGTTGGTGCAGGTAGAGGAATATACAAACCATGATGATTTAATTTTGATTTATCCTTGTTGCAAGTGATGCAACACCTCACAAAATTATCCACATCTCTCCTCATGAGTGGCCAATAGAAGTGGTCAGCCAACATGAGTAGTGTTTTCTCATGCCCAAAGTGTCCCATCAATCCACCACTATGTGATTCCTGCAATAATAACAAACACAAGGATGACTCGGGTACACATAATTTGTTAGGTCTAAATAAATATCCGTCATGCACATGAAATTTATCCCATGATTTCACATTAGAGCAATTCACATATGACGTTTAAAATCATTATCATGAGCATACAAATCTTTCAAACTCTCTAAACAAGGAACTCTCACATCTAGTTGTGTTAGTAACATATTTTTCCTACATAGAGCATCATCAACTACATTATCTTGTCCTTTCTTGTATTTAATGATGTATGGGAAAGATCCAATGAATTCAACCCACTTAGCACGACGTTTATTAAGACTAGATTGGATCCTTAGAAAAATCCAATGCCTCATGATCAGAATGTATGATAAATTCTTTTGGCCACAAATAATATTTCCAAACCTCAATAACTCTAACAAGCGCATACAATTCCTTATCATAAAGAAAATAGTTCAATTTGGCACCATGTAACTTCTCAGAAAAATAAGCCACGGTTTTTTTCTTGCATAAGCACACCACCAATTCCAATACCACTAGCATCACATTCAATTTTAAATTGCTTATTGAAATCAGGAAGTACTAATAATGGTGCAGAAATCAAACGTTGCTTAATCTCATAAAAATATATATCTTGTGTAACACCCCATTCGAATTCAACACCTTTTTTAGTTAGATCATTTAAAGCTAGAACAAGTGTACTAAAGTCTTTCACAAATCTCCTATGAAAACCAGCCAATCCATTAAAACTTCTTATTTGACTAACATTCATTGGAATAGGCCAATTTTTAATAGCTTCAATTTTCAATTCATCTACTTCAATACCATGCTTAGAAACAACATATCCCATAAATATGACCTTATATTTGCAAAATGTGCACTTAGCAAGATTACCATAAAGTTTGTTTTCACGTAGCACATGCAAAACTTGATTAATATGATCAGCATGCTCATAGTCATTGCGGTTGTAAATAAATATATCATCAAAACACACAACCACAAACTTGATAATAAAATCTATCAAAACATGGTTCATTAGTCTCATGAAAGTACTAGGTGCATTAGTTAAACCAAAAGGCATCACTAACCATTCGTATAAACCAAATTTTGTTTTAAAAGTTGTTTTCCACTCACCCCCTCTTTCATCCTAATTTGATGATAACCACTACACAAATCATTTTTTAGAGAAAACAACAACACCACTTAGTTCATCTAACATGTCTTCCAAACGAGGTATAGGATGACGATAACGAATAGTGATGTTGTTAATTGCTCTACGATCTACACACATGCGCCAAGTACCATCTTTCTTAGGAACTAAAATAACAGGAACAACACATGGAGAGAGGCTAATGCGAATATACCCTTGTTAAGAAGCTTATGTACTTGTTGCTGAATTTATTTTGTCTCATGGGGGTTGGTCCTATAGGGGGCTCGGTTTGGCAATGTCGCTCCAGGTATCAAATCAATTTGATGCTCAATTCCATGCAACGGTGGCAGCCCTGCTGGTACCTCCTCTGGAAAACATCATCAAACTCCTGCAACACATTAGAAACACCAATTGGAAGAGGGGTCATGTCATTAGACACCAAAATTTCTCCCTTGTGCATGAGCACTGTAGGAAGCAAACTAGGATCCTCACTAAATTCTCTCAAGTCCTCTTTGGTGTCTAACATGCATAGGAGGCTCAATCCCTCACTTTTATTTTTACCACTCAGATTGGTTTTGCTATTTTCACTCACAGACATATTGTTACCTTGTCTCTATATTCTCTCATTCTCCTTCTCAATATTGACTTCAATTTTTTGACGAGGCTCATTTACAATTTGTTGTGGTATCTGTCGGATATATGCCAAATGGGGGTATGTCCAGCATTGGCCAGAAGCCGGATTACAAGGGTGGCCCACATGCAATGGAGTGGATTCCATTGGGCGGAGAATGCTTCGAGCAACTCCATCGGCAAACCCGGCACACACACCTTGGTCGTAAGTCCTATTGTTCAAAACATTAGGCTAAAAAGGGTGCTGATGGATGGAGGATCCAGTATCAATATCATGTACCTAAGCACTCTGAAGAAATTACATCTCTCCGAGACCCAGCTCAAGCAGAACAATGTACGTTTTCACGGCATTGTTCCTGGAAGGCAAGCACATTCCCTAGGAGAAATTACCCTAGAAGTAACCTTCGGAAAGGGGGAATACTTCCGCCCGGAGATGATCTCGTTTGAGGTAGTACCGTTCGAAATTATGTACCACGGAATACTCGGACGTCCGGCTTTTGCCAAATTCATGCCTAGGTCGTGCTACATATACAACAAGCTAAAGATGTCGGGGCCAAAAGATGGAGTAATCACCATTGAAGGAAACTTCAAGCTGGAAAATGAGCTAGAGCTAGGAAAAGCCTTGTGCACCGAACAAGTGATATGAAAAGAGGAGCTGAAGGAGCTGGTTAAAGAAGTATCGCCGACAGAAATGCAGCCAGGAAAAGGAAGCCGAAAGACGAAAAACAGTTTCAAAGTGTCTGAGAATACAAAGCAGATCATCTTGGATCCTAAAGAACCAACAAAATTCGTCGTGGTAGGAACATGAATGACTGACAAATAGGAAAGTGTGCTCATCAAGTTCCTACGTGAGAACAAGGATATTTTTGTCTGGTGTCCTGCTGATATGCCAGGCGTACCCAGGGAACTTGCTGAGCACCAACTGAAGGTTATTCCAGGATCAAAACCCGTCAAACAAGGTCACCGTCGTTTTGATGGAAGAAGGCGGAAGGCTATTGGCAAAGAAACTATTCGACTTTTAGCAGCTGATTTTATCCGGGAAGTAATACATACTGATTGGTCTACGAACCCAGTATTAGTCCCGAAGAAGAATAATATTATTCTTAGGATGTGTATAGATTACACCGGTCTGAACAAGTTGTGCCCAAAATATAGATTCGCGTTACCACGAATCGATCAAATAATAGATGCCACTGCTGGCTCTAAGCTTTTATGCTTTTTGGACGCTTATTCCGGGTATCATCAAATACGCATGAAAGAAGAAGACCAAATAAAAACCTCTTTCATAACACCCTATGGAACATACTATTACATAACCATGCCTTTTGGCATGAAGAATGCTGGAGCCACATACTAGCGTTGCATGCAAAGATGCTTGCATAATCAAATAGGTAAAAACATCCATGTTTACGTGGATGATATTACCGTCGTTTCCAAGGAAACGCAAATGCTCCTTGAGGATCTACGAGAAACCTTCGACAATCTCTGCACTTATAAAATGAAGTTAGATCCATTAAAGCGTGTATT
Source organism: Alopecurus myosuroides (assembly GCA_028641055.1). Taxonomy (NCBI): domain Eukaryota; kingdom Viridiplantae; phylum Streptophyta; class Magnoliopsida; order Poales; family Poaceae; genus Alopecurus; species Alopecurus myosuroides. The sequence continues at coordinate 184,056,650 of CM054058.1, forward strand.
CGGGGTTCCCTCAGGAAAACTTATAGGTTTCATCGTTTCTCATAGAGGAATAGAAGTAAACCCGGAAAAGATCAAAGCAATTTTGAACATCAAAAGACCTACGTGTCTAAAAGACATTCAAAGGCTGACGGGTTCTATAGCCTCTGTAAGAAGGTTTATAAGCCGGCTTGGTGACAAGGCTCTGACATTATACAAATTGTTGAAGAAATCCAAAAAATTTGAGTGGGCGGAAGAGGCGAACAAAGCATTAACCCAGTTAAAAGAAACGTTGATGAAGGCTTCGAATTTGGTATCCCGAAAAGACGAAGAACCCATGTTACTGTATCTTACAACAACAAAAAGGGTTATTAGTGCGGTGATAATTGTGGAAAGACGGAAAGGCGAGCAAAATATTCCAGATCAGCATCTTGTATACTACATCAGCGAGGTATTCTCAGAGTCAAAATAAAGGTATCCACATTATGAAAAACTGGCATATGGCGTATTTTTTGCATCTAGAAAACTCCGCCATTATTTCCAAGGACATTCCATAATAGTCGTAAGCAAAGCACCACTAGGGGATATTATAAAAAATGCGGATGCAACCAGCAGAGTAGCCAAGCGGGGCATTGAGCTCGCTGCGTTCTACATTAAGTACCAACCCCGGACGTCGATTAAATCCCAGGTATTGGCAGATTTTGTATCTGATTGGACATAAGCAATGGAAAACACACCAATGCCAGAGTCGGAATATTGGATAATGCATTGTGATGAATTCAAATGAAAGAAGGCGCTGGTGCTGGTGTGGTGCTTAAATCTCCAAAAGGCAACACAATGGAGTATGTATTACAAATTCAGTTCAACGCCAGCAAGAATGTGGCAGAATATGAAGCATTGCTTCATGGCTTGCATATTGCAAAAGAAATAGGCGTCAAACACATACTTTTCTATGGAGACTCGGATCTAGTACAACACCAGCTGAGCCATACATGGGATGCCAAAAGCCACATAATAGCCGAATATCGGAGAACAGTCGACGAGTTCTCCATCTGCTTCCTAGAATTTGAAGTACATCACGTCAAAGGCGAAGAAAACTAGAACGCGGATGCTCTAAGGGCATGGCTTGCTTGATAAGTACCCCAGAGGAGGTGTGCTAATGCAATAGGTCAGTTCAAATGACGCTCGAAAACCAAAGTGGAACGGAGAGTCAGTTACAATGACTCAACTGTTGAGGAATCATGTTGAAAGAGGTTTAGTGATTCATACATGTCCTGTCTTTTGTTTCCATGGTTTCGATTTATGGATTCATCTGCTGTAGGAACCTTTATGTCCATGACCTTAGGGGCAGCAACAAAGCTTCTTGATAATATGATGGAAAATTATTATGAATGGCACACTGAGAGAGCTACAACTGGTAAGAAGGTAAATTCTGTTGAAGAAACCTCCTCTTTGAGTGATAGACTTGATGCTATTATGTATATGTTTTTTAATGGCCATGCTCCTATTGATCCAAGTAATGTTCTTTTAGCTTCTTTGGTTGCTCAAGAAGATCATGTTGACGTGAACTTCATTAAAAATAATAATTTCAAAAGTAATGCTTATAGGAATAATTTTGGTAGCAACAATTATAGGCCATTTCCTCATAATAATAATAATGCTTATGATAATTCTTATGGTAATTCCTACAACAACAATAAAAGTGTACCCTCTGATCTTGAGATCATGCTTAAGAATTTTATTAGTACACAAACTGCTTTTAATAAATTTGTTGAGGAAAAAGTTGGCAAATTTGATGTTCTTGCTTCTAAAGTTGATAGCCTTGCTCTTGATGTTGATTATCTGAAACTAAAGGTTATGCCTCGTGATGTTAAAGAAAGCAAAACTTTGAATTTCATCCAAATTCGAATTGATGACAATGTTAGGATGTTAGCTGAATTGCATGCTATATGGGAAAGAGAAGATGAAATAGCTAGAAAGAATAATATAGCTAATGTTTGCACCATTATCACCACTAGTAAAAATGAAGATTCTCATGCTAGTTAACCTTCTACTATCAATGTTAAAGTAATTGGTGTTGGCAACATTCCCACTTCTGCTATTAAAAATGCAAAACTGCCTGAAACTGCTAAAAAAGCTCGTGATAAAAGTGCTGAAATTTTTAGAAACATGGGAGAAAATGGTCCCATTACCTTTGATAAAAATGATCTTGACTTTTATGATTGAAACATAATTTAAGTGATTAAGTTCCTACAAAAGTTTTCTAGTTGTCCTAATGCTAGTGATATGAATATGGCTTTCACGAAACATAATTCAAATGCTCTCATGCAAATTAGAGAGGATGAATTAAAATGTGAAGCCTCTATCCCTAGGAAGCTAGATGATGGTTGGGAACCCATCATTAAAATGAAAGTTAATGATTTTTATTGCAATGCTCTATGTGATCTTGGTGCTAGTATCTCTGTTATATCTAAGAAACTTTATGATATTCTTGATTTGCCACCTTTGGAGCATTGTTATTTGGATGTTCGTCTTATTGATAATGTTAGAAAGTGTGACGCCCCGAGATCGGGCACTATGCAGATTTCAGCATTCCCGCCAAATCCGCATAATAACCGACTTCAGGTTGCCATTTATGATAACATTACAGTAGTTCACGAATAATCCACAATTACAACAACAACAGATAGATACAAGATGACTCACACGAGCCGGGGTTACACCTGATACAATACAAAGATCCAAATAACAGCGGAAGAAACAAACGTCCGTCTACGGACAAGATCCAAATTGGACTAAGAGTCCTGAAGATAACCGAAGGCGTCCAATCCCTGCCCAGGCCAAGCCGGAGGGATTCCCAAGCTAACGTCGTCAGACTTCAAACCTGTTGACTGCAATTTGGAATTTGCAGCCACGAAAGAGATTCGTGGGTCAGTACGGTTAAGTACTGGCAAGGGGGATAAAACCCATACTCACAAGTTACCGGCGTAGCCAGTCATCACAAGATACAAATACTTTAGGATCAACGGAAAGGAAGGGGGTATTGCAAATAAGCGACAACAGGCTGCACTAACCAACTACAGAGGGAAACTACAACTTCCAACTAACAGAAAGGGGATAAGATCGAGGATTGTAACCAACTGAAAGTAAATCCAAACAAACCCATCCTGGACATCGCCCCTTTAGCCAAAGAAGCAATCCGAGGATAACTCACACAGTTGTATTAAGATGAGTCAAGTTATTGTGTGAATAAACCTATTACTAGTCAAGTTGTTAATCATGGGGTGTAACATGGTTAATCATTATGTTAAAGTTGTCCTGAGTACTTGTTAGCCAGTACTTTCACCAAGTAATCCATAACCGCGGAAAACACGGCTTCTCGAGAAGATTATCCCTGCAGGGTTGCACCAATTTAGCCGTACTCATGAATAACCCGCCAGATGGAGCGGCCACTCCACCAAGCGGGGCACTCAACACAATCCAACCCTTCTTCGCATCAAGCCCAAAGCACCTTGGGCGCACGGCTACTCGGGCCCAGAAGAAAATGGACCCTCATAGCACTCTAAGACCGTGTCCCCCCTATATGCCGACTACGAAAGTTCCACCCGGGATCCAAGGGCTCGCAAGATCATGCATGCAGCAAATGGAAAACCCGAACTAAATGAGGCGATTTGGACGAGATGCGAATCGGGTCAAACTGAGGGGGAGCCCATACTCCCCAAATGCGGGTAGTGCGCTCATCATGGATCAGTAGACAAGACCCTTTTCCTATTAGGGTCGACACTAGCAGGCCTCAAAACCACAAAGGGCCTCCAGCCGGTGCCTTATCATCAAATTTATTATTAATAGCAACATTAGCATGATTGATTTATTGATTAAACATCGAGCCCCCAGAACATAACGGAGTAATAACAGAAAGTAACGGGTAACAGACTCGAGCAAAACAAACTAAGCATGCTAGATAAGAACAGGCACAAACAAAGGCTGTAGGTATGGAGGTGAGGCAATATCAAGGTTAAGGGATTCATGTGATGGGTTCGTAACAGAAACAACTACCACTAAGGCTAGCAGAAAAGAATCAACGGAAAGAATCGGTAACAAGTGATGAAAGGCAGCCATATGGCATGCAAGTGAGTATACTTGCCTGAGATCCCGCAAGGTAGCAGAACTTGTCGTTGCTCACATCATCTCAACGTCCTATCCGCGAAGAAGCAACGAACCTCGAACAAACACCGGATGCAACAATTACTACTACGGCAAAAGATCCAGCATGATCAAGATATGGATGCATGACAGGTTTAAAGATGCATCAAGGTAAACTAGTTGACAAGATAAACAGATTTAAATGGACCCATATGCAATTTGAGTTGCATATGAAAAGCCCATGAATTATGGTTAAATTATTTGTTTTCCAACTAATCAACAGGTGCTAGTGGTTTAGTATGATGCATGCAAAAGGGAAACAGCAAAATAACAACATTAGAATCAAATTAAAATAGGGTGTAGGAATTTAGAATTTTATTATTAACTTAGGGAATTTTGGGTGCCTTAAAGGGAACACACAAGTATTTGTTGTTTTCAACCATTTAAATGTTCAAAACAAATAACAAAGTTGATATTTGAAAAGATCATCAAATTTTAGTTGGATTACATGTTTCACATTTTGAAATTGGACTTAGGATTATTTAATTATGAATTAAACAATATTAAACAATTTTTAATTGAATTAAACAAGATTTAAATTGTTTAGGCAATTTAATTTATTCAAACCAGGAAACAAAATTTATATTTGAATAGGTTAGGTGAAATGGTATGGAAAACATATTTTATTTGCATTATTTGGATTAATAATGAATTACTTATGAATTTTGGCAAAATACAATTGAAAGATTTGAATTTAAATTTGAATTGCAATTTGAAAGGTCAAAACAGTAAACAAATTGAATATTTGGAAGGATTATAAAATTTGGAGCAATAAACATATAAAGTTTTTATTTATTGGATTTATAGATTTGAAGTTATTGATTTTTGAAGTTTTATTGCTTATTCTGCTATTTAAAAAGAAATAGGAATTTAAACAGATTCGTTTGAAAACTTTTTATACTCGCAGAAAGACACACACAGACACTGCCAGTGGGGCCCGTGGGCTCACTGTGTCTGCGTGGCACAGAGGGAGGCTGACAGGTGGGGTCAAGCGCGCGGTAGAAAAACCAAAAAATTGGGTGCGCCGCGCGGGGATCGAACCCAGGTGCTCTCTCACTCGCGGACGGGACGGAACCAGTATGCCACTGCGGCTGCTTTGTTCAGGTAAGGTGTTTGACTGAAGATATGGTATGTTGGGCAGTTAACTGAACAAACAAGCGCAATCTTTCTGAACCTGCACGTCGGACTGGCAGAGGAAAACGCCGATGATTCTCCGGCACCTGACGGCGACCCCGGGCGAGCGGAGGCAGGCAAGCGAGGGACGTGTGCGTGGGTGCCGTGCGGGAGCAGAATAGAAGGGGGCAGGGGAAAGGAGCAGCGACGATTACCTGCGGCTCGCTGGCGTAGAGCTGCTGACGGACAGAGGCGGAGGCGCTCCTCTCCGGCGACGGCGCGGCCGCCGTGGTGCCTCCCGGCAGCGGGCGAGGGGACGGCGAGCTTCAGGGCATCTCCCAGCTTCCATTCCCGCCACCAAATACTGCTCGAGGTGGCCCTGGCTACCGGCGACGAGGGAGGAAGGTGGCGGTCTGTGGTGGGGTTCTGTCGATGGTTTCAGAAAAACAGAGCAAAGCTCGAGCAGAAAGGAGGGGATGGCGGCGAGGAGGAACTAGCTAGGGTTCTAGGGTTTGCAGCTGAGCAGAGGAGGGTAGGGGTACTTAAGCAGGGGGATGCCAGTACGGCAGGCCATCCAGAGGGGGGGAAGAGGATCAAGTGGTTCTGGTTGCAGCCGTACGGCAGGAAGAAGACGACAGGGAAAAAAGGGGGGTGGGCCAGGAAGGTAACGGGCTGGGGAAGAAAAGGGCCATGGGCTGCCTCTCTCTCTTGGGTTTTCTTTTCCCTTTTTCTTTTCCTTTCTTTTTTTTGCAAGAGATCAAAGAGGGAGAGAGAGAAAAGGACTTGGGGTTTTTCTTTTATAAATATTTGTGATAATTTTCAAAACAGGCACTTAAGCCATGTTAACATATTTTCCACAAGGTTGACATATTAATTGATTTTTAAAGTTGTTTAGTTAAAAAAAAATTGTCAAATAGGGTGTGAGGGTGTTTGGCTGATATTTAAAGTTTTTAATTTGCAACACAATAATTAAAAGCAGGTTTGGTTATTGATTTCAAGATTGGTAATATTAGTGTGATTTGGAATTTTTTGGGAATAAACAAATTTTATTTAATAAGTTCAAACAATTACAAACATTATTGAAATTAGTTTGTTTGCCAATTTTTAAGTTGTTAAACCCATATTGAAAAAGGATTGATTTGATTTGGATTTGGTTATTTGAATTTACCATTAGGGTTTTGAACAATTTAAATTGTTTTTGAAGTTTTGAGTGGTTTGGAAAACATGATGCAATGCTTATGGGATGCAGATGATGCAAACAAAAAAGAAAACAAACAGGTAACACCCCAGGTGTTACAGACGACACCACTAACAAGGGATTGCGCCCTCGCAATCCACCTGCTAACCCGGGAGGGGAAAAAGGTTCGACTATCGATTCTTCGTGCTTCCAGTTGATCTCCTCGACACCACTAACAAGAGATTCTTGCTCGGGCTGATGACGATGTTCTTCCACCAGGAAATCTTCCGATGATCGAACCTATTAGGTTAAGGGCTCAGAAAACGGCCACCCACGTAGGATCCTAACACTTTGAAAGATTGAATACGAGAGTAGGCTCCAAAACAAATAGGATGGGAGGGGAAATAGAATATGGATAAGGAGAAAACAAGAATCCTGTTGAGAGGTTTTCCAAAATAGTTTAGCAGAAATAGTTTTCGACACTCTAGAAGCAACGACCGTTAGCGAGGTTTTCCTACAGGCTTTGCGGACCCGTTGCTTCGATAACCATTCGTATCGAAACAATATCGGGAATCGGAACTTGGCTCTGATACCACTTGTGACGCCCCGAGATCGGGCACTATGCAGATTTCAGCATTCCCGCCAAATCCGCATAATAACCGACTTCAGGTTGCCATTTATGATAACATTACAGTAGTTCACGAATAATCCACAATTACAACAGCAACAGATAGATACAAGATGACTCACACGAGCCGGGGTTACACCTGATACAATACAAAGATCCAAATAACAGCGGAAGAAACAAACGTCCGTCTACGGACAAGATCCAAATTGGACTAAGAGTCCTGAAGATAACCGAAGGCGTCCAATCCCTGCCCAGGCCAAGCCGGAGGGATTCCCAAGCTAACGTCGTCAGACTTCAAACCTGTTGACTGCAATTTGGAATTTGCAGCCACGAAAGAGATTCGTGGGTCAGTACGGTTAAGTACTGGCAAGGGGGATAAAACCCATACTCACAAGTTACCGGCGTAGCCAGTCATCACAAGATACAAATACTTTAGGATCAACGGAAAGGAAGGGGGTATTGCAAATAAGCGACAACAGGCTGCACTAACCAACTACAGAGGGAAACTACAACTTCCAACTAACAGAAAGGGGATAAGATCGAGGATTGTAACCAACTGAAAGTAAATCCAAACAAACCCATCCTGGACATCGCCCCTTTAGCCAAAGAAGCAATCCGAGGATAACTCACACAGTTGTATTAAGATGAGTCAAGTTATTGTGTGAATAAACCTATTACTAGTCAAGTTGTTAATCATGGGGTGTAACATGGTTAATCATTATGTTAAAGTTGTCCTGAGTACTTGTTAGCCAGTACTTTCACCAAGTAATCCATAACCGCGGAAAACACGGCTTCTCGAGAAGATTATCCCTGCAGGGTTGCACCAATTTAGCCGTACTCATGAATAACCCGCCAGATGGAGCGGCCACTCCACCAAGCGGGGCACTCAACACAATCCAACCCTTCTTCGCATCAAGCCCAAAGCACCTTGGGCGCACGGCTACTCGGGCCCAGAAGAAAATGGACCCTCATAGCACTCTAAGACCGTGTCCCCCTATATGCCGACTACGAAAGTTCCACCCGGGATCCAAGGGCTCGCAAGATCATGCATGCAGCAAATGGAAAACCCGAACTAAATGAGGCGATTTGGACGAGATGCGAATCGGGTCAAACTGAGGGGGAGCCCATACTCCCCAAATGCGGGTAGTGCGCTCATCATGGATCAGTAGACAAGACCCTTTTCCTATTAGGGTCGACACTAGCAGGCCTCAAAACCACAAAGGGCCTCCTGCCGGTGCCTTATCATCAAATTTATTATTAATAGCAACATTAGCATGATTGATTTATTGATTAAACATCGAGCCCCCAGAACATAACGGAGTAATAACAGAAAGTAACGGGTAACAGACTCGAGCAAAACAAACTAAGCATGCTAGATAAGAACAGGCACAAACAAAGGCTGTAGGTATGGAGGTGAGGCAATATCAAGGTTAAGGGATTCATGTGATGGGTTCGTAACAGAAACAACTACCACTAAGGCTAGCAGAAAAGAATCAACGGAAAGAATCGGTAACAAGTGATGAAAGGCAGCCATATGGCATGCAAGTGAGTATACTTGCCTGAGATCCCGCAAGGTAGCAGAACTTGTCGTTGCTCACATCATCTCAACGTCCTATCCGCGAAGAAGCAACGAACCTCGAACAAACACCGGATGCAACAATTACTACTACGGCAAAAGATCCAGCATGATCAAGATATGGATGCATGACAGGTTTAAAGATGCATCAAGGTAAACTAGTTGACAAGATAAACAGATTTAAATGGACCCATATGCAATTTGAGTTGCATATGAAAAGCCCATGAATTATGGTTAAATTATTTGTTTTCCAACTAATCAACAGGTGCTAGTGGTTTAGTATGATGCATGCAAAAGGGAAACAGCAAAATAACAACATTAGAATCAAATTAAAATAGGGTGTAGGATTTAGAATTTTATTATTAACTTAGGGAATTTTGGGTGCCTTAAAGGGAACACACAAGTATTTGTTGTTTTCAACCATTTAAATGTTCAAAACAAATAACAAAGTTGATATTTGAAAAGATCATCAAATTTTAGTTGGATTACATGTTTCACATTTTGAAATTGGACTTAGGATTATTTAATTATGAATTAAACAATATTAAACAATTTTTAATTGAATTAAACAAGATTTAAATTGTTTAGGCAATTTAATTTATTCAAACCAGGAAACAAAATTTATATTTGAATAGGTTAGGTGAAATGGTATGGAAAACATATTTTATTTGCATTATTTGGATTAATAATGAATTACTTATGAATTTTGGCAAAATACAATTGAAAGATTTGAATTTAAATTTGAATTGCAATTTGAAAGGTCAAAACAGTAAACAAATTGAATATTTGGAAGGATTATAAAATTTGGAGCAATAAACATATAAAGTTTTTATTTATTGGATTTATAGATTTGAAGTTATTGATTTTTGAAGTTTTATTGCTTATTCTGCTATTTAAAAAGAAATAGGAATTTAAACAGATTCGTTTGAAAACTTTTTATACTCGCAGAAAGACACACACAGACACTGCCAGTGGGGCCCGTGGGCTCACTGTGTCTGCGTGGCACAGAGGGAGGCTGACAGGTGGGGTCAAGCGCGCGGTAGAAAAACCAAAAAATTGGGTGCGCCGCGCGGGGATCGAACCCAGGTGCTCTCTCACTCGCGGACGGGACGGAACCAGTATGCCACTGCGGCTGCTTTGTTCAGGTAAGGTGTTTGACTGAAGATATGGTATGTTGGGCAGTTAACTGAACAAACAAGCGCAATCTTTCTGAACCTGCACGTCGGACTGGCAGAGGAAAACGCCGATGATTCTCCGGCACCTGACGGCGACCCCGGGCGAGCGGAGGCAGGCAAGCGAGGGACGTGTGCGTGGGTGCCGTGCGGGAGCAGAATAGAAGGGGGCAGGGGAAAGGAGCAGCGACGATTACCTGCGGCTCGCTGGCGTAGAGCTGCTGACGGACAGAGGCGGAGGCGCTCCTCTCCGGCGACGGCGCGGCCGCCGTGGTGCCTCCCGGCAGCGGGCGAGGGGACGGCGAGCTTCAGGGCATCTCCCAGCTTCCATTCCCGCCACCAAATACTGCTCGAGGTGGCCCTGGCTACCGGCGACGAGGGAGGAAGGTGGCGGTCTGTGGTGGGGTTCTGTCGATGGTTTCAGAAAAACAGAGCAAAGCTCGAGCAGAAAGGAGGGGATGGCGGCGAGGAGGAACTAGCTAGGGTTCTAGGGTTTGCAGCTGAGCAGAGGAGGGTAGGGGTACTTAAGCAGGGGGATGCCAGTACGGCAGGCCATCCAGAGGGGGGGAAGAGGATCAAGTGGTTCTGGTTGCAGCCGTACGGCAGGAAGAAGACGACAGGGAAAAAAGGGGGGTGGGCCAGGAAGGTAACGGGCTGGGGAAGAAAAGGGCCATGGGCTGCCTCTCTCTCTTGGGTTTTCTTTTCCCTTTTTCTTTTCCTTTCTTTTTTTTTGCAAGAGATCAAAGAGGGAGAGAGAGAAAAGGACTTGGGGTTTTTCTTTTATAAATATTTGTGATAATTTTCAAAACAGGCACTTAAGCCATGTTAACATATTTTCCACAAGGTTGACATATTAATTGATTTTTAAAGTTGTTTAGTTAAAAAAAAATTGTCAAATAGGGTGTGAGGGTGTTTGGCTGATATTTAAAGTTTTTAATTTGCAACACAATAATTAAAAGCAGGTTTGGTTATTGATTTCAAGATTGGTAATATTAGTGTGATTTGGAAATTTTTGGGAATAAACAAATTTTATTTAATAAGTTCAAACAATTACAAACATTATTGAAATTAGTTTGTTTGCCAATTTTTAAGTTGTTAAACCCATATTGAAAAAGGATTGATTTGATTTGGATTTGGTTATTTGAATTTACCATTAGGGTTTTGAACAATTTAAATTGTTTTTGAAGTTTTGAGTGGTTTGGAAAACATGATGCAATGCTTATGGGATGCAGATGATGCAAACAAAAAAGAAAACAAACAGGTAACACCCCAGGTGTTACAGAAAGAAACCTTTGGGGATAATTGACGATGTTCTTATCATGGTTAATAATAATCTTTTCCCCGTTGATTTTGTTGTTTTCAATATTGAATGCAATTCTTCTTTTCCAATTGTTTTGGGAAGACCTTTTCTTAGAACTGTTGGTGATGTTATTGATATGAAAGAGGGGAATGTTAAATTTCCTAAAAAAAATGTATGGAACACTTTCCTAGAAATAGAACGAAGTCGCCTTTTGATTCTATTATTCGAACAAATTACAATTTGGATACTTCTTCACTTGAAAACACGTGAATCCACTTTTCTGGGCCTAGCTAAAAGGCGTTAAAGAAAAGCACTTCTTGGGAGATAACCCATGGTTTTCATTTTGCTTTGTTTTTCTATGTTTTCTTTGAGTCGAGGGGTTGTATACTTCTATAGAAACTCATTTGTATCTTTATTTCCATGTTTTATCTGTTCCAAGTGAAGTTTCTAACAAAAAGTTGGTGTTGGTTTTGGATTTCTGTGCAGGAAACAGATTTCTGCTGTCCACCGTAAAAAACCATATATAATCCAGAAATATCGGAATGACCTGAAATTTTTTGCGCTTATTCCTAAACTAATTATGAAACTTTTTTGTTCTTGAAGTTTTTTTATTTGAGCAACGTAAGTGCCCCTAAAAATTCGTCTTTACAGACTGTTCTCGTTTTGGCAGATTCTGCCATTTTTCTTGCATTTGCTCTTTTATGATGTCAAGTGGATTTCTTTGCTTCACGAAACATCAGTGGTTGTAGATAATGTTTAAAAGTATCAATAGCACTAGTTACCATGCATAACCCATGAATTTTTTATTGTTGCACTAACCCTCTAATGCGAATTACTCTTTGAGTGTGGTGTGAAGGAAGTTTTCAAGGGTCGAGAGAAGAGGGTGATATAATGTGATCAAGAAGAGTGCAAGATCAAACCTTGAGGATGCCCCCGTGGTTCGTCCCAGAAAATTCTAAGAAGACTCAAGCATCTAAGCTTGGGGATTCCTAAGGCATCCGCTTCTTCATCAACAAATTATCATGTCACTTCTAGTGAAATTATATTTTTATTCGGTCACATCATATGAAATTTACGTGGAGCGTCTTTTATTTTCCATTCTGTTTTCTTCTGTTTCCTTATTGATATACACGTATTCATAATTTCTGATGTTCCATGTTGTTTTAATGCCATTTGCTACATGTTTGATATACACTTTATGTCATTTTTATCGATTTCCCGGGACTAACCTATTGACAAGATGCCATAGAGTCAGTTCGCTTTTTTCTGTTGTTTTTAGTTTCAAAAAAGTTGTTCTAGAAATATTCTCGGAATTGGAAAATTCGAATCCCGGAAGTCTTAGAATTCTCGAAGGTTCCACATAGTCTCGAAGAACCCCGGAGGGGGCCACACCATAGGGCGGCGCGCCCCCTGGCCGCACGTTGGGGTGGTGTGGGCCCTTAGAGCGTCCACCGCCATCGCCCTTTCTCCTATTTATTCCCCTGATAGGTCAGCCCTAAAAATATACCACTTCTTCCCGACAAACACCCGAGGCCGTAGTCATCGTCAACCCGAGATAGGGAGGGTTCTCGAGCTCTCCTCGGCACCCTGTCGGGAGGGAAATTCATCACCGGAGGGGTCTACACCACCATGCCCGCCTCCGGAGTGATGCGTGATTATTTCATCTCTGGACAACGAGTCTATAGCATTAGCTAGATGTTTGTCTTCTCCACTTTATGCCTCATGTTTAGATCTCGCGAGCTGCCTCACATGATCGAGATCATCTATTTGTAATGCTACATGTTGTGTTTGTTGGGATCCGATGAATGTTGAATGCTATGTCTCTTGATTATCAATCTATCATGTTATCTTCATGCATATGTTATTTAAGATTTTGCATGCTCTCTGTTTTTAGTAGATGCTCCGGCCAAGTAGATGCTAGTGACTCCAAGAGGGGGTATTTATGCTCGATAGTGGGTTCATGCCTCCTTTGCATCTGTGCTCGAGTGACAGAAACGTGACGGATGGAGGATGTGTTGTTGCCATTAGGGAGAAACAACAATGTTTACTTCGTTTACATTGTTTACATTACACATTTTGCTTACTGCGCTTATCTATTGCTTGCAACTTAATACCCAATGTTTTGTTCGGATGATATTCGTAGGGTGGATTATTAGTTATAGACGCGGTTGGATAACGGTCTATGTATCTTGTTGTAATGTACGCATGAATCACATAGTAATCATCATATCATGCATATACACTACGGTGCAGCCTTCATTTCTACCAATTGCCCAGCTGTAATTTGTTCACCACACATGTCATTTATCTTCTATGGAGAGACACCACTAGTGAACTGTGGACCCCGGTCAATTTTCTCATACTGATAATACAACCACTGCGATTACTATTTTCATACTGCTGCTACTGTTTTCATATTGTTCTCATACTGTTTTCGACACCATACGTTTAACCTATTTGTGTTCAGCAAAACCGGTGAGATTGACAACCTCACTGATTCGTTGTGGCAAAGTAATTTGATTGTGTTGTGTAGGTTCCACGTTGCTGCCGAACCAAGTGGCGGTGCTAGGAGTTCAATGTTGTGTAGTCAACTTTGAGGCCGTGTAGTCAAATCTATGTACTTATACAAATTATTGATTATTTTTTGTATCAATTCTGCATGTATGCCCAAAAAGGTGTGTAGTCAAGTGACTACGCAGCTTGTGTGTGGCTTCACCACTGGCTGAACCGGTAGTGCGCCCTACCATCTCAACTGCATCAACCTTCTGAAGTTACCCCTTCCACCTACTAGTCGATTCGTCCTTGGTTTCTTTTTGAGGAAAACTTGCTGCTGTGCTCATTAAACCTTCCTCTTGTGGTCTCCCAACGAACGTGTGTTACACGCGCATCACGGTGTTTCATCTTTTGTAATGGTTAATAGGTACGCTATCTGTTGTGGACTGTAAGGTTTCTGGTAGCTCCGAAGCTAATCTGATGCTAGCGGCGCCGTCCGTGAAGCGAATGGGTTCTTTAGGTGCACAGGTCCTATTTCGCGTTTTTTTGTGGCGGCTCTATGTGTCTATCATGCGTGCTGCTTGTCGGGCGCGTTTTGTAGCTCCATCTTTTATGCTGTGGTGCGTAGGCACGTGTTTCCATCGCTCGGTTTAGAGCCTGGGATCCAGTTCTTAGGCACTGTCGGGGGGTTACCCCCGAGTAGGGGTAAGGCAAGTGCTAAAGGCAAGGTCAAGGTGCTGTTTGACCGGGTAGATGGCTACCCGGTACTTGCTACCCGGTAGGTTTCTATCCGGCCGTACCCACTAATGGCCAAGAGGAGAAATCAAGCAAGTTATGTTTGTCCGAGTAGAGGAGTTGGTCCGAGTAGAGGGAGTGCTTTCCTACTCGGGACAGAAGTCAATGGAGCCGTTCTAACAAGGGATCCCGCGTATCCTGCGTCCGTACCGGCGTGCGGTTCAACTTACGGAGCGCGTGATTATCCGCGCTACGGCGTGGCTACAGTGCGGTAGGCGCCTGTCAAGTCCTGTCACTGACAGAGGGGACATGACAGGGCTAGGGGCCTACCCTATCTCACTGACAAGGTGGACAGGTCCCATCTCTGAACGGCGCGACGACTTACGGCGCCCGCATCAGCGAGAAGCCGGAGGCGTGCTCTGTTCTGCAGTGCGCCTGTCCCATCAGTCGTACCTTATAGTCTTTTTCTATTCGGCTGGGCACCAGTATATAAGGTGCCCTGCCCCCTCCTGCGCGAGGGACGTTGCCTTACGATTCAGTCGACACTCTACGTTGCTTTACTTCACATCTTTACTAGAGGCAACACTAGAGAGAACTAGAGAGCGAGAGTGGCTACTCGGCTGAAGGCCTGATTTGTATTGTGGCTACTCGGTAACACACATATAGAGAGAAAGGCAGGAGTAGAGGTGTTACCTCCACACGAGGGCCCTGAACCTGGGTAAGATCTGGTTGTTTGCAGTGCTTGAGACATCCTACACGCGGCTACTCGCCGTGTGATCCCTCCCCGATCACCTCCAGCGTCCATCGGCCCCAACACTTTAGCCATCCCATGGCATCTGCCGTGATACCACCACGACAGTTGGCGCCCACCGTGGGGCTACCAGCGGCGCTGGCTGGAGTCCATGTTCGGACGGGACTCATTTCTGCTACTGGGGAGCGCGTGGTCTGTGGCCTTGTCCACAGATTCGGCTCCTTCGACTTCGTCACCGACAACGCCGGAGATTTCGGCGGTAGACCCATGCCGGCAGGCGGCTCGGTAATCTCCTTCGGCTCGCACCTGGTCTACGTCGCCACCACCGTCATCCGCGAGTTCCCGAAGGAGGTGCTCGTCGCGGAAGATCCTCCTGCTGTGCTCGATGCCCGCGGAAAGCCAACTGGCTGCTCTGCGGACAGCGTGGAGGTGATGATGACAGGCCCGACTACCGATGCCGGGAAGGGCGCGGCCGCTACCGCGGGAGTCATCGAGGAACCTGCTGGCCCAAGTGCTGCCCAAAAGGTTCACAAGCCCTATGAGGCGCCTCACAACATCCCGGGTTACATACCTCCTTCCACGACATCGACGATACCGGCATCCGCCGTGCGGATGGTCATGCCGCCTCCCACCGAGCTTGAGCTCATGACCATGAGGGTGCAGCTCGACCAGCAGCGTCAGGCGCTACTAGCTGAGCACCTGGAGCTGGACAGGGTTAGGCTTGAGCTTAACCTAGACCAAAATGAGTACAACAGAGCCCATAGCTTTACTCCTGTTGTTAGGAAGCCTAGCAAGCTAGGCGCTACTCGTCGCAATTTAGGCGCTGAGATGGCAGTAGTTGGTGAGGCTCCTAGCCAGTCTGCCAGTTTAAACACTGCTACGAGGCCCAAGTATAATACCCCCGCCAAAACACTTAGGGCTGCAGAGGCTGTAGCTGCTGAGTTGCCGAATCTCGCCGGCGACGCGCGCGCTAGGCAGCAGGAGAGGCTCAATGAGCTAGTGCTAGAAGCTGCTAGGCAGAATGAGGAGTTCAGGAAAGCCAATCCGGGTGCTGGCGCTTCTCAGATTGTGCACTCGCGTGTGGTCAGATCTACGGATCAGGCCTCATCGCCGCTTCCCGACAATGAGAGGGACCAGAGTGTGCACTCTGGGAAGAGTAGACACATGCAGGTGTACGACCCTACTGTCGCCGCGAAACAGCACGATGTGCCGCGGCAGCCCGGTCAGAAACACAACTCTGCAGGAGCGGGCTATCAAGACCATAAAGCTCACAGCAAGAGGCAAGATGGAGGCAACGAGGGACCTTCTCGGCGTCCTGCCGCTCAGCCTACTCGGCAGAGGACGCAGCAGCCAGCTGCAGCACAGCCGCGTGTGGCTGCGCCAGCAGCCAACCCGGTAATGCAGCCCGTTGTTGTGCAGGAGAACAGATATGATGATGGCTACTCGGTGATGGGGCTAGCCGGCTATGCTGATCCAAGAGATGTCACTGACCGTCTGGGTGACCGCATGTTGGAGCCCAGTGATGCAAGGTACAACCTGGACCGGATCAATCGGTCTGCGCAACTCGAGAGCAAGGGGCCGCCTGGCCCAGGTTGTTTTGGTTGCCGCATCATGGAGGAGCCCTCCGTGAACCATTTTCAGTTGGCTAGGGGGACCAAGTGCTACAATGGCAGCACCAAGCCAGAAGATTGGTTGAGTGACTATGTCACAGCCGTGCACATCGCAGGCGGCAACCGGAGATGGGCAGTGCGGTATGTTCCGCAAATGCTAGAGGGTCCAGCTCGGACTTGGCTCAACAACCTGCCCAAGGACAGTATCAACTGCTGGTTAGACTTCTCGAAAGCCTTCATCAGCAACTTCACCAGCACCTACAAGAGACCGAATAGGCCGCATCTAGGGCTGGAATTAAAACTCGGAACTCGCGAGTTAAACGAGTAACTCGCAACTCGACTCGGCTCGGCTCAAACTCGTTGTCCAACGAGCCGAGTCGAGTTTTCGTTTTCAACGGTAAACGAGTTCAAGCTAAACGAGCCGAGTTTACCGAGTACTCGTTTAGCTCGTTTAACTCGGTCAAAATAATTTTTAATGATATTCTTGTTTATTTGAATATTTTTTACTGATTATTATAGTTTATTTACTACAAATTGTTTGATGGTGACATATTTTCACTCATTATTGTGATGATTTTATCATACATGACCCAAATAATAAAAAATAATTATATAATGTTGAATTTTTTTATAGTTTTATAAAATTAGATAAGTTAAACGAGTAGCTCGCGAGCTACTCGCGAGTTCACCGAGCCGAGCCGAGTTTTGATTTCGAACTCGTTTGTTGAACGAGTCGAGCCGAGCTCGACTCGTCAGTTGACCGAGCTTAAGCGAGTCGAGCCGAGCCGACTCGGCTCGGCTCGAATTCCAGCCCTAGCCGTAGCAGTTCTCCGCTTGCAAGCAGCGGGAAGAGGAGACTGACCGCGAGTATCTTACTCGGTGGAGCACTTTGAGGAACACCTGTGAAGGTGTGAATGAGGCTCATGCCATTACTTGGTTTGCTCAGGGCTGCAGGCATGGCAGCATGTTGTGGCAGAAGCTGCAGCGAGAGATGCCGAGTACTCTCGCTGAGACAATCAAGATTGCAGATATGTATGCATTAGGTGATCCTACTCAGCCTCTGATGGACTCTCCTGAGCCGAGAAGGAACTACAACAGCAACAAGCGCAATGAATTCCGCAACAAGCGCAGAGGTGACCAGATTGATACTCGGTGTGATCCAGAGGAGGTGAATGCTGTGACCACGGCTGCTGGGAATAGCCAAAGGCAGAAAACTGCTGGAGCCCACTATGGGCAAAACCAGAATCAGGGCCAAGGCATCAAGAAGCCGTACAATGCTCCCCAGCAGGGTAGCGGCAACTCGGATCCTGCTCCGAACTTTGTCTTTGGGAACATGAAGGATAGGCCATGCAGCTTCCATACTCGGCATCCGAGTAGGCCAGCCAACCACACTACCCGGCAGTGCAGCTGGTGGGACCATATTAAGAACGAGGACCTGCCTCCTCCTCCTCCTCTGCCGGTTGCGAATGCCAATGTGCAGCCTATTTGGGCAGCTGCTCCCAGGCCTGCAGTGTTCCCGAGAAGACAGAATGTGAACCAGGTGGCTTTAGGAGCCAACCGTAACTACAACTACAACAACAACAACCGCAACTTCTACACCCGCAACAACAGAGGCAACAAAAACAACAACAACAACAACAACCAAGGCAACTACAACAACAACGGCAACAATGGTGGTGGAGACCGCAACCAATACCAGGAACACCATGAGAGCTACATGATATTCACCTCCGAGCCCGCCGACAAGCAGTCACTGCACATGCGTGCGATGGAGGTCAATGTTGTGATCCCTGCTGTGCCTCATTACCTGCACTGGTGCAACCAAGAGATCACGTGGTGCAGAGCTGATCATCCTAGGGTGATGCCCAACCCGGGTAGCTATGCTTTGGTGGTGGATCCCACCTTCTTGGGTACTCAGAAGAATGTCAGGTTCAGCAAGGTCCTGATAGACAACGGCAGCAGCATCAACATCGTGTACCGAGACACACTAGAGAAGCTCGGAATGGCCGAGAACATGTTGCTACCCAGCAGGACCACATTCCATGGCATTGTGCCGGGAGTATCTTGCTCTCCAATCGGCCGCGTCTGGATAGACGTTCTATTCGGTACCAGGGAGAACTTTCGCACTGAGAGCCTGACGTTCCAGGTAGTTGATCATCAGAGCCCCTACCATGCTCTACTCGGTAGGCCTGGCCTCAGCAAGTTCATGGCTTCTACCCATGCTGCATACCTGAAGATGAAGATCCCTGGTCCCAATGGAGTCATCACCATCTCGGGTGATTACAAGAGGTCTTTGGAGTGTGCCTCTGCTGGTTCTCAGCTGGCGGAATCCATGGTCATTGCTGCCGAGAAGAAGAAGATACATGAGGTGGTGGCTATGGCGCAAGCAGCGCAAGGTGGTGCGCCTGGCATGCCGAGTTCCCAGTACGGGACTGCGTTCCAGGCGTCCCAGGAGACAAAGAAGGTCCAGGTTCATCCTGAGTTCCCAGACCGTGTTGCCATCATTGGCGCCGGGTTGGGAGAGAAATAGGAAAGCAAGCTCATCCACTTCCTCCGTGAGAATCGGGACGTCTTTGCCTGGTCCAATGAGGATTTGCCGGGTGTCCCGAGGGAGTTGGTTGAGCACTCGCTACATGTGCGGCATGATGCCAAGCCGGTTAAGTAGGCTATGCGCCGCTTTGGTGATGAGAGGAGGAAAGCTATCGGTGATCAGATCACCAAGTTGCTGATAAGCAACTTTATCATGGAGGTATTGCATCCGGACTGGCTAGCCAACCCGGTTATGGTTGAGAAGAAGAAGGAAGACCCTAGCCAACCGGTTATGGTTGAGAAGAAGAAGGAGGACCCCAAGGCCGACACCGCATGGCGTATGTGCGTGGACTACACCGACCTGAACAAGGCCTGCCCCAAGGATCCATTTCCGCTACCCCGCATAGATCAGGTGATCGATTCCACAGCTGGTTGTGAGGTTTTGTCTTTCATAGATGCCTACTCTGGTTTTCCTCAGATAGCTCTCAACCCTGCTGATCAAATAAAGACTGCCTTTATTACCCCGTACGGGGCTTATTGCTATCGTGTCATGTGCTTTGGGTTGCGGAATGCTGGGGCTACCTATCAGAGATGCATGCAGAAATGCTTGCATGGTCAAATTGGCAAAAATGTGCAGGTGTACGTAGATGACATTGTCATCAAAACGAATAAAACACATACTCTGCTTAGTGACATTGAGGAAACCTTTGCCAACTTGCGCAAGTACAAAATGAAGCTGAATCCGACTAAATGCACCTTTGGCGTCCCGGCTGGCAAGCTACTCGGCTTCTTGGTATCCAGTCGGGGCATTGAGGCCAACCCTTCAAAGATAAAAGCTATAGAGAGCATGTCTTTGCCGAGATCACTGAAGGATGTGCAGAAATTCACTGGTTGCTTGGCTTCTCTGAGCCGCTTCCTGGGCAGAATGGGCGAGAAGGCCTTGCCTCTGTATCAATTGATGAAGAAGAGCGACAATTTTGTCTGGACACCGCAAGCTGATGTAGCATTCAAAGAGTTGAAAGCCATGCTGGGTAGCGCTCCCATCTTGGCTAGTCCGCTACCCAAGGAACTAATGCTGTTGTACATCGCTGCAACTAACCGAGTGGTCAGTGTTGTGATTGTAGTGGAGAGAGAAGAGGAAGGCAAGACTGTGCATCGGCCAATATACTATCTCAGTGAGGTGCTATCCAGCTCCAAGCAGAACTACCCGCATTACCAGAAGATGACTTACGGCGTGTACCTGGGCGCCAAGAAGCTGAAGCACTATTTCCAAGAGCATCCCATCATTGTGGTGAGCTCTGCTCCCATCTCGGATATCATGGGCAACAAGGAAGCAAGTGGCAGAGTAGCCAAGTGGGCGATTGAGCTAGCCGCGTACGCTCCTTCGTACGCAAGACGAGAAGCCATCAATTCACAGATCTTAGCAGATTTTCTGGTGGATTGGGCTGAGGTGCAGTATGAGCCTCCTTCGCTAGTAGCCAACTACTGGAAGATGCATTTTGATGGCTCCAAAGTGAAGGAAGGCCTTGGTGCTGGCGTGGTGCTCACGTCTCCCAAGCGGGATCAGCTCAAGTATGTGCTGCAAATCCATTTCAAGGCATCCAACAATGTAGCAGAGTATGAGGCCGTGGTACACAGCTTGAAGGTGGCCAAGGAGGTTGGCGTGCAGCGCATCATCTGTTATGGCGACTCGGATCTGGTGGTGCAGCAGGTATCCAGCACCTGGGATGCTCTGGATGCCAACATGGCATCATATCGGTTTCGGGTGCAAACCATGACTGGTTTCTTTGAAGGATGTGAGTTCCAACACATACACCGGGAAGAGAATGACGCAGCTGATGAGCTGTCCAAGTTGGGGTCTTCTCGGCAGTATATCCCGGCTGGGATTGCCTTGGAGCATTTGAGAAAGCCATCTATCAAGCCATCCCCCAACACAGAGTCTATATTCGTTCCTTCTCTGCCCGGCGAGGAAGCTGTTCCAATGGAGATTGACTGGGAGGCTGCAAAAGAGAACCCGGGGACTGCCGTCTCCAACCCGGGGACTGGCACCTGCAACCCGGGGACTGTCCCTTCTTACTCGGGGACTGCCCCTCCTAACTCGGGGACTGTCGCATTCATCGAAGGGGTCCTTGCCGAGTGCTCGGGGACTTGTGACCTTGTCCTCAACTCAGAAGAGGTAGTGGTGACTGATCCAATGGAACTGGACGAACCAGTGTTTCCCATCCGGGAGACACCGAGTTGGGCTCTGCCCACATTATCCTTTCTAAAGGACGGCACCTTGCCAAGTGATGAGGTTACCGCGAGGCAAATCCAGAGAAGATCCAAAGGCTATACTATCTTCATAGATGTGCTGCATAGAAGAAGTCCTACTGGTGTGCTGTAGCGCTGTGTAGAGCCAGAGGAAGGAGAAGAAATTCTGGTGGAGATACATCAAGGGGAATGCAGGCATCACGCCTCTTCTCAGGCTCTGGTCAACAAGGCTTTTCGGCATGGCTTCTTTTGGCTCACTGCCTTGAAGCAAGCTGAAGATATAGTGAGAAAGTGCAACGGCTGCCAAAGATTTGCAAGTAAGATTCATATGCCAGCTTTCGAGTTGAAGACCATTCCCATTACTTGGCCATTTGCAGTTTGGTGTTTGGATATGGTGGGCCCTTTCAAGCCGGCTAGAGGCAACATTACTCACATCCTGGTCATGGTTGACAAGTTCACCAAGTGGATTGAGGTGAAGCCTATTCGGAAGTGCGATGGAGCCACTGCTGTGAGTTTTCTGAAGGATGTGATCCTGAGATATGGCTACCCGCACAGCATTATGACTGATAATGGCACGAACTTTGCTGAGGGTGCTTTTGCAAGGTTCTGCAGAGAGAAGCGCATTAGGCTAGATGTTGCATCTGTTGCGCATCCTGCCTCCAATGGGCAAGTTGAAAGAGCAAATGGCATGGTGCTATCCGGCATAAAGCCAAGGCTGATTGAGCCACTGCTGAAAACACCTGGGTGTTGGCTAGACGAGTTGCCAGCGGTGTTGTGGAGTCTAAGGACTACCCCTAACCGGTCAACCGGCTACACACCATTCTTCCTGGTATATGGAGCTGAGGCTGTGTTGCCCACTGACCTAGAGCATGACTCGCCCCGAGTAACCCTCTACACTGAGGCAGAGGCTAGAGAAGCTTGAGAAAATGACGTTGACCTACTAGAAGAAGCAAGAGAGCTAACTCTGTCACGTTCAACTGTTTACCAGCAAAACTTGAGGCGTTATCACAGCCGGAAAATGAACCCAAGGGTTTTCCGAGAAGGAGACATGGTCCTTAGGCTCGTGCAGCGCACGGCCGGGATGCACAAGCTATCCCCTCCGTGGGAAGGGCCTTTCATTGTGAGCAAGGCTCTGCACAATGATGCCTACTATCTAGTTGACGCACAGGCACCCTAGAAGAACAGGCCGGATAGAGCTGGAGAGGAATCTAAGCCCCCTTGGAATGTAGCTCTACTCCGACGTTTTCACTCATGAGCAAAATGTGTATGTACTTTGTTATCCGAGTTAAAACTCCTATTCGGTAATCTGAAATTGAACTCGGGGACTGCCCTCGTCCAAATTGCTCCTTGTGTCTATCTTGTTCTTACTTTGTCTATTCGGTTGAACCACTTAGAATTTCAAAAGCATATATAGTAGTGTGTTTAAACCCACGGGCCAACTCTGCGACTCTGCTGCTGTCCGCAACCCGGCTTCATGGCAAGCCAGAGAACAAGCCAAAGGTCAATGAACACACGAAAAACTGCTAAGGAAAGGAAACGTGTGGCAACCGAATAGAGTGTTCTTTACTGCTTTCTTTCTTTTCGGCTAAGTGGTGGGCAGCGTTACTATGATTTTTCTAAGTGGCTAAGTATTTGAAACTCCAACTTTGAACTCTTGTGACTCGACTACCAAAAAAGCAACAAGTTGCAGCTAAGAGTTGAGACAAAAAGGAAGAGTGGATAAAAAATGCAACTCGGGGACTTGCATATTAACGCAACCCGGCATTGAGCCAGAGTTGCTAAGAACTTCAACTAAGTTAAAACTGAGTAGCAACAAAGACTTAATAGTATGTATACATTTGCACCCGGCATCCCGGGGATCTGATAAGAGTTCAAGGTAAAAGTTTTTCAGGCATCACTCATGGGTAGCGGCGGTGTTGTCCGCCTTGGCGCTATCAGCATCAGCTTCAGAGTTGGCGTTGGCAGCTGGATCTGAGGTTGCAGTGGCGACCGAGATGGGATCCGTGGCAGAGGTAGATGCAGCAGACGGGAAGCTGGACATCGGGAAGGCGCTAGTCGCGCCCAGCTCGGGAGCCGCTTGCTGGATCACCATCTAGGTGGTGATGGTGGCCTCCTCGGCGCTGGGTTGCGGCTTCTCGGCTTCTGCATCAACCTTGGCCTTCCCCTTCTCGTCGGCTCCCTTGGCGGCATCCTCTTCAAACGCACTCAAGTCCTCCGACTCGGTGTCATCTTCATCGTCCTCTTCATCTTCACCCTCATATTTAGGCTCGGTGTCTGGCTCGGGGAGGCCAACAATGTAGGTGGCGGTGTCAGCGTAGGAGGCTATCTCATAGGCCACTGCCTTCCGGCGAGTGACGCAGTCGGGATTCTTGGTCCATTTGGAGTCTTCGCGCATGACGAGGATCCTGTCAAGATTGAGATTCTCATACCAGCTGGTGATGAAGTGCAGCAGCTGGTCAGCACCTGCCCGAGCTGCAGAGGCGCGCCATTTCTTAAACTCGGCTTTCACGCCGTTCAGCTTCTCGGCGATCTCGCTGAAGCTGTCTGGCGCAGATTGATCCGGCCAGAACAGATCATGCAGCTTGTATGCAGTGGACACCATGGTGGTGCCGAAGCCCTTGAGGGAGCGGAGTTGAGACTTGATACTCAGGAGATTATCATTAATAGTGGACTTGGTGTCGACGGGCATCCCGGATTCAGCTCGGAGTTGCCTTGCCTTCGCCAGAGCAGGCGTGCTAGCGGCGCGGAGATCAGGGAAAATATCTATAAAAGAAACCAACAAGAGTTAGAAATGGAGGCATAGAAGAGATGAAACCAGATAGAGAAGTGGCAGAGTAGAGAAACAGCCAGGTGCAGAGAAGAGAAAACTTACGTTCAAGACCCACCAGCAAGGCCCCCAGCTTGATTTTCCAGTCCTCCTCTTAAGCAATGTGCCTGTCTTCGACGCTGCGAGCGTTGGCAATCTGGAGGATGAGTTGCTCGTTGTGTTTCTTCAGCAACGAGATCTCCATCTCAAGCGCCTTCTCTTTGGCCTTCGCAGCTGTCTTGATCTTGTCCTTCTCGCCAACCTGGTCGAGAGCGTCCTGAAGAGCAGATTTCAGCTTGACCTGCATTTCTTCAAACTCCGCCCTCTCGGCGGTGCGCTCCTTCTCGAGCTCTACATCTCGGGTCTGCAACTGTTGCCGCACCTCGGCAGGCATGAGGCAGTCTTGGTGTTGCTCCCGGAATTTCTTGTATTCTTCTGCAAAGAGAACAGCAGTGTCAGCAGTGTAATAGAGTAAAAAGAAACACATGGGCAGAGAAGAAAGGCAACTCACCTTCGAGAGTGGCAACCTTGCTCTGGGCTGAGGCAGCAAAGACTTCGCAGTCGCGATGCTTCTCCATCAGTTCGTTGAGCTTGCCTGCAGAGTAACCAAGTTAAAGCAAAAAGCAAACAAACGGGCGTAAACACAAAATGCACAAACCAAATTGCTAAGATCTTACCTTCCACTTCAGAAATCTGGAGAGTTTTGTCCAATGCCGCCTGCTCCATCGCTTCACTCATCTTCTTCTCGGCTTCAAAAGCCTCAAGGCGGTCCTTGGCAATGCGATGGTTCCAGAGCAGCCGGCGGAACACTTTTGTCCTCTTGAGGAGGCTATTCTATAGAAGAGAAGAGAGAGAGAGTTTGAGAATTTTGGAAGATTTGGCCCGAGAAGACGGCAACTCGGTTGAGTGTCCGTCTACTCGGCCCGAATCTCGGGGACTGGGGAGTGGCTAAGAGGAAAAGAAGAGCAGAAGAGAAGAGAAGAGGAACAGAGAAACTACAACTCGGAAAAAGCAAGAAAGGAAAAAACACTTACAGCATATGATTGCTCGACGTCCTCGGCGGCCTTGCGGAGGCAGAACAGTTTCCCGGCCAGAGTGCAGGTGGGGGAGGCGATGGTCATTGGAACAGAACCAATATCGGCCTTGTTCCAGTCGACGCGGTAGTGATCAACTGGACCCAGCGTAAGGCCATTCCACTTTGGGACGCCATGAGCATCGCTTTCCCAAAGTTTGTCCACAAATGCTACCCGGTCTAGGACCGCGGTCAGGCCCTCCGATTCGATCTCATCCTCTTCGGCTTCGCGCGAGTGGAGCGTAGGAACTGGTGCTGGTCCCTTGCCTTTGGACTTGACGTTGACAGCCTTTGCCTGACCTCCCTTCAAGGCAGAAAGCTTCTTCTCGCCTTTGGCCAGTGAGATATCGTGTTGTTTGGACACATCCAGCAGGTATTGCGGCCAGTTGGCGTGTGCGCGGACAGCACCTCCGGCACTCGGCCCTTCGCCAGGGCCAGCAGATCCAGCAGCAGCCGATTTTCTGCTAGAGGTGGGCCCGCCGATGGTGAGTTGTGTGCTCTTTGTTACCGGCTTCCCGGCTGGCGCAATCGGTGGCTTGGGTGGTGGCATCTGGTCTCCAGCCTGCGCAACGTTGCGCGGTGGATTCTTCCGTGTAGGCGCAGCTTCAAGCTTGGCAGCTTTCTTGGGGCTAGGAGCAGTGTCCGCCCGAGAAGCGAACAGAGGCATTTGGCGTGAAGCAGACGGAGGCGCTTGTTGAGAAGTGGTCTTTGGTGCAGTCTGCTTTGGTGGAGGAATCGGTGCTTTCGGTGGAGTCGCCTGCTGGGTAGGCGGCACAGGGGGCCGGCTACCCGGCGCAGCGTCTGGCTGCGCTTTGCTCCGGTCGGCGGGCTCCACCACTGTCTTCTCTACCCGCTGCTCGGCAGCGGGATCAGGTCTTGTGTCTGTTACTTCCTCTACCCGCGGCCTGGCCGCGGGATCTTCTTGAGCTGTAGCTTGAGTGTCCTGCTGCTTGGTGTTGTCATTTTGCCGCTCCAGGGCCGCCCGGTCTTGATTCTCGGCATCTTCTTCAGCTTTCTCCCCAGCTGATGCAGCTGGGGGAGAGGGAGGCATCTCGGTGTGAGCAGCATCCTGCGCAGTCTGATGCGCGTCAGTCTGCTGCTCCAGGTTCTCATCATCAACATTGTCACCAGCGCCAGTGTTCTCGGCGCCGGTATCTTCTTCCACTTTAACAGGAGAGGACGCACGCGTCCTGTCCCACTGGGCTGGCTCTTCTTCCTCGTCTGAGAGATCGACGAGCTTCTCAAGATCCACGATGGCCTTCCTCTTGGACCGAGTGGGGGCTGCAGCGGCATCAGCGTCCAGAGGGGCGCTGGAAGAAGGAAATAGTTCAGAAAGGGAGAAACAGAAGCAGAAGAGCACAACGAGAAGCGGTGACGAGTTGGTTTTCGGATGAAATAACTTACCCTTTGCTAGTGGGGGGTTGTCTTCTGGCGGTGGTTTTCTTGTCACCTGTCTTCTTGGATTTCTTGGGAGGAGGCTCCTGGTCGCCACTGCCCACCCTCTTCCGAGTTGTGGGAGCAGCCACAGATAGAGGCTTGACCTCCAGGGGCTCCTCGTCTTCGTCCAGCTCAGGATCCTCTGCAGAGTAGAATAAGGAACAGATTCACAGACACAGAAAAGGAAATCAGAGTGCGCTACTCGCAAGCAGAAAGGTGAACTTGGTCACCTTCGTCATCCTCGAACCAGTCCTGGATAGACGCATCAACTCGGTGCTTACCAGGCTGATTGGCGTGAGGGATGCAGAGGGTGTCCTGGGTGTCGTAGGCGGTCTCATCGTCCTCTTCTCGGTCATCTGACCAATTGCCCTTGAAGACTTCAGTATCTTCTTCTCCCTGGCGATCGATGTGCTGTAGAAGAAAACATATAGCACAAGTGAGTTGAGTTCTCAGCTAAGGGGTTCTACTCGGAATAGCATGCAAACATAAAGCATACAAAGCTAAGTGGTTCTACTCGGAATAGCATGCAAACACAAAGCATATTCAGCTAAGGATTTCTACTCGACATGGCGTGCAAACACAAAGAATATAAAGCCAAAAGGATATTTGTGATATTCTACTCGGTCAGCATGCAAAGACTAAGCATACAAAGCTGAGAAGCCACCTACTCGGTATCAATGTGCAAAAGCAAAGCACCGAAGGCTAACCTTTCCAATGGGCTTGAGGCGGCTATACGCCACGAAGCCATACATCCAAGTGTCAGTAAGCGAGGTCTGCATGATGGACCTAGCCCAGATGGCCACCTCGGCTGTGCTGAGCTCGAAAGTCGTGGTCCTTGTGCAATCTCGGGGTCCTCCCATGTGGCACATCTTGTGCGAGCGACGCTGGAGTGGGAGCACTCGGCGTGATATCCAGCACGCGATGGGATCATCCGGGCGGAGCCCTTCCGAGACCAACTCGGTCAGGCGCCGCTCAACCTGGAGGACATCCTCGATGGTCTTCTTGGGGTCATAGCCCCAGTTATGCTGGGTGGGCCGCACATTCTTGAACTGTGGAAGCCTGATTCGATCCTCGATAGGCTTCCCCTTCTCGGCATCAACATTCTTCACATACAAGAAGCTGCGCTGCCACTTGCGCACAGTCTCCAACCCCTTAACCCGCGGGTGATGCCCGGTCTTGCGCTGTAGCATCATGGCGCATCCCATCTGGGTCATCGCGCGAGCGCTGTCGGTGTTCCCAGGATTGGGAACACTTTTCTTTCGGAAGAAAAAGTACCTAGCCCATGCGTGGATGGTTGGGGTAGACGCCTAAGAAGGCTTCGCACACTACGGCGTGAATAGAAAGCATGACGAGGGCGTTGGGTGGAAGATGGTGTGGCTGGAGGCCAAAATGACGGAGGAACTTGGCAAAAAATTCGGAAACAGGAAGGCCGAATCCCCTTTTGAAGTGGGCGAGAAAGACGACGTATTCATCCTTCTCGGACTTAGGGATGGTTTCAGTACTTGGGGGCCTGCACATGACGCCGGGAGGAACACGGCGCGTGTTAACGAGCCACTGGCAGTCTTCTGCCGTGACCTCTGATCCTTCCCAACCGGCGCGGGCGGCGGCATCGTCGTCTCCGTGAGAAGCCATGGAGGCGGAGGCCCTCAGGAGAGATTGGAGGCAGATGTGAGCGGAGGATTCTCTCTCTGTCTCTCTCGCGGTGCGTGGAGCAGCAACACAACAAGTATTTGCGGTGGCGGTATGCTCGACGGCGGCGGAGAGACGAGGGGGCGCAAGATGGGGAAGAACTGGAAAGAAGGGACGGGAGCGTCGCGGGGGTATTTATCTCGCCCCCGTGAGTTGCCGTTACTGGTGGATTAATCGTGGATTGATCGTGCGGCGTGGGTTGCGCAACCGTTAGAAACACACACAACGCATATCGCGCGCGTAACGGGCGCAGTTAATCCCACGTCGAGATCGTGGGCACTTGAGTACGGTTGAGGTGACTTAACAGGCTAGTGGGCCAGGGTTGCAGTTATTGGCGCGTGGCCTGCCGTATCCCAGGCACCGAGGCGTCGGGGGCACATGGGTGTGACACGTGCCCCGTAGCGACACGGAGAGGTGGATTCGCTCCGATTCAGCGGGAGCGAGTTCGAAACTTCACGAAGTTATTCTATTCGGCAGCTCGGGATAAATGGCTCTACTCGGCTACCAGGAAGGTGGTCTTGTGAGCACAGTTGAAGAGATTCGAGAAGGAGTTACTGGTTCGAGTTGGAGTGCAACTCGGCGTTGCTCGTCCATGAAGACAGTTTTTGTTTTAAGCTGGCAGGGCCCAGTGAACAAGTTCGCAGGACTCTACCAGCTTCGGGGACTAATGTCGGGGGGTTACCCCCGAGTAGGGGTAAGACAAGTGGTAAAGGCAAGGTCAAGGTGTTGTTTGACCGGGTAGATGGCTATCCGGTACTTGCTACCCGGTAGGTTTCTATCCGGCCGTACCCACTAATGCCAAAGAGGAGAAATCAAGCAAGTTATGTTTGTCCGAGTAGAGGAGTTGGTCCGAGTAGAGGGAGTGCTTTCCTACTCGGGCCAGAAGTCAATGGAGCCGTTCTGACAAGGGATCCCGCGTATCCTGCGTCCGTACCGGCGTGCGGTTCAACTTACGGAGCGCGTGATTATCCGCGCTACGGCGTGACTACAGTGCGGTAGGCGTCTGTCAAGTCCTGTCACTGACAGAGGGGACATGACAGGGCTAGGAGTCTACCCTATCTCACTGACAAGGTGGACAGGTCCCATCTCCGAACGGCGCGATGACTTACGGCGCCCGCGTCAGCGAGAAGCCGGAGGCGTGCTCTGTTCTGCAGTGCGTCTGTCCCATCAGTCGTACCTTATAGTCTTTTTCTATTCGGCTAAGCACCAGTATATAAGGTGCCCTGCCCCCTCCTGCGCGAGGGACGTTGCCTTACGATTCAGTCGACACTCTACGTTGCTTTACTTCACATCTTTACTAGAGGCAACACTAGAGAGAACTAGAGAGCGAGAGTGGCTACTCGGCTGAAGGCCTGATTTGTACTGTGGCTACTCGGTAACACACATATAGAGAGAAAGACAGGAGTAGGGGGGTTACCTTCACACGAGGGTCCTGAACCTGGGTAAGATCTGGTTGTTTGCAGTGCTTGAGACATCCTACACGCGGCTACTCGCCGTGTGATCCCTCCTCGATCACCTCCAGCGTCCATCAGCCACAACACTTTAGCTATCCCATGGCATCTGCCGTGATACCACCACGACAGGCACGTAGGCGCGTATTTTTTCTAAACCGAGCGAAAGCTTGCCCGCGGGCCGATCAACTGCCTCATTACCTTTTTTCCGTAGCGCCCGAGCTGATGATGACGCGATATAGCTCCGCATGGCTCGCATCGTCATTTTCTATTCTTCATGTACTATGCACCATATTGGAGGCAGGTCCTGTAGGAGAATTCTTGGATCTGAAAGGAATTAGAGTGCAATGGAATCTAGCCGGAGGGTCGTCAGGCAAGGATGGAGCAACGTTTGATAGAGTTTGGTTTAAACCGATCAACTATACATAGCTTGGACATGCATCAGGGAGGAAACTACGGCCTGTTAGGACGTCTGTTTTCTTCAGAGTAATGACGCACGGCGGGACCGTAATATTTTCTCTTCGTTCCATGCGGGAAGACTCTAGTTTTTCTTTTAGGGGCGTCTTATTCTGCATGGTGTTCCATTTTGCCGGCAGGTTTCGGCGTTTGGGCTGGAGCGTATCTATGTAACGTGCCAGATCGCTGTACAGAAGTGGTGTACAGAGAGCATGAGGCGCATGTCGATAGTGGGATGGCCGGTGGAGGGCTCCATGTTGGACCGGCATGTTTGGTCGGTACTCCCTCCGTTCAACAATAGATAACTTCCACTTCTCTAGATATAGATGTATCTAGACATGTTTTAGTGTCTAGATACATCCATATATAGACAAATGTAAGTCATCTATTGTTGAACGGAGGGAGTACGTGGCAGCGTGTGCTGC
Organism: Alopecurus myosuroides; assembly: GCA_028641055.1. NCBI lineage: Eukaryota > Viridiplantae > Streptophyta > Magnoliopsida > Poales > Poaceae > Alopecurus > Alopecurus myosuroides. Next base: position 184,087,499 of record CM054058.1, read on the forward strand.
CAATCGGACTACCGTGGCATGCGGCCACGTATTTGCATGTATCCTCGGTACTGTTTGCTTAGACGCGTGGCCGAAACTTCCGATGCTATATATTTGGCCCATCGTCTGATCCGTCGTAGCCGAGTCATGTGCCCGTGTGCTAGTATAGCCGTCTGAGAGCTGTAGTATCCTAGTTGCCGGCAAGATGGTGCCGGTGGAGAACGGTGTTGCGCGCGTCGGAGCGTCGGCTCTGCATGCGTCCGTGAACGGTGGCGCGGGAGTAGACGTGGGAGTGGGAGAGGTTGCGAATGGCGTCGAACACATCGTCGTCCTTGAGGGTGTGCCGGTGGACGGTACTGCCGGCCATGGCGCGCCGACGCTTGTCCTCCCGCTTCATGTTTTAGGTGCAGGAGGTACGAAGCGTCTTGCCTTTTTTCTTTTTCTCGATCCGTCTGACCGTGGTCTTTTGCTAACCTTTTTTTTCGTGGGAAGATGGGGAGATTGTGGCGCGCATTCCAAGCCGCGTGATGGTGGGTGAAACTCTGCTGAGGGCCAACGGTACGCCGGCAAGGTACTGTACCGGCATCGAGAACTGATGCTGGCATCTACTGGTTAGCACGTTAGGACAATAAATTACGATGTATAATTTTTAAGGCCTGCGAGCCACATATGTTGGCCGAGCCTTCTAATAGGCCGGTTTGTATCGTGTCGAGTCCAACTAGGTTTAGGTTCGAGTCAGTTTTGGTTTTGGTCTGTCCAACCCGACTAGGGGTTGGACTCTTATAGAAAGGAATCAACGGCTAGGGTTTAGGGTCTTCAGAATTTTGAGAGTTTAGACACGAGTTGTGTATAGCGTGCACCATCCCTCCGGGGACGTTGCTGCCGTGTATCCAGTTTGGATAGATTTGCGTGAGGGTTCTTGTGTCCATCAAGAATTATCGTGTCGTGGTTTGAGGCGTGGTGATCATCACCCTGTTGCTTGCTGGATTCATCCCACTTCTTCAGGTTGCGTTCATCACGTGATTGGAAGGATTATTTATATTGTGTACTCGCTGTGAAAGATCGGGCAACACTACGGATCATCACGTTGATCCATATAATGTGGCATCAGATTTCCGGGTTGCTTACTGCGAGTTCTTGTTGATTGATCAACTAGTTTTTCTCTAGACTAATTGTTTTGCGGAGAGCCTACTGCCAAGAAGGATTTTGTCTGGTATTGATTGTGCTGGGAAGGAGCTATCTTGAATTCGAGAAAATAATTGTCGTTGTCACGTGGAGGAGCTTCGGTCCCTGTTGTCGAGCTCTTCACGTTCATATTACTAACAAGGCTCAGGAAGGACAATCAGCGGTGCACAGACCGGTTCCTGCGCGGCGTGTTCGGTCGAAAAAAAAGGAACCGCGGCGCTTCGTTAGCTGATCGACCGATTCGCTTGCCTTGCAAAAGAAAGAAGGTTTGCTAGGGATAAAAGATAGAAGAGATTGGTTGATTTCCTTTCGTGGAAGCCTCACGTGTGATGTTTGCAGAACCTGAGGCGACGTTGACTTCTATTAAAAAGAGATCCGAACAAGTGGCGGCAGTTCAGAGGGATGTTGACATGATGGAAGAAGTTGTACCATTGAGCGGGCTAAATATGCAACTCAAGCGGGCACATAGTGATACTTGCACGATCGTTGATAGAGGACATCGATTGAATTTATTTCAGACGCGGTGCATGATCAAGGGCAAGGCGTGCAAGCTGATCATCGATGTAGGTAGCTGTACCAATGGCATTAGCAAGGCAATGGTGACTTCCTTGGGGTTGTCCACATGGCTTATTCTTGAACCTAAGCATCTTGAGTGGTTGAATAGTTGCGGTATGCTGAAGGTTACACACAAGTGCGAGTGCCATTTATAGTCGGTGAGTATGATGATGAGGTGGAATGCGATGTGTTGCCATTGGAGGTGTGCGGATTGCTACTTTGGCGTCCCTGGCAATATGATCGCGATGCTATGCATGCTGGGAGATCAAATACATATTCTTTTGTGCATGGTGGAAAACAGAGGACGTTGAAACCGATGACCAATGAGAAGATCCAATTCGATGTGGTACTGACCGTGCGCAAGGAAAAAGTGCACAAAATGACGCCGCAGTCGAGAACAATCAAGATTCAAAAAGAGTTGCATGATGCGGTGAGCATCAAGACACATATTGATTCAGCTGTGCAGATAGATGACACACCTGTTGTGCATGTTAGTGACCAGCCAGTTGAACTCCTACCTCTTAGTGGTGACACGAAGGTTGATGCAGCGTGTTCTACACGTCCAGTTTTTGTCGACAAGGGCGTTCAGTCTGACGATGTTCGTGTTGTTTGTGGTTCGGTACATGTGGAGGGGCGGGTCCTACACAACAAAATTGTTAGAGCAACCGTGCGAAATGTTGGAGTAGTTGTGTGTATGCACACATGCAAGGATGGACGTGTTCGTCAGTTGTGTGGCTTGGGTATTGCACATGTACAGGGCCGTGCTTCGAAGATACATCCGAAAGTGAAAGAGTCTCCAACAAGCATTGAGAAGAAGAAGGTGACACGCCAATTTATTCGTATATGGAGAAGAAAGGAGGCGCCAAAAACCATGTCAAGTTCAGCTAGCAGTGAGGGATGAGGTGATGTGGTAGGCCGGCACAACTTGATGATGTAGATGAGTTGTGGCGATGTGAATATTCGACGGCACACATGCTGAAGAAGATCTTTCGGCGTTGAGGACAACGCCTTCCTAAGAAGTGGAGGATGATGTGGGCATCTACTGATTAGCACGCTAGGACAATAAATTACAATGTATAATGTTAGGCATGCGAGCCACATGTGTTGGCCGAGCCTTCTAATAGGCCGGTTTGTATCGTGTCGAGTCCAACTAGGTTTAGGTTCGACTCAGTTTTGGTTTGGGTCTGTTCAACCCGACCAGGGTTGGCCTCTTATATAAAGGAGTCAACGGCTAGGGTTTAGGTGGTTCAGAATTTTAAGAGTTTAGACATGAGTTGTGTATCGCGTGTACCATCCCTCCGGGGATGACGTTGTCGTGTATCCAGTTTAGATAGATCTGCGTGAGAGTTCTTGTGTCCATCAAGAATTATCGTGTCGTGGTTTGAGGCGTGGTGATTATCACCCCGTTTCTTGCTGGATTCGTCCCACTTCTTCAGGTTGCGTTCATCGCGTGATTGGAAGAATTATTTATCTTGTGTACTCGCTGTAAAAGATCGGGCAAAATCTATGGACCATCGGGTTGATCCGTATCAAGAACGGTGGCTTTTTCTGCACGGTGGTGAGCCGCGTTCCCAGGAGGTTCCATGCCAAATGTTCTGGCGTGCTGAGCTACACGAGCGGGGTGGTCGGTAGTGTTATAGAGGCAGAGGAGGTCGTGGCGGCGGGGCTCTTGCGCGCCCTCCGCTCTCATCGCGGTGTCGTGGTGGCCGACGCCAATCTGGGGCTTGTCAATCGCAGGCGCCGTCAGCTGATTCAGATGCGGGTGGCCATGCGTGTCGCTCTCGCGAAGAAACAACAGGCGGCGTAGAAGGCCCGCCTAATGGAGGAAGGTGGCTTATCAGCATCGACGACCTGCTGTCGATTCGTGCTACATGCAGGGAGCTCTGCTCCTCGGCGGCCGCGAGCGGAGGCTCACCGGTCGTTCCAGATGCATTGGGCGACCTGATCGCCGGCGTGGTGGCTCTTTCTGTGCGTGTGCTCGATAGGACCAACGCGGAAACCACCAGGCTGACGACGGCGCTTGGCCAGGCGGGCCGCGCGAGTAGACGGTTCCTGTGAGTCGGCCCCGTAGGATGCTTACGTGATGTGCAGCACGATGTCTTTTGTTTCAGCGGCTGCATGCTAGCAGCTAGGGAGCCGCCGTCAGGAAATACTGGCACTCAGTTTCCAGAAGAAGGCCTCCTTTGATTCAAAGGATTTCTGTAGGAAAAATGTAGGATTCCTGTTCCCACAAGAATTTGCACTATATAGACGTTTGATTCACAGGAATGCAACAAAGGAAATTTGAAGGAAATTTTCGAATGCAAACAGGTTCCTAAGGAATCCATAGGAAATAAAAAATCTAGTCAGACCTCTTTTTTTCATTCCTTTGCAAGGAACGAGGCAAATCAAAGATAATGATAGGGGTGTGAGTGTGTGACTAAAATTCTGTTGTAGTACAACCTCCAAAAGCTGTTGCCGTGCTGCTTATATAAGCTAATCAAGTTGGTAAGGACGACGTGTCAAATTCCTCTAGTATTCCTTTCCCATAAATCAAACGACCAGTTAAGAAAATTTTCCTGTACTATTTAATCCTGTAGTTTTACATGTGCAATCCTATCCTATTCCTATTCCTATTCATGTTCCGGCATTTTGGGATCCTTAGAATCATAGAAGGCCGAAGTGTTCGTGTTTTCTGTGTCTGTGGTAGGAGTACCTCTAAGTTGCGTGCCCTTTTGTGGTCGTTAGTCTGTAATAGTCTGTAGCAGTCTGTTCTATCGGAGAAGTCGTCAGTGTTTCGTGTAGCGCTACTGTGTGGATGTCTGTACCTGTCTACTTCCCCGTGTGCAGTGGATTCAACTGCGTTGTTTCCGACCCCAGACCAAAGGAACCCTGACGGCGAACTGTAGGTAGCTGATATGTGCGTGTGTACCGTTGTACTCCCTCCATTCAACAATAGATATGAATGTATGTGGATACTAAAAAGATGTCTAGATACATCCATATTTGGACAAATAGAAGCCATCTATTGTTGAACGGAGGGAGTAGCATCATTGCCTCTCCTGGGTAGACGTTTGGTGCGCGGGCCACACTAATCTCGTTCCTACGTTTTCTTTCTGTTTCCGGTGAGATCGGAGACCCGTCCACGCGAGCTTGTATGACAGTGGTTGCTGTGCGCCGCACCGTATCCTTTTCTCTGCACCTTCCGACCATGGACGTGAAAGCCTAGAAGCAGGCAGCGCACGGTCGATCCGGTTCGCACGCCGCTGCCTGTCCTCGCATGGTAAAAAGAATCCAACACGTTTACCTGAACGTTTGTTAGGGCCGCAGTGCTGCGACGGCGATGAGCCGCTGAGCGTAGCATGAATAAAAAGCCGTGTTTTCTGTGCGACGGTTTCTAGCATGGAAGTCTAAAACACAGATAACATGACGTGTCGTACCTTGTTTTGAATACCCAGTACGGCCTCCTTTGATTCACAAGATTTGGTAAGGAATTTTGTAGGATTTGAATCCTATGGAATTTTTCCTTACTGATACGTTTGATTCAAAGGATTATAATCTGTAGGAAATATTCCCGTAGGAACTTTGTAGTTCATTTTCATAGGAAAACTAACATGAGCTCAGACTTCATGGAAAAAATCCTATGTCTTGATTCTACGTCCATAGGAATGCAATGGACAGTACAACTCAATCCTACACAAATCCTATTCCTGCAACGTTCCTGTCCTGTGAATCAAAGGAGGCCTACGTTTTCTAGCTAATGAGGTCAAAGCCGGAGCTAAATGAAACACGTTCCACGGCTCTCCTCTCGGGCGGCTCGTGCCGGCCGCTCCAGAGCCCCCCAGACCTAGAAAAAAAGCCCCCATCAATCTCCTCCCTCTGGCCGCTGCCGCCGTCGGCGCCGGCGGTGGCGGCCGCGCCCGGCCGTCCAAGGCGGCGGGTGATGGTGGCGCGCTCAGACGAGCCTCCTTCACGCGGAGGTGGGGCGTCTCCCGGGCGGCGCAGGCAAGGGAGTGAGGGAGATGACGACGACTCGATGCGGCCGGCGCCTGGAGAGAGGATGGATGTGCGAGATGCGGAGGAGGAACGGCGGCGGTGCACGTCGGTGGGGCGAGGAGAAGATGGCGCGGGCCCGAGATCTCGGTGGCGGCGGCGCGAGTTTCTGCCAGGGAGAGCCCTGGCGAGCTGCGTCGGCTGCCTCAAGCCCCCGGATGCGCGGCGTCCCTCTGCTGGCGTCGCCGACGGAGATCTGTGTTTGTGGTCCTGCTGCGTGGAAGCCTGGAGAGGAAGCAGCGGAGGAGGAGCGACGTCGGTGCACGAGGGCGGGGCCAAAAGACGTCTTCGCGGACCTGAGATCCGGAGGTGGCGGCGCGAGAGCTTCTGCCAGGGAGAGCCCTGGCGAGCTGAGGCCGGCTGTCCCGCGATCTGGGTTGTGCGATGCTCCTCTCCTGGAGCATGCCCATTGGGGAGCACTTGGAAGGTGCACGGGCCCGATCCTGTTGTGTGGATGTCGCTGGAGTTGGCGACGAGAGGCGACCATGAGTTGCACCACGGGAGGTTGGAGGCTGCTTCAGGCCGAAGGTGGAGGTCTTCGTCTCCATGCTGTGAGGGGTGCCGGTGGTTCAAGGCGTCGCGACTACAATTGCAGGAACCGCGTTGGTGTCGGGGATAAGCTTCTTGGATCGTGCTGTCCCAATCCTTGGAGGTGTGGGTTTGTGCGGCACCACGGATGAAAACCCTGCTCGACTTCTGTAGGGCCGGCGGCGGAGGCGTCCGCGGGTGTCGTGCACTTCCTTGGAAGCGTCGCTGAGGGGTGTCTTCACTGCCCTCGTCCTCTTAAGATTTTGGTTTTTGTCTCCGAGCGAAAGCTCAGATTTGGTGTCAGATCGGCGCGATAGCGGCGTCTTCGACGTCGTCCCTCTCTAGGGAGCATCGTGGTTGGAGCACAGCACGGAGGTCCTTCAGAGCTTTCTTCCGGCGATCACCGTTGTTTTTGTTTTGTAGTAGTGCCGTCAGTTGGTTGTCTTAGGACTAGCCATGGAGTGGAGTTCGAATGCAATCGTTGTGTTGCCAGTTGTAGTCGTTTGTATCAAATTCCGCCTTCTATAAAAATCTGGTATGCCTTTGGCGTACCCTCGAAAAAAAAAGCCAAAGCTAAAACCGAGCTTGAGATGAACAATCTAGGTACACTAGACGGGTAAGCGCGCTTCGCCGCGCCGCCCGCAGCTTGTTTGGGCATTGTGTGATATAAGTCTGTTGAGCTTGCGGGTGTTTTCAGTCGCACAATATATTTAGTGTCGAGACATCGTAGTAGTTTTCATAGACTGGGGTGCCATGAGACTACGGTAGAGACGTGGGGTAACGGGATAGCGTAGTAAACACAGAACACGGGATTTACCCAGGTTCGGTACGTCGCGACAGTACGGCGTACCTACTCCTGCACTTCTCACTATGAGGGACTAAAGCCCGTATAATAAGGTTACAATGTAAGGGAATAGATCTAGCTACTCGACGAGGATGAACTTCCCGGCGAGTTGCGCAAGGCTTAAGCTAGAACCTAGAACCTTGGAACTAAAGGAACTTATTTCTTATGAAATCTATCTCCCGTCCGCTTTATATAATAGCCGGATTAGGGCTTACAGAACCAGAAACCTAGAAGACTACGTTTAGCTTGTAACTTGGAAAGTAAGGAATCCGTCTTCTCCTCCAAGCCAGATCACGCGGGCCGTGATCCGGGTTCTTCTAGAATCCGGCTTCTACGCGTCGGACTACTGGGCCGCCCAATGGACCTAAGCCCATTACCTTGCAGGCCACCCTGGTAGTCCAGCTCTTTTGTCTACCATCTTCTATACCCCTATTCGGTATATATCCGACAGTAGCCCCCAGGAAGGATCAAAACTCTGAAACTCCGCCTTTCGTCAAATACATTTTGTCCGGGAAACTTGATTCAGCAGTCTTGATTCTTTCTTCTTTCCTTTTGAAGGAGATGGTAACATAAAACTCGGAACTATGAAAATCCGGCTTTTCTTCTCGCGATCCTTCGCAGAAAAGGAACACGTGACATCAGCGCTTTAATCATGCTGACGCAAGCGCCGCTTGGTTTCACGCGGGAAACCCTGCAACGTATCTCTGACAGATTCTCACGAGAAACGAGGAGATAGCCATCATTCCTCTGTCGTTCCGTTTCCCGGATTTTCCGGCGAGCGACACGCGTCAAACATCCAACGGTCAAAAGAGCCGTTGGCGCGTATCTAGAGGGTCTTCAGGCTATAAATAGCCGTCTCCTTCCTCTCCGAAAATCTTTCCTCACTCCTTCTGCCCACGCCATTGACGCAAACGCGAGCACGAGAGCTTAGAACGAATCCTTACCCCGACGAGCCCTTTGCACGCCAGAGCGCTCCGTCACCGCCGAAAACGATGGCCTCTCCGTCGTCCTCACCGGCCCGTGCCTCCATCAACGAGCCTTTGGGCGACCTGGATCCACAGCTGGGGTCGCCCAAGCATGCCGGCGGCGGGCCGGAAAAAACTTCGGCGTCCACAGCGGGCGGAGGGAACATCTCCGCCAACACGGATGCTGCGGGACCAAGGACCGCATCTACCCCGCCGTTCGCTCCCGAAACGGCGGAGGAAAAGGTGGAGCTCCTCGACGAGCAGCTCGCCGCCGCGAAGGCCGCCACCACCGCCGCCGCTGGAGGAGATGAAGAAGAGGAGACTGCAGGCAACTGGATTGCCTGCAGTCTTCCCCCGGCTCTTCTTCCTAACTTGGAGAAGGAAGGCCTGGTTTTGAAGAAGAAATGGCGGCTCCCGGAAGAGGAGACCGAGCCCGCGCCACAAGAAGGCGAAAGGGTGCTTCTTGCCTCCCACCTTCTGCGAGGTATGGGGCTTCCCCCTTCTTCTTTCTTCCTCCAAGTTCTAGCTCACTACAACATCCAACCTCATAATCTCCCTCCCAATTCCATTCTGTATATGGCCGGCTTCTAGGCCTTATTCGAGGGTTACCTAGGAATAGAGCCTAGGTTAGATTTTTGGTTGTACTGCTTTGGGGTTAAGCGTAACTCTTCGGAGGGCGCACTCCCAACTTGCGGAACCATTTCCTTTACTCTTCGGAGATTCCGAGAGGATTGGTTCCCCAAAATAAAAACCTCGGAATCCGTCAAATTCTGGACGGGTTCCTTCTTTTATCACCCCGACGTGCCTTTTCCTAAAAAGGCCGTCGGGGTTCCACCTTTTGCGAACTCCGCCGCTGTTCCCCAGGAGAACTGGGTTACAGAGGCCGTCCAGGTTCTGCCTCCAGATCTACTAAGGATCAAGAGGCGCATCGCCAAACTCACTTCCTCCAAACCCCCTTTGACCGGAATGGACACGGTCTTTTGCTGGCTGAATAGGCGGATTCAGCCACTGGCAAATCACGGAGGCCGTCTCCTGTGTGAATACACAGGAGCCAAGGATCCAATGCGGACATCCGTCAAGGATTGGCCCGCAAAGGAGCTCAGGCGGCGCATCAACCAGTTGGTCGCTTCACGCGATCAATACACGGAGAGTCGGCCAATGTATACGGCCGACAATCCCGCGCCTAAGGTAAATTTCCCGTTATTTAGGTATAATATCACTTCCTGGAAAATCTACCTTTCGATTCTGATTGGTTTTTTTTTCAACAGCTTGTGGATCTTCCAGACTCGGAGTTAGCCTCCGAGGCCGAGCTGGATGCGCTGCGTACCTCCACCGCTGGTGGGCGCAAACGCAAGAAGATAATTTCTTCGGATGAAATTATCGACCTTGACGGAATCCCCGTCGCCACGTCCAGGTTATTTTCTTCCGGGTTTTTTCTTTTATGGGATCCTTTTCGTCCATCTTCGGTATTTTAACATTTTCCGGGTTTTCGGTTTTTAGCTTGCCCCCCTCCACCTTGAAGCCGAGAAAGTTGAAGAAACTCAGAGCTTCTTCTAACCGAGGCAGCCAACCATCTCCCGCCGTCGCCCCGGACACGCCGCAGACAATGGCGGAGGAACCTACTGCCACCACCACCACCAAGCCCCCAGAGCCCAGCCAGCCCGTTGTGTCCGAGTCGGACACGAGGGAAAGGGCGGCTCCAGAGGTGGGGAAATCTTCTCGGACTTTCGACGAGGAAATCCCCACCTTTGACAAGGATTTCAAAGCTATAAATGATGGCTTGAGCGCGGCCGAAAATCACTTCGCAGAATACGCGAAGGAATTCCGAGAAAACTTAGCAGGTTTGCAACGCATGAGCCAGGTATGTAACTCTAGCCCCCAAGCATTAAACAAAAATGCATGCTTTTTTGCTTTGATGTTTTTTATTAACCATACTTTTCCTTGCTGTGTTTCAGCAAACCTCCGAGGCCATAAACCTTGAAGTTTTCAGGAAGCTCACTATCAAGAATAAAGAAGTTCGAAGTCTTCTTTCTATTCTTGAGGAGAAAGAGGCGGAGCTGGAATCGTCTCAGCTCGCTTTGACGGAAACGAAAGGTAAGCTTTTTTGTTTTGAAATTTCCAATTTAAGACTTTGTCTAAGTTTTTTCCCGAGGAAATTGATCAACTCGGATTTTCCCTTGCTTTTCAGCTGCTTTAGCTGAAGCTAAACAAGCAGCGGAAGATTCCGGCAACGCCGAGATTCTCCGCAATGAGAACATTGAGCTTCACAAGAATCTTGTGAAGGCTCAGCAAGACCTGGAAGCCAGCAATCTGGCCCTTGGAGTGGCTAACTCCAAGGCTTCCGAGCAGGCGGAGAAAGACAAATCCGCTATCCAGGATTTGACTGAAGCTCTGAACCTTCGCCTGGAGGAAGTTTCGGAAATCGATAAACTCATCGGTAAATTTTTACCCTTGTCTTCATCTTTCCATGTTTTGCTTTCTCTGTTTGTCTCCTTAACCTTTTGTATGCTTTATCGGATCAAACAGGAGACACCCCAGATGGCGCTCGGGCTGCAGGCATCCGAGCTTTCGGGGAAACATGGAACTTGATGAAGGCTGCTGCAACGCAGTTGGTAGGCAAGTTTCTTCCCGAAAAATCTGGGGAGTGCTCGGAAGTTGAAAAACTTCCGGGTATCATCATGGAGGTGGCGGAGTCCAAGGAGTCCGTTCTCCGCTCGCTGCACGGGGTGGTGCGCGTATGGCCTTAGGCCTAATGCGCATGCACTACCCTAGTGCCAAATCCTGGCGTGTGGCCACCGGTGTCCCTCAGGGATACACGGATGCACAACGATCCACCATCTTTGGTGAAGTTAAGGGCCACGCCACCCAGATTGCCGCCATGGTAAATGTCGGCGTCCACTATCCGGAAGAAGAAGCTCCTCCGATTCCCGATGAAGAAAGCAGCGAGGAGGAGTCGGATTCTTGAAGGGTTACCTGGAACCTGGATAGAAGATTTAGACAATAGGAGCATTACTGTTCTTTCATTTGTAATCCAAAATGTAATGCTTCTTATGTATTAATGAAAATTCCGCCTTTTGCAGTTTAAACTATGAAATTACTTTGCAAGTTGTTTGAATTTTACCATTCCTTTATCTTCTAAGTTCTCTGGTGTATATGCTTTAACTGTCCTTAGTGTTTGAAATGGCTCAAATAGCATTATGAATCGTTATGCCGAGTAACTGGGGACGAACCAAGCAGTTTTGAAACTCGAAAACATGAATCATGCTAAAGGCATTTTTACTAACTAGTTCCAGTAACCCGGCATACGCACGATCAGATAAGACTTAGAGAAACAAGGAAAGTTTTAAGTGAAACTTGGGCACGCAGGCAATTCAAGTTTCCTTTAGCCGTTAAAAGGCTGAAAAATCATTCAGTTATGTAACGCCGAGTACGCAAGCACAATTCGGGTTAACATTGAGAAATTTGTAAGATCATTGGGAAATAGATGAGGCGGAAACACTTTGCACTTATAAGAAACATGGATGACAGCATTCCGACAACTTTATTTCATGATCTCAAAAGATGTTTACATAGATTTGAACTAAGTACAGAAGGGGACATAACTTGCTAGGTGTTCCCAGGCTTCCGCAATCCACTTGACCTTGTCAAACTTTTCCAGCATTTTGCGAAATGGTAAGGTTTTAGCCCCCAGCCAACTGAGAAATCTTTTTATGGCTGTGGCGGAACCCGGCAATTCTGGGACATCTTTTTCACACGTAAGTTCTGAGATGCTCGAGATTGCCTTTATCTTTTCCGGGTTAATTTCTATTCCTCTGTGAGAAACGATGAAACCTAGAAGTTTTCCTGAGGGGACCCCGAATACGCACTTAGATGGATTCAACTTCATCTTGTAAGTGCGCAAGTTTTCGAAGGTTTCTCGCAAGTCCTCAAGGAGTGTATCTTTTTCCTTGGTTACGACAGCAATATCGTCCACGTAAACATGGACGTTTTTTCCAATCTGACTATGCAAACAACGTTGCATGCAACGCTGGTATGTTGCACCTGCGTTCTTCAGGCCAAAAGGCATGGTTACGTAGTAATACGTCCCGTACGGGGTTATAAAAGAAGTCTTGATTTGATCTTCCTTTTTCATGCGTATTTGGTGGTACCCGGAGTATGCATCCAAAAAGCATAAAAGCTCAGAGCCTGCAGTGGCATCTATTATTTGATCGATTCGCGGCAGCGCAAACCTATCTTTCGGACATAACTTGTTCAATCCTGTGTAATCTATACACATTCTGAGTGCAGTTGTGTCTTTCTTCGGTACTAATACCGGATTTGCGGACCAGTCAGTATGGATTACCTCCTTGATGAAATCCGCTGCTAAAAGCCGGATAATTTCCTTGCCAATAGCCTTCCGTCTTCTTCCGTCAAATCGACGGAGACCTTGTTTGACGGGTTTTGATCCGGGAATAACCTTGAGTTGGTGCTCAGCAAGTTCCCTGGGTACGCCTGGCATGTCAGCTGGACACCAAGCAAAAATGTCCCAGTTCTCACGGAGGAACTTGATGAGCTCGCCTTCCTATTTGTCGGTCATCCCAGTCCCTACAACGACGAATTTTGTCGGATCTTTGGGGTCTAGGATTACCTGTCTTGTATTCTCGGATGCCTTGAAGCTATCTGTTGGCTTCCGAGTTTCTTTTCCTGCCGGCATTTCTTTCGGCGATACCTCCTTGGCTAACTCCTTTAATTCTTCCTGAGCTATAACTCTTTGAGCGCAAAGGGCGTTTTGCTTCTCCAACTCGTTTGCCAGCTTGAAATCACCGGCAATGGTGATTACTCCTCCTTTGGGTCCTGGCATCTTCAGCTTGTTGTAGATATAGCAAGATCTTGCCATAAACTTGGCGAAAGCCGGACGTCCGAGTATTGCGTGATACACGCTCTCGAACGGCACAACTTCGAAGGATACTTTTTCCTGCCGGAAGTGATCTTTATCTCCGAAGGTGACATCTAGGGAAATTTCTCCTAGGGACCGTGCTTGCCTGCCAGGGACAATGCCATGGAAGCGTATATTGCTGTAATTGAGCTGGGACTCGGATATCTTCAAGTGCTTCAGTGTATCCAGGTACATTATATTGATGCTGGATCCTCCGTCCATCAGCACTCTTCTTAGCCTAGTGTTTTGAACAATAGGGCTTACAACAAGAGCTTGTGTGCCGGGTTCAGGGATATTTCCGGGATGATCAGACTGATCCCAGATTATCGGTGTGTTGGAATACTTCAAGAATTTTGGGGTTGCAGGAACAACCGCGTTTATTTCTCGAAGTGTCCTTTTGGCCACCTTTGCTGACGGGGTTGCTAGGAAGGTTAGCATTGCTTCTCCGTCAACTCTCGGAAATTTGGGTTCGCCTTTTCGCTGTTGTTCCTGGATTTTATCATCAGTGTCCGATTCACTGTCTTCTTTTTCAGCTTCTGGCTTTTGTTTGGCAGGTTTCCTCTTGGAGCCCTTCCCTTTATTTCCGGATCCTGCATTGCCTTTCATATGCTTGTTTAGCCGGCATTGCGCGTTCGTGTGGGTTGGTTTCCCAAACTGAGAGTGGTGGACGCAGGGTTCCGACTTAATTCTCTCCCATTCTTCAGGAGTGTAATTGATGGGATCCGGACTGCGGCCTTTCCACTTGTTCCCTTTTTCTCCTCCAAAGGCTAAGTTAACCTCCTTGGGCTTTGTTGTTGACTCCGGAGTTCCTTTTTTATCAGAACGAGGTGTTTTCTTGGCCAGTATAAGTGACTCAATATTGCCTCCTCTTGCTCTGATATCGTCTTCGGCTGCAGCATGCTCATTAGCGGTTGTAAGCATAGATCCGAGATCTTTGTGCTTTTTAGAACCAACCATGAACGCTACAAGTCCGGGTTTTAGGCCATTGACGAAAGCATGCATTGCTTGTACGTCAGTTACTCCAGAGCAACTATTCTTCATTGCAGTCCATCTGGAGATGAAATCCACGTATGGTTCGTCTTCAAATTGGGTGCAACGGTTCAGCTGGTTGATGCTATTTGGGCGTTTGTATGTTCCCCTAAAATGCTGGGTGAATACTCTCGCCATATCATCCCAACTGTCGACAGTTCTTGATGGTAAACCATTAATCCAATCTCTGGCTCCGTCTAGCAACATTAGGGGAAGAAACTTGACAGCTTCCAGGTCTGTCCCGTTGTTGATCTGGACGGCTGTGTAATAATCTGAAAGCCAGGTATCCGGGTTTGTACTGCCGGTATATTTTTGGTAGGTTGGACCAACTTTGGCAAAGCCAGAATGCAGGGTTATCCTTCGGATCCTGTCAGTAAAGCACTTAGGACCAAAGTATAGATCATCCTTTTCTGCTCTGTCAATATGCGCAGAATATCTCCCGGCTGAATGGACAGAAGGGGATCTACTCCTTTCTTTCCCATTGTTACGCGGACGCGTTTTTCCGAGGTTATCTCTATCTCTTCCGTTGTCACGCCCTCTGGGATTAGGTGGAGTCCTGCTCCTGTATCTTTCCTTATCTTTGGGCGGTGTCCGAGATCTTTCACGCCTGTGAGGTGTATCGTATCTTCCAGTTTTTTCAGCTGGGTTTCTCGGAGGTGGCATTATTTTGCCGTCGTTCCGGTGTTTGTCTTCCCGATCGTGTGGTTTATATCCATCTTTCGGGAGATGAGGTCCGGTTCTAGACGCTGCGTCCCGGTTGTCGGGGTTTTTCCTGTCTTTTCTCGGATCCTCTTTTTTATCCGAATCTCCGGGTTCTTCCGGTCCAGGTGCTCCAGCAGCGCAAGTAACGGTTTTGCAGAGGGCGGAATTATCATGCAGCCTTCCAGATCGCTCTTGTCCTCGCTGTTGCTGCTGTAATGCTTTTCCTAGGAAAGCATACACCCCTTGGAGTTTTTCCCCGTTGGAGTACAGATCATTGTTCAAGATGGCGAACGCTGCTTCCGCATTTTCAGCTGCGGTTTTGTATATTGGTTCGCCCTTAGCATCTTTGCCGTTTAACTGCTTTTGCCAAGATGGGTTATAGAACCTTTCTTTCGGCGGCAGTTCTTCCGGTTTTGTAATTCCGGGTAACCTTGTAGGTTTTAAGACAGATCTGTGCTTTCTCTCGTACTCCTCAATTTCCTCCTTCATAATTTTGATGTCATTATGGGTTTGTTGGAGGTGTTGCCGAGATCTAAGCAGTTGTTGTTGTTGCCGTTGGAAAGCTTGTCTCCTGGCTTCCAGCATCTCAGGGGGTTCATTGGGTCCCACTGGAGTTTGTAATAGTTCCTGCTCTTCCAGTTCTGTCATTGGCGGAGCAGTGATTTCCTTAGATTTCTTTTCCGTAGGCTTTGTGCCACTAACATCTCCAACTTCCAGGTTTTCATCAGCGAGATCAGCTGACTTTTTCTTCCGGAGTTTGTACTGGAGTTTTTTAGAAGCACGGTGCTTTTTCTTGGAAGAGGGAGGTTTTTTGACAGGTTCATCCTCTGTCATCTCCTTGACACTAGGAAATATCGGAGAAGTTTCTCCGTCTTCCCTCTCCTCTGCTGGCGGAGGGGTTTTAGGGCTTTCCTGGCTATCGGCACCCGTTGTATCGGCTGGTTTTGCCATTAGCACTTCATGGAATCCCTCTTGAAAGGATTTAACTTTTCGTACGAAGGCATCGTCATCTTCGTCTTCGGAAAAGTTATCCGATCCGGTTTCCGACTCCAGTCTCGCCTCAATGGCGGCAAGCACGGACTCTGTTTCCGAGTTCATCGTCTGGTTGACAGATGTCGGATCTTCCGTCTCTGTGACGGGTATTGGTTCTTCCGTCTCTGGGACGGGTGTATTGTTGTCTGCCTCTTGCACGGGATTTCCGTCATCCGTGTTTTCGGCGATCTCGGATTGCACCATGCCGATAAAGTGGGTATCACTGTTTTGTCGGCGATCTGAGCAAAATCCGGCATCATAGTCGTCTTCGACTGGGTATAGGGCGGGTGGGAGATAATTGCTTTCACCGCAAAACCCCATTGCTTCCGCGGTTAATCCGATAAAGATATTTGCAGATCCAATCGGTAAAACGCAGGCACTTACCAGATGGTTTTGCGCCGGGATGTAGGATCCGTTGTCGAGGAAGCGCCCGACGTCGTTGTCGAATTCCAAGCTTCCGACAGTGATCGATCTTCCGATTCCGCCTAAAATCCCAGATCGGAACTTCACGCCTGACGTCGTTTGCCCCACGGTGGGCGCCAACTGTCGAGACATCGTAGTAGTTTTCATAGACTGGGGTGCCATGAGACTACGGTAGAGACGTGGGGTAACGGGATAGCGTAGTAAACACAGAACACGGGATTTACCCAGGTTCGGTACGTCGCGACAGTACGGCGTACCTACTCCTGCACTTCTCACTATGAGGGACTAAAGCCCGTATAATAAGGTTACAATGTAAGGGAATAGATCTAGCTACTCGACGAGGATGAACTTCCCGGCGAGTTGCGCAAGGCTTAAGCTAGAACCTAGAACCTTGGAACTAAAGGAACTTATTTCTTATGAAATCTATCTCCCGTCCGCTTTATATAATAGCCGGATTAGGGCTTACAGAACCAGAAACCTAGAAGACTACGTTTAGCTTGTAACTTGGAAAGTAAGGAATCCGTCTTCTCCTCCAAGCCAGATCACGCGGGCCGTGATCCGGGTTCTTCTAGAATCCGGCTTCTACGCGTCGGACTACTGGGCCGCCCAATGGACCTAAGCCCATTACCTTGCAGGCCACCCTGGTAGTCCAGCTCTTTTGTCTACCATCTTCTATACCCCTATTCGGTATATATCCGACATTTAGGTTTTTCTTTTTTTCTTTTGTGTTGCCCATAAATTTAATAGAAGACAACTTATATATTAACGGAAGAGGCAGCTTGCCTCGGATTTCTGTTAGAAATAAATAAATTAAGTGAGGCACATAAGTGATGACATATAGAGTGTCAGCTAGACCGAAAATGGCAAATAAGATACGAATGTTGATTTAACAAATTTAAAACATTTCTCTACAGTTATGTCAGAGCGCAGCACTAAAGTTCTTGGCCTTCAAGTAACCTTTCGTCTTTCACCTGCTCCTCTCCTGCCCAATATCCTTGATCTTCCAAAATTATGTAAGTTATTGTCCACTCATGCTCTAATGCCACATGTCCGTGCAAATGAAAAGATTAAAGAATGTGGATATATAGTGGCCTGATAGGGAAGTTCTAGTGGATGTTTTGCCTCCTTCATGTAGAGACACGAAAATGGAAAATTTCTCACATGGCTTATAAGGAAGAAAGGTAGCATTATGAGTTGCCTGAACTTATTCACTGCCGGCTAAGATGCAATGCAACTGGCAATGCCAACTAAGTATATGATACTAAAGACTGCACCATAGATTCAGGTTCAGAGAAACATCAACACATCAGCTCACTTTGTCAACAGCGATCAATCAACTACAGATATGCTAAAATGGCAGTGATATAACACAAAACTACATGTTTGTATACACCAAAACCTCTGTCCAATATGACCAACCTGGCAAGACAAACTGAAAATACCGAGTTATCCATCAAGATGAAACAATTGGCAATCCTAAATTATATCGCACTATGATAGTTAAATCTTATTGAGTTAAACTAAAAAAGAGGAACAAACTACCTACCAGTCTAAACTGATCTCTCCCTTGGGAGTTCATAGGTCGGGGAGCATGAAAAGTGGTACTGCAAAGAAATACGAAAAGCAAAAAAACAACGACAACCATGATGCCTAGCTAGATGGCGGGGAGACCGAACAAACACTCTCTATGTGGAAAACCTGCGAAAGAAACAACAAAACTTTAGGCTTAAGAGAGACAGCAGAGCAAGCCAATCCCCCAAGAAGGCCTATAGAAAAAAGGAAGAAATAGCATCTCATCACACATCACGCAAACTTAGTGCACATGTACCCAGACCCTTCCTCTACTGCTCTCCAACTGCAATTGCCACATGGCAGAAACCACCAACCCTGAACCCCTGGTTAGGCTGCAGGCCCTAGATCGTAACTTTGTTCCTAAACTTCTTGCCCTACAAAATACAGTCAGTATACATATCATGGGGTATAAATCAAGTAAGAAAACAATCTACGTAGTGTGGCAACATGTGGACTCATCCCGGCAAGATACAGCACTGTGACGACCTCGACCAAATCTGACCGAAAATGGCCCTCCCTAAGACAAGCTCAACCGGCTGAGCAGTCCCATCCGCCTGCAAATAGTTGCTACACAAACACTAGCAAAGAAATTGTTAGCCTGAGATAATCACAAGCACAATCTGTAAACAGAGAGAGAACATATAAAATTTTGTTAACCATTTACAAACCCTGATGCGGAAATTAAACAAAGAAGACCAAAAAATAATACCCTGGCTAGCCTATAAAAGTCTGCCCCGTCGGGTACGCTAAACAGATAAGAATCATTCACTAACTGAAAAGGCAAGACCCCATAGCGACAAAACAGGAGTATAAAAACAGTTAGCCTAAGGTAATCACAAAGACAGTAGGTAAGCATGGGTACAACGCATAAAATTTTTCTTAGATATCCTCAAAACCCCTATAAGTAAAGTAGACAGAGAAGAACAATAAATAATATGTTGGCTAGCCTATAAAAGCTTGCCCCTTTGAGCACACTGAACAAATAAATAGACGCGCACTAACTGAAGGAGGCAATACACTGGTTAGCATATCATACAACTCTAGATAGGTAAAAATACCTATAAAATCTAAAAATAATAATAATAATAGGTAATCGTGCCGTGCCGTGTCGGCTCACGTGCTTCATATCGAGAAGCGGCCCGGGCACTAATGGGCTCATGCCGTGCTGCGGCCCATTTAAATCGTGCCGTGTCGTGCCCGTGCCTTGCCAAAAAAGTCATGCTTCAGGCCAGCCCGTTTGGCCAGCTATACGCATGTCTACTGGGTCCCACAACATAGAGCCACACAGTCGGCAGGGCCTGCAGCGCACCAAGCCCCAATCCGTCAGGCGCCGAGCAGCACAGGCCCATCAGCGGCGCTACCGCGCACGGCAAGTGCCCTCAGAAGAGTCGCAATCAACCAAACTTACAAATTTAGTTTATATTGATCAAGAAAGCAATAATGATAAACCAAGGAACAAATTTAGTTTATATGGCGCACTTGGTATATAGTCTCATATAATAGTGCTCCAGCTTTGCTCTAGTCTAGTAAAATTTTGTCTGCTCCAATGAATTTTCTGTTTCTGATATACCCATACTTCTTCACTCATAAAGTTCACTATCAGACTTTGAGTCCGTGCTCTAAAATTCCCTATTAACACCACTTAATAAGGGGGTAAAAGCAACAGTCTCTTAAAGCATACATGTGGAAATCAGCATTGTTCGAAGTGGAATAATATAGGCAGGCATGCACGGAAGTTGCAGGCTAGGCTTGATAATGCCTACATCACATTCTCTAAATGTATGCAAGGAAGATGCATACGTTGTTTAAAAATGCCAAAACATCATTATGTATAACTGTTTCCACCGAATTTACTCCCAAGTTTATATTGTGCTGATGACTGTAACCTGAAATTAACCAAAAAATACATTACGCAACATTACCGACCATTTTCTTAGGCAAAGCAGTAGGCTGCTGGCCCATTGCAAATATATTTGCGTGCTATGTAAGTTGTCAATTCAACTTTCATGGTCCTTACTATAGTACTTTGCGTGCTCCGTGAAAAACAAAAGCATTACTTCCTTTAAATACCTCCTGCATCTGCACAGGTTTGGAATAATCCCGCTGAAAATAAAATCATTTCTGCTAGCAGTCCAAATATTTAATGCCATAGCCATGGTAAACCCCATGTGAAAAGGAACGGCAAGAAAATCCTTTTTAATCTGAATATTATTATGAACAGAAAACGTGAAGGTGATGCCTAACCGTTATTCAGCATGTGAAAATTAATATGAGAGAAACATCCGAACCTCAACATCACAGGATATCACCGCTACAGCCATATGTCTATCTTCCACTAATTGGACAACGTATGGGTCCACTTAAACCTATTTTATACAACTTTAACATTCTACTGTCAATCTGCCATAGAGTGTAATTGGTCATTCCTCAAATGGGTGAGTTTACCAAGTAGTGGATATGTCAAGTAGAACGGATTGGAACTGAATTACATCAGTGTCACCAGCAGAGAGCACCGTCCATCCATTCGAGAAAGGCGGCACACTAAAGATAGTAACCATGCTATACATACGGATAATACAGTAGGTCATTACTGAAATATCGATGAATTTGAATATTTCAATGCTAACCTGGAATGGATTCATATCAACTCTTTGTTTACAAAACCTAGAAAAATAAGATCCCCCAACTGCAAAGAAGAAAGGAGACAACAATTCAGAACTAATGCAGCTAAGTGATATTTATCTTCATGTTTAAGCCTGTTAAATAGGTTTATAACATTTAAAGGGCAAGGTAAATGGTAAATACAATACTAAATATATAGATCATTGGAAGAGGAACTCTATAGAAACCAAAAGCATGTATTAGCATATGTGTATAATGTGCTAGAAATACATATAAGGCCATCCGTGTCTGAGCATTGTATGTCTGCATGGCATCTGCATGAATTTGCTCCCTGGCATGGCATTGGCATCTGCATGAATTATTTTTGGTATCTGCTGATAATGACCAAAAGATCATGCGAAATAGCCATAGTACACAATACTAAGCATTCCAATTTCTCCATGGCATGGCATTTGCATGAATTTTATGGAACACCGATATAATTTTGTTCATTGATCTGTATAATTTAAGACCAAAAATAATTGCATAACTCGTGTGAAACTTCCTTAGTTGTTCCTTAGTATTTTTGAACCTGCAACTTAAGTCTGTAGTGTATGTATATTTAACAGATCGTTGGGCCTCGTGCCTGTGATGTACTCCCTCCGTCCGGAATTAATTGTCGCAGCGTCATTTTTTCCAAAACGTCCTCGCAATTCTTCCGACAAGCCAAAGCCCCCGTGTCTTATCCTCTTGCCGACCGGCGATTCTTCCGACAAGCAAACCGACCGGCGATTCTTCCTCGTCGCTCCGTCGCCACGCGCTGCCCGCATGCTCCGTCGCCTCACCACGCGCTGCCCGCATGCTCCGTCGCCTCACCACGCTCCGTCGCCTCACCACACCGGAAAATCAAGAGGAAAGAGATCCCTTTTCTACAAAGCCCGCGTCTTGCCGCTCCCGCGGCTGGGCGACGCATCCTGCGGCTGGGCGCGCCTCGCCAACGCCGGCGTCGCCGCGCTGGTCGCCGCCTCGCTCCTCACCGACGAAATCCACAGTCGCGCGGCCGCCGACGCTCTCGCTCACGCCGACATCCGCGTACGAGGTCTTCTTCATGTCCTGCCGTGCCGAGCACCACCCGGTGGCAGCTCTGCCCGGCCGCGTCATCCACAGCTCCGTCCCGCTTGACCACCGCCACTCCAGCTCCGCGAGGTTCTGCAGGCCGCTGAGGCCCGCGCCATCGACACCGGCAGGCCTTCAGCCCAATCGTGCTGATGGAACTGCCCCTTCAGCACCATCGACGTCTTCGTCATCATGCAGGAGCTCGTCGTGCCCGGGTGCTTCCTCAGGGCAAAGGCCATCGGGCTCATGCCCATGATCGACCAGGCAATCCCCTTCTCCTCTTTTCTTCCCTTCTCAGTCATGATTGTTTCTTCAGAGTTGAGATCTGATCGTTTGATTCTGAACGAAAACAGGGCGAGGCTGCCGACAAGATCATCGCCGTCTGCGCCGACGACCCCGAGTACAGGCACTTCAACGACATCAAGGAGCTGCCCCCGCACCGTCTCGCCGAGATCAGACGCTTCTTTGAGGACTGTATCCTTGTTACCGATGAATTTTTCTTCTGCTCACTCCTAACATTCAGTAGGATTGTACTATAGCATGTAAAATTCAGATTCCATAACTGTAATTTCTGAAAACAGACTAGTACTAAACTATTAATCTTGACTGAAATTTGGTAGGATATTTATATACAGCCTTTCTAATTCAGTAGGATTATATAAAGACATTATGTTCCACACTAGCAATTGTAGATCTGGCAACAGAGAGCTAGCTTTTGTTGCCAGCTGAAAGTATTCGAGCGGTATAAGAAGCTTTTGTTGGCAGACATTATGTTCCACACTAGCAGACTACTTGAGCGGTATAAGAAGCTAAATGTTGCTTCCTCAGTTTTAGTGATTCGGCTAACCGACCAATAGTAATTAATTAGGACAAAACATATACTAGAGCAGCCAAATTAACTTTAAACCAACTAAACAATCATCATGGAATTCATTGGTATCATCGTAAACCACTGCAGTCCAATCAAGCTATAAACTTTCTTTTGACAGCAACCTAATTAGTCCAACCAAGTTTTTCAGTCCAACCAAGTTTATTTTTCTGAAAACTGCCAATGTTTCCGATTTACCAGAAATGTGCACATCAGTAGTGAAAACTGCCAAGTTTATACTCCATGATTTTTAGTACGAGCATCATTGCAGGTGTATTGCTTTTCAGTGTACAACTTGTAAAAAGGTAAAAAGGCAATTTCAGTATTCAGGCAATTTCATCCACTGGCCTGGCCTTATATTCTTGTTCTCCATCCTCCACCATGCATATTTACCCGGGAACAATAATAAGGCAAATGATTTCACCTACTTGCTTCTTTTAAAATGCAGAAGGCTAGGGTACTAAAAAGGGTACAAACACTATCATCTTCATGATCTAAACATGCCCTCATCAAAGAAGAAAGTATACAGAGACCAGAAGGAAACAAAATGGCACAGTGGGACTGCAACGGGCTGTTAAATGAAGCTGTATCCTTGTTTGCAGAGATGCAAAATACAGATGTTCAACCTGATTCTGTAGCACTAGTTAGTATTCTTGGGACTATAGTTGATTTTTTATCCTTGGCTAAATAACAATGTGAGCTCCAATGTCTACTCTTTCTATGCTTGTTATCCTGCCCACTGCGTGGGGACATTCTTCAGTTTACTTGGGTATGAACACTTGCCTCCTGTGCCCTTTATAGTAGTGCCTTTTAAGGATCACATCTGTTATAAACTTGAAAGAAATGTGTGTTATTGTTCAGGTGGCTATGAAAAGGAAGATAGGGCTGCTAGGGCATATGATCTACCATTAACTTCCCTGTAAGTGCCATCCTTTCCTGACTCCCTACATACTTCAGTAAAGATGTTGCTAATTTATTATTCAGAAAGATATTGCGAACCTTAAGCTTCCTAGTAGGTATTATCTTGTCCTGCCACATCTTGGAACCCATGCTCTAGTACAGATTGAAAGAGATAAATTCAAGTCCTTTGTGTCTCCCGAAAAGCTGCATATTTTTTCGGTTGCACCTTATAATCATATTTTTTCAGTTGCATATTTTTGGGATATAATCATATTTGAAATTATTTTTCAGTATTTTTAATTCTATGTGAATCATCCACTGTTTTATTAAACTCATCTGCTCGTTCTGAACTCAGCAGTATGTGCTTGCCCTTTTGTGGAGTTCCATGCATATTCATCTCTTTATTTCTAGGACACATTCATATTTGTCCATGATGGACTCAAACTGAGTCTCTTCGCTTTTCAGAAAGAAAACTACGTCAGAGAGATTGAGGAGATGCAAAAATGAGCAGACAGGAACTTGTAGCTTCACTGAGGAGGATGCAAAATACAGGCATGGTTCTCTGGACAGCGATTATTAATGCTGATGGGATGCATGGCCATGGAAAGCAAGCTATAGACCTTTCCAAGAGAAAGTTAGAAACTGGTGTGGCTCCTGATCGTGTTCCTTTTCTGGCTCTGCTGTATGCCTGCAGTCATTCAAAGCTTGTCGATGAGGGCAAATGTTATCTTGATATGATGATGACAGCGTATGGATTAGAACCATGGCAGGAACACTATGCATGTGTGGTTGATCTTCTTGGCCGCTCAGGGCAGACCAAAAATAGCTTGGTTAGAACCATGTTGACATTTTCCTTATAAAAGAAGAAACACAGTGTCTGTGAGGGGTCTGACTGTACAACATGAGTACAATGCATCCCAGATTTGCACATAAGAATATTCAACAATTATTGGAAATTTAATTTGTAAAATGCTCTGACTGTACAAATGCTTGCAAATTTCAACTGAAATTTACTTTGTTTGTTCTTAATCTTGGAGCAGGAGATTGAAAGGGCGAGTGCGTGGAGGAGATTGGACGAGTCCCAGGGCCTCTGCCTTCTTGTGCCTGGAGTTGCACCGGTGCTAGAGATGGAGGCGAGCCTCTGCTTCTGCCTGCAGGTGCGTGGAGCTCAACTTGCCGGCATAGTGTGTATGCCTGGAGGCGCGCCGGAGCTGGACTTGCGGGAGCTGGGTGCGGGGGACCTGTTGCAGGGTCGGTGACGGGGGCCTGTTCCGCGGCGACAGGGGCCCTGCTCCGGCGGCGGCGCTAGAGATCGGGCGCGAGCGAGGCGATGGAGCAGGATCTCCGGGGGCCTGCGGCGACGGTGGCGGGGGCCTGTTCCCGCGGTGGCGGGGGCCTGTTCCCGCGGCGGCGGGGGTCCTACTCCGGCGTTAGCGGTTGCGGGAGACGCTGCAGATCGGGCGCGACCTGAGGCGAGGACGGCGACGGCGAGGTCCCGCGCGAGGATGGCGACGGCAAGGTCCGGCACGCGCGGACGGGCGGCGGCGAGGTCCTGCGCGAGGACGGCAAAGGAGATCGGCGCGATTTGAATCGGGGACCGATTTTACACGATTAGAGATAGGTTTGGGTTTATTTGTCAAAAGTCATTTGTACAGGCTTGTGTCATTTATTTCCGGACGGAGGGAGTACTATTTTACTTTGTTTACGAAATGATGTCCTTTTTGGGTACGACTGCGGCAGGGATGTGCCGCTTAGTTCTGGTGTGTCACACGTGATGGGCTTACCGTCTCTTCGGGGGCGGTAGACGAAACTTGCGGACGGATTCGGGGCAAGTTTCCGTAAACGGACACGGTCGTCGCATACGAAGATGGGCGCAACAAAACTATGCCAAAATCCCAAAATAGGGCATGTCTCTAGGCCTTGTAGTTCAGCGTTCCACGCGGTCAGAAATCGTTTGGCCCACTGGATTGAGGTCGGGTATGCCTCCTAAAAAGAGGGAATTGAAAGGGCTATCTTGTCCATGCCCACCGTATGAGGCTAAATGTGGCAATACAATCAGGTCGTAACAAAGGAAGTCGGTTGTAGATATCTATACTTCTTATAAGACAAAACCCCACTAAGATGCATTTATGATTTTTCTATCTCAACATGCAAGCTATCCACATCACCCACCATTTTAGCTAATTAATTATCCATGTCATCTCCACTAATAATTGTGATATTGCATAATTCATGCCACATGACCATGCCATCTTTTTTCAACCATATAATTATCCATGCCACTGATATTTATTTCTCAAAATATACATCAATTTCACACGAATTAAATTTAGTATATCGATTATGTGATCAATTGAATCTTGATAATCGAATATTTCATGCACCTTATACCCATTTCGTTTATAGAATATTTTTTAAAAGAGATACCCGCTGCAACGCGCGGGGTATTCTTCTAGTATTTTCTAAAAAAGCAAGACGGAAAATGTTTGGCTACTGTGGGCACTAAGTTCCTGAACGACCATGGCACATCGGTCTAATATCGAGAGTAAGAAATGTCCATACTAAGAGCATGTCTAACAGACCCCCTAAATGGCCCAAACCCGTATAATAACCGCTGATATACGGGTTTGGGCTCTACCCGGCCATCTAGCAGACCCCGTAAATGGACCACCCGGACGATTTTTTACAAGTTTGGATAGGGGGCGGCCCGTCGACCCCTACATGTGCGGGTCGGAAGGAGATGTAGAGGGCCAACCCTCTACCTCGTGCGAGCTAGGGCGCGCTGAAGTTTCAGGTACGAATCCCTTGGTCGTTCGCCCCGCCGCCAGCCGCCGCCGCGTAGATCCGGTCGCCTCCGAGGCGCCGTACCCCCGCCGGACACCGCCGCACCCCCGCCGGACCCCCAGCGGACCTCGGCGCCCCTCGACTAGCCGCGCCGTGTGCATCTCCGCCGCCTCCCCACGGTGAGTACTCGCCGGACCCTGTTCCTCTTCGATTTCGCCGTTCCGTGGGGGCCTGATCTCTGCTTCGCCATCGTAGATGTCTGCGGACGCGACTATGGATGATGTGGAGCATTCCGATGATTCGTTGAGCTGGTCTTCGGGGGATTCGGACCTCGACGAGCTGCTGAGCGACGACGACATGGAGATGATGCAGTACATCTTCTGCATCAAGGACCTCGAAGACCGCGCGAAGCTGCTAGATCAGAGAAAGGGTTCCACGAAGGGCCGCATATGCATCCCGCGGAACCGCGCGCTCGGCCACGAACAGCTGTGGCAAGATTATTTTGCCGAGGTACCTACCTATCCCCCCCGTCTCTTCCGTAGGAGATACCGCATGCGTAGGAGTTTGTTCACCAAAATCGTGAAAGACTGCGAAGCAAATTCCGATTATTTCAAGCAACGGAGAAATGCCGCCCAAGTCATGGGATTTAGCCCATATCAGAAAATATCAGCTGCCATGAGGGTGATTGCATATGGTATCCCTGCGGACTATACTGACGAGTATCTTCGCATTGGGGTACAAACAACCACTGATTGTGTGCGTATGTTTGCCAAGATGGTGATCAAGTTGTATGGCGAGACGTATCTCCGAGCTCCAAATGAGGATGATACAAAGAGGCTCATGGAGATGAATGAAAAGAGAGGGTGGCCTGGGATGTTTGGTAGTCTATATTGCATGCATTGGACATGGAAAAATTGTCCAAAAACATGGCATGGAATGTATTGTGGAAAAAGCAGTGATGCTACCATTGTGCTTGAAGCTGTGGCATCCCAAGATTTGTGGATTTGGCATGCATACTTTGGACTACCGGGGACACTCAATGACATTAATGTCTTGAATAAATCCCCTTTATTTAAAAGAATAATTAGGGGTGATGCACCACCTTGCAACTACAAAGTTATGAACAATGAGTACACCATGGGGTACTATCTCACAGATGGTATTTACCCTGACTATGCAACTCTTGTGAAGGCAATTAAAGAGAGAAATGATAGGCCTTTGACAAGAAAAGAAGCAAAGTTCACAAGAGAACAAGAGGCTGCTCGCAAAGATATTGAGAGAGCTTTTGGTGTTTTGCAAGCAAGGTTTGCCATTGTTCGGGGTCCTGCACGGTTTTGGGACAAGGATACTCTTGTCGACATCATGACATGTTGTGTGATTCTTCACAACATGATCATCGAAGATGAGAGGGGGTTAAGATTGCCATGTTTCTATGATAATGTTGGCACCCGAGTGGTGCCCGAGAGAAACCCTAATCGGCTTGAAGCTTTTCTTGGAGGGCATCGCGGCATTGAATGTGCTGAGACTCATCACCAGCTCACCCAAGATCTGATCGATCACCACTGGCAGTTGCATGGCCAATGATTCATTTTCTCTTCTTCTATGTGTGAAACATTGATTGGCAGTTGGGAATACATTTTATTTGTGTGAAACATTGATTGTAATAATTAAGATTTTTATTGTGTGCTTTGAACATTTTATTTGTGTGAAAACATTGATTGTAATAATTAAGATTATTATTGTGTGCTTTGATAATTTTATGTAATGTGATGAGATGTTGCGTTGATATGCAAAATGTCCAAAACCCTGTTTTGTGAGGGGCCAAAAGCTCGTGCGAGCTAGCAGACCCCCTACCCCACCCCGTAAAACAGAATATTCTGTTTTACGGGGTGGGGGTAGGGGGTCTGCTAGCTCGCACGAGTTTTTGGCCGGCGAAATGTGCATACAGGGCCCTCTACACGCGTTTTAGGGGGTGAAAACTTAGGGGGTCTGTTAGACATGCTCTAAAGGGATCTGAGGCTTTCGGCCTTTTTTCCCGCTGCGTTATCTTCGATCGGTCAGATCTCACGGTAAAGTATCTAGCTGTATGTTTTTTTTGGTAACAGTTCACGTGAAAAAAGCGTTTATTTTTTTTCCTTTCTAATCGAAACCGATTCGAAGCACTACCTTGCCGCTCCCGATGTCTTTTCTGAGCATTTTTTTGCCAACAATTATCGTTCTCTTCCTTCGATCAGCGTGAAGATCTTGCTATCAAGTGTCGTCACGGTAGTGCAGGTACTAGTTTTGTGCTTGTGTAACGGTTGCTGTAAAAGCTGGGTTGAAACGGGCAGTAAAACAGGGGAAAATCCACGAGGAGGGGAAGGAATAAGAAGAAATAGAGCGATACCATGTCGTGCGCAACCATACCAGCAGTAAAGCACCGGATCCTGTCAAAACCCCGATTAACAACGACCCATAGGAAAGTAGGTCTTGCCTATTGACGTTGTTTCTACGGTTGGTTATTCTGAACCGGGCAGACGACGCGTTAAACTATATAGGCATCTGTTTTCCGATTATAGTTCTCATGAGAACTACGTTTCTTTGCTCTTCTTTTTTTGCGTTCAAGAGGCCGGTTAGGAACCTATAAGACAACAAAAGGATTTGTTGGGAGAAAAGTGGGGCTCAAAAAAGTATCAAGGAAAGGAATCTGGGTCTAGACATCTTTTCTAAAGAAAGTGAAAAAAAATGCCTGCTTCCCATCGGAGGTGTCTCGGCTAGCATTTTCATAGCTTGAAGAGGAATTTTTTCCCGCTATGCTGCGTTCAATCTGGCGGAGCGCACGGTAGAGTATCTAGTTTTCTGTTTTCTGCTAAGGGCATCTCCAGCCGTTGCGCCCCCAGGGCCTAAAACGCCGCCGTTTTGGTGCCGCCGCGGCGCTAAACGGCGCTATTCTGGAATCTGGGGGGGCGCGTTTCCCAGTCGCGTCCCGAGCCCAAGAATCGGCCCAAACAAACGCAAATTTAAAAGAGCCGAAATTTTATTGATCAAAGCGAATTGCGTACATTTTCGAGCGAAATTCAAACTAAAACAACGGAAATGTAACTACGCGACAACTACCACTACGCCTACGCGTCGTCGTCTTCATCAGCGGCGTCGCCGTGGCGGCGCTGGTTGGAGGGGCCAGCTTCGCTCTGACGGCGTTGCTCCGCCCGCTCCGCTCGGGCTTGCAGGCGCAGCCGGTGCAGCTGCGCCTGCTCGGAGGGCGGGCGGCTGCGGCGCTCGCCCTGCAGCGCCACCTGCCGCCGGTCGGCCTCGTAGAGGGCGACAATGCCCGCCTGCTCGGCCGAGGCAGCGCGCGCGGCCATCTGCCGACGCACCTCTCACGCCGCCTCCTCCCTCTGGTGTGACTCCAGAGAGGCCCGGATGGCGGCCGCCTGCGCCGCCTGCTCGAGGACGCCGCGAACCTCGCGGTACGCGCCCTCGTTCTGCGCCGTCTCGAACGAGTGCAGCCCGGCGTGCTGCTCGGGCCATATCGGCTGCCGCCTCGCCTCCCGCCTGGCAGCCCGCCGTGCTTCTCGTGCCTCGTCCTGCTGCGGCTCCGGCGCCACCTGCTGCGGCTGAAGTGGCTCCGGCGCCACCTGTTGCGGCTGAAGTTGCTCCGGCGCCGCTGGCTGCAGCTCCTCGTCGTAGTCGCTGTCGGGCCACGCGTCCCAGAGACGATCCATTGCGGCGAGGGCGAGGACGGAGAAGGTGGAGAAAGAACGGCGAGGGAGGAGACGAGAATGTGCGTACGGGGAGGAGGCGGGCACCATTTTTATAGCTTGGCGGGCCAGTCGCCGCGCCGCGCGTGTCACCGCTGCCGCCCCGCCATTAATCCGGCAGCCTTTGACCGGGTTGCATGCACTGGCCGGCCGCCACGCCATAACTCCGGCAGCCTTTGACGGCGCGGGCGCAGAGAAGGAGGTCACGGGCGGTGGCCTCTGTTCCCGCGCTTTCCCGTCGCGTCGCTGACAGGGCTGGCCCACGCGCGCGGCCGCGCAGTTTCGCCCCCCCAGGCCGAACCCAGCGGGCTGGGTTTGGCCTGGGTGCCGCGGCGCTATTTGGGCCTCTGGGGGGGCCGAGTGGTGAAGAAGCGGCGCTATTCGCCGCTTCCGCCGCGAAAAAACCCCCCTAGGGGGGCTCGGCTGGAGATGCCCTAACAGCTCACGTGAAAATCCTGTTTTTTTCCTTGTAAGCGAAACTGATTCAGAACACTACCTTGCTGCCCCCGATGTCTCCTATGAGCGCCTTTTGCCAACTATTACTGTTTTCTTTCTTGGATCAGCGCGAGGATCTCGATATCGAGCGTTGTCTCTTAGTTCCAAAGGCTACTTGAACAAAACTGCGGAATCCTTTTCTTTCTGAGCATAGGCAGGGGTGGCCAGACGTGCGGTGGCCCTAAGGCTGGTGCCAACGCGGGCTACAAGCCGGGCGAGAGGAGGGCCTATCGCCCCGCGCGGGGCGAGAGCGGGCGAGAGCGCGGGCGAGAGGAGCGGGCCGGGCCGTAGCAGCCTCGCCCGGCGAGAGCGGGCGAGAGGGCGTGCTACCGCCCGCGTTGGCGGGGCGATAGGAGGGGTGCGGGGCGAGAGGGCGGGCGATAGCGGGGCGACGCGGTGCCAATGGGGGCGATAGGCCGGGCGATAGTGGGGAGAGGAGTGTGATAGTGTGGGCTATAGCCCGTGCACTGGCACCGTACTGTGAGAGTGGCGTGAGAGTGGCGTGAGAGCGAGGAAAAAATGTGACGTGGCGGGGCTATAGCCCGTGAGAAGCTGTGATGCATTGGCACCAGCCTAAGACTTGGCTGTCCATATAGAGAGTCGTCTTTTGATCATCTGTAGCTGTAAGTCATGGTAAAACACCTTCAGCTAGAAGAAGCAAAGGGCAATAATGCCTAGATTCTAGCAAGACACAAGGTACTTATAGAGGAGTCATTGTTGTGGCGTGGAGAAGACATATGCCATAGGATGATTTAAGGTTAGGGCCGATGGACCCTGTGGGTATCCGGGGAGGGATCGCACGCCTAACTGGCGCGCTCACTACACTGCAAACACCGTAATCTACCCAGGTTTGGGGCCCTCGTGTGGAGGTAACACCCCTACTCCTGCCTCTCTCTCTGTATAAGTATATGCTGAATACAAGGTCTCCTCAAGCTCAAGGACCTAGAGGAATGAGAACTTCTACTGTTGCTTCTCTCTTTCTCCCTGTCAGCTAACATCACCTCTCTCAGAATCTCAGCTAACAAGTGATCGACCCTCGCACAGGAGGGGTGTGTCCACCTTATATACTGGTGGCCACCAACTACTCGTACATGTTAGGTGACTACACACTGTGCCGTAGCGCATGCCTCCGCTTCTCCGTTGACAGACGCCGAAAGTCTTCGCGGTCTGGTCGCTGACATGTCCTGTCCCCCTTGTCAGAGACAGGAAGTGGCCGCGCCCATACAACGCACTGTACCAGCGTATGCATACGCATCATCGTGCCTAGTAAGTTGAACCACACGCCTGTACTCTCCCTGTATATACGGGATCTCAACGGCTCCATTGACTTTCCCTCCGAGTAAGAGCAGAACCCAGACCTATCTGGACTCACCAAGTGTTACTCAGTCGGTCCGGAGAACACTCATATCTTCACTTGACTACTTGTTCTTCCTACCGAGATAGCTCCATCTCGGTAGCAACCCAATCTCGGTACCTTTCTTTCCAGTACGTACCAACTCGGTACGGCCCAACTCGGTAAGCAGTACCTCAAACATCATTTCTAACCAACCTTACCCCTACTCGGGGGTTGCCCCCAACATTAGTCCCCGAAACTGGTATGATCCGGTGAACTCGGACGCTTGGGCCGTGCCAGCTTAAATCAATCTCTCTCCAGATGCGTAACCGAGATGCACCTCATCTCGGTCGTGTTCCAATCCGAATTGGAATTCGATCCATCACTCCTTGATGAGCTTTTTCTATACCAACCGAGTAGACTGCGCTGTTTGGATTTTACCGAGATCCCAGCCCTTAGCCAATTTCTCATGGATTTTGCCGCTCAAACCAGGGCTTCCTAGTTATCTTCGCGTGTAAGATTCACCACATGGCGCAGCACCGTTGCCCGCGCCGCCGCGGTTACCGCGCGGTCGCAGTGCATGCGCCCTTCCCACGTCAGTCACTACACACCGGGCCCACGCGCTGTCGCGTTCCTTCACAGTAGAGCACTCAAGTACTCACGTCGTGAATCATGGGATTAAATGCGCCTGTTACGCGCGATAAATTCGCTATGTGCGTTTCTTTTGGACGCAGTAACTCCACGATCCCATGATTCATCCCGCAACCGATCCGGGAAGTTACTGCGCTTTGAGGGTATAAATACCCACGCGCCGCCCGTCGCCTCATTTTCCTCGCCATTTGCTTCCTCTTCTTTCTCTTCCTCGCTCACGCCCACACAGAGCACTCCGCTCCGCTGCGTTCCGTCGAGCACCACCGCACGGAAGAAAGCACTCCACCACTATGCGCCACCACTTGCCGGAGCGCTGCCGCGTCCAGGGATCTCCACTGTGCCGCGTGGTTCTTCGCGAGCTCGCTCCATCACCGTACTGCTTCTTCCCCCGCTACTCTTCTTCGAGCTCTTCACCGCGGGAAGCACACCACGACGTTTGTTTTCTGCGCCGCCATGGCCCTTCTTCAACCTTTGTGGCCTGAGCCAATCCTTGCGCCCACGCACAACTCGGAGGCGCCTAGATCTAGAATCGCTCCGATGGAGCTCGAGCTTGTCTACGACATCGATCTTGAGGGGCCTGCGTCCACCCGCGGGAACTGGGAGGGCTCTGACGTGGTCGCCTCCGACATCCAGTGGTTGATTAACACCCTCCGAGTGCCACTGGGCGTCATCTGCCGGCCTCCCGGTGATGAGGTGGAGCCGCAGCCCGGAAAGGGCGAGCGCGTGATCTTTCTCAGCCTCTTTAAGCGTGGATTTGGCCTCCCCATCTCCGAGTTCATGCAGAAGTTCCTCCGCCACTTTGGTTTGCAACCCCATCACCTCCCAGCAAATGACATTACCATGCTCTCTACCTTTGTTACCTTCTCGGAAGCCTTTCTTGGTATCTACCCCACACTAGATATCTGGGCCAAATATTTTCATTTCCGCCAACAAGTCCTCCTCAACAAAGCCAATCCAAATGCTCCCAAAGTCATGACCCAGTGCGGCGCGGCTATGATCGTTTATCAGAACACCACCGAGTACCCCCGGGTTCAGGGGCTTGACACCTGCCGCAAGTGGCAGAGGGGGTTCTTCTACGTGAAGAATCCCACCCCGGAGGAAGGCGCCGTGCAAGAAGATCTCATCAAACTCCCTCCCTTCCGGGTTGATCCCCCCACTGCCATGATGAATTGGGAGTACAACCCGAGAAAGATTGTACCCGAGGTGAACGCCGTGGATGGATGGCTGAAGCAGCTAGTGAAGGAAGGGCTCCGATCTGACGATCTGATCACCGCCTGGGTGAGCCGCCGGGTTCTGCCTCTGCAGCTCAGGGCCCACAAGATGTTCTTTATGGGTGGGCCCCGTGACTGCACTCACACCACCACCTTTGAGCTCACCGATAAGGTGGTGTCTATCTGGGCCAAATCCATCACCAAGGCCACCCTCTCGGAGACATGGAATTGGGGATTCGAGCCCTACAACCGAGATAGGCGAGCGCCCCGAGTAAGTATCTTCCGAGTTCACTTATTCCCTTATGCTTTATGTTTCGCATGCCCTACCGAGTAGAGTACATCTCGGCATCTTTCGAGTTCAGTTTATGCTTTATGTTTCGCATGCCTTACCGAGTAGGATTCATCTTGGTATCTTCCGAGTTCAGTTTATGCTTTATGTTTCGCATTCCCTACGGAGTAGAGTTCATCTCAGTATCTTCCGAGTTTAGTTAGTTTTGCTACTTATGCTTTGTGTTTTGCATGTTAAGTAGTTTACTCGTCAGAGGGAGGAAGACAAGTCGGTCCTCCCGGATAACTGGAAACCTGACAGGATAGAAGATGATGAGGAGCAGTTCGACAACCAGGACAGTCTCCCTATTCCGCTCGCTCATCCTCCTGATCAAGATGGTAAGTCCCGAGTCCCAACCTCAATCCGGGACTGGTCCGAGGATGATGAAGGTGATAGTGATGATAACTGTATATTTTGAGGTGTCCAACCCCTTCTCGGTCTCATTAGTGCACTTTCTTTTCTTGTTCCCAGCTGACACGGAAGAAGAGGTGGTCGAGGCGGTGCCCGTGTCCATTGCTACCCCCGTGCAGCTGAGGAAGAGGTCCGGAAGCGGCGCCGTCGAGCCTCCATCCACCAAGACGCAGAAGAGCTCCGGGAACAAAGGGCCCAAGGGCGGCAAGGCCACGGTGAAACGCCGAAGGAATGCGCGACCTACAATTGAAGGGTACGTTTCCTCCGAGATGCATTGTGTTTGCATATTTTTCGCTCTTTTGCCTCCTCGAACCGGGATGCTTTGCAATTGCATTTCCTTTACCCCTCTGTTTTTCCTTCCTATAGCGATGCACTCAACGCTGATTTCCCTGAGGCGCCTGTGGGACCGAGTAGCGCCCGCGGCGTTATCGACCTTGACTCCGAGGACATGGACACCCATGCCGAGGACCGGACCGAGATGCCCCTCACGGATCGAGAAGACCAGGATCTCGGTGCCAGTGACACGGGCGCCGATATGGATACTCAAGAGACTCCGGAACAGCCGGAGTCGGCCACAGAGTAGCCCCAAGAGCAACAACCAGAGCAGCAGCAGCCATAGCAACACCAACCAGAGCAGCACCAACCAGAGCAGCACCATGAGCTACCCGAGCAGCAGCAACAGCAACCTGAGCAGCAACAACCTGAACAGCAGCAACCTGAAGCCACAACGCAGCAACGCGCGCCACAACAACAAGTTTCTTTAGCCGCAACAGCAGCAACGCCACCAACCCCGCCGAGAAGGACCTCTCCATTGGAAGTGGCAGCAGCAGCAGAAGCTACCACGGCAAGAGCAGCAACAAACCAAACAACACCCAAGACCGCACCCATGGCCACAGGCCCCATCTCATCAGTAGCAGCAACCAGCTCGACCCCCACTGCAGCAGGCCCATGTACCTCAGCCACATGAGCAGCACCAAGCCCATCACCACCGCAAGGATCAGCAGGGGCAACAGGAAGTACTCCTCGCACCCGGCATCAAGCAAGGTTTGCACCATCGCAGGGCAAAGCAGCATGAGGGGCAGAAGAAGAAGACCGGGGTGAAAACAAAACCCGACACCTTGGCTATTACCACGAACCCCCAGCACGGGCAGCGCCGGGAACTTGCCGCGGAACTGTTGGAAGAAATCGATGCCACCTTGGACCGGATTGGCCATCTCGACGCTGTCTTCAACGGAAAGAAACTGGGCCAGCTGGATCATTGCCGGACTGCATGGAACAAGGCCGACCTGGGCCACATCTCTATGCCGGTTGCAGCGTCGAGCAGCACTTTGGCGCATGAAATGTACTGCATGCGCACCGCTGCCGAGGACGCCGAGATCACCTCCCGAGTATGTTTCTTTTTCTATCCGGTTTTTTCTGAGTTGACACATTTTCCATCCAAAATCTCTGTACCATCTAGTCCCCAAGATTTGGGCCGAGTAGGAAATACTCGACCGAGTTGAAGTCTACTCGGGTCGAATCTTCCAACTAACCCCATACTTTCTTTTCTTCAGACTTGCACCAAGACCCGCACCGTGCTTTACCAGAGACTCCTCTGGGCCCACTGTCATGGTGGTGTCACGGCAGATGCCACAGGATGGCTAAAGATGTGGGAACGATGGACGCTGGAGGTGCTCGGGGAGGGATCACGCAGCGAGTAGCCGCGTGAGGGATGAATCTAGGACTTCAAACCACAAGATCTACCCAGGTTCAGGGCCCTCGTGTGGAGGTAAAACCCCTACTCCTGCCTTTCTCTCTTTGTATTTGTATCTCACCGAGTAGCCACAGTACAAGTTTGGCCTACAGCCGAGTAGCCACCCTTCTCTCTACGTAGCGAGTAAGCTAGATATTCTCTCTAAAGACGCGACCCTCACACAGGAGGAGGCAGGGCACCTTATATACTGGTGCCCAGCCGGATACAACCAAAGGGGGAAAGTACAAACAGATGTCGACATAGTGTGCACACTGCACACTTCCGGCTTCCCGCTGAGAGCTTTGGCATCCTAGTTTGTCTGGTGTGGAAAGTCGTTGTGCAAAACCAAGAAGCTGATCTGTTATCACTGCCACCATCAGAGGGTAGGCCCCCCCAAACCTGGGACGCCCTGCTGACACCCTGGCATGGATAAGCACGCGCTCTTCAGATGAACAGTGCTCCAGTACGGACCCAGGATACGCGGGATCCTGTGTCAGAACGGCTCCTTTGACTTCTGGCCCGAGTAGGAAACCGCCATTTCTACTCGGACCACTTCCTCTATTCGGAGGAGAATAACTTCCTTGATTCTTTCTCCTGGCCATCTGTGTGTACGGCCGAATAGCAGTCGACCGGGTAGCGAGTACCGGGTAGCCAGCTACTCTGCCAAACGTCTCTTCTGATCTTGCCCTTAGCACTTGCCTTTACCCTACTCGGGGATAACCCCCCGACATTAGTCCCCGAAGCTGGTAGAGTCCTGCGAACTAGTTCACTAGGCTCTGCCAGCTTAAAAACCAATCTTGCCTTCGACCCTTATGATGTTGAGTAGAACCTCCGAGTAGCTCTCAATTTTGGCTTGATTCTCTTCTCTTCCGAATAGAACCATTTCTCTTCTCTGTCGCCGAGTAAAATGACTTTGCGAAATCTCGGACATAATCTCGGCGTGGCAGAGCAAATCCACCTTTCCGCATTGCAACTGGGCACGTGTCACGTTCTCGCACCCCCGACGCCTCGGTGCCCGGGATTTGACAGGCCACACGCCCATCACCGAGACCTGGGCCCACCGGCCCGTTAGGTCACATCAACTGCAGTTATTACCCACGATCTCGACGTGGGATCAATTGCGGCCGTTACGCGCGCCACCTGCGCTGTGTGCGTTTCTAACCGGCCCACACCCCACGTCGCACGATCTCCGTGCATAACTGATCCCACTAACTCTGCCTGTAACGACAACCCGAGGGGAGGGATAAATACCCCCTCGGTAACTCCTCCTTCCCCTTCCTGGTCTCATTCACTTCCTGCCTCTTCGCCGCCACGCATCTCGCCGCGTCGCTGCTCCCTGCGACGCCGGAAGGCTAGCAATTTCCACCA
This sequence comes from Alopecurus myosuroides, assembly GCA_028641055.1. Taxonomy (NCBI): domain Eukaryota; kingdom Viridiplantae; phylum Streptophyta; class Magnoliopsida; order Poales; family Poaceae; genus Alopecurus; species Alopecurus myosuroides. Next base: position 184,124,798 of record CM054058.1, read on the forward strand.
AACTTCCACGAATCTCCACCAATCTCTCTTCTTGATGGCCCGTGACGACGATGCCCGCGCCGGATGGGCAGGATCCGAGGTCACGGCGGATGATTCCAGTGGCTAGTAAACACCCGCCGCGTTCCTGCCGGCGTGCGCTGCAGGCCCGCGAACGGCGAACTCGTCCCCACACCGGAGGCGGACGAGTTCATTGTCTTCCTCGCTCACTTCAAGCAAGGATTCGGCCTTCCCGTCTCGGACTTCTTCAGATCCTTCATCAACCATTTTCGGGCTCCAGCCGCACCACCTGCCGCCCAACGCCATGGTGATGCTCGCATACCACGCCGTGGTCTGCGAGGCGTTCTTGGGTGTGCGCCCCACGGTGCACACCTGGGCGCGCTACTTCTTCTTCCGGAAGCAGAGCGTGCCCAAGCCGGGAAGCACGGAGAGCTCCCGCAGCATGACCAAGACCGGGAGCGCGATGATGCTGCAACGCGGCTCCACCCCTCACCCGCGCATCAAGGGGCTCGACTCGGTGCGCAAGTGGCAGCGGTCCTTCTTCTACATGAAGAACGTCCCTGATGAAGAAGGAGCGCCAATCGTGGACCGGATCAATCTCCCCAAGTGGATGAACACGGCGCCTACCCAGCAGAATTGGGGATACAAGCCAAAACTGGAAGGCGACGTCCTCCAGATCAACAAGCGCCTCGTCGAGTTGAAGGATTTGGGACTCAAGAGTGACGATCCCATCGCCTGCTGGATTTCCAGGCGAGTGCTCCCGCTACAGCGCCGTACGCACCTCATGTGCTACATGGGCGGCAACAGAGACTACACGAGGACCACCACATTCGAGTTGAGCAACGCGGATGTGGCCGTCTGGGCGCGCTCTATCATGAGTACCGGCCTCACCGACCACTGGCAGTACGGCTTTGTGCCGTATAGCCGTGCGAAGCCAATCGAATAGGTTAGCACTTCATGCTTTATCCCTGCATCATGATACCGAGTAGGTGGCTTTCCAGCTTATTATGCTTAGTCTTTGCACGCTGCACCGAGTAGAAACACTTACTAGTATCTCCTAGGCTTTATGTGCTTTGTGTTTGCACGCCATGTCGAGTAGAGCACCTGCTAGTATCTGCTAGGCTTTATGTGCTTTGTGTTTGCACGCCATACCGAGTAAGGGACCTTAGCCAAACATGCTTTGTGTTTGCATTCCGTACCGGGTAGGATTCCCTTGTGTTGCTCAACTGATTTGCATTGCCTGCTTATATTTCCAGCACATTGATCGGCAGCTCGTTGAAGACGAGGAGCGCTTTGAGGCCAACTGGGAACCAGGCCGGAAAGAGGATGACGATACCGCCTATGACACCCAGGACACCCTCTGTGTCCCTCGCGCCGATCAGCAGGGTAAGCACCACGTCGATGCGTCCATTCGGGATTGGTCCGAGGACGATGAAAAAGGTGACTGAGCTCGCTTCTGTAGTTGCGGGTAGCGCAATCTAACTCTTCTTTCCGCTTCTCAACCGTTGCTTCTCTTATACTCTGCAGATGACGCCGATGCGGACGAGGAGGACGAGGACGTCCTCGACGTCGATCTGGTTGCGGTGGCTGCTCCTACTACTCGGAAGAGGGCGGGTAGCGGTGCCCAAGAGCCCGCCGCCAAGAAGCCGAAAGCCGAGAAGAAGAAGAAGGTTTCCACCAGGAGGCCGCTCCCTACCCGCAAAGGGTAAGTAACTTTTCTTTAAGCTGCGATTCGTTATTGCTTCTCGGTGTTTTTCTTCCCCTCCTCCTTTTCTGAATTTCTCTTTCTCTTCAGCGATCCTTTGGATGCTGATGATGCTGCCGCTTCCGCCAAGCCCAAGAAGAAATCGCCCATCGACCTCGAGTCGCTCATTGACCTTGATGATGACGAGGATGAGCCAGCAGCACGTGATAGGACGCGTGCGCCCTCTCCCGTGAAGGAAGAAGAAGAAGGCACCAACGCCAATAACTTGGGCGCTGGTGACCAAGCCATGGACACGGAGCAGCAGGCCCGCGCAGAATCAAGTGCGCAGGATGCCGCTCAAGACGAGACCCCCTCTTCTCCTCCAGCTTCCACAGCTGGGGAGAATATCGAACAAGATGCTGAGTACCAAGACCACGCCGCCCTTGAGCGGCAGGAAGAGAACCTGGAGCAGCCGGAAGCTGAGGCTGCTGTTGAAGATGACCCCGCGGCCCAGCCGCGGGTAGAAGAACAAGGAGATGTACGACCAGATCCCGCTGTCGAGCAGCGGGTAGAAACAACTGCGGTGGAGCACGACCTGTAGAGACAAGCGCCGCCGGGCGCTGCGCCGGGTAGCCAGCCCCTTGTGCCGCCTACCCAGCAGGCTGCTCCACCTACTGCACCAAGCCCTCCGCGGCCAGCGAAGAAGCCCAAGACTGCATCAAGCCCTTCAGCCAAGCAGAGCACTAAGAAGACGGATGCCTCCAGCAAGCAGGCCATCCAGCCTGATGCCCCAGTCCGCAAGAATCCAACGCGCAACGCTGCGCTAGATGCTGCCAAGATGCCACCGCCGAAACTACCCGTGAAGCCTGCCGCAAAGACTGGGCAGCTGAGCATTGGCGCTTCTGGCAGCTCTGCAGGCGCAGCCGCGGGATCAAGCGCTCAAGAATCGCCTAGCTACCTGCCCTACATGGTGGAGATGGGCAAGCAGTATGGCATTGATCTGAACAAGACCGAGCAGCGGCTCGCTCTTACGAAGGGCAAGCAGGCCACGGCGGTGGACTCCAAGTTGCCGGCAAAGAATAAACCCCTTTCTATCTACTCGCGCGAGGTCCAAGAGACTGAGGTGGTGTCCGAGGGGCTCGAGCAGATGATCGACCGGGTAGGCTTCATCGAGGCGGAGTGGAATAGCGAGGTCCTTGGCAACAAGACATGGAATAGCCTGGCCTTGGGCCCGTTGGACCACTGGCGCACTGATTGGAACAAGGCGGACATGGGCTACAATCCCATGACCATTTCGTCCACCACCAGCACACTGGCCGCGAAGATGTATGTCCACCGCAAAGCTGCCGAGGATCTCGAACAGACCTACGCTGTAAGTGCCGCTTGCTTGTTCCGAGTTGCAACCTTTCTTCTCTTCTGTACTTTCCTTCCCTTCTGTCCTGCATTTTCTCCTTATCCGCTACCCAGTCCCCGAGATTCGGGCCGAGTAGACGGGTACTCAACCGAGTTGCCGTCTTCTCGGGTCAAATCTTCGAAACACCGTCTAACTCCTTTTCTTTCTTCTTCACAGAATAGCCTCTTGAAGAGGACGACCCTCTACCGGCGGCTGCTTTGGAATCACAGCATTGCCAAAAGGCGCCTTGAGGCCCTTGAAACAGAGCGCAAGAGTGATGCTGAGATGGAGCAAGCGGCCATGGAGCGTGCCCTCCAACTTTCTGAACTCGAGAGTAAGCTTCTAGCTATTCGGTTAACGCGTTTTGTGTTTACGCCCGTATTTGCTCTTTGCTCTAACTCCTTCTACTCTGCAGGCAAATTCAAAGCGATGGCAGAGGAACACCAACATTGCCATGTCTTCGTCGCTTCTGCTGAAAGCAAGATCAAGGAGCTAGAAGGTGAGTTGCCGTCTTCTCGGTTTGATTTCTTCCTTTTACTTTGTTATACTGTTAACCCTGCTGTTCTCTCCACAGAAGAGTACAAGAAGTTCCGCGAGGAGCATCTTGATTGCTTGAAACCTGCTGAGGTGCAGCAGCAGCTGGCTAGCCGAGATGCAGAGATCAAGAAGGAACGCGACGCCGAGCGTGCCGAATACGAAGAAATGCAGGTGAAGCTGAAGGCCGCTCTCGAGGATGCCTTGGAGACCAGGACAACGAGCGCAGCCAGAGAGAGGACGCTCAAGTTGGAAGCCGAGGTGTTGAAGAAGAGCAACGTGGACCTCATGCACTAGCTGTCCGAGTTTCGGAAAATTGAAGAGAGGCATGTTGCGGATGAGGATGCTTGGAGAAGGAAGCTGGAGGCGCTACTCTGCGAGCTTAACAGTAAGTTCGCGCTTCTCTGCACTTGCTCGCTTCCCTCTTCTTCTGTTTGCTTTGATTTGCATTTCTTCTCTGCCTCCACTTCTAATCTTTTCGGATAGCATTTTCAGAAATCTTCCCTGACCTCTGCGCGACTTGCAAACCTGCCCTGGCCAAGGCCCAAGAAATCCGAGCTGAGAAGGGACTGCCCACGGACACCAAGGCTTCCATTGAGGACAATCTCACGAGCATGCAGGCCCAACTCCAGCGTCTTAGGGGCTTGGGCACCGACTTGGTGTCCACCGCCTTCAAGCTTCATGCGCTGTTCTGGCCCCAAGACCCTGTGCCCAAGACCATCCGCGCGCTCGCTGAGAAGCTCAACGGTGTCAAAGCCGAGTTGAAGAAATGGCGTGCATCCGGAGCTCGGGCAGGCGCCGACATGCTACTCCTCTTTATTTGCAGCTGGTATGAAAATTTAAATCTCAATACCATCCTCGAGATGCGTCGGGACTCGAAGTGGGAGAAAGATCCCGAGTGCGTGACTCGCCGCCAGGCAGTCGCGTACGAGATCGCCTCCTACGCGGATACCGCGCTCTTCATCGACGGCCTCACCGAGCCTGACACCGAGGTGGAAAGCGAAGGTGAGGAAGAAGATGACGACGAGGACACCGAGTCAGAAGACTTGGGCTGCTTTGAAGACAAAGGTGCCGAGAAGGGAAAGGGCAAGGCCGTTGCGGGTAGCGACGAGGAGACCGAGAGCCAGGATGCCACCATCGCCACCGAGAGGGTGCTCCATGATGCAGCTCCCGAGCTGGGCTCATCTTCTGGCGCGGCACTTGGCGACGCGGCGCTACCCCGCACTCAGTCCAATGCCTCTACATCCGCTACCATGACAAGTTTAAGGATGCATCAAAGATAAACTAGTTGACATGGTAACGTAACATGATTAAATGGACCCACATGCAATTTGGATTGCATATGGAAAGCCAATGAATTAAGGTTGAATTAAATGATCTACAAATATCCATCATGTGAAAGTTGGTTAGAATGATGCATGGACGAGGAAAACAGAAAGAAAACAACCATAGAAGCAATTTGAAATACAGTTTACCAAGTTTGGAAATTTATTTATTAAGTTATGAAAATTTGCTTCTTAAAGGGGTTACACAAGCATTTGTTATTTTCATCAAGTTAAATTGTTCAAAACAGATAACAAAGTTCATATTTGAGAAGATCACAAAATTTTAGGTGGATTACATGTTTCAATTATTGAAAAAAGAATTACAATGATTTAATTATGAATTAAACAAGCTTAAACAAGATTTTAATTGAATTTAATTCAAGTGTGAATATTATTTGAATTTTATTTGTCCAAAACATAAATTCAAATTCATAATTGAAAAGGTTATATTTTTCTGGTTTGAAAACATATTTTATTTGTTGAAATTGGAATTAAAATGAATTAGTTATGAATTTTGGCAATTTAAATTGCATTAAATAAGAAACAGTTGTTTTCAGCCATTTAAATTATTCAAAACAGAAAACAAATGTTATATTTGGAAAGAGCATGAAATTTTGGTTGGGAAACATATTTTATATGGGCCATTTGAAATATATTTGAATTTGTTATGGATTTAATCAAATTCATAAGGGTTATTTGAATTTGAAGTTTTGAAAATATTTGGAATGTTCAAAACAATAAACAAAACACATATTTGAAAAGTTCATGAAATTTTGATTGGGATACATATTTTGTTTGTTACAAACTGATTCAAAATGAGGAAGATATGATTTTTACAAGTTTTTGAGTTTAAGGCATTTTTTGGAAAAGAAAATAGGGCTGGGACTTTTTGCACCAGAGGGGAGGGAAACCACACTGGCTGACAGATGGGCCCGTTTGGCAACACGGAAAAAAGAAGAAAAAGTGGGTGCTTTGCATCCCAAGAGGATCGAACTCGGGTCTCCTGAGTGCAAGACAAGGGCCCAGGCCAATGGGCTGATCTGCTGTTGTTGTAGATTCAGAGCGCACGCCACCTTTTTCATGTTCAGAAACAGGAAGCGAACTAAAATTCAGAGAAAAAGGGTGCGGCCGCGGGGATTCGACCTACTGCCCTCGCGGAAGCGCGCGCAGGTCCTTGCCACTCGGCTGATCTCGTGTTTGTGAACGAAAGTAGATCTGAAACAAGATGGACTTCAAAGGTGCGCTGTTTCCTTTTTCTGACGAACTGCAACTGGAACTCTCGGTTGCAGATCGGAAGGGGCGGGTGGACACAATAACATCGACCACGAACCAGCGTCGATGGCGGTGCGGTGAGGTGCGTGCGTGGGTGTAGCGTGCAGATCGCAGCGGAAGGGAGAGGGAAGGAGGAAGGGTGGCGCTCACCACGGTTGGTGTCGAGGATGCGGGGCTGCTGTCAACGTGCACCAGCGGCGGGGGGACTTCCGGCGACGGCGCGGCCACCACGGCTGTTCCCAGCACCCGGCGAGGAGGCGAGGCTGCTGAGGCAGTCGCCGCGGTTCCATTCCGGGCCACGGTGCAGCCTCGAGGTGACCGTGGCGGTGGGGGCGACGGGAGGCAGTGGTGGTGGGTTCAGGTTTCAGAGAGGAAGGAATACAGAGGGGAGGTGGTGCAGAGAAGAAAGGAGGCGCCACGGCAGGGAGAGGGGGTAGTGGCTAGGGCTAGGGCAAGGAGGAGGGGCTGGCGTTGTTTTATGGAGGGGTTGAGCCTGTACGGCTGCACATCGGAGGGGGAAGGAGATGATCAAGCGGCAGGGAGGTGGTTCGTACAGATGACGTAAGGAGGAAGAAGATCCCTCGAAGGGGTATGGGCCAGAGAGGGGAAAGGAAAAGGGGAAGTGGGCTTAGGGGGATGGGCTGGAGGGAAAAGGGCTGGGGTGGCTGTCTCCTTTCTTTTGCTTTTTCCCCCTTTTTTTTTGTAGAGAAGAGAGAGAGAGAGAGAGAGAGAAAAGGAATGGGGTTTGGGGTGTTTTAATTTTTTATAAACTATTTTTATTTGACTTACAAAAGAGCAACAACAAGGGCAGGTTAACTTATTGGCAACAATTTTAAATATTAATTTGATTTGAAATTGTTAGTTGAATTTCAAATAGGGTTTCAATTGGAATTTGAAATAACAAGTTTTATTTAATAAAACACTATGAAAAAATTAGTGAGTTTAAATAGGTTTGGGAGATTTTAATTGTTACACCACAATTGGATCATGTCAATTATGAATGGATTTGATTTGAAGTTTAATTTGCCATTAGGGTTTTAACAAAAGGGAAATTTTTATTAACAAGCAATTTGAATAAATCATCTTCAAACTATTTGAAAACAATTGAGTTGTTTTAGTTGGCAATTTTTAAATTGGAAATTTTGAGCAATGTTTGAAAGTTTAATTTGGTTTGAGTTTTTGAGTTAATTAGGAAAACATGGTGCAATGCATATGATGCATGTGATGCAAAAAGAAAAAGAAAGCAACCAATTCTACTAAGGGGGAACACCCCAGGTGTTACAGACGACACCACTAACAAGGGATTGCGCCCTCGCAATCCACCTGCCAACCCGGGAGGGGAAAGAAGTTCGACTATCGATTCTTCATGCTTCCAGTTGATTCTCCTCGACACCACTAACAAGGGATTCTTGCTCGGAGTGATGACGATGTTCTTCCACCAGGAATCTTCCGATGATCGAACCTATTAGGTTAAGGGCTCAGAAAACGTCCACCCACGTAGAATCCTAACACTTTTGAAAGATAGACAAGGGGGGAGACTCCAAAACAAATAAGATGGGAGGGGAAACAGAATAGAGATAAGGAGAAAACAAGAATCCTATTGAGATGTTTTCCCAAAATAGCTTAGCAGAAATAGTTTTTGACACTCTAGAAACAACGACCGTTAGCGAGGTTATCCGATAGGCTTTGCGGACCCGTTGCTTCGATAACCATTCGTATCGAAACAATCTCGGGAATCGGAACCAAGGCTCTGATACCATTTGTGAGGCCCCGAGATCGGGCACTATGCAGATTTCAGCATTCCCGCCAAAATCCACATAATAACCAATTCCAGGTTGCCACTTGTGATAACATTACAACAGTTCACGAATAATCCACAACAACAGAAAAGATATATACAAGAGGACTCAAACGAGTCAAGGATACAACTGATACAATACAAAGATCCAAATAACAGCGGAAGAAACAACATAGCGTCCGACTACGGACAAGATACAAATTGGACTAAGAGTCCTGAAGATAACCGAGAGCGTCCAATCCCTGCCCAGGCCAAGCCGGAGGGATTCCCAAGCTAACGTCGTCAGACTTCAAACCTGTTGACTGCAATATTGAATATGCAGCCATGAAAAAGGATTCGTGGGTCAGTACGGTTAAGTACTGGCAAGTGGATAAACCACACTCACAAGATACCGGCGTAACCAGTCATCACAAGATACAAATACTTTGGGTTCAACGGAAAGGAAGGGATTATTGCAAATAAGCGGCAGCGGGCTGCACTAACCAACTACAGAAACTCACTACAACTTTCGGCTAACAGAAAGAAGATAAGATAGCGTATCGTAACCAACTACAACTAACCACCAAACAATACCCATCCAATGTCACCCCCTACTAAGGAAGCAACCCAAGGATAACTCACACTGTTGGATTAATGATGTTCAACTTGTTGTGTCAATAAGACTATTACTAGTCAAGTTATTATCATTAGGTGTAAGTTGTCTGAGTACTTGTTAGCCAGTACTTTCACCAAGTCGTCACATAACCGCGGACAACACGGCTTCTCGAGAAGATTCATCCCTGCAGGGTGTGCTCCAGTACCCGTACACACTCAAGCCACCAACTAAAACTCAGGTTGGCTCGACACGACTCAAACCGTCTCTACAACCCATCCTAGGAGCCACGGAGCTATAAGGTCCCAGCCACGCAGCCGAATACTCAGCGCAGGTGTGCAAAACTCCCGCAGGACACAACACCCCGCCACTACAGGCCTCGCCCTATATGCATCATCATCATCATCAGTAACCATGGGGGATCCACCCATTATGCAAGGAGCAAATGGAACACCCGAACTAAGTGTGGCTCTTCGGAAAAGCTGCAGATCAGGTCTAAGTCGAGGGGGGTCCCATACTACCACCCGGATGCGGTGAGCACGCTCATCATGGATCAGTAGACAAGACTCTTTTCCTAGTTCGACACTAGCAGGCCTCAAAACCCTAACCCGGGCCTCCTGTCGGTGCCTTAACATCAAATTATTATTACCCAAAACAATAACATGTTGTTGAATTGAAACCCAACTATCAAACTAAACAGGTGATAAGACGGACAACAAGGCTTGAGCACAAACAACACTAAGCATGCAACTACGACACGGGGCCAACAAGGTAAACAAACAACAGTTAATAGGAAGTGGAAGGAAGGCTATATCATGGCTGCAAGGTAAACATATGATAGGATCGAGACACAATCATCGAATCATAAGGCTAGAATAAGAACAACGGAAAGAATCGGTAACAAGTGATGAAAGGCAGCCATTTGGCAGCAAGTGAGTATACTTGCCTGAGATCCAGCAAGTAGAGGTACATCCACAGAACTTGTCGTTGCTCACGTCATCTCAACGTCCTATCCGGGAAGAAGCAACGAACCTCGAACAAACACCGGATGCAACAATTACTACTACGGCAAAAGATCCAGCATGATCAAGATATGGATGCATGACAAGTTTAAGGATGCATCAAAGATAAACTAGTTGACATGGTAACATAACATGATTAAATGGACCCACATGCAATTTGGATTGCATATGGAAAGCCCATGAATTAAGGTTGAATTAAATGATCTACAAATAACCATCATGTGAAAGTTGGTTAGAATGATGCATGGATGAGGAAAACAGAAAGAAAACAACCATAGAAGCAATTTGAAATACAGTTTACCAAGTTTGGAAATTTATTTATTAAGTTATGAAAATTTGCTTCTTAAAGGGGTTACACAAGCATTTGTTATTTTCATCAAGTTAAATTGTTCAAAACAGATAACAAAGTTCATATTTGAGAAGATCACAAAATTTTAGGTGGATTACATGTTTCAATTATTGAAAAAAGAATTACAATGATTTAATTATGAATTAAACAAGCTTAAACAAGATTTTAATTGAATTTAATTCAAGTGTGAATATTATTTGAATTTTATTTGTTCAAAACATAAATTAAAATTCATAATTGAAAAGTTTATATTTTTCTGGTTTGAAACATATTTTATTTGTTGAAATTGGAATTAAAATGAATTAGTTATGAATTTTGGCAATTTAAATTGCATTAAATAAGAAACAGTTGTTTTCAGCCATTTAAATTATTCAAAACAGAAAACAAATGTTATATTTGGAAAGAGCATGAAATTTTGGTTGGGAAACATATTTTATATGGGCCATTTGAAATATATTTGAATTTGTTATGGATTTAATCAAATTCATAAGGGTTATTTGAATTTGAAGTTTTGAAAATATTTGGAATGTTCAAAACAGTAAACAAAACACATATTTGAAAAGTTCATGAAATTTTGATTGGGATACATATTTTGTTTGTTACAAACTGATTCAAAATGAGGAAGATACGATTTTTACAAGTTTTTGAGTTTAAGGCATTTTTTGGAAAAGAAAATAGGGCTGGAACTTTTTGCGCCGGAGGGGAGGGAAACCACACTGGCTGACAGATGGGCCCGTTTGGCAACACGGAAAAAAGAAGAAAAAGTGGGTGCTTTGCATCCCAAGAGGATCGAACTCGGGTCTCCCGAGTGCAAGACAAGGGCCCAGGCCAATGGGCTGATCTGCTGTTGTTGTAGATTCAGAGCGCACGCCACCTTTTTCATGTTCAGAAACAAGAAGCGAACCAAAATTCAGAGAAAAAGGGTGCGGCCGCAGGGATTCGACCTACTGCCCTCGCGGAAGCGCGCGCAGGTCCTTGCCACTTGGCTGATCTCGTGTTTGTGAACGAAAGTAGATCTGAAACAAGATGGACTTCAAAGGTGCGCTGTTTCCTTTTTCTGACGAACTGCAACTGGAACTCTCGGTTGCAGATCGGAAGGGGCGGGTGGACACAGTAACATCGACCACGAACCAGCGTCGATGGCGGTGCGGTGAGGTGCGTGCGTGGGTGTAGCGTGCAGATCGCAGCGGAAGGGAGAGGGAAGGAGGAAGGGTGGCGCTCACCACGGTTGGTGTCGAGGATGCGGGGCTGCTGTCAACGTGCAGCAGCGGCGGGGGGACTTCCGGCGACGGCGCGGCCACCACGACTGTTCCCAGCACCCGGCGAGGAGGCGAGGCTGCTGAGTCAGTCGCCGCGGTTCCATTCCGGGCCACGGTGCAGCCTCGAGGTGACCGTGGCGGTGGGGGCGACGGGAGGCAGTGGTGGTGGGTTCAGGTTTCAGAGAGGAAGGAATACAGAGGGGAGGTGGTGCAGAGAAGAAAGGAGGCGCCGCGGCGGGGAGAGGGGGTAGAGGCTAGGGCTAGGGCAAGGAGGAGGGGCTGGCGTTGTTTTATGGAGGGGTTGAGCCTGTACGGCTGCACATCGGAGGGGGAAGGAGATGATCAAGCGGCAGGGAGGTGGTTCGTACAGATGACGTAAGGAGGAAGAAGATCCCTCGAAGGGGTATGGGCCAGAGAGGGGAAAGGAAAAGGGGAAGTGGGCTTAGGGGGATGGGCTGGAGGGAAAAGGGCTGGGGTGGCTGTCTCCTTTCTTTTGCTTTTTCCCCTTTTTTTTGTAGAGAAGAGAGAGAGAGAGAAAAGGAATGGGGTTTGGGGTGTTTTAATTTTTTATAAACTATTTTTATTTGACTTACAAAACAGCAACAACAAGGGCAGGTTAACTTATTGGCAACAATTTGAAATATTAATTTGATTTGAAATTTTTAGTTGAATTTCAAATAGGGTTTCAATTGGAATTTGAAATAACAAGTTTTATTTAATAAAACACTATGAAAAAATTAGTGAGTTTAAATAGGTTTGGGAGATTTTAATTGTTATACCACAATTGGATCATGTCAATTATGAATGGATTTGATTTGAAGTTTAATTTGCCATTAGGGTTTTAACAAAAGGGAAATTTTATTAACAAGCAATTTGAATAAATCATCTTCAAACTATTTGAAAACAATCGAGTTGTTTTAGTTGGCAATTTTTAAATTGGAAATTTTGAGCAATGTTTGAAAGTTTAATTTGGTTTGAGTTTTTGAGTTAATTAGGAAAACATGGTGCAATGCATATGATGCATGTGATGCAAAAAGAAAAAGAAAGCAACCAATTATACTAAGGGGGAACACCCCAGGTGTTACAAACTTTTATCAGATCCCCGGGATGCCGGGTGCATATGTATCAAACATTTATCTTTCCCGTTGCTACTCAGTTTTTATTCCATCTTGATGTTTTACACTTAGTAATTTGAGCAGCTTTGGCTCGATGCCGGGTTGCGTTATCATGCGAGTCCCCGAGTTGCATTTTTCATCCACTCTTCCTTTTTTATCTCAGCTCTTACCTGCAACTTGTTGCTTTTTTGGTATTCGAGTCACAAGAGTTCAAAGTTGGAGTTTCAAATACTTAGCCACTTAGAAACAGTCATAGTAACGCTATCCACCACTTAGCCGGAAGAAAGTTAGCAAAAAACAGTAGTAAAGTACGCTCTACTCGGTTCCTGCACTCCTCTTTTCCTTAGTCATTTTCTTGTGCTCATTGACCTCTAGCTTGTTCTCTTGCTTGCCATGAAGCCGGGTTTCGGACAACAGCAAAGTCGAAGAGTTGGCTTTTAGGTTTAAACACAGTACTAAATGTACCTCTGAAATTTTGAGCAGAGCAACCGAGTAGACAAAGATAAAACAGAATAGAAACACTTAGAACAATTTTGGACGAGGGCAGTCCCCGAGTTCAATTTCAGATTGCAGGGTAGGAGTTTAACTCGGATAAGAGAGTACATACACACTTTTGCTCATGGATGAAAGCGACGGAGTAGAGCTACATTCCAGGGGCGCTTAGATTCCTCCCCAGCTTTATCCGGCCTGTTCTTTTGGATGGTTGCGCATCTACAAGGTAGTACGCGTCATTGTGTAGAGCCTTGCTCACAATGAAAGGCCCTTCCCACGGAGGGGATAGCTTGTGCATCCCGGCTGTGCGCTGCACGAGCATAAGGACCATGTCTCCTTCTCGGAAAACCCTTAGGTTCACTTTCCGGCTATGATAACGCCTCAAGTTTTGCTGGTAAACAGCTGAACGTGACAGAGTAAGCTCTCTTGCTTCTTCTAGCAGGTCAACGTCATCTTCTCGAGCTTCTCTCGCCTCCGCCTCAGTGTAGAGGGTTACTCGGGGGGAGTCATGCTCTAGGTCGATTGGCAACACGGCCTCAGCCCCGTAAACCAAGAAGAATGGTGTGTATCCGGTTGACCGGTTAGGGGTAGTCCTTAGACTCCACAACACCGCTGGCAACTCGTCTAACCAACACCCAGGTGTTTTCAGCAGCGGCTCAATCAGCCTTGGCTTTATGCCTGCCAGTACCATGCCATTTGCTCTTTCCACCTGCCCATTGGAGGCGGGATGCGCTACGGATGCGACATCTAGCCGGATGTGCTTATCTCTGCAGAATCTCACCATGGCACCCTCAGCAAAATTCGTGCCGTTATCCGTGATGATGCTGTGCGGGTAGTCGTATCTCAGGATCACATCCTTCAGGAAACTCACAGCAGTGGCTCCATCACACTTCCGAATAGGCTTCACTTCAATCCACTTGGTGAACTTATCAACCATGACCAAGATGTGAGTCATGTTGCCTCTAGCCGACTTGAAGGGACCAACCATATCCAGACACCAAACAGCAAATAGCCAAGTAATGGGAATGGTTTTCAACTCGGAAGCAGGCATGTGAATCTTACTTGCGAATCTCTGGCATCCGTTGCACTTTCAAAGCAGTGAGCCAGAAGAAGCCATGCCGGAAAGCCTTCTTCACTAGAGCCCGAGAAGAGGCGTGATGCCCGCACTCTCCTTGATGTATCTCCACCAGAATTTCTTCTCCTTCTTCCGGTTCCACACAGCGTTGCAGCACACCAGTGGGACTTCTTTTATGTAGCACTTCACTGAAGATGGTATAGCCCTTGGATCTTCTCTGAATTTGCCTTGCGGTAACCTCGTCATCTGGTAGGGTGCCTTCCTTTAGAAAGGATAATATGGGCATAGCCCAACTCGGTGTTTCCCGTGCGGGAAAAACTGGTTCGTCCACTTCCATCGGAACAGCCACCACTACATCTTTTTCTGAGTTGGGATTGACTCTCTGCATCCCCGAACGGTTTGCAAGGACTTCTTCAAGGAATGCGACGGTCCTCGAGTTGAGAGGGGCAGTCCCCGAGTAAGGAGCGGCAGTCCCCGAGTAAGGAGGGGCAGTCCCCGGGTTGCAGGCGCCAGTCCTCGGGATGGAGACTGCAGTCCCCGGGTCCTCTTTTGCACCTTCCCAGTCAATCTCCATTGGAACTGCTTCTTCATTAGGCAGAGAAGGAACGAAAATGGACTCCGAGTTGGGGGATGGCTTGATGGATGGCTTTGTCAAATTCTCCAAGGCAATCCCAGCCGGGATGTATTGCCGAGAAGACCCCAACTTGGACAGCTCATCAGCTGCCTCGTTCTCTGCTCGGTGGATGTGTTGGAACTCGCAGCCCTCGAAGAATCCCGTCATGGTTTGCACCAGGAAGCGATATGACGCCATGTTGGCATCCAAAGCATCCCAAGTACCAGAGACTTGCTGCACAACCAGATCCGAGTCGCCATAGCATATGATGCGCTGCACACCAACTTCCTTTGCTACCTTCAAGCCATGCACCACGGCCTCGTACTCTGCTACGTTGTTGGATGCCTTGAAGTGGATCTGCAGCACGTACTTGAGTTGATCTCGCTTGGGTGACGTAAGCACTACGCCAGCGCCAAGGCCTTCCTTCACTTTGGAGCCATCGAAATGCAACTTCCAGTAGTTGGATACCGGAGTAGGAGGCTCATACTGCACCTCAGCCCAATCCACAAGAAATTCCGCCAGAACTTGAGACTTGATGGCTTCCTTGTTGCCCATGATATCCGAGATGGGAGCGGAGCTCACCACAGTGATAGGATGCTCTTGGAAGTAGTGCTTTAGCTTCTTGGCACCTAGGTACACGCCATAAGTCATCTTCTGGTAGTGTGGGTAGTTATGTTTGGAGCTGGACAGCACCTCACTGAGGTAATACACTCGCCGCTGCACACTCTTGCCTTCCTCTTCTCGCTCCACCACAATCACCACACTGACTACGCGATTGGTAGCAGCAATATATAGCAGCATTGGCTCCTTGGGTAGCGGACTAGCCAAGATGGGAGAGCTACCCAGCATTGCTTTCAGCTCATTGAATGTCACATCAGCTTGCGGTGTCCAGAAGAACTTGTCTCTTTTCTTCATCAATTGGTACAGAGGCAGAGCCTTCTCGCCCATTCTGCCCAAGAAGCGACTCAGAGATGCCAAGCAACCAGTGAATTTTTGCACATCCTTCAGGGATCTCGGCAAAGACATGCTCTCAATAGCTTTTATCTTTGAAGGATTGGCCTCAATGCCCCGACTGGATACCAAGAAGCCGAGTAGCTTGCCAGCTGGGACGCCAAAGGTGCATTTACTCGGGTTCAGCTTCATCTTATATTTGCGCAAGTTGGCAAAAGTTTCCTCAAGGTCACTAAGCAGAGTATGTGTTTTATTCGTTTTGATGACAATGTCATCTACGTACACCTGCACATTTTTGCCGAGTTGATCATGCAAGCATTTCTGCATGCATCTCTGATAAGTAGCACCCGCATTCCGCAACCCAAAGCACATGACACGATAGCAATAAGCCCCGTACGGGGTAATGAAAGCAGTCTTTATTTGATCAGCAGGGTTGAGAGCTATCTGATGAAAACTAGAGTAGGCATCTATGAAAGACAACAGCTCACAACCAGCAGTGAAATCGATCACCTGATCGATGCGGGGTAGCGGAAAGGGATCCTTGGGGCAAGCCTTATTCAAGTCGGTGTAGTCGACGCACATGTGCCATGCGGTAGCGGCCTTGGGGTCCTCTTTCTTATTCTCGACCATGACCGGGTTGGCTAGCCAATCCGGATGCAACACCTCCATGATGAAATTGCTTATCAGCAGCTTGGTGATCTGATCACCGATGGCCTTTCTTCTCTCATCTCCGAAGCGGCGCATAGCCTGCTTCACTGGTTTGGCGTCAGGACGCACATGTAGCGAGTGCTCAACCAACTCCCTCGGGACACCTGGTAAATCTTCATTGGACCAGGCGAACACGTCCCGATTCTCACGGAGGAAGTGGATGAGCGCGCTTTCCTATTTCTCCCCCAACCCTGAGCCAATGATGGCAACACGGTCGGGAAACTCAGGGTCAATCTGGATCTTCTTTGTCTCCTGGGATGCCTGGAACGCCGTCCCGTGCTGGGAACTCGGCATGCCAGGTGCGCCACCTTGCGCGGATTGCGCCATAGCCACCACCTCGTACATCTTCTTCTTCTCGGCAGCAATCACCATAGACTCCGCCAACTGAGAACCAGCAGAGGCACACTCCATAGACTTCTTGTAATCACCAGAGATGGTGATCACGCCATTGGGACCAGGGATCTTCATCTTCAGATATGCAGTATGAGTAGAGGCCATGAACTTGCTCAGAGCAGGCCTGCCGAGTAGAGCGTGATAGGGGCTCTGGTGATCAACTACCTCGAACTGCAGGCTCTCTGTGCGGCAGTTCTCCCTAGTGCCGAATAGAACGTCTATCCATACCCGGCCAATCGGATTGCAAGAGACCCCCGGCACAATGCCGTGGAAAGTGGTCTTGCTGGGTAGCAGCATGTTCTCGGCCATACCGAGCTTCTCATGCGTGTCTCTGTACACGATGTTGATGCTGCTGCCATTGTCGATCAGTACCTTGCTGAACTTCACGTTCTTCTGAGGACCCAAGAAGGTGGGATCCAGCACCAAGGTGTAGCTACCCGGGTTGGGCATCACCTTAGGATGATCCGCTCTAGACCACGCGATCTCTTGGTTGCACCAGTGCATGTAGTGAGGAACAACAGGGATCACAACATTGACTTCCATGGCACGCCTGTGCTGAGACTGCTTGTCGACGGGCTCAGAGGTGAAGATCATGTAGCTCTCGTGATGCTCCTGGTACTGGTTGCGGCCCCTATCGCCATTGTTACCATTGTTGTTGTTGCGGTTGCGGTCGTTGTAGTTGTTGTTGTTGCGGTAGCCATCATTGTTGAAGTAGCGGTTGGCTCCTAAAGCCACCTGGTTCACGTTCTCTCTTCTCGGGAAAACTGGAGGCCGGGCTGCGGTTGCGCGAGCAGGCTGCACAGTGGCATTCGCAGCTGGCAGAGGAGGAGGAGGAGGCAGACCCTCATTCTTGATCTCTTCCCACCAACTTCACTGCCGAGTAGTGTGGTTGGCGGGTCTAGCGGGATGCCGAGTATGGAAGTTGCATGGGCCATCCTTCATGTCCTTGAAGACAAAGTTCTAAGCCGGAGCCGAGTTGCCGCTACCCTGCTGAGGAGCGTTATACGGCTTCTTGTTGCCTTGGCCCTGATTCTGGTTCTGCCCGTACTGGGCTCCAGCAGTTTTTGGCCTCTGGCTACTCCCAGCTCCGGTAGCCACAGCATTCACCTCCTCAGGATCGTACCGGGTATCAATCCGGTCACCTTTGCGCTTGTTGCGGAACTCATTGCGCTTGTTGCTGTTGTCGTTGTAGTTCCTTCTCGGCTCTCCAGCGTCAAGAAGAGGCTGAGTTGGGTCGCCGAGTGCGTACTGATCCGCAATCCGGATGGTCTCAGCGAGAGTACTCGGCATCTCTCTCTGCAGCCTTTGCCACAACATGCTGCCATGCCTGCAACCCTGCGCAAACCAAGTGATGGCCTGGGCCTCGTTCACACCTTCACAGGTGTTTCTCAGAGTACTCCACCGAGTAAGATACTCTCGGTCTGTCTCCTCTTCCCGCTGCCTGCATGCGGACAGCTGCTGCGGCCTATTCGGTCTCCGGTAGGTGCTGGTGAAGTTGCTGACAAAGGCCTCTGCGAAGTCAAGCCAACACTTGATGCTGTGCTTGGACAGGTTGTTGAGCCAAGTTCTTGCTGGTCCTTCTAGCATATGCGGGATGTACTGCACGGCCCATCTCCGGTTGCCACCTGCAATGTGCACGGCTGTGACATAGTCATTGAGCCAGTCTTCCGGCTTGGTGCTGCCGTCATAGCACTTGGTCCCCCTAGCGAGCTGGAACTGCTTCACAGATGGCTCTGTCATGATGCGTGGGCCAAAGCATTCTGGGCCAGGCGGCCCCTTGCTCTCGAGTTGCGCGGACAAACTGATCCGGTCCAGCTTGTGCCTGGCATCACTAGGCTCCAGCACACGCTCGCCCACACGATCCAAGATATCATAGCCAGCCAACCCCATAGCCGAGTAGCCATCATCATATCTATCCACCTGCACAACTGTAGGTTCCTCCACCGGGTTGGCGGCTGGCACAACCGCACGCGGCTGCTGCCTCTGCCGAGTAGGCTGAGCAACCTGATGCCGAGAAGGGCCTGGGCGACCTCCATCTCGCGCCTGGCTTTGAGCTTTATGGGCTTGATAGCCTGCTCCTGCAGTGTTGTGTTTTTGACCGGACTGTCGCGGCACAACGTGCTGTTTCGCGGCGACAGCCGGGTCGTACACCTGCATCTGCCTGTCTCTGCCATAGTGCCCACTCCGGTCCCTCTCGCGGCTGGGATGCGGTGATGAGGCCTGATCGTTAGATCTAGCCGCATGCGAATGCACCACCTGAGAAGCTCCAGCACCCGGGTTGGCTTTCCGGAACTCCTCGTTCTGCCTAGCAGCCTCTAGCACTAGCTCATTGAGCCTCTCCTGCTGTCTAACGCGCGCGTCGCCAGCGAGATGCGGCATCTCAGCAGCTACAACCTCATCAGCTCTAAGGGTTTTGGCGGGGGTGCTGTATTTGGGTCTGGTGGTGGCGGTGTTTTGGCTAGCAGTTTGGCCAGCAGTTTCACCAACTACTGCCATCTCGGTGACCAGGTTGCGGTGCGTAGCGCCAGCTTTGGCAGGCCTCCTGACTACGGGCGTAAAGCCGTGAGCACGGTTGTACTCGTTCTGGTCCAGTTTAAGCTCTAGCCTAACCTTTTCCAGCTCCAGCTGCTCGGCGAGCAGCGCCTGGCGCTGCCGGTCGAGCTGCGCCCTCATGGTCATGAGCTCGAGTTCGGTGGGAGGCGGCATGCCCACCCGCACGGCGGATGCCGGTATCGTCGATGTCGTGGAAGGAGGGATGTAGCCCGGGATGTTGTGAGGCGCGTCGTAGGGCTTGTGCGTCCTTCCGCCAGCACTCGCGCCAGCAAGATCCTCGATGACTCCCTCGACAGCAGCCGCGCCCTTCCCGGCATCAGCAGCAGGGCCGGTCATCGTCACCTCCACGCTGTCCGCAGAACAGCCAGTTAGTTTTCCGCGGGCAGCGATGACATCAGGGGGATCTTCCGCGACGTGCACCTGCTCGGGGTACTCGCGGTCGATGACGACGTAGACGAGGTGCGAGCCGAAGGAGAGCACCGCGCCGCCCTCCGGCATGGCCCTGCCGCCGAAATCGCCGGCGTTGTCGATGACGAAGTCGAAGGAGCCGAATCTGTGGACAAGGCCACAGACCACGCGCTCTCCAGTAGCAGAAATGGATCCCGTCCGAACATGAACTCCAGCCAGCGCCGCTGGTTGCCCCACGGTGTGCGCCAACTGTCATGGTGGTGTCACGGCAGATGCCATAGGATGGCTAAAGATGTGGGAACGATGGACGCTGGAGGTGCTCGGGGAGGGATCACGCAGCGAGTAGCCGCGTGAGGGATGAATCTAGCACTGCAAACCACAAGATCTACCCAGGTTCAGGGCCCTCGTGTGGAGGTAAAACCCCTACTCCTGCCTTTCTCTCTTTGTATTTGTATCTCACCGAGTAGCCACAGTACAAGTTTGGCCTACAGCCGAGTAGCCACCCTTCTCTCTACGTAGCGAGTAAGCTAGATATTCTCTCTAAAGACGCGACCCTCACACAGGAGGAGGCAGGGCACCTTATATACTGGTGCCCAGCCGGATATAGCCAAAGGGGGAAAAGTACAAACAAATGTCGACATAGTGTGAACACTGCACACTTCCGGCTTCCCGCTGACAGCTTTGGCTTCCTAGTTTGTCTGGTGTGGAAAGTCGTTGTGCAAAACCAAGAAGCTGATCTGTTATCACTGCCACCATCAGAGGGTAGGCCCCCCTAACCTGCGACGCCCTGCTGACACCCTGGCGTGGATAAGCACGCGTTCTGCAGATGAACAGTGCTCTAGTACGAACCCAGGATACGCGGGATCCTGTGTCAGAACGGCTCCTTTGACTTCTGGACCGAGTAGGAAACCGCCATTTCTACTCGGACCACTTCCTCTATTCGGAGGAGAATAACGTCCTTGATTCTTTCTCCTGGCCATCTGTGTGTACGGCCGAATAGCAGTCGACCGGGTAGCGAGTACCGTGTAGCCAGGTACTCTGCCAAACGTCTCTTCTGATCTTGCCCTTAGCACTTGCCTTTACCCTACTCGGGGGTAACCCCCACGACACCCACTGAGATGCCAAAGAGCAGATCCATCCTGCAGGAGGAATTGGGGGCCAAAGGTAATTTTTCCTACCGAGATACTACGTATGCTTTCTTCTGCATCAGTTTCTTAACTCGATTTTTTGCTTTCTCTTTTTGCAGCTATCTTGGCGAAACAGCGATAGATTCTGTCACCAAGATTTCTTCTTTGGCGAGTGAGTATCCAATTCTACATTCTCCGTTTTGTGTTTACACTTTTTGTTTTCTTTGGCTAATTTTGCTTTTCGATGCATATGAGCATCAAATCTTTGCCGAGAAGCACCAAGACTGCATTGTGCTGGCCGAGTAAGCACATAGCAAGATCTTGTCCCTGGAGAGTAAGCCCCTTCTTCCTTTCTCTTATTCGGTTTCCATGCTTCCACCATTTTGCTTACCGGATTTCCTCCCATATAGAGGATTACAAGCTATTTGTTGAACAACACCAAGAGTGTCTCTCTCCAGCCAAGATCCAGCAGCAGATCCAGGACAACAAGGCCAAGCTTGAGGCAGATCTTCAAGCCGAGAGGAACGAGGTGACCAAGTTAAAGCAGGAGCTGGCTGATGCGATCAAGGTAGCCCTGCAGGCCGGGAAGGACAAGACCGAGGCGATAGGCCAGGCTGCTGCCGAGACGCGCGAGCTTTAACATGAAATTGAGGCCCTCAAGGGGCAGAACACCGCACTTGACACGATGGTGACTAGCTCCCGTGGCCTGCTGGACAAACAACTTGACAACATCGAGGATTGGTTCACCAGGCTCAAGGATCTCACTTTGGAGTTGCGATGCAAGTCTTTGCTTTTTCCAACTTGTTCTATCCGACTTGCTCTATCCGGTTTCTTCCATCCGGCTGAGTTCTTGCTCTAATTCTGCTATCTTGCTCCACAGGGACGTTCCCCGACCTGTACTTGGGTGCCGAGAGGGAGGTTGAGAGGGCTAGGCAGCAATGGGCGGATGTTGGACATGATGTCACCGAGACGGCCACCATCGAGGACCAGATCGAGGGCATCAGGTCCCGAGTTCACTCCCTCAAGGGCTTGGGAACAAACATTTTTTCTACCACTATCCGGCTGCACAAGCTCTTCTGGCCGGAAGTTGAGCCCCCAATGACAATTCATGATCTGGCCTCGAAGCTCGACTATGTTAAAGAAGAACTCAAAAAATGGTGTGCCTCGGTAGCTCGAGCCGGCGCAGACAAAGCCCTGCACTTCATCGTGTCCTGGTATGAAAATCTTGATCTCAACAAACTCCAGAGACTGCAGAACAGATCCCGGTGGACCACAGAAGAAGTCTCTATCCGGCTTCGCCAGGAAACTGATTATCGGTTGGCATCATATGCTGACACGGAGAAGTTTGTCGAGGGCCCCACTAAGCCCGACACTAAGAGCGAGAGCGATGAGGAAGAGGACGACGAGGAAGAGGGCGCCGAGGGCGATGAAGGCGACGAAGAGGCCGAGGTGGATGACGACTTCGAGGAGGTGGATGAAGAAATCTAGGCCGACCAACAGCCAGCCACCTCCTCCGAGATTGTTACCACCGAGATGGTTATCTCAGAGCCCGCCCCCGAGTTGAGCACTTCCGAGGCCACAGCCGAGAACACCACCTCCGAGCCTCCTACCTCAACTGCCGCATCTGAGCCCCCCACCGAGTCCGTTAACCCGGCAGGTGCTGATGCGGACGCTACTCCTTTGGTCGCGGCCTAAATATATGCCTTTCATTCTCAAACTATTATCAGATCCTCGGTATGGCGGGTTCAGTTGTATTAAACAATTATCCCGTCGTTTGCTACTCAGTTTTTATTTAATTTCAAGCAAGACTGGCTGAATACCGGACTGCGTTAATTCGAGTCCCCGACTTGGTTTTCTTATCCACCTGGCTTTGTTCGTCTTTGCTCTTGCCTACCATTTGTGGCTTTTTAGCAGTTGAGTCACAAGATTTTGAAAACCGAGTTTATAATACTTAACAACTTTGAGATTGAAATTAACACTGCCTAGTACTTAGCCGAAAAAACAGACGAAAAAAGCGACTCATCTCGGTTGATTAACTCTTTCTTTCCTTAGCAGTTTTTCGTGTGTTCATTGACCCTTGGCTTGTTATCAGCCGGGTTGCGGACAGCAGCGAAGTCGAAGAGTTGACCCTTAGGCTTAAACACACTACTAGAATCATGCACGAAATTCCGAGATGATTAACTGAGATAACAAAGTAAGAAGTAAATAACACAAAACAAGTTAGGCACAGGCAATCCCTGAGTTCCTACTTGGAGTGCCGACTTGGGATTCAACTTGGTTAGGAGATACATACAATGATTTTTCAGGAATGGAAACGGCGGAGTAGATCTACATTCCAGGGGCGCTTAGTTTCCTCTCCGGATTTATCTGCCCTGTTCTTCTGTGGTTCCTGTGCGTCAATGAGGTAGTACGCATCATTGTGCAGAGCCTTGCTCATAATGAATGGCCCTTCCCATGGAGGATAAAGTTTGTGCATTCCGGCGGTGCGTTGCACAAGCCTAAGCACCATATCTCCTTCTCGGAAAACCCTTGGGTTTATTTTTCGGCTATGATAGCGTCTCAGATTCTGTTGATATACAACTGATCTTGACAACGTTAATTCTCTTGCTTCCTCTAGCAAATCGACATCATCTTCTCGGGATTCTCTTGCCTCTGCCTCAGTATAGAGGGTTACTCTCGGTGAGTCATGCTCAAGGTCAGTGGGCAACACGGCCTCTGCTCCATATACCAGGAAGAATGGTGTGTATCCGGTTGATCGGTTAGGGGTAGTCCTTAGAATCCACAACGCCACCGGCAACTCGTACATCCAACAGCCATGGGTTTTCTGTAATGGCTCAATCAGCCTTGGCTTTATTCCGGATAGGACCATGCCATTAGCTCTTTCAACTTTCCCATTTGATTCCGAATGCGCGACTGACGCAATGTCTAGCCGGATCCTCTTCTCCTTGTAGAACCGAGCAAAAGCTCCCTTAGCAAAATTTGTTCCATTATCCGAGATGATCCCATGCCGGTAGCCATATCTCAAGATAATATCCTTCAAAAAGCTCACAACTGTGTTTCCATCACACTTACGGATTGGCTTCACCTCAATCCACTTGGTAAATTTATCAACCATGACCAGGATGTGAATCATGTTGCCCCGAGCTGGCTTGAAGGGCCCCACCATGTCCAAGCACCACACTGCAAATGGCCAAGTGATGGGAATGGTTTTCAACTCGGAAGCTGTCATATGTATCTTGCTTGCATATCGCTGGCACCCATTGCACTTTCTCACTAGATCTTCTGCTTGTTGGAAGGCAGTGAGCCAAAAGAATCTGTGCCGGAAAGCTTTCTTCACTAGGGCCCGAGATGAGGCATGGTGCCCACATTCCCCCTGATGTATCTCTCTGAGAATCTCTTATCCCTCCTCCGGCTCAACACAACGCTGGAGCACGCCCGTGGCACTTCCCTTCTACAGTTCCTTGTTGATGATGGTGTAGCCTTTGGATCTTCTTTGTATTTACCTTGTCGAGATCTCGTCACTCGGCAAAGTGCCATCCGCCAGATAAGAGAATATGGGATGAGCCCAACTTGGTATCGCCCGAGTAGAAAACACTGGCTCATCCACCTCCATTGGATCAACTGACATGACTTTCTCCGAGTTGGAGACAAGTCCCCGAGTACTGTGAGACAATCCCCAACATGAATTCGACAGTCCCCGGGTTAAGAGGAGCAGTCCCCGGGTTCTCCTTCATGATCTCCCCATCAATTTTCGTGGGAACAACTTCTGAGTCCGGATGAGCCGGAACGAAGATCGAATCCGACTCGGGTGAGGGCTTGATGGACGACTTCCTCAAATGCTCCAAAGAAATTCCTGGCGGGATGAATTGCCGAGAAGAGCCCAATTTGGACAGAGCATCAACAGCATCATTCTCAGCCCGGTGAATGTGGTGAAACTCACACCCATCAAAGAATCCGGACATATTCTGGACAAGGAACCGGTAAGACGCCATATTGGCATCCAACACGTCCCAAGTCCCCGAGGCTTGTTGGATCACAAGATCCGAGTCACCATAGCATATTATCCGGCGGACACCAATTTCCTTGGACACCTTCAGTCCGTGGACCAGGGCATCATATCTCGGCCACATTATTTGACGCTGCAAAATGAATTTGCAGGACGTATTTGAGTTGATCCCGCTTGGGTGAGGTGAGAACAACACCGACACCGAGACCCTCTTTCACCTTGGAGCCATCGAAATGCATCCGCCAAAAGTTTGTTTCCGGCAAGGGAGGCTCATACTGCATTTCGGCCCAATCAACAAAGAAATCCACAAGGGCTTGAGATTTGATGGCTTCTCTTCTCACATACATCGGGGTATAAGCTGCTATCTCAATTGCCCACTTGGATACTCGGCCACTTGCATCCTTGTTTCCCATAATTTCCGAGATGGGTGCAGTGCTCATCACCGTAATCGAATGCTCTTGGAAATAATGCTTGAGCTTCTTGGCAGCCATATAGACTCCATATGTCATCTTCTCATAGTGAGGATAGCTTTGCTTCGAGTTGGAGATCACCTCACTGAGATAATATACCGGCCTCTGCACCGATTTGCCCTCTTCTTCTCGCGCCACTACCACCACCATACTCACAACTCGGTTGGTATCTGCAATATAGAGCAACATTGGCTCCTTAGGCAGAGGAGACGCCAGAATCAGAGCGGTACCCAGCATGGTCTTGAGCTCTTTGAACGCCACATCAGCTTGTGGTGTCCAAACGAATTTTTCACTTTTCCTCATGAGATGATAAAGAGGCAAAGCCTTCTTTCCCATTCTCCCAATGAACCGGCTAAGGGAAGCCAGACACCCGGTAAATTTCTATACATCCTTCAAGGATCTCGGAAGAGACGCGCTCTCAATAGCTTTTATCTTGGAGGGGTTGGCCTCGATACCCCGGCTAGACACGAGGAATCCGAGTAGCTTCCCAGCCGGGACACCAAAGGTGCACCTGGTCGGATTCAGCTTCATCTGGTACTTTCGCAAGTTTGCGAATGTTTCTTGGATATCTTCTAGGAGTGTGTGTTTTTCCTTGGTCTTGATGACTATGTAATCCACATACACCTGCACATTTTTTCCTATTTGCTCGTGCAAGCATTTATGCATGCACCTATGGTATGTGGCCCCAACATTCCTCAATCCGAAACACATGACTCGGTAGCAATAAGCCCCATACGGGGTAAGAAAGAAGTCATTATTTGATCAGCCGGGTTCAATGGAATCTGGTGGAAACCAGAATACGCATCAATGAAAGACAAAAGCTCACACCCGTCTGTGGAGTCGATCACCTGATCTATTCGGGGAAGTGGGAACGGATCCTTGGGGCAGGCCTTGTTCAAGTCGGTGTAGTCAACGCACATGCGCCACACCACAGCAACCATAGGATCATCCTTCTTCTTCTCGACCATGATCGGATTGGCCAGCCAATCCGGATGCAGTACCTCCATGATGAATCTGCTTGCTAAGAGCCTCGTGATCTCGTCACCAATGGCTTTTCTTCTCTCGGCCGCAAAACGGCGCAGGGCTTGCTTTACCAGCTTGGCATCCGGCCTTACATGCAGAGAGTGCTCAACCAACTCCCTCGGGACACCCGGCAGGTCCTGATTGGACCATGCAAAGACATCCCGATTCTCACGGAGGAAGTGGATGAGCTCGCTTTCCTATTTCTCATCCAACTAGGCACCAATAATGGCGACACGCTTTGGGAACTCCGGGTCGATCTACACCTTCTTGGTCTCCTGAGAGGCCTGGAAAGTGGCACCATGCTGAGAGATGGGCATCCCGGGCATGCCGAGTTGAGATGCATTGGCCATGGCCACCGCTTCATTTATCTTCTTCTTCTCGGCGGCAATAACCATGGACTCGGCCAACCGAGATCCGGCTGAGGCGCACTCCAGAGAGCGCTTGTAATCACCCGAGATGGTGATGATGCCATTGGGGCCGGGTAGCTTCATCTTCAGATAGGCCGCATGAGTAGAGGCCATGAATTTGGACAGAGCTGGTCTGCCGAGAAGAGCATGATAAGGGCCCTGAATATCAACCACGTCGAACTGTAAGCACTCGGTCCGACAATTCTCCCTGGTGCCAAAGAGCACGTCAATCCAAACCCGGCCAATGGGAGCACAATGTCGCACCCGGACTTCTAGAGGATACTCACAGTCCGCTAAATAGTAGAACAAATGGCTTACGGGGCATACCGGCACCCGCATCTCAATATGAGCAGGCCAACACGTAAACGTGTGCCAACCATTCTCTACTATCCATCCTCTGCGCAAACCATCCCATAGAAATCAGGACACTTCCGTTGACGTACTTCATAACATACACACATGGTACGTCAACGGCATTAGAACAACTGATATCACAACATATCTCTAAGACACAAAAGATTGAAATAAGTTGCAAATAGCTCTCACTAGAGCAGAGATAGCAAATACAATCATCCAGAGGACACATGTCCCAACATATCATCATTACAACACAGCGGAAGCATCCAAAATGTCAAATAGGCCTAAGAGGCCGGAAAAGAAAAGACGGAGCCCATCCACGATGTCTCGGATCCTGCCCAGGTCCGCTATCTACTCGTCAGCCGCCTCGTCAAACTCCACGTAGTAGCCATCACGGGGATCCTCGTAAGCGTAGTCTGCGGAAACCACAGCCCCAAAGGGGTCAGTACATAAACGTACTGGCAAGCAAGACTCACAGTTCACCAAAATGTACCCGTCAACACCAAGCACAGATGCTTAGGGTTCAACGGAAGAAAAAGGGTGATACCAAGATGCGGCAGCGGGCTGCACTAACCAACTACATATACATGCTATAACTTCCGGCTAACAGAAAGGGGATAAGATAGCGTATCGTAACCAACTACCAACTAACTCCAAACAAATCCATCCTGGATCTCGCCCCTTATCCAAAGAAGCAATCCGAGGATAACTCACACAGTTGGATTAATGATAGTTCAAGTTATTGTGCCAATAGGACTATTACTAGTCAATTTATCATTAGTTAGGTGTAAGTTGTTCTGAGTACTTGTTAGCCAGTACTTTCACCAAGTCATCCATAACCGCGGAAAACACGGCTTCTCGAGAAGATTTAACCCTGCAGGGGTGCACCAATTTGGCCGTACACGTAAGAATAACCCGCCAGATGGAATGCCTCCCACCAAGCGGGGCACTCAACACAACTCAACTCTTCTTCACATCAAGCCCAAAGAACCACGTGCTGTGCGTGCGCGGCTAATAGAGCCCCCACGAAGAAAAGGGGGACCCTCATAGCACTCTAAGACCACGCCGCCCTAAATGCCGACTACAAAAGTTCCACCCTGGCCTCGGGTTCGTACCTGCATATGCGTGCATCAAATGGAAAGCCCGAACTAAGTGTGGCGATTTGGACGAGATGCGAATCGAATCAAATTGAGGGGGGCTCCCATACACGCTTCCCACGTGCGGATAGTGCGCTCATCATGGATCAGTAGACAAGACCCTTTTCCTAATTAGGGTCGACACTAGCAGGCCTCAAAACCACGCCGGGCCTCCTGCCGGTGCCTTATCATCAAATTATTATTAACCAAAGCATTAACAGGATTGTTGTCTAATATCGAGCCCCAGAACATAATAGAATATATTAACAGAAAGTAACGGGCAACAGACTCGAGAAGAAACAACCCTAAGCATGCTAGTAAGATACGGGCAACAAGCAAAGGGGTTATAGGTGTGGGGGTGAGGCTATATCAGGGTTAAAGGATAACATGTAATAGGTTCGTAACAGAAGCAACGATTCATAAGGCTAGCAGAACAGACAACGGAAAGTATCGGTATCCAATGTTGAAAGGAACATAATGGTTCATGTGAGTGAATACTTGCCTGCAAACTCAGCAGCCTGGTACTGAGCTAGATCCTCAGAAGGGGTGTCGTAAGTCTCGTCTGTCTCAACGTCGTCGTCTAATCGAGAAGAAGCAAACAAACAACGTAGAGAGACAAACAATCAATAACATGGCATAGTGCACAATCATGGGATGATGCATGACCATTTAATTGATGCATCAAAAATAAGATAGCTGGCATGGTAACATGTTTACATGGACCCATATGCAATTTGGATTGCATATGGAAAACCCATGAATTATGGTTGGAATCATTGTTTTACAACTAACCAACAAGTGAAAGTGGATTAGCATGATGCATGGATGAGGAAAACAAAAAGAAAACAACCATAGGAACAATTTAAAATAAGGTTTACCAAGTTTAGAATTTTAGTTATTAAGTTATGGAATTTTGGTTTCTTAAAGGTGTCACACAAGCATTTGTTGTTTTCACCAATTTTAATTGATCAAAATAGATGACAAAATTCATATTTGGAAAGTACACAAAAATTTAGGTGAAATACATATTTCATTTGTTGAAAAAGGAATTAAAATGAATTAGTTATTAATTGGACAATTTTAAATGCATTAAATAAGAAACAGTTGTTTTCAGCAATTTAATTTATTCAAAACAGAAAACAAAGTATATATTTGGAAAGCTTATTCAATTTTGCATGGAAAACATAATTTACATGTTGGAATTGGATTTGAATTGCCCAAGTTATGAATTTTGCAATTTAAAAGGGTTTAAGTAAAGCATTGAATTATTGCACCACTTTTAATTAAGAAAAACCGTAAACAAATTGTATTGAAACGGTTGAAAACATGCAGCAAAGGTTTCACTGAATATTTTGAGCTATTAAACATAATTTTTGGATCATTACTGAATTTATTATGCAATTTTTAATAGGCATTTTTATTCTGCCCTTTTTAGTAAACAGAGGGAAACATGTTCAAATTTAATTCAATTGTGACCAAATTAAATACCAATGTGTAGAGTTTGTTAAGACAAATTTTTAGAGCCCAAATTTGCTCAAATTGGATGAACAGAACTAAAGTTATAAAATTCAAAAGTTTCCAATTTTTATTGCATTTTCAGTAATTAATTATTTAGTGAAAAAATTATTACAGAAACATATTGCAATTTTGTTAGTAATGGAAAGAGCACAAGATTTTAGATCCACAGGAATTTGAATCATTCAAATTGGAGCAAAATTCAATTTTATATTGATTATAGAAGTAAGGATTCAGATCTGTGTTTCTGAAATTCGAGAAAAAAAAACAGTAAAAGAGGGAAAAAGGGTTTGGCTTTGTGCCTTGGGGGGGGGGGGGGGGGATCGAACCCAGGATCAATGGGCGCGCGCTAGGGATGCTAACCAGTGCGCTGTGTTTTGTCTCGTGACAGGTACTACTCGCGCGGGCTTTTGATGTATGCTTCGGAGATAAAATCTGACGTAACTGAACGTTACGTTCAGGTGGCTGAACGATCACGGAAGGAGGCGGACGGCGGACGGCGGCCTGCCGCCGCTGCTGCGCGTGCGTGCAGCGCAGGCGCGCCGCGCTGGCGTGTGCTGGCCCGCGGGCAGAGGGGAGAGGGAGAGTAGAGAAGAGGGCGAGCTCACCGCGGTTGTCGTCGTTGCGAGGGGGAGCGGGCGAGCGACCGCTCGATGCAGTTACAGAGAAGGGAGCCGGTGGCGGAAACGGTGCTCGCCGGTGTCGACCCGAGGCCCCAGGGCTCCTCCCTGGAAGCAGAACCGGAAGAGGACGGTGCGGGGATTTGATTCCCGTGCCCGTGGGAACCTGACGGCGGCCACAACCCCCAACCCCACCCACGTTCAAGCTCCGTCCATGGTGATGGCCGAAAATTCAGAGAAGAAAAAATAGGAAGAAGGAGGGGGATCTGAGAGGGATGGCGGCGGCTGGGAGATGGAGGAGGAAGTGAAAGGCTAGGGCACGACCCTGGGAGGTAAAAATAGGGGAGGGGGGAGCAGGTGAGTTCCCTGCTCGTGGGGGAGCCCCCTCCTCTATGTCTCTCCGTACGGAGGTGGAAGAAAGCGACAGGGGGGGGTACGCAGGCCGTGTGGAAGGTGGGCTGGCCCAAATGGGCTGGCCTGCCCTCTCCCCCTCTGGTTGTTTTATTTTTTTGATTCTGTTTTTTTTTTTGCAGAAATAGAATAGGAAGAAAAGAGTGGGTTTTTGGGGTTGGAAAAATTAGGGAAAAAAATTGTATGAGTTATTTATTATAAAAACAGCAATGTGCAACCTTTTGTTTCCCAAATTTTTTAATTTATGTTGCTGTTTGGAAATTAATTGAATTTAAGTGAATTTGATATTAATTGAATTATTGAAAGCAATAATTTAAACTAGTTTGAACTTACAACTTTAATGGAAACAATTTAATTTCTTTGGTTGATTATTCATTTGGAAAAACGTAACAGCACAAGTATGAAACAATTTGATTTGGAATTTGTTTGGAATTCAAATGGAATAACAGGAAAACAATGAAAACAATTGGAAAACAAATGACAAAACAATTGCAATGATGATGTCATGATGCAAAACATAAATAAAAACAAGAAACAAACATTCTAGGGGTTGTTTTCATACTTGGGATGTTACAAAACGCCCCCCCTTGAAGGAATCGCGCCCCGAGATTCCTACTGAGAAGGGAAAAGGTCCGGATACTTCTTGCGAAGATCCTCTTCGGTCTCCCACGTTGCCTCTTTATCGGAATGATGGGACCACTGCACTTTCAAGAACTTGGTGCTCTTGTTGCGAGTCTTATGCTCGGTCTCATCGAGAATACGAATAGGGTGCTCCTCATAAGATAGATCATCTTGCAGTTCAATGGAATCATGATCAACTGCACGATCTGGATCTTTGAAACACCTCTTGAGCTGTGACACGTGAAACACATCGTGCACCTTGGATAGTTTTTCTGGAAGTTCAAGACGATAGGCATTTTCTGCACGCCTTGAGAGGATGTTGAAAGGACCAATGTATCTTGGTGCAAGCTTTCCTTTCACACCAAAACGATGAGTGCCTCTGAGGGGAGTTACACGGAGATATGCTTTGTCACCAGGTGCATAGATCATATCCCTGTGCTTGCTGTCATAGTAGCTTTTCTGACGAGACTGAGCAATCTTGAGATTGTCACGAATGATACGAACTTTCTCTTCGGCTTCCTTAACAATGTCAGGGCCTAAGAGTGAACGTTCACCAGCTCCAGACCAATTGATTGGACTCCTGCATCTGCGGCCATAGAGAGCTTCAAATGGTGCCATGACTAGGCTTGCCTGGTA
Source organism: Alopecurus myosuroides (assembly GCA_028641055.1). Classification (NCBI taxonomy): domain Eukaryota; kingdom Viridiplantae; phylum Streptophyta; class Magnoliopsida; order Poales; family Poaceae; genus Alopecurus; species Alopecurus myosuroides. Next base: position 184,156,660 of record CM054058.1, read on the forward strand.
GCTGTTGTTGTAGGAGAATTCAGCATATGGAAGACATTCCTCCCATTTCATTCCAAAAGAGATACCACATGCTCTGAGCATATCCTCGAGAATCTGATTGACTCTTTCGACTTGCCCTTGAGACTGAGGGTGATAAGCTGTGCTGAACAGAAGTTTGGTGCCCAAAGCTTCTTGAAAGCTTTTCCAGAAATGAGAAGTGAATATGCTTCCACGGTCTGAGCTTATTTCCAATGGAACACCATGAAGAGGAACAATCTTTGCTGTGTAGAGTTCTGCTAACTGGCTAGCTGAGATTGTTTCTTTGACAGCAAAGAAGTGAGCTACCTTAGTGAGACGATCAATGACAACAAAGATTGCATCGTTGCCCTTCTTGGACTTTGGAAACCCAGTGACGAAGTCCATTTCAATCATGTCCCACTTCCACTCAGGGATTTTTAGAGGTTGGAGTAGACCGGCTGTTTTCTGATAGACTGCCTTAACACGTTGACAAACGTCGCATTCAGAAACGTATTGAGCAATTTCACGTTTCATGCCAGGCCACCAATACAGCGTCTTGAGATCCTGGTACATCTTTGTACTTCCAGGGTGTATGGAGAGAGGAGTTTCATGAGCCTTGTTGAGAATGACATCTTTGAGACTTTGGACTTGAGGAACTGCAATGCGTCCTTCGAAGAACACAGTTCCCTTGTCATCCACTGAGAAGGACTTAAATTTCTCCTTGCCTTCTTTGATGTGTTCTACCATCTTCTTGATTTCAGCATCACGAAGTTGTTCAGAACGAATCTTGTCCTCGAGAGTTGGACTGGCTGTCAAGTTTGCAAGATAGCCTTGAGGAACAAGACCAAGGTTGAGCTTCTGGAATTCTTCATGAAGAGGAGGTTGGATTTCCATGATCATGAGATTATTGCAATAAGACTTGCGACTGAGAGCATCGGCCATAACATTAGCCTTGCCTGGAGTGTAAGAAATGGTAAGATCAAAGTCTTTAATCTTTTCAATCCATCTCCTTTGCCTGAGGTTTAGATCTGGTTGAGTGAAGATATATTTCAGACTCTTATGATCGGAAAAGATTTCAGTGCGATTACCCAACAAGCATTGCCTCTATTTCTTGAGGGCAAACACCACTGCTGCAAGTTCAAGGTCATGAGTGGGATAATTGAGCTCATGTGCGTTCAACTGACGTGAAGCATAAGCCACAACTTGACGTTCTTGCATAAGAACTGCACCTAGACCTTGGAGAGATGCATCATAGAATATCTGGAAAGGTTTGGTAGGATCTGGGCCAACCAGAACTGGTGTAGAAGTGAGTTTAGTCTTCAGGAGATTGAAACTTTCATCACATTGTGGAGACCAAACGAACTTCTTGTCCTTCTTTGTGAGATCAGTGAGAGGTTTGGCAATCTTGGAAAAGTTTTGGACGAAACGACGACAATAGCTAGCCAAGCCAAGGAAACTTCTTACTTGCTTCACCGTCTTTGGAGGTTTCCAATCAACAATTGCTTTAACCTTTTCTGGATCAATGGCTGTGCCCTTGGCTGAGATGACATGACCAAGGTAAGCAACTTCTGGAATCCAGAACTCACATTTGGAGAACTTGGCATATAGACGATGCTCGCGAAGTTTCATGAGAGTGAGACGAAGGTGTTCTTCATGCTCTTCCTCAGATTTTGAGTAGACCAGAATGTCATCAAGATATACCACAACGAACTTGTCGAGGTATTCATGGAAGACAGAATTCATGAGTCGAGAGAACATCGCCGGTGCATTGGTGAGACCAAAGGACATGACGGTGAATTCATATAGACCGTAGCGAGTGGTGAAGGCTGTTTTTGGAATATCCTCTTTTCTGATCTTTATTTGATGGTAACCCATTCTCAAGTCCAACTTGGAGAATATTGAGGCTCCAGCAAGTTGATCAAAAAGATCATCAATACGAGGAATTGGATACTTGTTTTTGATGGTTTTCTCGTTAAGAGGACGATAGTCAACAACGAGTCTCTTTGTGTGATCCTTCTTCACAACGAACAGAGTTGGGCAACCCCAAGCTAAGGAACTAGGTTGAATGTAACCTTTTTCCATGTACATATCAATTTGTTCCTTCAACAACTTCAGCTCGGGAGTTCCTATCTTATAGGGATGCTTAAAGATTGGAGCAGTACCTGGCTCAAGCTCGATCACGAACTCAACAGCTCTGTCCGGAGGCATCCCTGGCAACTCTTCTGGAAAGACGTCAGGGAATTCGCAAACCACCGGAACATTTTCAAGTGAAGGTAGAGGTTTTGCATCGAGGTTGCACAACTGAATGGTACTTGATTCATTTGGAGAATAGACTATCTGGCCAGAAGGGTGGAACAGAGTTATTGACTTCTGAGCACAGTCAATCGTAGCTTTATTAGCCTTCAACCAATCCATACCAAGAATGACATCAATGTCAGAATTGCCAAGCAGTATGAGAGAAGCAAGGAATATGTGGCCTCCAATTAGGATTTGATTTTCGTGACTGATCTTGGAAGTTTGCATAGTTGCTCCAGGGGAGTTTACTACTAGCGGGGAACCCAAACCAACAAAAGGGAGCTTAATTGCTGTCGCAAAGATCTTTGACACGAAAGAATGTGATGCTCCGGTATCAAACAACACTTTAGCTGGAATAGAGTTTACGGGAAATGTACCGAGAACGACGTCAGGAGCTTCCTCAGCTTTGTCGATCTTGACATGATTCACCCTTGCGGTCCTCCCGACAGGCCTGTTGTTGGAGTTGAAGGCCTTAGGCGGGGGAGCGCGCACCATTGCCTGGTTTGTGTTGGGACGAGGTGGTGGTGGAGGTAGCTGCCTCTGCGTGCACTTGTCAGCGTAGTGCCCCGTCTGCTTGCACTTGTAGCAAGTGACGACACGAGGAGGCCCTGGCCTTGGCTGCCCCATCGAAGCCCTCTGATCATGCATCTGAGCAGGGTTGGGTGGGCGGGGAGCGAAGCCTGGAGAAGCTTGGGCATATGGAGCCCGAGTGACAGCACCATTTGGCACCCAGATGCGGCGCTTCTACGGAGGGGTGGTCATGTTGGAGGAGGAACCACCCTCACGCGAGTGCTTGCGAGACTCCTCGAACGCCTTGCGCCCATTCTGTTCATTGAGCGCGGTGTTAACGAGCTCCTCGAAGTTGTTGGCCTTGATATTGGTGAGGGCGTACTTGAGTTCCGGGTTAAAACCTCTGCGGAACCTTGCCATCTTCTTAGCCTCAGTGGACACCTCATCACCAGCGTAACGAGCGAGGCGATTGAACTCACTCTGATAGCCAATGACGTCCAGCTTGCCCTGCTTGAGTGAGCAAAACTCTTCACGCATCCTTTCCATGAGACCATCTGGAATGTGGTGCTTCAGGAAAGCTTCCTTGAAACAACCTCAGGTGATTGGGTAGCCAGCTCTCATGGTCTGGTAGTTTTCCCACCAAGTAGCTGCCTGACCCTTCAGCAGATAGGAGGCATACTTGACCTTGTCTTCCTCAGGAACGTGAGCAATCTCCAGAGCCTTAGCTATCTCACGGATCCAGTCATCAGCATCCAGAGGCTCGCGTGTTGCCACGAAAGCTCTCGGGCCCAGACTGAGAAACTCCTTGATACTGACTCGGGGAGCGGTCTGGTTGTTGTGCTGATTAGTCTGGAACTGGGCCATCTGTGTCATGACTTGAGTCATCTGAGTCAATAGCTCCGTGATTGGCGGTGGCTCAGGCGGGGTGTTCCTTGTTGGCGGCATCCTGAATGGAAATGCATTTTAGCACAACAATAGAAAAGGATAGACTTGGCAACCGAAAGAGCGATTATTCCGACGCATGAATAGATAACCAACAGGTACATCATCACATGTTCAAATACATCAGAATATCCAACACACCACAAATGGTTCGAATTCCAAAGGATAACTAAACATAGCTAAGAATGGATACATCGGTACTCCCATGCTCATCACGCAGGACGGCGACTAGGAGTACGGCGAGAGGTACGGTGAGGAGCACGCCCACGAAAGTAGGTAGAACGACAATCCACGTAGATCTGACGTGGTCTGAGAGCGACTCTAGGTGTGGTGAAGTACATATCGTCGACTCCCTGTGCTCCAAAGCGTGGAATCCCAGTGTAACCAGCACCGAGGTTGAGGAGTGGACCCCTGATCGGCTCGTAGCCTCCAGCATCTGGCAGTCGACGACCAACTGGCTGATCGAAACGTGCAAAGCGCTCGTCTCCAACAAAGTCTGTGGTGTAAGTCGCCAGACGAGTCAAAGCAAGGTAGAGCTGCTCTCTGAATGAAGCCAACTCCTGAGATAGTGTGCTGGCAACTGCGTCACTGTGCCTCACAAACTGAGCGGTGGTGTGCAGCCTGGAGTTATCATGCTCGTAGACATCCAAGTTGTCGTAGAGAGTGAAGTGAGCTCCCTCCGAAGTGATGTAACCACGGGGGATGTGGCGATAGATAGAATCGTCAAATCCCCAGTAGTCAGCACGAAGGACGGTGAGACTCACATAAGCTGCCTGTTGCATAGCCATATCCACTGTGGAACCTACTGCCTCGTAGCGGTGGACTACGCTCATGCCATCATCTGACAGAATGTAGACGATAGCCTGGTAGTAGGTCTGGTCAAACTCTCGCTGCTGCTCGTAGACCTGGTACTCTGGTGCCCAACGGAACCCCAGATAAGTGACCATGTCTCTCAGAATCTCCGGATAACCGGCGGTGCTCTCACAACGAGTGATACGAACCACCCGCGGGTAGAACCTGAGATCCATCTGCAGATGATCGGGGAAGTTTTGCTTAGACGCCGGTAGAAGAATTGAAGTGGAAAGCAACAACAAGGTATCAACGAACGAAAAGGATGTTGAGAAGAACAGGATATCGAAGCAACATTGGGAAACACGAGACCAAAACTCCTGAGGTACTACGAAAAACCCATCCGGGCTTCTAAAGGATCAATATCTACTGCTTAAGGAATAGAGGATCTGCTTCCGGGGCTTACACGCCTCCGTTCTCAATCGTGAGTAGGTAACATGATAAATCATGTCACAACCACCTCCATTCCTATGGTCTAGTAGATATAACTATCCTAGAGAAACCCTGATTCGTGAAATCCTAACTTGAAAGTTTAGGTGAGAAGAGAAAAACAACGTTGCACTTCCTTACCAGAAAAGGGAGGGTGGGTGGGGAAAGAAATAAAAGGACAGAATTCCTACTCTCACGTTTCATTTTTCCTATATAGCTACAAAATAGTTTCTAGACTCAACTGCGACCAGTAAAAGGGATCCTACAGGCAGACAGGCTCTGATACCATTTGTCGCACCCGGACTTCTAGAGGATACTCACAGTCCGCTAAATAGTAGAACAAATGGCTTACGGGGCATACCGGCACCCGCATCTCAATATGAGCAGGCCAACACGTAAACGTGTGACAACCATTCTCTACTATCCATCGTCTGCGCAAACCATCCCATAGAAATCAGGACACTTCCGTTGACGTACTTCATAACATACACACATGGTACGTCAACGGCATTAGAACAACTGATATCACAACATATCTCTAAGACACAAAAGATTGAAATAAGTTGCAAATAGCTCTCACTAGAGCAGAGATAGCAAATACAATCATCCAGAGGACACATGTCCCAACATATCATCATTACAACACAGCGGAAGCATCCAAAATGTCAAATAGGCCTAAGAGGCCGGAAAAGAAAAGACGGAGCCCATCCACGATGCCTCGGATCCTGCCCAGGTCCGCTATCTACTCGTCAGCCGCCTCGTCAAACTCCACGTAGTAGCCATCACGGGGATCCTCGTAAGCGTAGTCTGCGGAAACCACAGCCCCAAAGGGGTCAGTACATAAACGTACTGGCAAGCAAGACTCACAGTTCACCAAAGTGTACCCGTCAACACCAAGCACAGATGCTTTGGGTTCAACGGAAGAAAAAGGGTGATACCAAGATGCGGCAGCGGGCTTCACTAACCAACTACATATACATGCTATAACTTCCGGCTAACAGAAAGGGGATAAGATAGCGTATCGTAACCAACTACCAACTAACTCCAAACAAATCCATCCTGGATCTCGCCCCTTATCCAAAGAAGCAATCCGAGGATAACTCACACAGTTGGATTAATGATAGTTCAAGTTATTGTGCCAATAGGACTATTACTAGTCAATTTATCATTAGTTAGGTGTAAGTTGTTCTGAGTACTTGTTAGCCAGTACTTTCACCAAGTCATCCATAACCGCGGAAAATATGGCTTCTCGAGAAGATTTAACCCTGCAGGGGTGCACCAATTTGGCCGTACACGTAAGAATAACCCGCCAGATGGAATGCCTCCCACCAAGCGGGGCACTCAACACAACTCAACTCTTCTTCGCATCAAGCCCAAAGAACCACGTGCTGTGCGTGCGCGGCTAATCGAGCCCCCACGAAGAAAAGGGGGACCCTCATAGCACTCTAAGACCACGCCGCCCTAAATGCCGACTACAAAAGTTCCACCCTGGCCTCGGGTTCGTACCTGCATATGCGTGCATCAAATGGAAAGCCCGAACTAAGTGTGGCGATTTGGACGAGATGCGAATCAAATCAAATTGAGGGGGGCGCCCATACACGCTTCCCTCGTGCGGATAGTGCGCTCATCATGGATCAGTAGACAAGACCCTTTTCCTAATTAGGGTCGACACTAGCAGGCCTCAAAACCACGCCGGGCCTCCTGCCGGTGCCTTATCATCAAATTATTATTAACCAAAGCATTAGCATGATTGTTGTCTAATATCGAGCCCCAGAACATAATAGAATATATTAACAGAAAGTAACGGGCAACAGACTCGAGCAGAAACAACCCTAAGCATGCTAGTAAGACACGGGCAACAAGCAAAGGGGTTATAGGTGTGGGGGTGAGGCTATATCAGGGTTAAAGGATAACATGTAATAGGTTCGTAACAGAAGCAACGATTCATAAGGCTAGCAGAAAAGACAACGGAAAGTATCGGTATCCAATGTTGAAAGGAACACAATGGTTCATGTGAGTGAATACTTGCCTGCAAACTCAGCAGCCTGGTACTGAGCTAGATCCTCAGAAAGGGTGTCGTAAGTCTCGTCTGTCTCAACGTCGTCGTCTAATCGAGAAGAAGCAAACAAACAACGTAGAGAGACAAACAATCAATAACATGGCATAGTGCACAATCATGGGATGATGCATGACCATTTAATTGATGCATCAAAAATAAGATAGCTGGCATGGTAACATGTTTACATGGACCCATATGCAATTTGGATTGCATATGGAAAACCCATGAATTATGGTTGGAATCATTGTTTTACAACTAACCAACAAGTGAAAGTGGATTAGCGTGATGCATGGATGAGGAAAACAAAAAGAAAACAACCATAGGAACAATTTAAAATAAGGTTTACCAAGTTTAGAATTTTAGTTATTAAGTTATGGAATTTTGGTTTCTTAAAGGTGTCACACAAGCATTTGTTGTTTTCACCAATTTTAATTGTTCAAAATAGATGACAAAATTCATATTTGGAAAGTACACAAAAATTTAGGTGAAATACATATTTCATTTGTTGAAAAAGGAATTAGTTATTAATTGGACAATTTTAAATGCATTAAATAAGAAACAGTTGTTTTCAGCAATTTAATTTATTCAAAACAGAAAACAAAGTTTATATTTGGAAAGCTTATTCAATTTTGCATGGAAAACATATTTTACATGTTGGAATTGGATTTGAATTGCCCAAGTTATGAATTTTGCAATTTAAAAGGGTTTAAGTAAAGCATTGAATTATTGCACCACTTTTAATTAAGAAAAACAGTAAACAAATTGTATTGAAAAGGTTGAAAACATTCAGCAAAGGTTTCACTGAATATTTTGAGCTATTAAACATAATTTTTGGATCATTATTGAATTTATTATGCAATTTTTAATAGGCATTTTTATTCTGCCCTTTTTAGTAAACAGAGGGAAACATGTTCAAATTTAATTCAATTGTGACCAAATTAAATACCAATGTGTAGAGTTTGTTAAGACAAATTTTTAGAGCCAAAATTTGCTCAAATTGGATGAACAGAACTAAAGTTATAAAATTCAAAAGTTTCCAATTTTTATTGCATTTTCAGTAATTAATTATTTAGTGCAAAAATTATTACATAAACATATTGCAATTTTGTTACTAATGGAAGGAGCACAAGATTTTAGATCCACAGGAATTTGAATCATTCAAATTGGAGCAAAATTCAATTTTATATTGATTTTAGAAGTAAGGATTCAGATATGTGTTTCTGAAATTCGAGAAAAAAAACAGTAAAAGAGGGAAAAAGGGTTTGGCTTTGTGCCTTGGGGGGGGGGGGATCGAACCCAGGATCAATGGGCGCGCGCTAGGGATGCTAACCAGTGCGCTGTGTTTTGTCTCGTGACAGGTACTACTCGCGCGGGCTTTTGATGTATGCTTCGGAGATAAAATCTGACGTAACTGAACGTTACGTTCAGGTGGCTGAACGATCGCGGAAGGAGGCGGACGGCGGACGGCGGCCTGCCGCTGCTGCTGCGCGTGCGTGCTGTGCAGGCGCGCCGCGCTGGCGTGTGCTGGCCCGCGGGCAAGGGAGAGAGGGAGAGTACAGAAGAGGGCGAGCTCACCGCGGTTGTCGTCGTTGCGAGGGGGAGCGGGCGAGCGACCGCTCGATGCAGTTACAGAGAAGGGAGCCGGTGGCGGAAACGGTGCTCGCCGGCGTCGACCCGAGGCCCCAGGGCTCCTCCCTGGAAGCAGAATCGGAAGAGGACGGCGCGGGGATTCGATTCCCGTGCCCGTGGGAACCTGACGGCGGCCACAACCCCCCAACCCCACCCACGTTCAAGCTCCGTCCATGGTGATGGCCGAAATTCAGAGAAGAAAAAAATAGGAAGAAGGAGGGGGATCTGAGAGGGATGGCGGCGGCTGGGAGATGGAGGAGGAAGTGAAAGGCTAGGGCACGGCCCTGGGAGGTAGAAATAGGGGAGGGGGGAGCAGGTGAGTTCCCTGCTCGTGGGGGAGCCCCCTCCTCTCTGTCTCTCCGTACGGAGGTGGAAGAAAGCGACAGGGGGGTACGCAGGCCGTGTGGAAGGTGGGCTGGCCTGCCCTCTCCCCCTCTGGTTGTTTTATTTTTTTGATTCTGTTTTTTTTTTTTTTTGCAGAAATAGAATAGGAAGAAAAGAGTGGGTTTTTGGGGTTGGAAAAATTAAGGAAAAAAATTGTATGAGTTATTTATTATAAAAACAGCAATGTGCAACCTTTTGTTTCCCAAAAATTATAATTTATGTTGCTGTTTGGAAATTAATTGAATTTAAGTGAATTTGATATTAATTGAATTATTGAAAGCAATAATTTAAACTAGTTTGAACTTACAACTTTAATGGAAACAATTTAATTGGTTTGGTTGATTATTCATTTGGAAAAAAGTAACAGCACAAGTATGAAACAATTTGATTTGGAATTTGTTTGGAATTCAAATGGAATAACAGGAAAACAATGAAAACAATTGGAAAACAAATGACAAAACAATTGCAATGATGATGTCATGATGCAAAACATAAATAAAAACTAGAAACAAACATTCTAGGGGTTGTTTTCATACTTGGGATGTTACACACAAGATACTCCTGGCACAATGCCATGGAAGGTAGTCCGGCTAGGCAGCAACATGTTCTCGGCGTAGCCGAGTTTCTCCATGGTGTCTCGGTACAAAATGTTGATGCTGCTGCCGTTGTCAACCAGCACCTTGCTGAACTTCACATTGATCTTGGGCCCAATGAAGGTTGGGTCCACCACTAAGGCATAGCTACCCGGATTGGGCATGATCCTGGGATGATCAGCCCGAGACCATACAATGTCCTGGTCGCACCAGTGCATGTAATCCGACACTGCCGGCATCACTTCATTCACTTCCATTGCCCGCCTGCGTAGGCTATGTTTGTCATCCGGCTCGATGGTGAACACCATGTAGCTCTAATGGTGCTCCTAATACTGGTTTCGGTCTCCACCACCACCATTGCCATTGGTGTTGTTTGGTGTTGTTGTTGTCGTCGTCGTCGTTGTTGTTGTAGTTGTTGTTCCGGTTGAAATTGTTGTTGCGGTTGTTGTTGTTGCGATTGTTGTTATTGTAGTTGCGGGTGTTGTTGTTGTTGGCCCCCTGCGCCACTTGATTCACATTCTCCCTTCTCTGGTTCTCGGCGGGCTTGGGAGCAGCTGCCCGGATAGGCTGAACATTAGCACCCGAGAGCGGCACAGGCGGAGGAGGAGGCAACTGGCAAAAGCCCTCGCTCTTAATCCGGTCCCACCAGTTGCACTGTCGGGAAGTATGGTTTGCCGGCCTACTCGGATGCCGAGTATGGAAGCTGCACAACCCATCCCTCATTGTCTAAATCTCTGAGAAGCGTCTCCGGACTGCTTGGGATGAGTCCACTGTTTCTTGTAGTTCTGGCTCTGGTTCTGGTTCTGCCCATACTGAGACCCAGCATTCTTTTGCCTTTGGCTTCTTCCTGCATCCGGCTGATCCGGATCAACTGTAGCCACGTGATCCGATCTGTAGCGGATATCCGAACGGTCATCCCGCCTCTTATTTCGGTAATCTTGGCGATCATTCTGCCTGGCACCATCATTGCCGTGGTTTCTCCTTCTCGGCTCAAATGAGTCGAGCAGATGCTGAGTAGGATCGACCGAGTGCATACATATGCGCAATCTTGATGGTCTCGGCGAGCTTACTCGGCATCTCCCTCTGCAGTTTCTGCCACAACATGCTGCCATGTCGGCAGCCTTGGGCGAACCAGGCAATGGCCTGAGATTCATTCACACCCTCACAGGTGTTCCTCAGAGTACTCCACCGAGTCAGATACTCTCGGTCCGTCTCCTCTTCCCTCAGCTTGCACATAGAGAGCTGCTATGGTCGGTTTGGCCTCTTGTAGGTGCTGGTGAAGTTGCTGATGAAAGCCTCCGAGAAATCAAGCCAGCAATTGACGCTGTCTCTCGGCAAGTTATTCAGCCAAATCCGAGCAGGGCCCTCCAACATCTGGGGCACATATCTCACAGCCCATCTGCGGTTACCACTGCAATGTGCACGACAGTGACATAATCATTTAGCCAATCCTCCGGCTTGGTGCTCCCATCATAAGTTTTGGTCCCCCTCGCCAGCTGGAACTTGGGCACAACCTGCTCGTTCATGATCCTGGGACCGAAGCAAAGTGGCCCGGGTGGGCCCCGCGATTCCATATCCTCAGACAGATAGATTTTGCCCAACTTGTATCTTGCGTCACTCGGCTGCAGCATCCGCGCTCCTAACCGAGCTCCAACACCTCCTGGATCTGTATAGAAATCATTTCTTTGATACCCAGCTTGCTCCATCGCTGAGTAACCATCATTCTAATGGTCCTGCCGCACACCGGGTTGGGGAACCGGATTGACCCCAGGGGCAACCGCTTGCGGCTGAACAACAGGACCTCCACTAGGCTGAGGCTGAACCGGGTTGGCAGACGGGTGCCAAGATGGACCATCCCGGTTGCCTCCTTGTCCTTCTTGCGGAACTCGGGCGACATTATGGCCGCCACCTTGAGCGATGTGTTCTTGACCGGGCTGCCGCTCTATAGCTAACCTTTTTCCGGCGACAGCCGGATCGTACACTTGGATCTGCTTATGTCTCCCAGAGTTCACACTCCGAGATCTCCCACTGGCGAGATGAGGTGAGGAGGCCTATCCTCCGGTTCTCACCCCATGTGACTGAACAACATGGGACGCATTAGCTCCTGGATTCGCCTTCCGGAAAGCCTCATTCTGCCTACCAGCTTCAAGAACAAGCTCATTGAGCCGGTCCTGTTGCCTAATGCGAGCTTCACCAGTTAGAGTTGGCAACTCGGCAGCAACCGCCTCTGGGGCCCTAAGTGTTTTGGCAGGAGAACTGTACTTCGACCTACCAGCCGAGTTCATACTAGCGGATTTGCTAGCAGTTTTGCCATCTCTAGCCAACTCAACATCAAGGTTGCGACAGATAATCCCTATCCGACTAGGGTTCTTTGTAAAAAGAGTAAGACCATGAGCCCTATTGTACTCATTCTGGTCGAGATCAAATTCTAGCCTGACCTTTGCCATCTCGGTGGCCTCCAGCAGGATGGCCTGGCGCTGCTCCTCGAGCTGCGCCCGCAATACCGCCGGATCCGCATCCGTGGCTAAGGGCATGCTCAGCTTTTCAATGACACCGGTGAAAGGAGCCGGTATCGCAATCGATGTAGTAGGGCCGTTGTAACCCGGCTGGTTCTCCTTTCTCTCCAAGGGCTTGTGGACCGGCCGAGACGACTCGCCAACAGCATCGGCCGCATCGGGTGCACTCTTCCCGGCAGCGGGAGCCGGACCGGTCATCATCACCTCCACGCTGCCCGCAGAGCCACCGATAGGCTGCCCGCGGACGACGAGAATGACAGGAGGATCAGCAGATTCGCGCACCACCTCGGGGTACTCGCGGATGCCGGTGGTGGCGACGTACACCAAGTGCGCGCCGAAGCTGACGACAGAGCCGCCTGCGGTCACGGGGCTGCCGCAAAAATCACCAGCGTTGTCGGTGACGAAGTCGAAGGAGCTGAATCTGTGGACAAGGCCACAAACCACGCGCTCCCCCGAACGAGGAAGAGGTCCCGTACGGATAGAAACCCCAGCCAGCGCCGCTGCTGGCCCCATGGTGGGCGCCAACTGTGGTGGTGTGGAGAAGACATATGTCATAGGATGACTTAAGGTTGGGGCCGATGGACACTGTGGCTATCCGGGAAGGGATCGCACGCCTAGCTGGCGCGCTCACTACACTGCAAACACCGCAATCTACCCAGGTTCGGGGCTCTCGCGTGGAGGTAACACCCCCTACTCCTGCCTCTCTCTGTGTATAAGTGTATGCCGAATACAAGATCTCCTCAAGCTCAAGGAGCTAGAGGAATGAGAACCTCTACTGTTGCTTCTCTCTTTCTCTCTGTCAGCTAACAACACCTCTCTCAGAATCTCAGCTAACAAGTAATCGACCCTCGCACAGGAAAGGTGTGGCCACCTTATATACTGGTGGCTACCAACTACTCGTACAGGTTAGGTGACTACACACTGTGCCATAGCGCATGCCTCCGCTTCTCCGATGACAGCCGCTAAAAGTCTTCGCGGTCTGGTTGCTGACATGTCATGTCCCCTTGTCAGAGACAGGACGTGGCCTCGCCCATACATCGCACTGTACCAGCGTATGCATACGCATCATCATGCCTAGTAAGTTGAACCACACGCTTGTACTCTCCCTTGATATACGGGATCTCAACGACTCTATTGACTTTCCCTCCGAGTAAGAGCAGAACCCAGATCTATCTGGACTCACCAAGTGTTACACAGTCAGTCCGGAGAACACCCATATCTTCACTTGGATCCTTGTTCTTCCTAGCTCCATCTCGGTACCTTTCTATCCGGCACGTACCAACTCGGTACGGCCCAACTCGGTAAGTCGTACCTCAAACATCATTTCTCACCAACCTTACTCCAACTCGGGGGTAGCCCCCCGACAGTCATTTTTATCTGCGACGACCTAGCTGGTAAGCAACTAAGCTCTACCGTGGATTCCCTCCAAATACTCGAACTTTATCTATAGTAGCAAAGAACAGATTTTTTCCTATGCTGATGCTCGCGAAGCGCACTTCTTATTTATATGCGATCGTGCGAGACCAACATAAGCCCATAATCGAATCCCCTGTGCTCGCTTCGAGCTCTCAGATGCCTATAGGCTATCCATATCACATTATGCCATGCTTCCCTAAACAAATACGACACATTGCCCTAGACTTAGGAGTAATAACGATCCATAGGAAAGGATTTTGGGCGGATTGCCGACGTGTCTATGCTGGGTTATCTTGAACCGGGCAGGCGGCATGGTAAACTATATAAGTTTCTGTCTTCCGCTAGTAGTTCTCATGAGAAGCCCGTTTATTTGCTCCTTTTTTCGTTCAAGAGGACTGGGAGCAACCTATAAGACAACAACAGGATCTATCGAGAGAAAAGTGGGGCTCAGAAAAGTATCAAGGAAAGGAATCCGGTTTTAGGCATCTTTTCTAAAAAAAAGGGAAGAAAAATGCCTGCACAACACGGGTTGGCTACCTGTGTCATGCTTCCCACGGGAGGTGTCTGAGCTAGAATTTTCTTAGCTCGAAGAGGAAGCTATCATTTTCAAGCAAGACTTTCCTACAAAACGGTGGCTTCTTTGGTAGACATCCTAAAAGGGATATGCCGATGAGGCCGGGTGACGCACACGTGGTGGACTAAGGGCATCTCCAGTCGCCTCCCCCAGAGCCCCCCCCCCCAGGCGGCCTTTTTAGCCCCGGAAGCGGCGAATAGCGCCGTTTCCGCACCAGTCGCCCCCCAGAAGCCCAAATAGCGCCGAAATGGCGCTATTTCGCGCCGCGGCACCCAGGCCAAACCCAGCCCGCTGGGTTCGGCTTGGGGGTGCGAAACTGCGCTGCAGCCCGCGCGGGTCAGCTCTGTCAGTGACGCGGCGAAAAAACGCGGGAACAGAGACCCCCGTGATCATCTTCTCGGCGCCCGCGCCGGTCAAAGACTGCCGGAGTAATGGCGTGGCGGCCGGCCAGTGCATGCGCCCCAGTCAAAGGCTGCCGGATTAATGGCGGGGCGACAACGGTGACACGCGCGGCGCAGTGACTGGCCCGCCAGGCTATAAAAAGGGCGCTCGCCGCTCGCCGTTCTCTCATTTTCGCCGCTCACCTCCTCCTCCTCGCCGCGCTCGTTCTCGCCACCCTCGCCGCACACACCTAGCAACGATGCCTCGCCGGCTCCGCGCCCACCGCCACTCTCCACTATACTGCCGGCCTGCGGCTGGGATGCGTGGCCACAACGACGGGGACAACGACGGAGAGTTCCGGTACGAGGAACAGCAGCCGGCACAGGAGTTTGCGCCCGAGCAGCAGCCGGCGCAGGAAGCGGTGCCGCCCGAGCAGCAGCCCGCCCAGGAAGAGCTGGCGCCGGGCAGCAGCTGGCGCAGGCTGCCCGGCGCTGGAGGAGGGAACGGAGGAGGCAGCCCGTGTGGCCCGAGCAGCACGCGGCCTACCTCTCCTTCGAGACCGCGCGGAACGAGGAAACGTTCCACCAAGTCCGCGGCGGCGGCCGAGGCTGCCGCCGTTCGGGCATCTCTGGAGACCCACCGGAGGGAGGCGGCGGAGCGCGAGGCCTACCGGCAGCTAGCCGAAAACGTGGCGTCGGTCGAGCAGCAGGCGCTCATCGCGCAGTACGAGGACGACCGGCGGCAGGTGGTGCTGCAGAGCGAGCGGCGCAACCGCCAGCCCTCCGAGCAGGCGCAGCTGCACCGGCTGCGGGTGCAAGGCCGGGCGGAGCGGCGGCTTGCCATGGTGGCGAAGGACGACCGCGAAGCTGGCCCCTCCAACCGGCCGGCCTACGACGACCGCGAGGAGGACGACAATGAAGACGACGATGCCTACAGTAGTCGCCGCTGTAGCTTTTAATTTTTCGCAATGTTTTCTATGTTTTAGTTTAAATTTGCGTCCAATCAATAAAAATTTCTATGTTTTATTTAACTTTGCGTCGAAATGTATGAAATTTGCGTGAATCAATAAAATACGCCGAATTTCAAATCTCGGGTTTTTTGGGCCGAAAGTTGGACTCGGGGGGCGACTGGGAACTCTGCCCCCAAGATTCCAGATTAGCGCCGTTTGGCGCCGCGGCGGTTCCAAAACGGCGGCGTTTTGGGCCTAGGGGGGCGCAACGACTGGAGATGCCCTAACCGTCATTTTCGGGGCTGGTATAGGAGAGTCGGGGGTAGACATGGGCTTAGCCTACGGCTACGAAAACATGTCCAAGGGCCAAAAAAGGACACGTCCCCAGGTGCAGCTAGAGGCGCACGGTGCAAGCGTATAGAGAATATTTTGCCGCATGGAATAAGCCGAGGCATGTCCCCTAAAAAGGTGAATCGAAAGGGTCATTCCGATCATGGCAGACCGTGCGAGACTAAAAGTATGACTAAGGAAAGCATCTGAGAAAGGAATCAGAGTGTAGTTATTCTTTCTTTAAAAACAGGAAGGAAAAACGTCAGGCAGACATGGGCTGGAATGCTCACCTTAAATCAGGACTAAGATCATGGTGCTAGAAAAGGATCCGATGGCCGACCTGTTTGCCTAACAACGTAAACAAAGCAGGTCGTTCACGAAAAACTGTGGTATGCTGTCCTAGACTCACGAATCACAGCGGTTCATAGGAAAGTTTTTCGGCTCTATTGACGGTGTGTTTAAGTTGGGCTACGCTGAAACGGGCAAACGCCACAGTATATATTTTTTCATTTTCCGCTAACAGTTTTTGTTAAAAGCGAGTCTATTTTCTATCTCTTCTTGCACTTAAGAGGACGGAGAGGAAGATATAAGACAACAACAGGATGTTCTGATAGAACGCTTGACTCCCTATACTTGAAGAGATGTGACACATTACCTTCACTCCCCCGATTTCTCCTCCGATTATATTTTTCATGTGAATTACGATGATCTTTCCAAGACAAACACGAGGATCTTGCCGATGTTTCTACGTTGGGTTATCTTGATCCGGCCAAACGATGCGGTAAACTATATAGGTTTCTGTTTTCCGCTAAAAGTTCTCGTTCAAGAGGGCGAGGAGGAATGTATAAGACAGCAACAGGATTTGTCGGGAGAAAAGTGGGACCAAGAAAAGTATCAAAGAAAAGAATCCGGGTTTAGACATCTTTTCTAAAGAAAGGGAAGAAAAATGCCTGCATGACATGGGTTGGCTGCATGTGCTGTGCTTCCCACGGGAGGTGTAGACAACAAGAGGATTTGTTGGGACAAAAGTGGAGCTCATAAAAGTATCAAGGAAAGGAATACGGGTCTCGACATCTTTTCTAAAGAAAGGGAAGAAAAACGCATGCATGACACGGGTTAGCTGCATGTTTTCTGCTTCCCACGGGAGGTGTCTGGGCTAGCATTTTCTTAGCTCGAAGAGGTTTTTTTTCCCGTTGTGCTACCTTCAATCAGTCGAAGCGCACGGTAGAGTATCTAGCTTTATGTTTTTTGCTAACATACCAGTATACCACGTGAAATTCCCCTTTTTTCCCTTGTAATCGAAACCGATTCGAAACACTACCGTGCTGCTTACGAGTTACGATGTCTCCTATGAGCAGTCTTTTACCAACCATTACTATTGTATTCCTCGGAACAACGTGAGGAACTCTCTATCGAGCGTTGTCGCTTAGTCCAAAAGGCGGATTCTACATATGTGTGGAGGCCTTTTCTTTCCGAGCTTTACCGCCATCGACCTTTCGCCTATATATGTCTCCTGATGCATAAACCCTAAAAAGATCGCCTCCTTCCACGAAAAGTTCCGTAGCTCTACCACCGCCGCCGACAAGTTTCGGGGACAAAAATCTCTGTTCCGGCACCCTGCCGGGACGCGGAAGAGCCCCCGGAATCATCTCCATCGACTCTACCGCCATCTTCATCGCCGTTGCTGTCTCCTATGATGAGGTGGGAGTAGTTCTCCTCCGGGGCTGGGGGCTCTACCGGTAGCTATGTGTCTCATCTCTCTCTCCCATGGTGTGATCTTTATGTGATCATGAGCTTTGTAATCTAGTTGAATAAGTAAATGTTACTTTTCATCTGTTATGCTACTCAAGTGGTTTTGTTATGAGATCTCCGTAAACACTTCAATCACGATATAAAGGTGACAGTGTGTGCACCGTGTGGTTTAGCATGATATTTATATTTTGTGTTGGATGACCCTATGAAATTGTGGCGTTTGTTTAGTACTAATTTGGAGCGCTCATAGTGATAGCGTGGGGTGCCCTAGAGAGGGAATACAGACTTGAGGAGTGCTGTTACAACCCTACGCAATGATTAGTGTTTGTTATTCGACCGGAGAGTGGTTCGGAGTATCATAGCGAAGAGATGATATTTATGTATTCAATTATGTTATTATTGTTGAGAGTGTACACTAGTAAAAGTATGATCCCTAGGCCTTGTTTCTAAGCATTTTCTTCTATCTAAAATATTAGAATGTACTCTTCTATCCAAATCCAATCTGCATCGATAAAATAAATCCTAGTTCGAGCAGTAGATGAATAATTGCAAATTTTTGTGTGTACGAGATTAGAATAACTTCAAAATAACTGACATAATTTTTTTTCCTGATCAGAAAAATATATGAAAAAGAAAGGAGGTAATTTTTTTTTGGATTTATAGTTAAAGAAGAAAAAGAAGAAAACATGGGTTCTATTGAATTTCAAGTATTCAGTTTCACCAATAAGATATGGAAAATTGCTTCACATTTGGAATTTTACACAAAAGATTTTTCATCGGAAAGAGGTCTACAAATACTTTTGGGAAAACGTCGACGTTTGCTGGCATATTCACCGTTTTCTATCAGTTCTGCTACATGTTTGCTTGCTGCCATTTTATTTCAGATTGCTATTTTCACTTACAATTATCCATATCACTTGTATTTTACTCTCTCTTCGCCGAACTAGTGCACCTATACAACTGACAATTGTATTAGGTGTGTTGGGGACACAAGATACTTCTTGTATCGTGATTGGAGGGTTGCTTGAGAGGGATACCTTTGACCTCTACCTCTCTGAGTTCGATAAACCTTGGGTGATCCACTTAAGGGAAACTTGCTGCTGTTCTACAAACCTTTGCACTTGGAGGCCCAACACTGTCTACAAGAATAGAAGCGTGCATAGACATCAAACTCTTTTCTGGCGCAGTTGCCGGGGAGGTAATGGAAAAGGTACTCAGATCCTCGGGTGTGAGTTCTCGAAGTTATTTTCTTTAGATTCTGCAATTATATCTTTTTGTTTCTTGTTTTCACTAGTTAGGCTTATTTTTACTTGTTCCTTTTTTTTATTTTTACTAGTTAGTCTTAATGGAAAACAATAAAAATATGAGAGAGTTTTATTTGCATGGTAGTAGCAATGTTATTAGCATTAATTCTTTGGATACCATTATTTCTAATACTATGGAAAAGTCTAAGCTTGGGGAAGTTAGTTTTTATAAACTTTTTAGTTCCTCAGCTTTAGAGGGGGAAATTTGCTCTGATGATACTGTATCTCCCATATGTGATAAATCTAATGATGATTGTTATATTTTAAATCCTCCCGTTGAAAGTATTCCTTTTAAAATACCTATGAAAATTGTTGAACGTGCCAAGAACAACTGCTATTTTAGACATGGAACTGTCCATCCTAGGGATCATTTACTCTTTATACATGAATTATGCGAGGTTTTCAAGTGTGTAGGTATTTCAATGGACCAAGTCAAGAGGAGGCTAATATCTTTGTCACTTAAGGACAAAGCAAGGGAGTGGTATGAGCTACTAGATTGTCCTCATCTTTGGACTGGAAGGAGCTTGAATCTCTATTTTATTCTTCTCATGACCTGTATTTAGATAGGAACTACATCTATAATTTTTGGCCTCGTGACGGAGAAAGCATTGCTCAAGCTTGGGAAAGACTGAAAACGTTAATACTTTGCGGTGACCCAACACACCAATGCATGTGTAGTGCGTAATTCGTTGACATAATACTCACAGAAAAATTTATCCGTGAATATTACATCCCTCAGAGTAGTACAACAGAAACATAGCAAGTCCAAGCAAAGCTATAGGATACAAACTTCATTACAAAATCTTGAGAATCTCCTTGATGAATCAAAGAAGATCTCATGCAAATGAAACATCAGAAGAACCATTTTGAAGATCCAAGCTGGAGAATTACTCTAGCTCAGAACTTAATCTTCTACGGCTGATGTCAGCCCTAATCTATGGCTTATAACAGTTAATTCCAAGAACAGTCTCCACCTACACCTTGATAGCTTCTCCTCCTCTAGCGTTGTTAATGATGATGCTTTCCTGGCTAAGTAAGAGATGACTCCACCTAGCTTCCTTAGACAACGATGGCTTCTCGATGACGACTTCCATAGGGCTTCAATTCTAAGCAGGGGGTCAAACGGGAACGAATGAGTAACGAGCGTTACTCAGCAAGTTCATGATATATGGTGGGTAGTTTGATGCACTAACTACATCTTTAGACTCAAAAGAGTCATAAGCTAATGCAAGGTTTTTGTAAATCTTTCTTCAAGAGGTTGCTTTTAGTTCTGAAAACTATGCCCGCCAGATCTTCACAGGACTTGAACTTCATAGAATTGCCTTTCCTGCAGAGTTCGCAGCTCCTTCCCGGAACATGGGGTAATGTGCGACATCCTTTTACACTCTATACTTTACCCATGGGCGACCAAGACCATGTTGCACAATCAGGTGTACATTCCTGTCCACTCCCACTCAGGTGTGGGGCCCGGTTGTTGGTCCAAGCCAAATCGTGCTTCTCCGCACAACGCATGCACACCCATTTCCACCAGCAGGTTGAACCCCTGATTCCACCCCTCACGATGGATATCTAGGCGCCCTTCGCAGACCATCATAGACCCCAGAGTTCGCGGGAATTAAGGGATCCCACCCATGTGCATGTAGTCTCGCAAGACCTACAACGAACGTCTCTGGCAGCCCGTTGACATGCGAACGAGATAAGATCACAACTTACTTACTCCCCCCATAGAAGACCCATGGTCAACGCGGTATTTATGGCGCAAGAATCCTGATGGCAGTTGTTGTTAAATCCTAGGTAATACTTTCCCATGCAAATGGAACCTTTCTTTGACCTATTCATCTTACCATGGTTCCATCCGCCCACCAAACAGAACACTACCACTCGGGTAGTCATTCAATTAGTCATATTGTTATAAAAATAGGATCATGCATTCTTTTGAGACTAGGTGGTAATACGATAGAGTTTTTACAATTAGTTTGTTATGAAGTACTGCAAAGGATATGAGCAAGTGATGAACTTTCCTAAGATAGAGATAATCATAATAATCCATGTCTTTGGTTTCGAGGGTTGCGTGGAATTCCCGATATCTGAAAATAGCAAAGTAGTCCCGATAAGGGCTACTGGAAAATTGGCAAGATGCTATTATGCATAGTAATGGGATGCATCATGATTTACCCCAAAAATACCCAAGCTTGAATGATCAAGCTACGTTTTGCGATATTTAGATTTTATTAAGTTTTTTTGACTTTAAGTTGTTGTTATTTAGTTATTTTAGTGACGACTTGCATCACTTAAGTTTTTGTTCAAAAGTGGGTTAATTGCTTCATTAGTTACTCGAGTTTTTAGTTCATATGCTTGGTTAGTAAACATTTTAAAATGTATGCATTAATGAATTAAGTATTGTTCACTTTTATGCAAGTAATAAGTTTATATCTTGATAAGGATAATTCTTTAAGGAAAACAAACATAATTTGTTATGATTTGGCAAAATTGTTCATGTAGAAGTATTACTTAAGTAAAATGGAATTCTTGAGATACCCACTTAAATCATATGCTCGGGTTTAGGTTAAACAAGTGATTATATTTCATTAAGTAGGATTTGCGATTATGAGTTAAATTATTTTGAAAACATTAAATTAAAATCCTAAAATAGTAGAATAAAGTTATATTCATTTCTCTAGACAATGTATTAAAGACAAAAAAGAATACTTAAATGATATGCTTAATATTTAGAACAGGGTTCTTTTATTTTAAGATTTAAATATTAAGTACTAAAATGATTTGAATAGTTTTGGATTTAAAGACTTAAAGAATGTACTATTTTCCATTCCTTTATTAATTTGATGTGATTTCATTATCTTATTATTCTTTGATAAATCAGAGAATAAATAATTAATTAATTTTATACAACTAGTCACTAAAATTATTTAAGTTGGTATTTATGAGTGACAATTTAAGAATAACATTATTTTCCAATCTTTTGTTACTTCTGTTTATTTTATCAATGTTACTTTTTAAAATAATATGGTCTATAAGCAATTTTATAGTATTCAAGAATTTGAGATACTTGGTTTTATGATTTTTTGATGATTAAATTTTGAATTTTATTGGTTTGTTATTATTCATAATATTTCATTTTTAGGAGAAAAATGGTCAAAGACCAATTTTCCCTCAGGGCTGACTGGTGGGCCACCCACCAATGGGTTAGGTTGAACCCACTCGGGTGAACCCGAGCAGGCGACCTTGACCCGTACTCG
This sequence comes from Alopecurus myosuroides, assembly GCA_028641055.1. Lineage (NCBI taxonomy): Eukaryota > Viridiplantae > Streptophyta > Magnoliopsida > Poales > Poaceae > Alopecurus > Alopecurus myosuroides. The sequence goes on from CM054058.1 coordinate 184,178,826, forward strand.
ATTCCCCCCTCGCTCTCGCTCCTCCTCTTCCCTGCTTTCTCGCGACATGGAGTCACCGCCGTATTTCCTCGCCTCTCTCGGGTGTCTTCCGCCGCCGCCAGTGGTCACAAAAGACGCGCCATGCGCTGCTCTACCTACTCATATCCTTCGATCTGGGATTCACTCTCGGAGACGTCCGTGCGCCACCCAAACCCCCGCCTAGGGTTTCGGTGAACACATGCCCCGTCGCTGCCGGGCTGCTCCCGCGCTGCTCATGGGAACTCCCATGGTCTAGACATGATGGTGCGGTTTCCAAGCGCCCGGCTTTGAGCGGTGCCGCTGCTGTCACGGAGGAGAAGCAGACGCTGGCGGGACGACTTGATGGAGGCAACCCCAGCACCGCTCGTGCTTCTGCGTGCTGCCACCGCCCCAATGCTTCACGGTCCTCGAGCTGTGATGCTGCTACGACCACAGAGATGTGGACGCCGTTGGGACGGTTCCCGGTGAGCAAACACGGCTCCACCGCCACCGGCGATCTCGCTATGCCACTTGGCCGTGTTCACCACGACGGTGAACACATGTGAGTACTCTGCCTCTCCTCTCTTCCTCTCACTCTCACTGCTCCCTTCTCTCCGTCTCTCCTTGCTCTGGAACCAGGCCATCGAGCCTGTGCTCATGCCTTGTGGAATATCCTGCTTATGGACCCTCTGGTACAGGCGATTCTGTTGCTATTACTTGCTGTGAATCCCTGTGGACTATTTTGATAGTGAAATATTCGGAGGATACCTTGATGTTGTGCCTATTTAGGAATTGCGAAATTTCTTCCCAGTGTGGGGATTTCATGAGGTAGCTAGCTAGTGGACTTTGATGCATATGGCCTACTGGATCCAATGGTTTATTCTTTCAGTGATGCATCCATTTGCAATAGGAATATACCCTGATGCTTATACTGATTTATGACCATGTGTGCATGTTTACAACAGGGCATAATATTGTGTGTGCTACTCTAAACCTGAGGTTCAGATAAGGTGCCACTACCTCCTTGGGACTCTTTCTGTTTAACTAAAACATGCCCTATGTTTTCCCTCTCTCCGAACTTACTAAATCCTAGTGCAAATGGCTATATACTTGTTGTGATGAGGTATTGGTCCACTTGATTAGTGCCCAACGACATTGTGCATGTGCTTGTGAGTTGGGAACCTTATCTTAGCTCCCTTGCTCATGGTTTGTGTTGCTGGTAGTTATTCAAATTGATGAGAACCATATACTTCCTTGATCTTGGTGCCCCTAGCCTATGATGCAATAGCCTGAGGCCCTAATTTTATATAAGGACAGATACTGTGCTTGAGCTAAATGCAAATCTGAGATGTTGGAGTTAATTATTGGGCATCTATGTATGCCAACTGGTGGGTGCTACTCTGAACCTTAGGGTTCAGAGGATGTGCCACCATGTCCCTTTTGTGTTTCTATGAAATATCTGAATTGGCGAGTTGTGTTTGAGGTACCAATTCTTATGGTTCTGGTGCCCAGCAACTGCACTATTAATTGTTTGCTTGTTATATCTGATAAGAACATATTAATGCTTGTTGAATTTCCCCTAGGCCAATGATGTTGTTCTGAGGCAGTTTTCTTAAGATAAGAACATATATTATGCTTCCTTTTCATTCCTTGTGATGTATTTAACATAGCAACCCTATGCTAGACTGAGGGAAATAAATCCCAACCCCTCTTTGTGCATAGCTTAGCAATTTCTTGCTAAGTGGTGTGTAGGGATCCACCTGTTAGGTGTTGATGCTGGGGTGGTGTTGAGAACTTGTGGATCTGGTGCTGGTTGGTGTTGCTGCTTTGTTGGCCTTCCTCCCTGCAGTCTTGCTGGCTTGTTCCTCTAGCTCCAGGCTTGGCCTTGCTTTGCCTTGCTCCAGGTCTGCTTCCCCAGCTCCTGGCTTGACCTTGTTGTGATCTTGCTGGATCTTTTCTTTGTTGATCTTCTCACAGGAGATCTAGATGGTGGGGTTTGTGGTCCTGTGGTTTCGTGGTGGTTGGATTAATTTGTGGAAATAAACTCCTGGTGCTGTGATTGCCTGGTGGTGGTGTGCTTGTGGTAGATGCTGGAGTTGTGTAGCTCGAGCAGTCAATTGTGTAGGTGAAGAAATGGACTTTGTCCCTTGCCCTCTACGGCTAATGGTCTTATATACACCTCCTGTATTTGTGACAGCACAGGGATGTGCATGGTGGTGTAAGCTGTGTGCTTGTGTGTATGGCCCTAGATCTTTTTCCTGACAAATGAGTTCGACTGGCTTGATCTTATCCTAGTGATGCACTTATTCTTGACTGACACTTGTATTTCGAGTGACTAGCCAATGAGATTATACCGAGGCTATTTCTCTCATATGAACATATATTAACTTGACTTAGTCTAATATCGATGATACGATTAGCAGTGCACCTCACTTCCTAGCTGAGAGTACTAATCCCCACTAATCTTCTTTTTACTTTTATTTATTTATTTATTGTTTATTTTGTAGGATCAGAAGATTAATAGAATACTTGGAAATTTGCAAGAATTAGATTAGGAATTTCTTTTTGTAATTGTTCATTTGTAATATTCATATGTAATATTACTTGTCTTTTCTATTTATTGTAATTTGTAATGACTTTGTAAAATTGTGTTATTATCAATAAAACTTATTGTTTTTCTATTAATAACTTCTATTAATGAATTTGAATTGAATTAAGATTTAATTATTAAATGTTTCAAAATTGTTTCTTCCAATTATCAAATCATTCAATTTGAACTCAAATTACAATTACAAACATTCTTTTGTTTCAAGTGTTGAAGTGAATCCCTCGGATCCAATAACACGAGAGGTCATGTCAAAATTCCACTCTCTTCCAATATTGGTCTCTCTCTCTCTCTCTCTCCATTAGAATATCGATGGAACCTCGATCACTCCAGGGTCTAGTACTTGCGAATAATTCTCCAGTTACCACTTCTCATCTGATGATGTCTCAGAGTCAATTACTAGTTTGTTCCCGTATAATTAAACCTAATGAAACTCCAGTGTTTAATGCCCTCAGAAATAATCTGCTTACAAGATTGATCAGGTCCTGTAGTCAAATTATTCTTGTATGCCACCAAACACCAGGATTTCACCTGCCTCAGTTGATGTCTTCTGATCTTGGATCCCTCCTGGTTTGCTTCTCTTGTGGCCTTGGTCATGCAGAAATGTAGACAAGAGTTCTGGAAAGATTACATACAGTGATCAGGGTTTAGTTTTGGTTTAAGAAGGTTTTCAGACTCATCCTTTAGGACTGTTGAGATCCTCCCGTTATACACGACTAACTTTCAGAAGTAAGGTCATCATATATGTGATTTGGATACTCACCCCTCTTCGAGTTCTAAAATACCTAGACGAATCCTCTCAAGTCAATCATAAACTTATGGTGGATGTTGTTCAAAGTTAGTGATGGTCATCACCAAATCTGGTTTGTCTTATAAGATGATTTGGTTTAGAAAGATGTTTGTTATAATGATCACTCCAAGATGTACCCTCAACCAGATGCTCTAGCCCTATTTCATCATGTCGAGAGAAACATTGGCCACTTTGCTTCGTTTAAACTTTCGCGCCAAAATTTCCCGTATTTTCAGATGCATTCTTTGCAAATGCACATATTAAATTTAGATCCTTATAACCTCCCAAACACTGGGATGTTATAGTATCTCCCCCTTAACAAGAACTTCGTCCCGAAGTTCAAACTCTCTGACGTAAAGATAGGTAGAGAACTTCTGTAGAGCCTGATTCTTCACAACTGTTTTCTTGTGTTGACCTTGGCATGTGTAGCCTCTTGTCTTGATTGTTTACCTTCCACTGTCTTGCACTATGATCTAATATTTTGCCTGTGGTTAAAACAAATTTGTTTTGTTACTAGGCCTTCCTAATGTTTTCACGAAGAACACGTGATATTTACACCACATAGTGGATACCAAGTTTCGTCCTCCGATGTATAGGTATGGTTTCCTACCTCTCACAACTTTCCAAAGAACATTTGGTCTATCCACCGAGTGATGAATAACCAATAAGATTCTTCCGGTACACTGGATACAGTCTATGGTTAGATTTCCATTTGGTTGAATCTAGTGGTCTCAAGAGGAATACCGCTCAAAGAAACTTGTACAACATAGGGTAGATTGATTTAAACTCATATACTTTTAGTGGAAATATCTTCGAGTTTCCTCGAGTTTTAACTTGTTTTTACAGATGACTATACCCTACTCCACTGGTTTCTTACTATGGTCCTTCTACATCTTTGGGTTTTAACTTCTACGGTTGACTCTATAAGTTAACTTACCGAACTTCTTCCTATTTCCTTCTAGGATATAACTACTCATGTTATTTTCTTGGCATCTCTTGTGATAGATCACCATGTGTTGATGAAGTATGTCACCAACTACAAACAAGATGTGCATGTGGTCCATTTCCATCAGTGGCTTCATTGACTTCTGCCTTCTTGACTTCCTGGTCTTCCAGAGCTTTGGTGATTGTTTCCATCTGCTGATAATTCAAACCTCTCTCATTCTAATCCTATACCCTCTAGAGAAGTAACAACAATAAAAAACTCAGTGTTTGCACATGAATTTGCACATCAAGTTCAATCTTCATGTACAGATCTAGTCAATCAAAGACCGAAATAATATCCAATAAATTCCAAATGCAGTTATTACGCATGCATCAAAAGCCCATGAAGTAGAAGTAGTTTCTCAAGTACCAAGGCTCTTAAATGCTATACACTACAAGTGGGTATATATTACCTTGTAATGCCAGTCTACACAACCACTCTTTGCCCAGGTAATTACTCCAATTGCATGCCTTACTGCAATGGAATAAACCAAGAAAAAATGATCCTATAGTAGTTGTTGTCTAATTTGGTTCCATATAGGACTATGTACCATGTTAATTGAATTTCTTCATCTTTATTATGATAAGCTTCTCATGGCATATGTTTATCCTTCATGTTGTTGATCACACCTTAGGAGTAGTAATGTAGCTTCCATCAATGCTTATGATTTCTCCTAATTCTACACTATACTATACTATACTATACTATAATGATTCACCTCTAGACTTGATAACTGAGGATATATTATATAACCCATAATTACCAAAACTAAATGCCTCTAAATGATTTTCATACATCCCTTCTGGATGCCTACTACACTTACTCTAGACCAGGTTCTACTCCATCCTAATCATTCATAGAATGGGGTAATCATACCTGTGACTTGATCATCTCTGACTATGTCAGAATTCTTCTTCTTAATGAAACTAATACATTCTAAACTTTCACTATTCATACCTAGGTATAAAGCCAGTAGATAAGTATATTTACTCAAGTTGAGTATGAATATTCTATACAAGTATGACTATATCATTCTCAAGTGAGTGATCATCATAGTTGTAGGAAATATGGTTTAGATAAGATGGCTTCCTATAGTCTTTAGAAACCTACAGATCTCCTAAAAGGTTTTAAACCTAAGGTCGCTTCGCTCTGATACCATCTACAGTGACCCAACACACCACTGCATGTGTAGTGCGCAAGTCATTGACATAATAGTCACAGAAGGACTTATCCGTGAATATTACATCCGTCAGAGTAGTACAACAGAAACATAGCAGGTCCAAGCAAAGCTATAGGATACAAACTTCATTACAAAATCTTGAGAATCTCCTTGATGAATCAAAGAAGATCTCATGCAAATGAAACATCAGAAGAACCAATTCAAAGATCCAAGCTAGAGAATTACTCTAGCTCAGAACTTAATCTTCTACGGCTGATGTCAGCCCTAATCTATGGCTTATAACAGCTAATTCCAAGAACGGTCTCCACCTACACCTTGATATCTTCTCCTCCTCCAGCGTTGTTGATGACGATGCTTTCCTGGCTAAGTAAGAGATGACTCCACCTAGCTTCCTTAGACAACGATGGCTTCTCGATGACGACTTACATAGGGCTTCAATTCTAAGCATGGGGTCAAACGGGAACGAATGAGTAACGAGCGTTACTCAGCAAGTTCATAATATATGGTGGGTAGTTTGATGCACTAACAACATTTTTAGACTGAAAAGAGTCATAAGCTAATGCAAGGTTTTTGTAAATCTTTCTTCAAGAGGTTGCTTTTAATTCAGAAAACTATGCCCGCCAGATCTTCACAGGACTAGAACTTCATGGAGTTGCCTTTCCTGCGGCGTTCGCAGCTCCTTCCCGGAACAGGGGTAAGATGCCACATCCTTTTACACTCTGCATAGGTGCGTTACTTTACCCATGGGCGACCAAGACCATGTTGCACACCCAGGTGTACATTCCTGTCCACTCCCACTCAGGTGTGGGTCCCGGTTGTTGGTCCAAGCCAAACCGTGCTTCTCCGCATGACGCATGCCCACCCATTTCCACCAGCAGGTTGAACCCATAATTCCACCCCTCACGATGGATATCTAGGCGCCCCCGGCAGACCATTATAGAACCCATAGTTCGTGGGAATTAAGGGATCCCACCCATGTGCATGTAGTCTCGCAAGACCTACAGCGAACGTCTCTGGCAGCCCGTTGACATGCGAACGAGAGAAGATCACATATGACTTACTCCCCCCATAGAAGACGCATGGTTAACGCGGTATTTACGGTGCAAGAATCCTGACGACAGTTGTTGTTAAATCCTAGGTAATACATTCCCATACAGATGGAACCTTCCTTTGACCTATTCATCTTACCATGGTTCCATCCGCCCACCAAACAGAACACTACCACTCGGGTAGTCATTCAATTAGTCATATTGTTATAAAAATAGGATCATGCATTCTTTTGAGACTAGGTGGTAATACGATAGAGTTTTTACAATTATTTTGTTATGAAGTACTACAAAGGATATGAGCAAGTGATGAACTTGCGTGAGATAGAGATAATCATAATAATCCATGTCTTCGGTTTCGAGGGTTGCGTGGAATTCCCGATATCTGAAAATAGCAAAGTAGTCCCGATAAGGGATACTGGAAAATTGGCAAGATGCTATTATGCATAGTAATGGGATGCATCGTGATTTACCCCGAAAATACCCAAGCTTGAATGATCAAGCTACGTTTTGCGATGTTTAGATTTTATTAAGTTTTCTTGACTTTAAGTTGTTGTTATTTAGTTTTTATAGTGATGACTTGCATCACTTGAGGTTTTGATCAAAAGTTGGTTAATTGCTTCATTAGTTATTCAGGTTTTTAGTTCATATGCTTGGTTAGTAATTTTTTTAAAATGTATGCATTGATGAATTAAGTATTATTCACTTTTATGCAAGTAAAAAGTTTATATCTTGATAAGGATAATTCTTTAAGGAAACAAACATAATTTTTTATGATTTGGCAAAATTGTTCATGTAGAAGTACTACTTAAGTAAAATGGAATTCTTGAGATATCCACTTAAATCATATGCTAGGGTTTAGGTTAAACAAGTGATTATATTTCATTAAGTAGGATTTGCGATTATGAGTTAAATTATTTTGAAAACATTAAAATAAAATCCTAAAATAGTAGAATAAAGTATATTCATTTCTCTAGACAATGTATTAAACACCAAAAAGAATACTTAAATGATATGCTTAATTTTTAGAATAGGGTTCTTTTATTTTAAGATTTAAATATTAAGTACTAAAATGATTTGAATAGTTTTGGATTTAAAGACTTAAAGAATATACTATTTTCCATTCCCTTATTAATTTTATGTGATTTAATTATCTTATTATTCTTTGATAAATCAGAGAATAAAGAATTAATAAATTTTATACAACTAGGCACTATATGAGTGACAATTTAAGAATAACATTATTTTGCAATCTTTATGTTACTTCTTTTTATTTTATCAATGTTACTTTTTAAAATAATATGGTCTATAAGCAATTTTATATTATTCAAGAATTTGAGATACTTGGTTTTATTATTAAATTTTGAATTTTATTGGTTTGTTATTATTCATAATATTTTGTTTTTAGGAGAAAAATGGTCAAAGACCAATTTGCCCTCATGGCTGACTGGTGGGCCACCCAACAGTGGGTTAGGTCTAACCCACTCGGGCGAACCCGAGCAGGCGACCTGGACCCGCACTCGATTCCCCCTTGCTCTCGCTCCTCCTCCTCCCTGCTTTCTCGCGACATGGAGTCGCCACCGTCGTTGCCGTATTTCCCCGCCTCTCTCCGGTGTCTTCCGACGCCGCCAGTGGTCACAAAAGACGCGCCATGCGCCGATCTACCTACTCATGTCCTTCGATCTGGGATTCACTCCCGGAGACGTCCGTGCGCCACCCAAAACCCCGCCTAGGGTTTCGGTGAACACAGGCCCCGTCGCTGCCGGGCTGCTCCCGCGGTGCTCCTGGGAACCCCCATGGTCTGGACTTGATGGTGCGGTTTCCAAGCGCCCGGCTTTGAGCGGTGCCGCTGCTGTCGCGGAGGAGAAGCAGACGCTGGCGGGACGACTTGATGGAGGCAAGCCCAACGACGCACGTGCTTCTGCGTGCTGCCACCGCCCCAATGCTTCCCGGTCCTCGAGCTGCGGTGCTGCTGCGACCATAAAGATGTGGACGCCGCCGGGACGGTTCCCGGTGAGCAACCATGGCTCCACCGCCCCCGGCGATCTCGCTACGCCACCTGGCTGTGTTCACCACGACGGTGAACACCTGTGAGTACTACTGCCTCTCCTCTCTTCCTCTCACTCTCACTGCTCCCTTCTCTCCATCTCTCCTTGCTCTGGAACCAGACCATCGATCCTGTGCTCATGCCCTGTGGAATATCCTGCTTATGGTTGAAAGTGCACTATGGTCAACTAGAGGAGGGGGGGGTGAATAGGTTGACTACCAATTTTTCTTTTCTTTTCCTTTTAGTAGGCCTAAGCAAGATAAGATAAGGTTCTCTAGATGTTCATCTAGGTGAGCAACCTATGTGGGTAAGATAATATACGCAACGGAAGTAAAACGAAAGGTAGCAAGATAAACCACAAGTGTAAACAAGGAGACAAGGATATGATTCCCGTAGTTCCTTCTCAATGAGAAGTACGTCTACGTTGGAGAGGTGGGGAGCCACCTAGGCACTCCTCAATAGCATGCTTGTGCACACCTTATTCTCCTTGAGCTTCTCCAGTGAGGGAGATTCTCGTTTCCACTATGAGGTCGACTTGGAGGCATTGACCAAGCCTTTACATGAGCTCGAGGTCACTCCACAAGATGGATGGAGGCTCTCAAGAAATTTGAAGCTTCTTGCAACAAGTTAAAAGCTACAAGCACAAGATCTACTAAGGTTTCTAGGCCTCGAGTAGGATTCTAGATCTACTAGGTTGTGGTGGATGGATTCGAAATTCCTTTGGTGTAAGTGTGGATCTAAGTCTCCTCTAGGTCTCCACAAAGTATAGGAGTGAGTGGGTGGACGGAGAGGGAGATCTAGGTGGGTGAAGCTTTCATTAATGGCTAGGAGAGAGAGTGGAAAAAGCTTGGAATTTATGAGGAAGGGGAAGGGGTATTTATACCCCTTCCCACAAGTGGCCGTTGTGCAGTCCCAGTTGCACCAGAGGCTCCGGTGGCCTTCTTCTGTGCGCAGCCGCGCAACCCAGATCTGCTCTTTGGTTGGGCCAAGGGGGCGGAGGCTCCGGTGGATTTGGCGGAAGCTCCGCCCACCGAAGGTTCCGGTGGAGCCTCCGCCCTTATCCCACAGAGCCTAGTTTTGGCGGAGCCACCACCGGAAGAGCACCGGAGGCCCAGCCCCTAGCGTGCCAGTTTTGAGAGGGCGGAACCTCCGGTGGATACACCGGAACCTCCGCCCACCGGACCCGCACCGAAGGCTCCGCTCTTATCCACCAGAGCGCCATTTTGGCGGATCCTCCACCGGAAGCGCACCGGAGGCCAATTCCTTAGAGGGCCTGGTGGAGATGTCGGAGGCTCCGGTGGTTTCACCCGAGGCTTCGTCCTGGCCTCCGCTCGTATGCACCAGAGGGAGGTTTGGGCGGACCCCGCACTGGACCCGCACCGAAGGCTGGGGCGGAGGTTCCGGTGGTTTCACCGGAGCCTCCACTCCATGCAAAAACTGTCTTCCCAGTTTTTTCTCTTTTAGCCTTTTCATTCCAAACAAATTTGTAGCCCATAGAATTTGTATACTTGATGAACCTGGGCATTTTCATATATCAAATAAACATTGGTCCAATAGGTATGTTGTCACATAACTATCAAAACGGACGATGATCTTTCATTCTCCCCCTTTTTTGGTAATTGATGACAACATCCCTATTTGCATAATTAAATACATAACATGAACGGAGCTCCCCCTAAAGGTATGCTCCCTTCATATTGAGAGAATTTAGACGCAATGGTTATATGAGCAATATGAACAATAGTGAGCACGCAACACATAATATAATAAGTTCATAAGCTCATGAAGCATAATACGAGGTTCACAAAGCATAATACGATACGACAAGGTTCACGACACATAAGAATTTAAACAACCGAAGTTTCCAAATGAAAAACCAAACTCCCTCAAGCAAGAGAAAGATGCAAATCGAAAAATATGCTTGAGGGAGAACCATGCAAATACCCGCTCCTAATAGATAGATGTCTCTCCCCCTTTGGCATCAAGATACCAAAAGAGGGAGAAGCCGATGCTAACGCCCCGAAGATCACTCGGAGGAGATATCCATGCCCGGAGAGGGGGCACGGCGACGAGAACTGGTGGCTTCTTCTCCTTCTTCTTCAGACCACTCGAGCAAGTTGCCCTTGGAGTCTTTGGCTTGCCACTTGTCCTAGTTGGTGATGCTTGGAAGAACCGGGGAGTCCACTGATTCTCCAGCATCACGACGAAGCTGACGAGCTGCCTGTGCTGCATTGTGGTGCTTGAGCTCCTTATCATAGTGGGCTTCCCATTGACGCTGCTCAATCTTGTTGTTCAACTTGAACACTTTATTGAGGGCCCTAGCCATCCACTTGAAGGCATTGTCAGAAGGAGGAGGGTGAGAGGGACCGGCCTCTTCTTCTTCTTCCTCATCAATGATGACACGAGGTTTGGCCTTGTTCTTGAGAGGAGCTGGAGTAGGATGCACAATGGGATCGGTATGGTCCTTTATGAGGAGTTTCGTCTCCATGTGAGGAATCCAATGAGCATCATCAAATGGTTCATCGGGGAACTTGTCCTCCCACACATGCAAGATGATCTTCATAATGTAAGGCCCAAAGCAAGCATTCTTGCGGTTGATAACCACGTGCCAAAACTCATTCCATATATAGTCAAGCACATCGAGCTTCTGAGTGGAACCGGCAAGCCGCTTCTGATGAGTGAGGATCATGAGATTCTTCAGAAAACCTTGGATCTCATCAACATTCCCCGCCTTAGGGTTCATGGTCTCTCGATAGATGCTGAGCATGATATCATAAGTGGGATAGAGACCTTTGACAAACCCAACAGCGAATTTCTTCCAGTGGTACAGAGGGGTGAGTTGATCCTTGGCAAGAGATGGAGTGTTGATGTGATGAACACGGAACCAACCATTGTCGAACTCCTCACCACCTGCAAACGGTCCAAAATCCGGGTATCGTCCAAGAATAGTTCCAACCTCAGACCACTTGATTGTCAGCTGCCTGCCCTGTGTCATCCAAATAAGATTACGCTTGGTCTCATTGGCGAGATGCACGGTGGCCAAGAACCGACAAACGAGGTCTTCATCATAGTATTGATGGACACTCATGATGGGAGTGAGTCCAAACTTCTCAACAAGCTCAAGTGCTTCCCCAAAATAGTTGGGGTTCCTTTCCATATGCCCAAAATTAATTGCATGTTGAGGAGCAACATTCTTCGTGGTCTTCCTCATCAAGATCTCATGGTATATTTGGCTCTGAAATTTAGTGTGGATGCGAGCATCCTTACCCCGGAACTGTGGCATCAAGCGGTCTTGGTCAATGACATACGGGTTCTCGCGATGTTCTTTCAAGAACGCCGCCTCAGACATCTTGGAAGCGGTCTTCTCCTTACGAGACTACATCTTCTTGGTAGCCGGGAATCTCTTGCACTTGGTCTGAGATGGGTCTAGAGTTTCTTCGATCTCATCGACCCTAGGAGCCTTGCAACGAGTGCCCTTGCCTTTGGAGCCGGAAGCATCTAAGAAATAAATAGAAAGGAAAGCATGAAGAAAAGGGAATGCTCAAGTTTATAAAGACGCACAAATCCAAGGAAATAGATGGTATTAGGGTTGAATAACTAGGGTTAGGGCATATGACAAATCCACCCTAAAACCGCAATGATTCAAGCCTAATACGCACTATCTAGGTTGCTAGGGTTTGTACTCGTGATCTCCTACCCCCAAAACTCCAAATGCACACATCTAGATGTCAAGAACATGGAACTCTTATGCATCCCCATCCATCAACTAGATGAGAGAGAGAGAGCACATACCCGCATCATCCATCGTGGAAAGGAAGGAGGAAGAAGATCCCGGGATGATCCAAGGCAAGGAGGAGAGCTCCCGGAAGTGGAGCACCCAAATCCGGCAGCGAAGACCTTGGGGGCGGCGGCGGTTGTGGGGGAGAAGAGGGAGGGCGAGTGGAGGGAAAATGAGATCGGATCTCGTTGACCCCCGCTCGCCCTTGAACTTATCCCGCAGAACCGCCTCGGGCGGAGCCTCCGGTGGTTTCACCGGAGCCTCCACTCCGGCCCAGTGGAGCCTCCGGTGGTTTCACCGGAGCCTCCGCCCCTCGTCCAAACAGCCCACCAAAATATGGTCCGCTGAGCAAATTGCGCCAGCGGAGCCTCCGGTAAGGTCCGGTGGACATGGGTAGTGGAGCCTCCGGTGGTTTTACCGGAGCCTCCGCCCGACCAAGTTTTCGCGCGCCAAGATCAAGAAAACAAGAGCATTCAGAGTGGAATAAGGTTTTGGTCAAAGGAAGATTGGGTTGGAAATTAGTCACTGATATACGAGAGACATTACTCAAAGGGGTCCGCAAGATGCAAAAAGATAGAAAACCGAACCCGCACGAGTTGTCAAGGGGGAAGTATGATACGAGTGAAAGAGCCAAAAATACCAAGGGTCAGTGGCCTAAGCCACCATGTTTGAGTGTGTACTTTGGCACCGCGAAGATATATCTTGGGTCCAAAAATACTACTCACAATTAAGCACAATAAGTCACAAATTGACTAGATAGGCAATGATGAATTGATTTTCGCATAATAAGAGGAGTGTGTACTCATGAGTTGAGTAACGCTCCCCCTATATCCATACCTACATCCACACCTAATAACATGCATAACGAAGGTACATATGCAAGGTTTCAAGTGAAGTTGGAAGAATCTATGACATTTAGTTCATTTCTCAAAGCTTGAAATCTTGGTTCATCATGGGCCTCCGTGAAGATATCGGCAAGTTGATCCTTGGTGGGGACATATGAGAGATCAATATCACCTTTCTCAACATGATCCCGAATGAAATGATGACGGATCTCAATGTGCTTCGTCTTGGAGTGAAGAACGGGGTTGTAGGCAATCTTGATAGCACTCTCATTATCACAAAGAAGAGGAACCTTGTCAAAATGAATACCATAATTCTTCAAGGTTTGCCTCATCCAAAGCAATTGGGCACAACAACTTGCCGCGGAGATATACTCGGCCTCGGTGGTGGAGAGAGCAATGCAATTTTGCTTCTTTGAAGATCAACATACCAAGGAGCGGCCAAGGAATTGGCAACCCCCGGACGTGGACTTCCTATCTGTCTTCTCTCCCGCATAATCCGCATCCGAATATCCAATGAGCTGAAAACTTGAACCCTTGTGGTACCAAAGACCGAAATTTGGGGTACGAACTAAATATCGAAAGATTCGTTTCACAGCTTCCAAATGAATTTGCCTCGGGGAGGCTTGAAACCTTGCATATTTACCTACGCTATACATGATATCCGGTCTAGATGCACAAAGGTAGAGCAAAGAGCCAATCATGGAGCGGTATACCTTTTTATCTACCTTTTTAGCATTGGGGTAGGGTTTAAAGTCGGTGGTTGTGGACATGGGAGTCTTCATAGGCTTGGCATCATGCATATTAAATCTCTTGAGCATGTATTTAGTGTATTTGGCTTGTTTTAGGAAGGTTCCTTCATGATATTGATTCACTTCGAAGCTAAGGAAGAACTCCAACTCTCCCATCATAGACATCTCAAACCTATCGGTCATAAGCTTGCAAAACTCCTCATTGAACAAGGTGTTAGTAGACCCAAAAATGATGTCATCCACATAAAGTTGGCATATGAACAAGTCACCTCGAACCGTCTTGGTAAAGAGGGTGGGGTCGATTAAACCAACATTAAACCCACGATCCACTTGAAACTCTTTAAGGTGCTCATACCACGCGCGTGGAGCTTGTTTAAGTCCATAGAGCGCCTTATCGATTTTATAGACATGATCGGGGTGGTTGGGATCCTCGAAACCTGGAGGTTGCTTGACATATACTAACTCATTAATGGGACCATTGAGGAAAGCACTCTTAACATCCATTTGTTGTAACTCTTAACATCTTGGACACAAACCGGCGCATACATTGTCTTTTGTGTTCATACATGCATTCATGCCATGCGTACAATTTTTTTTGTGAAGGAGAAGAATCATATAAACGTAGTATAGCATGGTTTACGCAATGCTGCCCAAAAACTAGGAAAATGTGCATATTTTCTATGAATGGTCACACGCCCAATTTTGGTCCTGCTTTGAAAAATGAAATAAATCGAGGAAAAGTAAAAAAAGGAAAAACATCTCGGGCAAATAAATGGTCATAGCACATTTGCAGCCCAAGGGATGTTTATCAATTCCATCTCGGCTACCCGTTCATGGCTGCCTTGAATCCAACTGCTTTATCACGTCAGTCACTAGCTTATTAGGTCACATAATTAGCCCACCCAAGGATCGGCCTTAGTAGAACCGATCGAAACCGTCCATGCATAGAGATCAACAACTCGGAAGGGTGCGGGTTTGATGCATGTAAAATGCATACATGAACTTTGCATGTTATTACTTGTTTTTCCTACATATTAGCAACTTATATTCATGTTTTATAATGATTTGGGGGATTTTCTAAACAATCCCCCTTCTTTTGGTTCTAACCCTGTTTTTCCAGAAAACGTACTTTTTAGTGTTTCAGACTTTCCGGGAGCTTCGGGACTCCAAAAAGGGCAAGACCAAAGAGCACGGTTCAGAATTTTCGAGACGAAGACCATGGGCCAAAGTAGAGGGCCAAAATGCCAACAAGGTGGCAAATAGGATCCTCCACGCGGCCAGATTCCTTGGTCGCGTGAGAGGCCCCCTTTTGCCCCCGTGGCTCTGATGCCGTCGATCTTTCTTCTCCCGAGTGTCTCGTGACCTAAAAACGACTATATAAAGGGTCCCCTGGCCTTTTCGAGGAGGAGGCGGAGACGAGAGACGAAACCACGAAACAGAGAGACAGAAGGCTGCCGCCGGAGAAGATCGGAGGGGGAAAACACCGCTGGGATCACCCCCGGAGGGCTCCACCCCCCTCCGGCGTGTTCATCATCAACATCTACAGCAAGATCAGCTCCATCTCTCCACTGTAATCTCTTGGCAAACACGATGTATGATGCAATACTATATTCCCTTGATGTATTGTGTCTTCCCGTCTATGTTTGAGTAGTGAATTGTTCTTGGCAATGGTGAAATAGTTCGTTGATTGGTTGCATACAAGTTTGTTATCTTCTATGATTGTCTTTATGTACAATATATGAGTGCACGCATATGTTGGTGAATGCATGTAAGGTGATCACCGGTAGCATAATGGAGTGGTGGTGACTTGGGAGTGACAGTAACCTGAGACCGAGCCACAAAGTTAAGTTATTGGGGGATATATATAGGGGACCTTAGAACATAAGGCTATGGTGGGACTTTATGTCTTAATCAATCTTGTGCAGTCATTTACTTGGCCACATGATCCATCATAAGGGGTTGTAGATCATTTACTTGACTATACCTATCCATGGCTCCTTGCTAGAAGAAACAACTAAGACTAAAACATGTGCTTCACTAATTGTGACAACCACACGAACGAAACACCTATTGTTAGAACACTTGCTCCCTTGAGATACTTGAGATATTTGCTGCTTGCTGCTTGTGAAACTTGCTTACAAACTTTCTTTAGAAACTTTCTTCACTAGTTACTAGACAAACCACACTCCACGTCACTTGCTTTTAATTAGTTAGTTCCTTTTAGTCAAACTTATTGCTTTGCATAAACAGCCATATAAGAGGGTTATAGGGCTTTAGAGAATAGATAGCTTACCTTCATCTCCTCGTGGGTTCGACACTCAAATACTTATCGAAAGGTACTACAATTGATCTCCTGCACTTGAGAGTCATCAAGCAATTTTCTGGCGCCGTTTCCGGGGAGCGTTGTGCTAAGATTTTATTCTTGTTTGCATTGCATACTAACATATAAACCTAAAACAAAAAAAAATTATAAAATGGAAAACAACCAAAATTTTTTAGAACTGTATAATATCTACCTTGAATTAGGACATGAAGTGTTTGAGGAGAAATTGAAAAATTATTTGCACAACAATCATATTTGTGGTAGTACTAATTATTTGAACACCTTTATTGCTAAGGAAAACCTTGAGCTTGGGGAAGTTTGTCTTGATGAATATGATATTTTTAGTCCCCCTACTATTGAGGATAAAAATGATATACTTGCTGATTCTATGGAAAGTTTTAAGCTCGGGGAAGTTGGTTTTGATGAGCATGATATTTCTAGTTCCCCAAGCTTGGAGGAGAAAATTCACTTTGATGATACTATGCCTACTATATATGATGATTGCAATGAAAATTATGAATGTTTAACTCCCACTATCACTAATGAGGATTTTACTTATGTGGAGAGTAGTGATTCTTTTATGCATGTGGCTCATGATAACAATGTTTTATGTGATATTCATATTGTTGAATCTATTCATGATGCTACTGAAAACTATTATGAGAGAGGAAAACATGGTTACACATATTTCAACAATATTAAGTTTCCCCTCTTTATGCTGAAAGTATTGAAGTTGCACTTGATCCACCTTTCTATGCTTGCTATTATGTGCTTCTTTTATTTGTTTCATTACAAAATGCCAATGCATAGAAAATGGGTTAGACTTAAAAATAAATTGTTTAATATTTTTTTGGTGTGTTCCTTATGCTTTAATTTCCTATTAGGTTTGAGCACACATTTATGTATTTACAAAATGTGAAATGCCTTTAACTACTGTTATGTATCATTTAGTTTAATATTTTAATTTTATAAAAAATTTGGGAAAGTAAATGAGAAGGATGAGTAATGGAGAAGTTGGGGTCGACCTTGAACATGTGTTGTTCATGCCAATGAAACAATTTTAAAGTCTCTATCATTAAAACTTTTTCCAAATCTAAAAACAATAAAAATATTAGTTCACTACTGTAACATCACATTTCTGTCTTATTTCTCATCATAAATGGCAAGAATAATCTTATATGAGAGATAGGATTAAACAATAGTAATTAGCTGTCCAGAAAACAGATTCCTGAACTTCACTGCGAAAAATGTTTAAAATCACAGAAGTGGAATTTTGACCTGGTAATTTACAACAGAAATACTTAGTTATCACTATATATTTCATTAGTTTTAAGTTTTCTGATTTCAGCAACTTAAGTGCCTCTAAAAATTCACTCTTTACGGGCTGTTCAGTTTTTGGCAGATTATGTCTTTATTTTGCATTGCTCTCATTACTTTTGTTTTGTGTGGTTATTTTGATCAAGGAGCAATGCACAACTGTAGTAACAGTAGTTAATATTTAGAATCAACTCATTATGTGTCTTTGCTGTACCTATGTGGATTTTATTTATGGAAGCACTAACCCCTCTAATCAAGTTTTATGTTGAGATTTGTGTAAGAACAATTTTTCAGGAGGAAGAGTTGAGTGAGATGAACAAAGATCGAGAGGGACAACCAATCAAGCTTGGGGATTTACCCCTGGTCTCACCCTACATGTATCAAATAAGTACAAGAATCCAAGCTTGGGGATGCCGAGCCACCTCACTCCAACCATCATGATGTTAAGTAAGTAAAGCCTAGCTATATGGCTATAAAGAAAGCGCTTTACGGGAGGCAACCCGGTTGTTTTTTTTTGGATTTTCCTAGTGTCCTCTTGCTGTCTCAATAGATTAGTTTATTTTGTTTTAATTCTGTAGTTTTCAATAAAGAGTCAAGTCAAACCCATTTGGACTTATAAGTTGCTATCCTAGTGCTTGGAATTTCTGTTTCAGCACGAGTCTGCTCACCGTATGATTTTACGTTTTTTATTGGTATGTCGGATTGAGATAAGTTTTTAGTATGTTCTGAAAATTTTCGTCCTATGTAAGCACAAAAATTGGCTTAATTTTTTGACGAATCTAGCTTAGGGAAAAACGTTCGTTTTGCTTCTGTTGCTTTTCTGGACAGATTCTGCCTTCTTTTGTTTTATGCACTCTTTGGGCTTGGGAATCGAATTTCATGATTCTTTCAAGAAAGAGAGTGAACATACAACATAATGAACCTTATTGTCTATCTACTGGAGCATTTGATTTGGAATTTTGCACAGCAAGCATGTGATTTGTTTGTCCTTGCTAATCTCACCCCACAGAAAAAGAATGGGAGAAACATGTTTTGTGAAGTTTTTTCACAGGGAATAGAGGAGCTGCGCCTCAAGACATCCAAGAATGGTGAAAGCCATAAGCTTGGGGATGTGATGAACACCCCACTGGAGCTACACTCTTTTGGTTATCACACTTCTACTTTCTGTTTTTCTAAGCAAAGCATTTATCGTAGAGACTTGAAGCGTCTAGTTTTTGTTTTTATTTTTGTTTTGATAAGACCACACCCATCATTTTATATGAGATTGAGCTACTGGAGTTTGGGGTTGGAATGTATTGGATACTAGTATTATGACTTGGAATAGGGATGCCATGGTTGATTTGAAGAGCTACATATGTTTGCATGATTTATAGGCTTTTTATGTGTAGAAATTTGCAATAATGTTGTCTTGAGCTATCTCTTATTCATGTCCTTGATGTTAATTGATGGTTTATTTAGTTTGTCATGAAATGAGTAGTTCTATGGACATATGCATGCATAGTAGCTGGTCAACTATCTCCCTCTTGCTAGCCAAAAATTTAAAAATTCCAACAAGTAAAAACTTGTTTCCAACACTCCTTAACCAAGTATTTCCAATGAGTCCACCATATCTTCCCATTAGCTTCATTGCTATTCCGAGTATGTTCACCATGTTATTGTGTTATTTATGTTCTAAATTAAGATATTCACTTTATTAATTTTCATGGGTTGAACTTGGGATAGGACTCTCACAAACTTTTGAAGGCACACTTTACTTTTTATGCATCTAATAAACATGACCCAATAATGGGAGCCACAAGTTTTGCGTTTGAGAAGTGTGTGGTTGGGAGCTAGCTATAAACGTGTATCACCGGAAAGCTTTCAACATTGGACAAAAATTTACATTTGGTTGATATCATGTACTTTTGTTTTTGGACTCCTGCCATGCCGAAATGAAATAGAGGAATAGTAAGTTTTGATGAGTAAGTATCTATATGACTAGAGAAACACATTGGGCCGCTAACCCAAGCCATGCTTTATCATGGTGGAAATTTACTTACAGCTTGAGTGACTCTACAACACATCCTACAGTAAAATAAGAAGCTATGCATAATAGTGAATGAAAATAAAAAGGATGATGAGTCTACTCCGTTTGTTTGTCTTGTCATTGTGACATGGGCTTGTTTCCATGTCATGGGGCAAGAGGTACCTCTTTGCGGTTCTCTATGATGTCATTAATACTTATTATGATTGTACAAAGCTTATTAGGAATCTTAAGTTGAGTAATCATGGAGTAGGTTTTCACACTCACGGGGCATGAGGCTTTCAACCACCTTGTCATTCACATTACTTCAACATTCACCATTTAAGATGCTAGTGATAAAGGAGCAATGAGAGTCCTAGATCAATGGATACCACATTTCAATTAGTAATTTTCGTTGAATAATTTAGAGGCTAAATAAGACTTGATCATGTTTTACCTCTACTCAATTTTCTCCAAAGTGTCCACCATATTTTATGTTTTCCATTATGCTATTCTTTGACCAATATAGGATTTTATTTTTCATTTTGTGTATGCATTTGGTCCATAGTGCTTTTATTTCATTATACACTTTGTGAACTTTCATGAAGCATCTTTGCTTGCATATTTGATATTTCTTACAACATGAATTGTATATTGCTACTCATTTCTAGTATTAATCATTTGATTATATGTAGCATGAATAATCCTCCTTGATATCCCATGATTGTTTCAATATGCAAAGTCCATGTTAGTTTTATCACCTTCATACTCGAGAACGAGCATGGGTTAAGCTTGGGGATGTTGATGCATGTAAAATGCATACATGAACTTTGCATGTTATTACTTGTTTTTCCTACATATTAGCAACTTATATTCATGTTTTATAATGATTTGGGGGATTTTCTAAACAATCCCCCTTCTTTTGGTTCTAACCCTGTTTTTCCATAAAACGTACTTTTTAGTGTTTCAGACTTTCCGGGAGCTTCAGGACTCCAAAAAGGGCAAGGCCAAAGAGCACGGTTCAGAATTTTCGAGACGAAGACCATGGGCCAAAGTAGAGGGACAAAAGGCCAACCAGGTGGCAAAGAGGACCCTCCACGCGGCCAGATTCCTTGGCCGCGTGAGAGGCCCCCTTTTTGCCCCCGTGGCTCCGATGTCGTCGATCTTTCTTCTCCCGAGTGTCTCGTGACCTAAAAACGACTATATAAAGGGTCCCCTGGCCTTTTCGAGGAGGAGGCGGCGCCAAGAGACGAAACCACGAAACAGAGAGACAGAAGGCTGCCGCCGGAGAAGATAGGAGGGAGGAAACGCCGCTGGGATCACCCCCGGAGGGCTCCACCTCCTCCGGCGTGTTCATCATCAACATCTACAACAAGATCAGCTCCATCTCTCCACTGTAATCTCTTGGCAAACACGATGTATGATGCAATACTATATTCCCTTGATGTATTGTGTCTCCCCGTCTATGTTTGAGTAGTGAATTGTTCTTGGTAATGGTGAAATAGTTCGTTGATTGGTTGCATACAAGTTTGTTGTCTTCTATGATTGTCTTTATGTACAATATATGAGTGCATGCATATGTTGGGGAATGCATGTAAGGTGATCACCGGTAGCATAATGGAGTGGTGGTGACTTGGGAGTGACAGTAACCTGAGACCGAGCCACAAAGTTAAGTTATTGGGGGATATATATAGGGGACCTTAGAACGTAAGGCTATGGTGGGACTTTATGTCTTAATCAATCTTATGCAGTCATTTACTTGGCCACATGATCCATCATAAGGGGTTGTAGATCATTTACTTGACTATACCTATTCATGGCTCCTTCCTAGAAGAAACAATTAAGACTAAAACACGTGCTTCACTAATTGTGACAACCACACGAACGAAACACCTATTGTTAGAACACTTGCTCCCTTGAGATACTTGAGATATTTGCTGATTGCTACTTGTGAAACTTGCTTAGAAACTTGCTTTAGAAACTTGCTTCACTAGTTACTAGACAAACCACACTCAACGTCACTTGCTTTTAATTAGTTAGTTCCTTTTAGTCAAACTTATTTCTTTGCATAAACAGCCATATAAGAGGGTTATAGGGCTTTAGAGAATAGATAGCTTACCTTCAGCTCCTCGTGGGTTCGACACTCAAATACTTATCGAAAGGTACTACAATTGATCTCCTGCACTTGGGAGTCATCAGGGTTTTCGAGGGGTTTCAGAGGGGGCTTGATGGTATTTTGAGGGAGAGGGTTCCAAAATCTAGGGTTAAGCATAAGTAATCAAAAAATAAAATAAAAAACGCGTTCCTTGTTTTATGAGACTAGGTTGCTAGAAAAAAAAGGAACTTGTTCTACGGATATTTTCTTGAAAAAACCTTCACACGACTTAGCTATCACGAACGAGGTTGGAGAGTTTTCAAATAAAAGTGAGATAGGATATAGGGTTAAACAGGACATAGTCTTTCCAAATGATCTCATATTGCGCATTAAGTAATAGTAACACTCAGCAACCTAGGAGCTTTCACAGCAATTTTATATTCTTTAGTCGTCCGATCAAATTGTTTAACGTTCGAGATTAAATAATCGCACTTGAACGAGTTCGATTCGCGTCAAATGGGTCGGCCCATGTTGCAGGGCTGCTGCTCTAAAGAATGGACCCCTCCCCCCTCTCGCTCGGGCGATCTCCTGCTCCCGTTTCGCTGAAGGATGTTGTTACTAGGCCGGCCCATCTTTCTTTCGTATGTGTTATCCTTCCGCATGTCGCTGCGCTCCAGTTCCATCCCGGGTCGCTGCGCCTGGGTCCCGCGGACCGTGGGCCCCGCTTGTTAGTCTGTGTTCTGTGGTTGTGTTGTAGCTGTTGCACATTGGTGGGGTGGTTTGCTATTTAAGCAGGTCAGATTTTTAGTCAGCTTTCGACGTGGGAATAAAAAGAGCAACATGATGCGCGGAGGGGAGCCGACATGCGTGGATTAATTAGACGTGGGGCTACCTAGGGACCACGCGCGTTGTGTCCGCGTTTGAGTAGCCTATCGCATGCCATTGGCTGAAAAACACATCAGCGAGACATGCATGCATGCAGCGGCACAAGAGCAGCACATGGGAAACTTTGACTTACATTGCTAGCTGGCTAGCTGCTGCATGTGCCAGGAAACGACCATACCTCTCAGTTAAAGCTTGCAAGCGTGGTCAATATCTAGTAACAAATTTTTGGAACAAAATCTAGGAACAAAATGTTAGAAACAAAATGCTGGAAGCAAAAAATCTAGGAACAAAATTCTTGGAACAAAACTTAGAAACAAATGCTTGGAACAAAATCTAGCAACAAATACTAGGAACAAAATCTCAGAACAAGATTAGGAACAAAGATCCATGGATATAGGAACAAAATCTCAGAACAAGTGCGGGAACAAAGATCCATGGACATATGAAAAAACTCTCAGAACAATGGTAGGAACAAAGTTCCATGTACATAGGAACAAAATCTCATAACAAAGGTAGGAACAAAGTTACATAAACACAGGAACAAAAAAATTAGAACAAGGTAGGAACAAAGTTTCATGGACATTGGAACAAAGTATCAGAACAAGTATAGGAACAAATTTCCATGGACATAGGGACAAAATCTCACAACAAGTTAGGAACAAAGTTCCATGGATATAGGAAAAAAAATCTCAGAGCAAGGTAAGAACAAAGTTACATCGACATGGGAACAAAATCTCAGACTAAAGGTAGGAACACAGTTCCATGGACATAGGGAAAAAATCTCAGAATAAGGGTAGGAACAAAGTTTAATGGACATAGGAACAAAAATATCAGAACAAGGGTGGGAACAAATTTCCATGGACCTAGGAACAAATCTTAGAACAAGGTAGGAACAACGTTCCATGAAAATAGGAACAAAAATCTTAGAACAAGAGGTAGATACAAAGTTCCATGGACATAGGAACAAAATCTCAGAACAAGGGTAGGAACAAAGTTATATGGATATAGGAACAAAATCTAAGAATAATGGTAGAAACAAAGTTCCATGGACATAGAAACAAAATTTCAGAAAAAAGGTAGGAACAAAGTTTCATGAATATAGGAACAAAATTTCAAAACAAAGGTAGGAACAAAAGTTCAAAACAAATGACCAAAATTTCTAACAAAGGTAGGAACAAAATTCCATCACCAAGAAGGTAGAAACAAAAAAATTCCATAGCATGAAGAACAAAGTTTCATAAAAAAATGTAGGATAATTATACAAAGTTTCGGGCGATGGGGAGGGATTTCCTAAAGAATGACTTGGATGTTATCTGGTTAATTGGGTCTAAAGAACTTGCAAACGGACCGATTGGCCTGTGGCCGCACATGTCGAAACTTTTGCTACAGCAGATGGTGAAGGTCCATTGAGCGGAGACAAAGATGGCGCCCTTCTCGGACCTCAAGCTACAACACTAGCAGCGGTGCCCACCGTGGTCCGTTAGCTCGATGGATAGCAGCACCGGTGGAACTTGCGTCCCTCGGCGCGCTGCCATCGTGCCACAGTGCCTCCTCCTTGTATCCATGACAATGCGAGGAAGAACGAGCAGTAGGAAATTGATGATCGAGCCCCACATAGTTTAATGCGGAACCGCTCCTGCTCGTCCCCGCGGCGACGCAGGGGCGAAACCCTAGTTTCGCCGCCCCGCGCCCCTCCTCCTCTCCCTCCCTCCCCCGTCGGGCGCTGCGCCGGGCAAATCCCGCGTGGTGCCGGCGGCGGCGGGGCGCTCTCCACTACCCGTGCGTCAGGGCTCCCGTGCGGGGCGGTACCAGTTGGCGGCGGTGTGGACTTGGCTGCGTTGGCGTTGTCCGTCGTTGGCTCCGGTGGCGCGGTGGTCTTCGGTGGCGAGGCCCTCTCCTCGCGTTCCCAGGTTGGTTGTGGTTGGGCTTTCCTTGCGCGTGGCCGGACCGGCGCGGCCGTGGTGGCGTTGACAGGCGGCGGCGCCTCTTCCCCATCCTCTCCCCGCGGGGCGGCTTCCGGGCCTGGCGATCTGGGCAGTGCGGCAGCCGCGGAAGGGCTGCTGGTCGCCTCGAGCACTCGGGCCGGGGCAGGGGCCCTGGGCCCTCAAGCCCATCGTCTGGTCCCAGATCTTGCACTTTGCCGGCCGCCAAGGGGGCTGCCGGTCGCGGATCTTGCAGTTGGAGCTCGCTTCCCATAGGATCTGGGCGATGGCGTGGCGGTTGGCCTGGTGGTGCGGCTGGCCGGTGTTCGGATGGCTTAGGCTGGGCGGCTTGGCCCTGTCAATTCGGTACCGCGTGGAGTTTCGGACGCCGGGGCGGCGACCCTGGATGGTGAAAGCCATGTTGGTGGACGGGCGAGCCAATGGCTTAGGTGCTGGTCGACGACCATGGCCGTGTGGGCGGCGTGGTGGTTGGCAAGCTGCACACTATGGTAGTGGTATGGTGGTCGTCTTGGCGGCTCTCGTACTCACTGTGAGAGGCGGGGAGGTCTTGCCGAGGGGAAACCCTCGTCCCGCCTTGCTGGGCAACGACGGCGGCGTCCGCGGATGTCGTAACCTTCCTGAAGGCCTCTGTGTGGCTCCTCCCCTGCTCTTACGTGCTCCAGGTGAATACCCATGATCCTTGGATCGGGCGGTGGCGGCGCTTGGCGCCGTGATCTTCTTGAAGACGCCGTCTTGGAGACTACAGTGTGTGTCTCTGAAGGTCGTGTGGCGGAGGTGACGGCGCTTCGGTTGTCGTTGGTCCTTCGCGGTGATTTCTTCGGCAAAGCTTTCTTCTTGTTCTGTACCGCGTAGTGTGTGTATAGTCCTTGTTGTAAGCCGGGTTCAGCTCCTTGTATCTCTTTCGCCGTTGTGGCGTTATTAATTTAACGTCGGGCCTTTGGCCTCGTATCTAAAGACTGCCTGCACGGTCAAATCAACCCAGATGTCCCAAATAGCAGGTTCTATCGATATCCGATCTAATTCATCTCCTTCCCTCGCTTTGTCTTTGATGTTTAAGCAAGTCTTCCAATACAACCATCTACTGTCATGTTCACGATAGACCTGGAAAATTAGTCGAATTATTTTGTGTGAGCACTTTAACCACATGCGGTGGTGTTATGTGACAGACGAAAGAGTGGAGGAGAAAAAAGAATAAGGTGAAGCAGAAGGACGTGTCAAGGCTACATGTACTACTTTTAACTCATTGCTCGACCTCGAATTCAAGGAAATATTGTGTTTGCATGACCTCTTCTTACTATTTATTTTTCTCTATGCCTTACTCCAAAGCAGCTGAATGGAATGAGGAAAAAGAAGAATCCTGCGACTAATTGGAATGCTAAAGATTTTGTTTATATGGATGCCCTACCATGCTGCTTGCTTCTCAAATGGACAAACTGTATAGATATGGTTGCCGAGAAAGCATATGTTGCCTTTTTCACTTTACTAACTGAATCATGCTACCAAAACTTTTGGACGCAATCGTTTTCCTTCTCATGTTGCCGTGTACATCATATGTTAAGGCTGTGTGCATCACTCGATGCAGAGGCCGGGGTCTACCCCATTTCTAAAAAAAAAAATATTTGCAGAAGATACAGGTCATACGGCAAGCTCAAATAGGAAGTCACTCAATAACCTCGGGTACATAATTGTATCCAGAATAAGCATTTCCGTGTAATCACTTTGTGAGTTGTTCATCAGTTGATTCGTATAGTAAATTTAATGTAGGACATGCACGAGACAATTAACTAGTGTGCTATTTCCTATTGCCTTAGAAACACACAGGACTAAATACATACCTGCAGGTTCTTATGGTTAACGAGGTAGTGGTTATTTATGTTGATGCTTTTGTGTTCGTACCAATCAGGTAATTAAGTATTGGTGTTAATGTTATTTTGTGTCTTTTGATGGACAACAACGCAGGATATAATGTTAGTGTTCCTATAATGGACCATGCTCACACACAATTATGCTATACTCTACCTTCGCTGATAACTGGCTAATATTATTTATTGTTATCTGATTGATCCTTTGTTACCTTGTTCACTGTTTCACACTTTCATCTAAAAAAGTTTATCTGCACCTTATCAGGTTGTTGTGGAAAAGAAGCTCATGATAGGGAGAAAACCGTCAAGGCATGATCTCTGGCGTGAGATTTTTTTTAGGCAAGCCCTCAATTTCTGACCATTGCATATTGTCTCACAAGTAATGCAGTCATGTTTATTAATTGAAGTAGTCCCTATTGACAAGAGATTTCATTTATTTAGTGCTATATTGTATTTTATCCAATTCAAGAGGCAGTTCTACACATACAAATAAAACTTTTTAATTTTAAATCGCGAGCTACACAAAGTACATTTTTCAATTCCTCAATTGCTATAGCTTGAAAAAGCAACTTTGATATCTGAACAATTTTTTTTTAACTCTTAAATTTCATATCAATCTTTTTTTATAATGTGTGAAGTATCATGTTATATCATTGAAGCTTTTGTCATGTTTTAAGGAATATTTTATATACATGTTAGTTTTCCATCATATAATGTGCTCTAATGTTTAATATCTTCGTACTATTGAGCTTATGTGTTTGCACATACTTTGTTGTCTGGAATTATTTCTTACTATTTTATGACGTCTTAAATTATTTATTTATTTGCATGTATGTTTGTCTCGGGCACTGGTTCTCAATATTTGTACAACAATTTTTGATATTCAGCTTCACGAGATATGCAATTTTGCACTGTGTTGGATAATCCTTGCATGTGTGAGTAGGAACATAGTATTGTATTACATTGTGTAATAATTATTATTGGTTGACCAGTTGGAATTGATAGATTATGTTTCTTAGAAAAAAAATGTTTCCCCACTTCCATATACTTTGTATTTGGTGTTTATTTTTATTTTTGATTCATTTGATCTTTCAACAATAAAATTCATCTATTATTAAGAACTCTCTCCGTCCCAAAATACAAGGCGCACTATTTTTGTGATGGTCTTTGGTGGTTAAGTTTACCACACATATAACAAATTATATGGATTGAGATTGTATAAATGATACCGTTGAACTCGTCTCGTAAAAATCTTTCATTTCATATATCCTTATACTATTTATGCGGACATATTATAAGGAAAAATCATGGTCAAAGTTAGACGTGGTTGACCAGCGAAATTAAAGGGCACCTTGTATTTTGGAACAGAGGGAGTACTATGTTTTAAAATGTGAATTTAAAATTTTCTATAGTTAATATAAATTTATGTTCTATAGGGTTTGTGTTGTCATATTTTGTGAAAACATATATCATTTTATCCTTACACATGACGGGCGCGGAAAAGCGTGCTATCATGGTATAGTACACACTATATTTGCATGTTGGCACACTAGATGTTAAGGATATTTTTGGCTCAATTAAAAAAGGTCGAAAAAAACTTGCTTAGGAATAGGTCTCTTTACCCTAACTTTGGAGCTTATTTTGACCATATTTCTCATGACCATGAGTTTTACATCACAAAAAGGGTCAGATTGATCACCTAACATGCATAACAGTTGAGAAAGCATTGCAACATTAATAACATGTACCAACCGACTTCAAATTTTGATTCAAGGTTGAATTTTGGATCAAACTTGAATACTGATTTAAATTTAAATTTTAATAAAAAAAACATGACCATATAACTTCGTACAAAAACACGGGTACCCCAAATAATACAAGTTTAATGTTCATTCTTGTAGTTCAAATTTGAATTTATTTTGTTAAATGCCGCTAAACTCATTCAATGAGTAAAATATAGCTGCAAATCTAAAAAAATGACGTATTCAAAGATTATGCCTCCCATATGATATACTTTGTATGAAAAATATGAAAGGCCAATTTACCTTCTTATTTGGGGTACATGCTTCACAAGAAATAAAAAATTTGGCACTAAAAGATTATTGGAATCTTACTTTGACAATATTGTTTAGAATGATAAAAACATGTTTGTGTCGAATATTATCATGATAGAAACAAGTTAGTTATGGATTTGGCTTTGAAGACATGCATCCTCATACAAGTTAGTCTATTTTGTGAAAACTATTTGAATTTTTTTTGTATTGAAAGTTTATGATTTTTTCTTTACACTAGTAGACTGAAAAAGAAAGCCTCCCATTGGATGTCCATCTTTTTGAAGTTTTCTCGATTTATGTGATTTTTTAAAAAAAAGACAAGGCCAAAATTGGCTGCGTAAACATTCATAGCCAAGGGGCGAATATTCCGACTCTTTTCGGTGTTAGGAGTAAAATTGTGGTGAACTTTTTGCAACATAAAACCAGTTCTCTACGACATCATACATAAAGCAACATGGGGCGAGGAGATGTGGGAGAACATGACGAACACCACGAAGAACACACACGCAAAGGGGGATAACTCGTGAAGCCTATGAGGGGTCGCAAACCCAAGTCAACAACATGCTAATTGAAACCAATTTCTCTCACCGGCCGGTCCACCGATCGAATAGAAACGAAAAGGGAGAGATTTGCAAGTTCTACTAGAGTCACGAGGTGAAAGAGTAGTTCCTTAGAGATATCTAGGTACAATCCAATAGGTTAATCTATGGATTAGTCATGAATCCCATGGGGGAGGTTCTCCATATGGGAGGGTGTAACATCCCAGTGTTTGGGAAGTTATAAGGATCTAAATATAATATGTGCATTTGCAAAGCATGCATCTAAAAGTACGGGAAAATTTGGCGCGAAAGATTAAACGAAGCAAAGTGACCAATGTTTCACTTGGCATGATGAATTAGGTTTAGATCATCTAGTCAAGAGTACATTTGGAGTGATCTTTATAGGATGTATCTTACAAACCAAATCGTTTGATAAGACAAACCATAATTGGTTATGATCAAACACAAACCATCAACAACCTTAACCACAAGTCTATAAGTGACTTGGGATAATTCACTAGGTATCTAGAACTCAAAGAGGGGTGAGTATCCAAATCACATAGCTGGTGATCATACTCTCACAATTGAGTAATGCACAATTGAATCATCTCATCGGTAGAGATATTATGTCCCCTAATCATGAACTCTTTACGTTATCAACCATTCACACAACATCTTTACAAATTATTTAGTAACTACTAAGTGAACCTTCACAAGTAAATAACAAAGGTTCAATAGAGCACAAATGATGGAAACAAGTGTCAACTCAAAACCCACAAGTGGGAAATGACTTAATTTGAAGGGAATATGACCGGGAGGCAATAATAAAGTGGTTATTATCTTATTCCTTGTTTATGATGAATGTTTATTTCTCATGCTATAATTGTATTAACTAGAAACTTTGATACATGTGTGTTTAATAAACAAACAATAGTTCCTAGTAAAGCCTATCTTTTAACTAGCTCGTTGATTAACCGATGATCAAGGTTTCCAGATCATGAACATTGGATGTTGTTAATAACAAGGTCATGCCATTAGGAGAATGATGTGATGAACATAAACCCAAACTAAGTATAACTATACGATCAAGTCATTTAGTTTATGTTGTTATGTCTTACATACGAAGTAACCTCATTCCTTAGACCATGAGATCATGTCAATCAGTAATACCGATAGGGTGATTTGATGTCATCAAACATCACGTCGTAACAGGGTGATTATAAAGGTGCCGTTGGGAATTCGGAAAGTGTTAGTTTAGGCTCATGGATCAAGAGTGGGATTTGTCCATCCAAATGATGGAGATATATACTCTGGGACCTCTCGGTGATATCACAATGACACTGCTTGCAAGCACGTGACTAGTTCACAAGGATTTCATATAACAGAATGAGTAAAAGAGAACTTGTTGGTAACGAGATCGAACTAGGTATGGTTGATACCAATGATCAGATCTCGGACAAGTAAAATATCGCGAGACAAAGGGAATAGTTACGATGTTGATGGTTCACACGATCACGAGAGTCATCGTTGAATATATAGGAGTCATCACGAATCTCTAGATCCTGATGTTGATTATTGATCAGAGAGGTGTCTCGATCAGGTATATTTTATTCGCGAACCGTACGGTGACACACTTAAGGTTCGATGAAACATTTGAGAGGATACGGAATATCGAAGAATGTTTTGGACAACACCGAAATTGTTTTGGGGAAAATTGAAATAGTTCAAGGGGTTTTTGTCGAATGGTTGTTAATAGAATTAAAAAATGATTCGAGGTGCTATATGCAAATGTTTCTTAATGGAATTAACAAATATTAAAATAAAGAAATAAAAATGTTTTATTTATTTATTAAAGAAAAACCTTTGGATTTTCTAAGTGGAGTTTTAAGGGAGCATGAGTGCGTTTGAGTAGGGCTTCCACTCACATGAAGAGGGAAGAGGTGGGGGCAACACCATGGCTGGCCGCACCCCACCCTTGGGGGACCTCCCTCTCCCTATAAAAGGAGGGTGAGAGCTCCCCCTTCTCACACACTTGTCCCACCTCCCTTCCTCTCCACCCGCTGCTCCATTCCATGGTCTCCGGCTTGTCGAAGCCCTGACCGTGGGATTCTTCACCACCACAACGCCGTCGTGCTTCCGGAGTTCCAGGGGATCCTCTACTTCCGCTGCCCCGTCGGATCGAGGGAACGGAGGTCTTCATTTAGCTGATCGCGTGACCGATCACGGAGGCACCGCCGGATTGCTGTGCACATCTTCTCACTCTCGGGATCGGTGTGAGTACGACTACGCCAACAACAAGATTCGATCTCGTAACGCTTAGAGTCTTCGAGGGTATGTTTCCTAAGACTATTTCTCCCCGTTACACTTCATCTCCTAGATTAGATCTTGTCCCTTCGGGTTTGTCTCGCATAGGAAACTTTTTGTTTTCTATGCAACGAACCCTTCTGTGGTACCAGAGCCAGTTTTATGTGTAGATGATTTGTACGGGTAGAAAATATAGGTGTATGTGGGCGTTGATGATCATGTTTTTCCCTCCTTAAGTATTTTATGATCTTAGTGGCATAGTAGGATGAAGCTGCCCTAGACAAAGTTTACGTGTACTTTGTACGCGAGACCTGACTCACTTGTGCCTGAGGGGGTGTCCGTTTCTCCTACTATAGTTAAGATCTAATCTACGAAGGGTTGTTAAAAATATGTTTTATCAATGGTGTGACTCTTGTATGTAGGTATGAACGGTTATATCTTTGTAAGCCCAAGCCACGTAAAATATGCAAAAATAAATTAGAGGTGTCTAACTTGTTTTTGCAGGGCATGTGATGTGATATGGACAATGTTACAAATTTGATGTATGAGATGATCTATTTTGTAAATTATTGACATACCGGCAGGAGCCATATGGTTGTCTTATTATTTATGATCTGCGTGTTGTATATCATATCCATGTGATATGTTGTAATTTTGATGGAGAATCAAGATGGAGGTGCCATCGACCTTTGGTGCCACGCCGATGGAATGATGGAGTTCATACCATGATGCACAAGATGGAGATCAAGTGCAAGAAGTACCATATCATATCACATTATACATGTGTCAAATCCCTGACTCAACAAATCCCTTCGGTGAACCTATCGGGTTTCGGTTAGGAGAACCCATGAGCGCTGGTGGAATCGTCGGCTAGACAGGGGGCGAGATTTACCCAGGTTCGGGGCCCTCGTAGAGGTAAAACCCTTACTCCTGCCTCTGTCGATCTGTATTGATGATTAGATCGGTTACAATGGTGGTGCTCGAATCGAGGGTAAGATCTCGAGTTCAAGGCTTTTGGTCGTGCGGTATTGCTTGGTCCTCTTCCGGGGGGCTCTCCTGGCCTTATATAGATGGCCAGGTCTCGAATCCTACCCGGAGAGGACTCGAACTCTAACTAGGTCGGTTACATGTTTCCTAGCTTAACCCGCAAGTTAGTGCGGGTGGGCTTCACGTGGGCCTTCTGGAGTATTCCAAGGGCTCCTCTTCTTGGGCCTTAACCTTGGGCCTGAGAGGGGGTGTCCTTATTCGCAGGGTCCAGGATCCATATCTTCGTCAGTAGCCCCCGAGCGTTTGCTCGAGTGGGATTTTTCCAGTCGAGTAGACGGTCAAACCTTTCTTGGTCTTCCTTTCTTATGGATAACCAGCTTGGTTGTTTTCTGTTTAAAGGGTGTGTTCCCTGTGCAACGAGTCTTCATGCTCGAGTATCGAGCAACATAGGTGCCTGTTTTTGCGGCTTTTATCGCAGAAGGATGTGGCACAGTAGCTTGGCTCTCCCGAGAGATCAGGGCCAATTAATTGCGACTAGGGCAAAAACATTCCTGGCCTACACAGATTCGAGACCTCCGACTCGAACCCGATAAGGTGATTGTTGCGACTGGGCCGTTGTGGACTTATCGAGTCGAACTTAACCTATGGGGGTACCCGGCGCGTCCGCTAGGATTTTTCTTCGTGTTGTTGACACGGAATCATACCGGAGGACGCAGCTTTTGAGTGCGATTCCAGGCCCTTAAGAGAGATCTTTTTGGGTCTTACCTTCATATTCGAAGAATATGGCATCCGGATGTGCCTAGTCGGCTGAACAATCCAGGTTTTTATGATGTAAAAATATCATGTGTGAAAAGAGGTAGGTTCTGCCTACCCGAGTGATTGTTTGAGTTTCATACGAAAGAATTTTCGTGCTGAGGAAAGTCATGCCCATATGAAAGAGTTTTCATGTTTGGAATGTCGTGCCCGTACGAAAGAGTTTTCGTGTATAGGGTATTTCTCTCTTGTTTAAAGAGGTCTTGCTCCATGATTTGTTCACAAAAGAATTGCCTTTATTCGAAGGAGTTTCGTACGAAGTTGTTTTCGTGTTTGAATTTTCCATTCGAAGATTCTTGAGTTTGATGATGCGTGCCATGACGTCATGGCGCACTTTTCTCCTCCCGATGGGACGTGACGGAGTGGTAGCAGATGGGCTGGCCCACCTAGTCAGCTTTTTGACCGGGAAACGAGACGCCGCTCCCGGTTTTTACGCGAACCGTGCAGTAAATGCGCACGATCTTCTGTTAAGATCGTGGCACGGAACAGCGTTCACCGTCTCTTCGTTTCATCTTCACACGTGGTGGCTGCGATAAGCGCCACGTAGCGCATCGAATGGCTGGGACTGATCCGCTCCGTGTATAAGTACGGGACTTAGCGCTGCGGTAAAACTTTCCCAGCCTTCGTCTTCAATCCATCTCCTTCCTCGCGCTCATCTTCCTCCTCGTGCTCAAGCTCGCGCTGTCAGCCATGGCTGGAGGCAAAAGACGTGGCGCTGCCACTTCCGCATCCGGAGAAGCCTCCGCGCAACCTGCGCCCCGTGCTGGCGACTGGCGTTCGCCCAACACCACCGCGAAGAGCATCAAAGAGATGCAGCGGGAGGGGCTGCTGCCGGCGGAAGCTGAGAAGCGGGTGCGCCTCGGGAAGAAAGAAGAGGTACCAAACCCGCAGTCGAACGAGCGCGTGGTCTTTGCGGACCATGTGTCTCGGGGTCTCTCCTTCCCTCTTCATCCTTTCCTAGTCGGGTTGCTGTATGTCTATGGCATACAGCTTCACGATCTTCCTCCGAACGCGGTGCAGCACATATCGTGCTTCATCGTGTTCTGCGAATGCTTCCTTGGCATTCGCCCACATTGGGCGCTCTGGAAGGCCCTCTTCAAAGTTCGGATCTTCCGCGAGAAATCGCGGGTAGACTCCGAGCCTGGCGAGCCGCTACGCACGGGTGGCTTCGGGATCCAAGCGCGACTGGAGAGCAGCTACTTTAGCATGCACTTCATCGACTCCGCCCAAGGCTGGCGGAAAAAATGGTTTTACGTCATCGACAACAGCTCGGGTGGGATCGTAGAATTCCACCCGTTCGCTGTTTTGAAGAGGCGGAAGTCCTGGGCGCACAAGCTGTCAGCCGAAGAAACTCAGGTCGTTACACCCCTACTTGCAAGGGTGTCCGCTCTCCGGGATCAAACTGCTGGAGTTGTGCTCAACGGGCTGCACCTGGCGAGTATTTTTCTGAAGCGCAGGATCCAACCTCTGCAGCAAAGGCCTTCCACCATGTGGGAATACCAAGGCTCTGAGGATCCCAGCCGAGTGAGCCGCGAGGAGCTTTCGAACGTTGAGTTCGAGAAGAAAATCGCGGCTATCACTAGCTTGAAGGTGGGAGAGAAGTTCCCCGACTGCACAGTCGAAGCCTTCGACGCTTCGAGACCTCCACCAGCCGCGGTTAGTTTACCCTTCTTGTCTTCTATTATTTTCTTCCTTGCTCTGAGCTTTAGTCGATTGAATTTTTTCTTGCCTTCTTCTGCCTTCTTTGTAGAGTCTAGCAGTGGCGAACTGCTACCCGCCAGTTGCGGGAGAGGACGCCTCGGAGTTATTGGCGAGTCACCTGGACGGCCTAGCCGATACCAGTGTCGCCGATGCTTCTTCAAGCTCCGAGCACGATTCTTCGGATGGTGCAGAGGGCTCGAATGGCGGCCTCCATCACCACAAGCGTCGTCGGGTGGATGATAACGAGGCTACTTCCAAGGATAACTCCTTGGAGGAATCGCCTGGGAAGGCTCCTATCTCCGCGACTCCACTTCGCTCACTCGCCCCTTCTCCTTCATTCCCAGTAATCGCAACCGCTTGGAACGCGGATTTGCTGGATGAAGATGAAGACGATGAGTAAGTTCTTCTCCTCGTTCTTAGTCGAACATTTTTCTTTGCACCTATGTTGATGCTTTTTTTTTGTTGCAGTCTGCAAACCATCAGTCCTCGCAGGTACGCTTCTTCCATTCCTCCCGAAAAGAGGAATAGAGCAGGAGCTGCGGGTGAGACTCCCACTGCTGGCACCGTCCAGAATTCTCCCAGCGCAGCCCCCAATGCGGCGACTGTGGAACGTGAAGCTCCTAGTTTTGCCGCCAGGACTTCAGCTTCGAAAGAGGTGACGGACAGCTCCGCAGATCCCCTCTCCCGCGCCACGGGCCAGGTAAACTTTGTTATTTGTCATGATATTTTTATCGGGTGCACGACAGTGCTCCCGATGGGAGTAGCCCCCGAGGCTGTAGTCGATCGTGTGCGATCGGCTACAGGCTCAAAGTCTTGTCTTTTTCTTCTTCTTGATTTTATCGGGTGCACGGCAGTGCTCCCGATGGGAGTAGCCCCCGAGGCTGTAGTCGATTGAATTCAATCGGGTACAGGCTCCAGTTTATATCTTCTAATTCTTCTACCTCTGTACTTTTGTAGTCGCTTGTTGACTCTCTTGCGGCGATTGGCCGCCGAGTTGTTCTTGCCGAGTCGGAATGTGAGTCGCTTCGATCAGACCGCAGTCGACTCCGCACCGAGAACGAGCTTCTTAAGAGTAAGTCTTATCATCTTCTCTTGTTCCTATTCTTTCATCAATTCTTGATTTCTGACAAGTGTCACTATGCAGCTCGACTCGAATTTTCGGAGTCCGAGAAAGACAGTCTCTCTGAGCGGGTAACCACTCAGGAGGCTGATCTGGCGGCTATCCGACAAGAACTGGAGGCCTCCCGCATGCGATCGGAGGATCTTGAAAGGCAACTCGCGGATGCGCGGAAAGCTCTAAAGGATCAAGAGGATGCTGGCAATAAGGCCGATGCTGACCTTGTCACGTTCCTCCGTCCCCTTGCTGAGCGTCTCGCAGGTAAGTGATTTAGGCTCTCGCGATTTCATCTTTTATCCCGCTGAACTTGCCAAGTCTTGACATTCTTTTCTTTTGCAGGTCTTCTGGATGTTCCTCTGGAGATCCCTGGGATCCAGCGGGTAGACGTGCTAACCGACACTCTTGCTCAACTGAAGAGGCACGCCGAAGGAGTTTGCTCCTTGATTGGCGATGCCACTCACGTGTTGACGCAACTGCACGGTCGCTTCCTCGCCAACGCTGCACCTCCATCCGCGCTAGACGACTTGCTGAAGATCTTTTCGAAGAGCAATCTCTTGGATGCCTACGCGGTCGCCCAGTCGGAGTCTGGCGCAAAGACTGCGATCCAGTTCGCGCTGGCGCATGGAGTCAACGGTTTGGAGGAGGCCTACTCGGCTCTTCCAGTCGACCCCTCCACGGGCAAAAAGGTACGGCTCTCTCGTTTTGGCGAGCAAGCCGCCATCCTTGCTCGGAAGCTGTCTGAGCTATTTGCTCGACTCAAAGGAGGGGCGACTGCCGCTAGCGGGAGCACCACTGTAGCTTCGTAGTCTTGTTTTTCTTTTCCCTCTTGAATGTAATGAACCTTGGGATGTATTCCCGTATTTTCATTGTCTTTAATCGAAATGTTCGTCTGGAAATTACTTCTTGTAGTTTGTGTATTCTCTCCCGATGGGAGTAGCCCCCGAGCACTCGTCAAATGTGCGACTAGAGATACTTCGAATAGGGCGTCTTACTTCTTTCCTTGTACTCTTCCAGGCTACTGGGTTTGTCGCAGAATCTTCAGGTGGACGTGCTACTCCAGTAAATCCCCTTGTCGCCGCTGTTGGGACCTACGCGGGTCTTCGTGATAGAGTCCAGGAAGGTGAGCGCAAGCTGAAAGCTCTGCGCGGTGTAGCCGATGTGGCGAAGTCCAAGCAGAAACTGGCGACTGAACGCGAACAGTTTCTGATGGATGAGTTAGCTTCGGTTGCGAGGGATTTGCTGTGTAAGTAATACAGCCCCCGTGTCTTCTTTTGTCTTGTTTCCTTAGCTGATTAAGCATGTTTGCTCTTCAGTTGTTAAACCGGATGACAGGGAAGAAAAGCAGTGGGTGGAAAACCACATTCTTCAAGAGGCTGGGCAGCTCAAGCCTCATGCGAACAATTTCTGGTCTGATCGCAGTCGAGGATTTGTGATGGCCACCTTGAAGTTCCGTGTCATCCAGGCGAGAATTCTCGTGAGTTCTTTTCACGAGGTCTTGGTCGCGATGAACGCTGCTTTCTACCCACTCGAAAGGGGTCCCGAAGACTGGAGCCATCTTCTCAGGTTGTTCGGACGTGAGGGAGAGGTTCGCGCGTGTGTGCGCAATCAGATGACTTGCGGCGCGGTTGTAGCTCTATCCTTTGTCGGATATGGCATCCTGAAATAAATGTTAACTCCGTAGCTAGGCTCCCAGATGGTCCAATCGATGATATTTCACCCTTCTATGATGTTGTTCGTCCTGCAGCAGAGAAAATCATACGACTGACCTCTGAGGAAATAGATAGAGTGTTAGCGACTGAGAATGCTCAGCGCTTTGATTGATTGTCGGATGTGCACATCCTGTAATTTTGTATAGTTTGTAAAAACTGTTGTAAGGTGTGTAACCTTGTATGTATGATTTTTCCTGTGATGCTTAGTTGTAGGTGTAGCCCCCGTGTGTTTATGGGGTGTGTACCTGTAACTATTTAGCATGTAAGAAATAGGAATCTTCGAGTAAATATGATGGAGAAACCATGTGTTTTATTGCAATGACTGAGAAGCCATGTATTCGAGCTACAAGAGTGGCTAGTATAGCCTTATTTGTTGTGATAACAAGTAAACCTAGGGATAAAATTTGCGGAGGTGTGCGATATTCCAAGGATTGGAATAGATTCCTCCAGTCGATGGATTCTTCAGCCTGTAGGCTCCGCCTGGGATGACTTCGTGTATGATGAAGGGTCCTTCCCAGGGTGGCTCGAGCTTGTGTCCTTCCTTCTGCTTGAGCCGCAGCACTAGATCTCCAACCGCGAATGCTCTGTGGCGTATGCGGCGACTGTGATAGTTTCGCAGTGATTGCTGATATACTGCGGATCTTGCGAGCGCGATGTCACGCATCTCGTCGAGTGCATCCATATCTTCCGTGAGTGCCTTGTTGGAGGTTTCTTCGCTGTAAGCCACAACTCGTGGGACGCTGAATCTAACATCCTCGGGAAGGACTGCTTCTGCCCCGTATACCATGAAAAATGGTGTGTATTTTGTGGATCGGTTTGGAGTTGTGCGGAGGCTCCATAGTACGGAGGGTAGCTCTTCTGCCCAATGTCCTGCTGCGGGGTGTAGACGATCGAGTAGGCGTTTCTTGATGCCAGCCGAAACTAAGCCGTTGGATCTTTCGACTTGTCCGTTCGTTTGCGGGTGGGCAACTGAAGCAAACTTGAAGTTGATGCCCTTTTCCTCGCAGAACTGTTGCGTTTCCTTTGCTGTGAAGTTTGTACCATTGTCTGTAATGATGTCGTGTGGCACACCAAATCTGCATACAATGGAGTCGAGGAACTTGACGGCGCATTGGGCGCTAGCCGAAGTTACTGGCATGGCCTCGATCCATTTGGTGAACTTGTCGACTGCGACCAGCAAGTGTGTATATCCGCCAGGCGTGGACTTGCGTAGTGGTCCAACCATGTCTAGCCCCCATTGTGTGAAGGGCCAGGCAATGGGTATCATGTGCAATTCCGTAGCAGGTGCATGTGGTCTTGGTGCGAATCGCTGGCAAGCATCGCATCGCTCGACCAGGTCCTTTGCATCGGTAGCTGCTGTTAGCCAGTAGAATCCTGCTCGGAAGGCCTTTCCCATGATTGTTTTCCAGCTAGCATGATGTCCGCAGTCTCCTTGGTGGATGTCCTGGAGTAATTCTTTGCCATCTTCGGGTGCGATGCAGCGCTGAAGTATACCCGAGATGCTTTGCTTGTATAATTCTCCGTTGACTACCCGAAAGGATTTGCTGCGTCTCATTATTTGTCGAGCCTCGCGTGGATCGGCCGGGAGCTGTCTGTTGGTCAGGTAGTCGAGATATTTCTGCGTCCAGACTGGCTCGACCAGGAAAACCTGTCGTGATATGTTATGGATAAGCTCGATAATGGCGACTTGCGGGCTGACCTCTGTTTCTGGCACTGCGGGTGTTCCTGCAGCTTTCTTGACTTTGACCGATCGCTTGATCATCCGTTCGAAATATATTCCTGGCGGTATGGGTGTATTTGTGGAACCCATGTTTGCCAGTCTATCTGCTTCTTCGTTGCTGGATCTTGCAATGTGCTTCAGCTCGCACCCTTTGAAACTTCCTTCGAGTAGATTGTACATGTCGCGATACGCGACCATGTTTTCAGCAATTGCGTCACATTCTTTCATTGTCTGCTGCACGATGAGATTGGAGTCGCCGTAGATCATTAATCGGGTAGCTCCACAGGCGATTGCCATCTTCATCCCGTGCAACAGGGCTTCGTATTCTGCGTCGTTGTTCGATGCTGGATCATCTGGTGGAAAGTCCAGTCGTAGGACGTATTGCAGCTTGTCTCCCCGAGGCGATATGAGAACAATTCCAGCTCCTGCTCCTTCGTTTCTTTTGGACCCGTCAAAGTACATTATCCAATTGCTCGTGTACTCAGGTGGTCCGGGCGTTTGTAGTTCTGTCCATTCGCTTAGGAATTCCACGAGTACCTGCGATTTGACTGCGTTGCGTCCTGCATAGGTGATGTCCCAGGCGCCCAACTCGATGCTCCATTTTGCTATTCTTCCGGATGCCATAGGGTTGTTCATGATTGTCCCGAGTGACGCATCATTAACCACTGTGATGGCGTGTTCCTGGAAATAGTGCTTGAGCTTTCGGGCTGTAAGAACAACTCCATATGCGAGCTTCTGGTAATGAGGGTATCGTTGCTTGCATGGCGAGAGCACTTCACTGATGTAATAGATTGGTCGTTGGACTCCGTACGCTTTGCCTTCCTCAGGTCGCTCGACCACGATTGTTGTGCTGATGAACTGGTTTGTGGCGGCTAGGTACAAGTAAAGTGGCTCCCTTTGTTGCGGTGTTGCGAGGACGCGTCTACTTTGCAACGATCGCTTTAAGTCTGCGAACGCTTGCTTAGCTTCTGGTGTCCACTCGAATTTGTCCGTCTTCTTCAACAACTTGTAGAAGGGTAACACTTGCTCTCCCAATCGCGCGATGAACCTGCTTAGGGCGGCTAGTCGCCCTGCGAGCTGTTGGACTCCGCGCAGATTGGTTGGCTCCTTCATGGTCAAGATTGCTTGTATTTTCTCTGGGTTGGCTTCGATGCCTCTGGCGGATACCAGGTACCCGAGAAGTTTTCCTGCCGGAACGCCAAAGACACATTTGGTCGGATTGAGCTTGATCCTGTATGCATTAAGGGCGTCGAATGTTTCTCTAATGTCCTCGAGGAGTGTGTCCTCAACTCGAGTCTTGATGACAATGTCGTCAACATACACCTGCACGTTCTTGCCAATGAGGTTGGCGAGGCATCTCTGCATGCAGCGCTGATATGTTGCGCCTGCGTTCTTCAGCCCGAAGGGCATTGTCGTGTAGCAGTAGACACCGTGAGGTGTGATGAATGCTGTCTTTTCTTCGTCTTCCCTTTTCATCCGGATCTGATTATATCCCGAATAGGCGTCCAGGAAAGAGAGGCGTTGGGAGCCTGCCGTAGAGTCCACGATCTGGTCGATTCGCGGGAGGGGAAATTTATCCTTGGGGCAGTGCTTGTTTAACGACGTGTAGTCGATGCATACCCGAAGAATGTCCGTGTTCTTTTTGGGGACCAGCACCGGGTTTGCTAACCAAGTGGATATCTTGATCTCCCTGATGAATTTTGCTGCTAGCAGTCTGTTTACTTCTTCTCCAAGCGCCTTCTGCTTGGGTTCTGAAAATCGTCGAGTAGTTTGTTTGATAGGTTTGGCATCTGGAAAGACTTCGAGTGAGTGCTCGGCAAACTCCCTGGGTATTCCTGGCATATCTGATGGCTGCCAGGCGAAAATTTCCAGTACTCACAGAGGAGTTCGACGAGCGCGCTTTCCTATGCTTGCGGGAGGGTGGTGGAGACCATCGCTGTCTTCGCAGAATCTGTCGGGTGCACTTGATGCTTTCGAGTGTCACTGTTAGCGCTGAACTCCAGTTCAGGCGCGTTTTTCTTCGTGAGGGGCATCACGGAGTGATCCGTGGTCTTTGCCAGCTCTTGAAGTTCTTCTTGCATCCCGAAAGATTTTGCGATTTCATTGAATTCAATGTCGCATTTGTTGGATTTCTGAAAGTCTCCGTCGATGGTGATTACGCCATATTCTCCAGGTAATTTGAGCTTCAGGTAGGCGTAGTGCGGTACTGCCATGAATCTGGCGAACGCTGTTCGACCAAGAATGGCGTGGTACTGTGAAGGCCAATCGACGACTTCGAAGTCGAGGAATTCTCTTCTGTAGTTGCTCTTAGTGCCCAGCACAACTTCTAGGTTGATTGTTCCGAGTGGACGGATTGCCTTTCCTGGAACTATCCGTGGAAGGATGTTTCTGATTCCGGGAGGCCGTCCAAGTTCCTGTTCATCCGACGGAGTGTATCCGCGTAAATAATGTTGATGCCACTGCCACCATCCATGAATACGCGGGCCAAGTCATAGTTGCCAATTTGTGCTTGGATGACAAGGGCGGCGTGTCCTGGTCGATAGACTCGTGGCGGGTGGTCCTTCATCGAGAATGTTATCGGCTGGTCTGCCATCTTCAAGTACTCTGTTTTTGTTGGCGGTGTCTGCACAGCCATGCACAATTGTCTCGTGTTAGTCTTTTGGGCTCTGCGGGATGGACATACCTTTTGGATCATCGCGAGTTGCCCTGCTGGGTTCGGGTACGCATTGGCCCCGGGGTTTTGTGCAGGTGGCGCTGGCAGTGCAGCCAATGCCATGTTTGGATTTGGTGGTGGAGGCAGGGGTTGCGGCGGCTGGAATCCTTGGTGTCCTGCTCCTGGAAGCGGCGGGTAATTTTGACTGGTTGCGGATCTTTTCCTCGCGAGGGCGTCCGAGATGTCGTGGAACTTGCGGCAATCCTTAAGAAGGTGCGTTGCCTTAGTTTTGCCCGTGCGCTTATCTGTAAATAGATGTAGCGAGCAGTATGCATCGAGGTCCTCTTCGGGGGACTTTTCTTCAGCCTTTGGTTTCCACTCGCGATTTCCGCGGCGACCGGAGTCGCGGCTTCGTGTGAATTCCGCCGCTACCATCTCTTCTCGATCTTCGTGATCGTAGTATTTCCTCCTCTTTCTTCGGCCATGGCGATCTTCGTCGTGTGCGGGTGATGAGGCTCTCTCATTGCGCACCGCATCTTCTCCGTTAGCCCATTTTTCGGCTATGTTCATCAGCTCCCCAATAGTTTTGGGTGCAGCTCTGCCCAGTTCTTCTCTGAAAGTCGTTCTTCGGGCGCCTTTTGCGAAGGCTTCAATCGCTACTTCTTCCGAGATAGTTCCTGCGGTATTCCTGAGCGTAGTCCATCGCTGGATGTACTCGCGGGTGGATTCGCCACTTTTCTGCTTGCATGCTCGCAGTTCTTCAATGGTGGCTGGCCTCTTGTAAGTCGACTGGAAATTTTTGCAAAAATCGCGGTGCAAGTCATCCCACGATGCGTAGCAAGATTTTGGTCTTCTTTCCAGCCAACTGCGGGCCGCGCCGGTGAGATGCAAATTGAGGTATTGCATAGCCGTGTTTTTGTTCCCACGTTGGCACTTTACTGCCGTGAGGTAATCGCTTAGCCATTGAGAGGGCTCAGTGAGCCGTCATACTTCGTTACTTCCATGCTGAGGTTGAATCTTTTGGGTAGAGGTGCCTCACGGATACTGCGGGCAAAGCAGAGAGCGCCGCAGGTTTCGTCATCCGAGGAGCCGGACGAAGAGCGCTCGCGGTATCGCGAAGCCCTTGCCTTATCCACCCTTTTTTGAGCGAGATCTGATCGCGCGTCGTATTCTGGCCGGTCGCGGTCGGCGTCCTTTCTTGGTTCCTTGCTTCGCTTTCGCGAGCGGCTGCTGTGATGCCGCGAGCTTTTGTCTCTCGGGCTGTCTTCACTGCTGCTTCGACTGTCGCCGCGGCGTCTAGCTTCTTTTCCTCGACCGCGGCGCGGTGATTTGTCCTTCCTTGGTGAAGAGCTCCTATTCCTGCGGGGTGTTTCCCTTTCTTTCTCTTTCTCTTTTTCCTGTTGCTCCTTCTCCAGCTGCTCCGCGGCTTTCTTGCGGTCATAGGAAGCGAGCCTTGCGGCTGCTAATCCCAGTCCCTTGCGCACTTGTTTATACTGCTCCGCCCGAGGGTCACTTTCCGTCGGCTGATGCATCTGCATGTAAGTTGCTGCGGCTAGAACTGCGGCAGCAGGAGTTTGCGGGTAGACGTAGCCGTCGTCGTCGACCCGCATGAGAGAAGGAGTAACCGATCTGCTGGTTCCGGCCAGGGACTCGACGTTCCTGGATGTAGATGCATGCCCCTTCCTCGTGGGTCGGGTTCCGACCGAGGGTGTTAGGGACAGCCCAGCTCGTCTTTGACTTGACTCATCCGCCGCTCTTCTGCGACGGGCCAGATCTGCTCGGGCGTCTTTGATGGTTGAGGCTGCTCTCACTAGGTGATAGTGGTAGGCAACCATGTCTTCGTGCGAAGCTCCGGCTGCGGGTGGTTTGCTCGTTCGCATAGCTTCTTTGGCTCGATCCCAAGCTTCCCGCGAGACGCCGATTATGTTGCGCTCTGTCGCGCTGTGCTCCGTTTCCGGGGCAGGTTCTGATCCTGCCATGCAGACTTGGGCCAGTCGAGGCTCGTGTGTCTTAGGCGCAGATCGGAAAGCCCTTTGAACTCTTGAGGGTTCCTCTGTCGAGAGGGTATGGTAGTCGTTGGTGTTGAAGCGGATGGACTCGCCGCTTTTCTCCAGATGACGGCGCGAGTCGACAGCTCCAGATTCAGTTTCTGATTCATCGGAGAAGTGGAGGATTCCGTCCCTGTTGGTCACGAATTTCAGGCTCCCGAACGTCAAGGTGACGCTTTTCTCCAGGTCCTCGAATACCGGGCGTGATTCCGGCGAGTGAGGTGTGACCACGACAGATCCGATCCGTATAGGATTGTTCGGAGCCGTACTCGATGGTTTCCAACGGGAGTTGGTTGTCGATGAAGCCGAAGATGCCGGTGATCCAGCGCCCGCCGTTCCCACAGACGGCGCCAATTGTCGAATCCCTGACTCAACAAATCCCTTCGGTGAACCTATCGGGTTTCGATTAGGAGAACCCATGAGCGCTGGTGGAATCGTCGGCTAGACAGGGGGCGAGATTTACCCAGGTTCGGGGCCCTCGTAGAGGTAAAACCCTTACTCCTGCCTCTGTCGATCTGTATTGATGATTAGATCGGTTACAATGGTGGTGCTCGAATCGAGGGTAAGATCTCGAGTTCAAGGCTTTTGGTCGTGCGGTATTGCTTGGTCCTCTTCCGGGGGGCTCTCCTGGCCTTATATAGATGGCCAGGTCTCGAATCCTACCCGGAGAGGACTCGAACTCTAACTAGGTCGGTTACATGTTTCCTAGCTTAACCCGCAAGTTAGTGCGGGTGGGCTTCACGTGGGC
The DNA here is from genome assembly GCA_028641055.1 of Alopecurus myosuroides. Taxonomy (NCBI): domain Eukaryota; kingdom Viridiplantae; phylum Streptophyta; class Magnoliopsida; order Poales; family Poaceae; genus Alopecurus; species Alopecurus myosuroides. The sequence continues at coordinate 184,223,668 of CM054058.1, forward strand.
CTTCTGGAGTATTCCAAGGGCTCCTCTTCTTGGGCCTTAACCTTGGGCCTGAGAGGGGGTGTCCTTATTCGCAGGGTCCAGGATCCATATCTTCGTCAACATGCATGTGATGTTAATCCTTTTATGCATCTTATTTTGCTTATATCGCGACGGTAGCATTATAAGATGATCCCTCTCACTCAATATCAAGATAATAATGTGTTCTTCTTTAGTATGCATCATTAAGAAAGTTTTTCGTTTCGAGACACGACATGATGATCGGGTGTGATAGACTCTACGTTCGCATACAACAGGTGTTGACGAGCCTAGCATGTACAGACATGTCCTCGGAACACACGCACTACTACGGTTCTACTTGGTGAGCCTAGCATGTACAGACATGGCCTCGGAACACGTAGCCGAAAGGTAAAGCATGACTCATATGGATGATATGATGAACATGTCGATGTTCTCCTTTGCAGCTACATCATCTCACGTGATGATCGGTTTTGGTGTAGTGAATTTGGTTTGTGTAATCACTAAAATGACTAGAGGGATGTTGTTTTTGAGTGGGAGTTCATGTAGTAATTTTGAATTAACTTGAACTTATTTTATCATAAACAACCAATCAAAGTGAATTTGCACAAATTGTAGTATTCATTGGCATCCAGAAACTACCTTACACTTAGATTGTTAATTGAAATATAACATTTATGACCTGGTAAAACCATTTAAGATTGGTACCGTATTAGTGAAATTTAAAATTGATTCCTATTGTAGATTTACGGTATTTCCTACCTAGATCCATATGATTAATGATTGATTGATCTAGAGAGCAAATAATTCCTACTTAGAATCCAGAGTCATGCTTGCTTCCATATTACTTTATCTTCAAAAGAATGTTTTGTTGATCAAGATGATTTAGGAACTGAAAATCAATGTTTTCAGAAACATTCAAGTGGAAGATATATTGATATCTAGAAACCTGTTTGTGGCAACATGACCGAGTATAATTTGGCGTTACAATGTATGCTTATATTATTTGAATATATGCAATGATTGAAGACGCTAGGCGTTTGAATCTTCCAAGAAGTTGGGCGCTAAATATTATCCTCTAAATTCCTTCCTTCGATCTATAGTAGCATAATCAAAAAATTGTTATGATGGGATGGATTAAAAGTATGGGTAAAATAGTTTACCTTACTTGGAGATTGCTAAGAGTGGAATCCGGAAGAATGCTATTAATATGGTAATATTAGTAGAACAATCAAACTCAAAGTATGACTCAATGGGTGATAGTATATGAATAACACGCCAAGGATAATGAGCTAGTACGACTAGCTTTGTTTGATGTTGAATGATTCTTCTTGTAAATATAAGGGAATATTGAAAATAGAATTACAAAAAGGTATATGGCAGAAGAAGAAGACAACTGGAAAAGTCCACCTCAGGTGTATATAATTGATATACAAGTTATAGATGTATTACTAGTTAAAAAAGTATTTTTTGGGTATTTTGGTACCAGATTGGTTGGTATGAGTCCCCATACAAAGAAACACAATGTAAGAAATACAAGGGCCTAAAAGGAACTAGTAGTAGATGTGGAATCGATCGTGATAAGAATAGTAATAAAGCGTTATTGTGTTCATTATCGTATCGAACCAACCATTCAAGATTTATTTTAAGAACTTAATAAGTTGTTATTATGTTCTGGTCTTTTGTGATAACAAATAAGATTGTTCAAACTATGAACATATTCCATAATTGATGGATGTGTTAATATAAGTCATGTTGGTAAAGTAAACATCTATAAGACTAAATGCTAAACGTTGCAAGACGTAAAAGAATTGCACTTAAATTGTGGCACCACCATTTTAGTTCATATCGAAAAGGAAAGCATGAAGGAACTCCATGTTAATGGACTTCCGGAGTCATTTTATTTTTGAATAAATTGACGCTTGTGAGACCTCTTCCAAAAGATGACTAAAATTCCGTTCATAGGCCAGAGTAGAATGGACGACTAATTTAGTGGAGATTATACATATTGATGTATATAGTCCATTATGTGTAGTCGTGAGTGGTGAATTAATTTTTCTTTCATAAAATTTTGCCGATGATTTAAGTAGATATATGAGTATATCTATTTAAAGAGAACGGAGTTTGACATTTTTGAATTGGTTCAAACTATTGTTAGTATGAAGTAAAAATCATTGTAACGAGATAATCAAGTATTTATGATTGGATCATAAAGGATAAAATTTGAGTTACAAGTTTAGCAAAATATCTGAGGAGTTGCATAATTGTTCTACAACTCATACTTCCCGAATACCCCCATATTAGTTTGGAGTATTCAAGAGACAAAATCAAACCTTGTTGAACATGGTAAGATTAATAAAAATGCCATTATAATTTTGTAGTTTATACATTAGTGACAACTGATTTTACACTGAAAAGAGCGCCATCATGATCCGTTAAAATTGACACCATATAAGATATGGTTTGGGTAATGACCCGAATTGTCTTTTCTCTTAAGTTTTGGTATTCATAGCATGTGTAAAATGTTTACAACCAAAATAGGATAAATATATGTTTATAAGGTTATCCCAAAGAAAACATTGGATATTTCTCCTATCACCAAACCAAAGACAAATGTTGTTTGTCAGAAAGGTTTGATTTCTCGAGAAAGTAGTTCTTGTGAAACAAGTGAGTGGGAGGATAGTAGAAACTCGACGAGATTAGAGAATCTTTGTTATCATGTCAAGAGTAGCGCAATAGTGGAAGTTGTTCTGGGGTTTCCTATTTTGACAAAGTAGAAGATACTACATGTGTTGTAGATACTTCGAATGAGTTTGGGAACTAAACTTTGTACTTAGACCAACTTGTGGTTTGAGTGTGAAGTGTTGTTTTGACAACAAAGGACCTAGACCTTATAAAGAAAGCAAATGATGGGCCCTGACTTCGTAAAATTGACTATGAGTCATTATATCCACGATAGTATCCTTGTATGAATATCAAGTATGTGACTTGGTAGACTTTTTGATAGGCATGATGCCTAACGATAGCAAACAGTTCGATATAGCAACAAAGACATGGATTTTACATCCTTTGAAAGTTGTACTTGTCGAAAAGATGTTTTCGACGAAGTTCAAAGAGTTGACTACTACAAGATTTTGATCTTCCGTAGTCATGATTTAGTCTTTGCGGATAGTTCTAGCAAAAGTTACATATTATGATATGGCAGTTGAATAACAAAAACCAAATTTCCTCTCAAGGAAGTTTGATCAAGGATGTGTACTTGACACAGTCTGAGAGTTTTGTAAAATTCAAAAGGTTGCTGGAAAGGTAAGCACACTTCAATGGTTGAAGTGAGCATAACGAAGTTGGAATCTTTACCTTAATGAAGTTATCAAAAGAATTTGATTCCATCATGAACGATAAAGAGGCTTGTAGAGTTACAAGAAATTAAGTGGGAGCACTATGACATATTTCCAATACTTTGTGTAGATGACATATGGTTGATTGGAAAATATGTAATTTTAAATTAACACGGTTAAGCTTTTCATATTGATGAAAGTCTTAGAAAATATTGGGCATCGATATAAATAAGAGATGGATTGAAGCAGCCGATATGATTGAAGCCAAATTACATAGACGAAATATTGAAATAAGTCAGTATCGAAATGACAAGAAGGAGTTCTTGTCACATGGAAAAGAATTGATCAAGATTCAAGTGTTTTGACACATGATGAGCATAATTGAAACTAAGATTTCTATGTCATGTGTTCCATGATATGTACACAACTAGATGAGTCATGTGCTATAGAATGTTATAGCAGGATACTTCATATGATGATTAGACAACAGTGGGAGAGATCCTTGTTTCATTTTAGAAATGCTAAGGATATGTTTTCCTATGTAGTAATGACAAAATATTCATTGTGATATGTTACACTAATAGTCTTGTCATCTATTCAAATAAGTTTATCTCAATTAAAACATGTGGTGAAAGGTAGCACAATAGGATGGAAAAAAGTTCCATGCTGGATTTGAATGAGTTTCAAAATTAAAGTATTGTGACGATACTACAACAAAGGCTAAGTACATCGTTGTGTTGACAACAAATAATAGGAGTATTTTGTGTCAACGAGTTCTTTATTGAACTTGGTGAATTTCCAAGAATGCTGACACTATGAAGCTACATTTTCACAATGTTAGTAACATTGGTTTAAGCTGAGGAATTAAGGTCTCACCGGTTGACCAAATAAATACAAAACCATCTCATTAGAGAATGAGTGATGCGTATAGACGCAAAGGACATGCAAATACAATAGGATCTGAACATGTCAGATCTTTTGATGTTGTTTACCACATGCGAAACATGGTAATAACACTGGAATGCCATATGTGTTAAGTGCTTACAAACTAGATTATTGACTCTTAGTGCAAGTGGGAGACTGAAGGTAAAATACGTCCGAGAGGCAATAATAGAGTGGTTATTATCGTATTCATTGTTTATGATGAATGTTTATTTCTGTCACATCCCAATTTTGGAATACCTGATAACATAGTTGTTTTGCTAATTGCTTGACATTTAAACTTTGGTTGCATTTGTTTGAGTTCAACTAAACAAACTAATTATATAATCTTACATGGCTAAGAAATGGAAAGCAAACTTAAAAAGATAGCAAAGCAGTAAACTAAAAATATTCAACATATTGTTCCAATGACTTTGACAATATTTTCTAAAGTAAATATTGATCAAAGAGTTTTCCAAAAACATCTTATGAATCCAATACTTGTTGAATATTATTCCAAGTTCTAAATTTAAGAAAGAAGAAACACTTAATAAATTTCCCTAAAAGATTATCAGAAAAAGAGGCATTCTTAGATGCTTCACCAAAATCTTATCAAATGTTTTTCCAACCTTGCAAACTTAAAAACAAAGGTATTAGAGAGCATTGACTTGCTATCTCTAGTCACATAAATATTTTGGCAAATCATTTGCTAAAGAAAAGCCAAGTGCTTTATTAAATAGAAATTCCAATATTTCCAGAAACAGAAACTAAAACAAGTTACTATTGGAAACTTTCTTAAAATGATTTGAAATTCATACCATTGCTTCCTTATATCAAATAAGGAACACACACACGAGGAGACCAAAAATTGAATTAATTAAAGCCCTGAAAACATGGTTTTTCTCCACAGCAACATTTGGGATTTTGAACAAGTTTGTTCTACAAACTTTTTCCAAATGCCATGAAATAAATACCACATGCTCCATATCATAAATAAGGATGAAAACCAAAAGGGCACAAGTTTTTGAATAATTTAAGTTGCCAAAAAACCTTGTTTTCTTAACAGCACCTTTTTGAAATTTGAACAAATTTGTTCTATGAATTAACTCAAAATGACTTGAATTTTCTACCACATAAGGAACACATCAAATAAGGAATGTGTGCCAAAAATTATCATTTTTGTAAGCTCCTAAGTAGGTTAATAAATTCAATGTCCATTTATGTAAGAATTCAAATTTGAACAACTTTGAATTATCAAGTTTCTGCAATTGAGCCAATTTTCACATATGTTGTGTATCTTAACTAATAAGAATTTTGCGCAAAAGGGTTTCAATTTTAGACTTTGTTCTCCTTGTGAAAACAACCATTTTCAGAGAGAAAAGGACCTACTTGTAAAATTGGCAGGGACCAAAATGTGAGCTGAGTCACCTCTTCTTCTTCTTCTTCCTGTAGCTGCAAGTTGAGGCATGGAAGCCCATGCTCCATTGCCTTCGAGTGGAAGTCTTGCTAGATGGTTAAAACCCACATGTGCACCTCTGTGGTCTCTACCTGCCCCCTCTCTCTCCCCCCTCGAGCTACACTCTCTCTCTCTGCTCAAAAACTCCAAACCGAAACCCTAGCTCGGGCTCGTCGTCGATTGGGCCGAATGGGAGCTCACCGATGGCAGCCGTTGTGTCCATCAGCTCCGCCTCGTCGTGGTAGTCCTCCAGGAAGAAGGAATCAAGCCGTAACGACGTGTGGTAGCCGCGCCATCCCATTCCCTTCTCCGACCCCGACGAGCTCCGGCGACGAATCGCCGTTGCCTCGAGCTTCTTCCTCCGTCACCGATCATTCCATTGAGTTCACGGTGAGCAGGAGCGTCTCCCCATACTTTTTCCCCTCTCCCTCGACCACGGATACGTCGTCGCGCCGTACTAGAGCTCCGGCCGACGCGCGCCGCCGTCGCCGCCGCCCCTAGATGGTTCCCAGGAAACGAAACTGCCCCGTGTGGTTCCCCGCAACGATAGCATCGCGTAGATGCGTTTATTTTGCCAAACGGTGGCCGGAAACGCGAGATTCGTGCTCGCCGGAGCAGTCCCGCCGGCGGGTGACGCGCGCGTGACGTCGTGCTGACGCCGCGCCTTGACCCCGCGCGGAAAGGTCAAACCTGCTGGTGGCCCTCGCGCTGGCCCGCGTGGCAGCCACCGTGTCACCTGGCCATCTGGTCAGTGGCACTAGCTAGATCTACCCGCGGTAGGATTTGTTCAGGCCGGCCCAGTAGCAGATCTGGCCCGTGTGAAGTTTTTTTCCAATTTCTTTTTCACAGAATGATACATGTTTGCTTTTGGCTCTAAAATGCTACCTAGAAGATGAGTTTGACCAAACCAAAATTTACAGATGTAAAGCAACAAAATCTAAACCACCTCCATTTTGTAGATCTACATTTGGATGAATAGATTAGAAACTAAAAATGATTTGGCAACAGGTACCAGAAACACCAAAATGAGCACCATTTTAATTTCACAACACAGAATGAAGTGAGGCTAATTGCATTGGAAAGCCCTTGAAATTTCCTAACAGGAGCAATTAACCTTGCTTCCAAATCCATAGTATTTTTGAAATGGCATGCAATATGGTAAAACACCAGAGAGCACTTTGGTGATTTTTATAAATTAAATAAAGATGAATTTTGATGCAAACTCAATTGGATGGTCTTTTATATGTTAAGTGCTATCCAAACCTAGAAGGGTTTAATTTTTAGAGCATCCTACAAAATTTGGTGGACAGATCTGTATATTGCTTGTTTCTGCCATTTTGGCATTTTAGTTAATTAAATTGTGTGAATATATTTTTGTGTTGCAATATTGTTTTCTAGCATGTATAAGTTGTGTGAAATTGTTTTCTAAGGGTTACTTAACTATTTTAGCATGTTAGATTGTGTGGACTTGAGTTGAGAAGAAATATGATTTATGGGAATAGAATATGTTTTACCTCTAGTTATTACTTGCATAGAATTTTTGATTGATTAAATTGTGTGCAAGTGATTGAATTGTGGTGTTGAGATATTAGATCCATTACCATGTTGATACTTATATTTTGTTAGTATCACCTCTGCTAGATTGCATTTGATTTGGTAGAAAAACATGAGTAGCCTTGTCATAACTATGGGAATGTTTGGAAAAATTCTCTCATGTGTAGAATTTTTAGCACAATATTTGTGGTTGAGTAGCCACATATTTTTATGTTGTATTCATAGGACCAGTAGCATTTTGATAAGGTTGTTATGAGTACTTGAACCCTAGAGTTTTCACTTGTGTGAAAATAATAGTATGAGTAGCATTGCCTTGCTTATTTTTGCACCCTAATAATTTCTACTAGTGTTGTTATTGCACTAGATGCTAGTTTAGTCTTTTGTTAATTTTTATCAAGTATGACCAGAGGCATTGTGACCTCTTAATGCCTTGATATTCTAGTGGAACACCCACTGGTTTGATTGCATTTTGGTGGAAACCTTATTTCCCCCACACTAGATGTATTTTCTTTTATATAGTTCTTTTACTAATGAGTGCCTAGTATTTTTGCTTTGGGAATTTTTGTGCTAAATGAAAATGGGTATGCTTCTGTTTGTAAGTGGTTGTAATCATGTGTGGATTGCTAGGAAAAATCCATCTTTGGAATGTTGTTTGATTCCTCTAGTAATGCCCTTTTTATTACTACTAGTATGTACGAGTTGCCCTGCAAATTGATGCATTGTTTTATTAAATGGGATATTTTTGTTATAGCAAGTATAGATATTTTTCACTACTGTTTTTGTGACATGGAACCTCTGGTTGTATTTCAATTACTTGATTGAAATGCATCCATTGATCCTTCATGTTTGAGTAGTACTAGTTTCCTTAGCAGTTTTTTTTGTATTGAATTATTTTTCCTGCCAACTTGTGTTTGGTAGATATGTGTGTATCCTTGCAAGAGGACATGTTTTCATTCCCATTATGATAACATGGTTCCTTGTTTGCATTTTAGTACTTTACTTATTATGCTTGCTTGCATAGCAAACTTTTAGTAGAAGCATGTCAATAGGATTCGTCCTTTTTAGTCATTGTTTCTATTGTTCTCACTATGAGAAATTGTGTGTTTTGTGATGAGGTTATTACCTTGTTACATTTGTGTAGGCTCACTGATTTGTAAAAGTAACTTTTACAAATCATGTGTTTCATTTATTCTTGATGTCAATTTAGACTTAATAGATTGGCTATCTTGTTCTTTTTGTGGTGTGGCTGATAGACCCATTGCCATAATTATTTTTGTGCATGTTTTATATACTTTTAATAGTCTCACCCTTGTGAAGCTAAGCGTATTTTGGGTTTATTAATATCTTGGTATGAGAGTGGCACACCCACTGAATCCATGATATTAAGGTTGTGAGATATGTTCCTCCAATCTTAAGTTGTCTTATTAAATGGCATTTCTGCCAAGTATGTTTGTTTGATTGTTTGCCTAAGTTAATAATTGTGTGATTGGTTATTATTAGATTTCCTTGCTGTATGTATTGTTATGTATGGTTGCTTGCCTTGATTGGTTCTGAATGTGTGTCCTTTATTCTTTTACGACGTTAGAAAACGAAGAGGAAGGAAGTGTCGGGAAGCTGAGTTTCAAGTTCCAGTCACTCCAAAAACCAGGGACACAAGGAGATACCAGGCAAGCCATCCTGATGCTTGCTGATACAATACTTATCATTATCTATCATGCATGATTTACCTCTGAAGTTTTACAAAAACTTGATTATCAAAACTATTTTTGATGTGGAAATTACTACTATACTATTATATAGGTTACTATCATGCCAGTAGTTAAACTTGGTAATACCAAGCCCATAAGCCACCATATGGTATTTATTACCATCAAATATATTAGTCCCTAAGTGGACACCCTAAAATTGTGATTCTACAAAACAAAGGCTTTACGGAAAAACCCGGAGAAAAGGCGGATCCTTGTTCTCCGGAGGAATGTGGAAGTGGTCATTTTTGAGAAAGTGGTGTTTTCAAAAATGACACATAACCTAGTCTTCGCCGGACAACCTTTACCGTACTGCCACCCTACCCCAATATGGGCATGGGGCTTAACTTGAAGTTTGTTCTTATTAGTGTGTGCTATCTCACTTGCTATAAGGGGCGTCGTACCCTCGAACCGAATGTCGTCAGTGGAGACATATAAAGTGTGGGATTAATTTTCCCTCCGGTCGCATCAGATGAGGCATCCTGGCTTGGCGGGGGTTAGCTCGGTGCCGGGGATGTGGTAAAACTCAACTGAGAGATAGGCATATACTAGCTTGAACATAGTGGATGGTTATGATCAGATACCTGATGTTTACATACTGTTGTTACAGTCCGTGATTGTTCACGGGAGGTGTACTGGATCTGGTGGATGTGTACACCTCTGCAGAGTATAACTTTTTCGAAGAAGCCGCGTCCTCGGATATGGACAGTTGAATGGCCATGTAGCTAGCATTGTGTCAATGTTTTTCAAAAAGGAAGTTTTTGAAAAGGAAATTTTGGAAAGGAAGTGTTGAACTTGTGAAGTTCGGAAAGGAATGGAAACTTATACCGTGGAGGTATCGTCGATGATGAAAAGCCAGATGATGTTATACAAAACAAAATGTTTTGCAAAGAAAACATTTTCTACTCTAAGCAAGAATTCTGGAAACTGATTCCAAGAAGTTTTGCAAAGAGAAAATATTCTTTAACAAAGTTTTACAAAACCTCTTGTACATGTGATATCGACAAGAGAAATAAAACTATATTATTTTCTTCTGAAGTATCTTCTTCAACAAAGATACAGAATAACCTGACTGCAACTATGGTGTCATCATATATGAACACCATTGATAGTGAACCTTATTTATAGCCTACCTATTCCACCATATAAGCATACCTGCATGTTGGTAAGTGAAATGATGGATGTCTTGCTGAGTACATTCAAATGTACTCATTATGGTTTCGCCCCTGGTATTTACTTGCCAGACTTTGAGAAGGAGCCTCCGAAGGAGATCTATGAAGAGAAGTACGGAGTTGACGGCTTTGCGAACTAGGATCGTCTCCGGGTCAGGAGCCTGTAGGTTAATGCGTGACTTGGGCTCAACTATGTTGTGTTTTTAATTGTCTTCCGCTGTGTTTGTTAAGTTGCCTGCCTTTGTGGCAGTTGCGTTAAACTAGATCATGTGATCATTTGTGTAATACCTTTATGTATTCGTGTAATGGATGATGTATTTATGTGTGCCAACTTTGTATGTTGTTCACGACTGATCTTTCTGGGATCGTGAATGTATGCATACGTAGGGTTTCAGACTGCCGGTCTGGGGTCCTTACAGAGTTGGTATCAGAGCCATCCTGACCTTAGGGGACCTTAGTTAGCATGGACGTCAGATAGGAAAGAAAAGTATTTTTGAGTAAAAACCTATTTACTATCTACATTATTTTTATCTAAGGGAATTTTAGTATATTTTCCCTCCTTCTGATCTTTTAAAAAGATTCTAAATGCATATCAAGGGCGTCCTTGAACAGTGGTTCGAAGGGCGGGCCTTACAGAGCTGGTATCTCTCTCGGTTAAGAGGTTATTTCTTACTTGTTTGCAACTTCTCCGCTCTGTTTTTGAAAACACCTCTCGTCTTTGAAGTTTTCTGTTCAGAAAATAGTTGGGGTTTCAAAAACAGATTGTTGCATAAAGTTTTATCAAAACTTTACTTCTTTTATCTTGTTTTTATACAAAAACTTTTATACTTGCCGATGTCCCGAGAAGACCAAAATATTTGCCTAGCTCTACAATGATGATGGTCAGAAGTAGATATAGTTCTTCAGCCACTTCTAGGATTTTGGATCAGTCTAGTTTGGAGTAATTTAGCGATAACTCCATGAGTCGTCTCCCCTGACGTAGCTCCAATGGAGTCTTGCTTGTGTGTTTTGGCTTGCTTATGTGTGTCCGTAAGGACTTTGTGCTATTGTGTGGTGTAGGATTTGGTTCATCTGGGCTTCTATATGTTTGTGGGGTGCTCAAAATTTGCAGATTTGTGCTTGCCCCGCTCTTGTTTTTGAATCGCCTCTTGTTAAATTTTTGCAAGCAAAAATGTTTGTATAGTATTCAAAAACAAGAATTTGTTGCTTAGGCTTATGCTTGTTTTCGCTTCGAAATGCCACCCGTCGTGAACCACCACCATCTCCCCCACAATTAATGAAAGCTTCGTTGGGCCTATTTAGAGGACCATCAAGCCACACGAGCTGCTAGCGTTGCTAACAATGCTGCACTCCAACCTATAAAGCTCCAACAATGACAACCTTCAAAGAAGAAAAGGCGTGAAGAAAAAAACAACCAATACTGACCAAAACCTCTATGTTTGTCTGTTTGCAAAAGACTCTTTTTACCCTGTTGGCTAAATATCGCATCTTGTTATGTTCCCCTTTAAAAGACCAAACAAGAGAAACCCCCTTTTTAAAAAAAAAGTTATATACCTCCCTCCTCTGGAGAAAGGTGCAAAAGAAGTCTTCACATACCATGATGCGCAACCCCCTAGAAAGCCAATCAAAAGAGCAAATTCAATATTCGACGTACGATAAAGCTAGTCGTATCTTGTCGGACAAACATTATTAAATAGAAAGATAACAAGACTAGCATGCTTTGTCTAATCTTAGGTTGACAGCTAACCAAAGCATGAGAACTACTGACAACTCTTTCTAAACCAAAGAATTAAGTGACTTACGACACTTTTTAATCTAGTTGGTAAAAAGGAGAAGTCACGAGAAAATAAGATGTTGACTTATTCGTTTACTAGTCAATATGATATCTTGTGTATCTACTTTAGAAACCAAATATTAGTAGACATTGTAGGTGCTATGAAATTCGGGGTTTAAAAATTAAGTGAACGATGGAATGGTTATGATAGATCTAGAAAACAGCAGTTTTCCTGTTGTTGTTTCTTTGTGTGCTCTTGATTGAAATAAATTTGTGTTTTATTCAATCTTGCTTCCTAACTTATATGGAGTTGTTAGGACTTGTTATTATGTTGTTTTCTTACAATAAATCTACCCTAGAAAGTGTGTGCATGATTGGAAACTCGAACAAAAATGAAATAGCATTTGTTACCTTCTAGTTTATTAATTGGAAGTATTGTGAGAGCTAGATCGGTGTATACTTTCTTGGTAAATTTTGTGCTATGTTTTTCTTTGAGTCCAGTACCATTTAGGTACTGTTATTTTGATGCTTGTACCTATGTTATCTTGCATGTCTCTTCATAGTAAAGCATGTGTAAGAATTGCTATCAATATGCACTAGTATTGTTTCACTAGATGAAATAGCCTTATATTTTTATCTTGTATGCAAAGTTTTTCATGAGTAACCAGAGGCTTAGTACCTATTTTTCCTTGGTATTAGTAGGACATAGCCCACTGGTCCCATTGCATTTTGGCTTGAGGATGAAAATCCCCAACCATACACATGTGTGGAAATAGCATGTTTCACTACGTGATTGATTTCTATTTTCCACCATGGGAAATATAATTGTTTCTTTTCACCTATGCAAGTGAGAAGTTTATTTATTATTAGTAAATACTAATATGTTTAGGTGTGATCCTTTTGTTAGCATAATATTCCTTAGGGGTATCATGTTAAGAAATGTTTCACTATCGTGTGCTAAAAGTAAATTGTTCGCAAATAAAATAAATTCCTCTTGATTGGTAGATTGTTTGTGAATAAGTTTAAATTGAGTGTATGGATTTTTGAAAAGGTTTAGATACTTTTCATTAATTTCATAGCTACTGGTTGTGTGAGTTATACCTTGCTTGTTTGCTAGTAATTGTTTAAGAAAAAACATAAATTGCTAGAATTAATTTATGCATGTTTAATAGTTGTTTCATGGGATTGTTTTGATGCTTGTGCTCACTAACATGAGTAAGTTTTGTGTACTGTTATTAGGTACACTTATATTCATGACTTTCTTGTTTAGTTTTAAACGTCATGATAGCATGGTTTGCTTCTCTAGGGCGAAACTAGTTTCACCACTAGAAAATGGTGATTTTTGCTCTAGTATTACACTCTTTCTATTTTATGGGTATATGTGTTGATATAGCATGTTTAGGAAGTTATTACTTCAGTTACCATGCCATGAATTATTTAGTTTCATGTTCTATGGTTATAGGATGTGATTATCTTTTATAGCATGCTGGTGTAGATTTTTCATACTAGTGTGTTATTTGTGCAGTCCTGTTTCTTTTATGCCTGTGAAATAGGAGTTATATCTTGTGTGAAGATGGTGTTTTAGAGTATCTTTATGATAGTATTCATTGGTTTTTAGCTACTGGTGGTTTGCTAATTGTTCATGATTGATGGATTCCAAAACCTCTAATAAACAATAACCTAGTGAATAAATAGTCTATTCATCTGTGGTGTTGTTTGCTTGCTTATTGGATTTTGTTTAAATGTTTTACCTTAGCATGAGTTTATACTGGTGTTATGATTGTGCTTAAGAGTATCTTATGAAACTAAAATATCCAACTAAAATCATGAACATAATAAGTGATAGTTGCTTGTGGTGAGTAATATCCACTGCCATGGGTATTGTTCTGTCTGTTTGTTTTACCTTAGCAACCTAACCTTGGCACCCACAAGCTATATTTTTAGCTTCTTATATACCTTGTTATGAGAGTGGTACACCACTCCATATGTGGTATGTAAGATGTGGGAGATAGCTAGGAACTCATGTAATTATTGACGGTACTTTTCCAGGTAGTTCTGCACTAAAAGGAACTAGTTGGCAGTAGTGACGTTATCAGAAATTTTTAAAATTTGGTGGTTGAGTAAATTGATAGCTAAAGAATTTTTCTGTAAAGTGAATTTGCTAATTTAGGGAAGTACCCCACCTCCCAAGAAAAGTCAAAGGGGGGAAGCACCTGCACTCCAACACTAACATTGTGTTTGTTGGCCCTCCCTTAGTCCTCGCTTGCGAATCTCGGGGACGAGATTCTTTTTAAGGGGGGAAGACCTGTCACATCCCAATTTTGGAATACCTGATAACATAGTTGTTTTGCTAATTTCTTGACATTTAAACTTTGGTTGCATTTGTTTGAGTTCAACTAAACAAACTAATTATATAATCTTACATGGCTAAGAAATGGAAAGCAAACTTAAAAAGATAGCAAAACAGTAAACTAAAAATATTCAACATATTGTTCCAATGACTTTGACAATATTTTCTAAAGTAAATATTGATCAAAGAGTTTTCCAAAAACATCTTATGAATCCAATACTTGTTGAATATTATTCCAAGTTCTAAATTTAAGAAAGAAGAAACACTTAATAAATTTCCCTAAAAGATTATCAGAAAAAGAGGCATTCTTAGATGCTTCACCAAAATCTTATCAAATGTTTTTCCAACCTTGCAAACTTAAAAACAAAGGTATTAGAGAGCATTGACTTGCTATCTCTAGTCACATAAATATTTTGGCAAATCATTTGCTAAAGAAAAGCCAAGTGCTTTATTAAATAGAAATTCCAATATTTCCAGAAACAGAAAACTAAAACAAGTTACTATTGGAAACTTTCTTAAAATGATTTGAAATTCATACCATTGCTTCCTTATATCAAATAAGGAACACACACAAGAGGAGACCAAAAATTGAATTAATTAAAGCCCTGAAAACATGGTTTTTCTCCACAGCAACATTTGGGATTTTGAACAAGTTTGTTCTACAAACTTTTTCCAAATGCCATGAAATAAATACCACATGCTCTATATCATAAATAAGGATGAAAAAAAAGGGCACAAGTTTTTGAATAATTTAAGTTGCCAAAAAACCCTGTTTTCTTGACAGCACCTTTTTGAAATTTGAACAAGTTTGTTCTATGAATTAACTCAAAATTACTTGAATTTTCTACCACATAAGGAACACATCAAATAAGGAATGTGTGCCAAAAATTATCATTTTTGTAAGCTCCTAAGTAGGTTAATAAATTCAATGTCCATTTATGTAAGAATTCAAATTTGAACAACTTTGAATTATCAAGTTTCTGCAATTGAGCCAATTTTCACATATGTTGTGTATCTTAACTAATAAGAATTTTGGGAAAAAGGGTTTCAATTTTAGACTTTGTTCTCCTTGTGAAAACAACCATTTTCAGAGAGAAAAGGACCTACTTGTAAAATTGGCAGGGACTAAAATGTGAGCTGAGTCACCTCTTCTTCTTCTTCTTCCTGTAGCTGCAAGTTGAGGCATGGAAGCCCATGCTCCATTGCCTTCGAGTGGAAGTCTTGCTAGATGGTTAAAACCCACATGTGCACCTCTGTGGTCTCTACCTGCCCCCTCTCTCTCCCCCCTCGAGCTACACTCTCTCTCTCTGCTCAAAAACTCCAAACCGAAACCCTAGCTCGGGCTCGTCGTCGATTGGGCCGAATGGGAGCTCACCGACGGCAGCCGTTGTGTCCATCAGCTCCACCTCGTCGTGGTAGTCCTCCAGGCAGAAGGAATCGAGCCGTAACGACGTGTGGTAGCCGCGCCATCCCATTCCCTTCTCCGACCTCGACGAGCTCCGGCGACGAATCGCCGTTGCCTCGAGCTTCTTCCTCCGTCACCGAGCATTCCATTGAGTTCACGGTGAGCAAGAGCGTCTCCCCATACTTTTTCCCCTCTCCCTCGACCACGGATACGTCGTCGCGCCGTACTAGAGCTCCGGCCGACGCGCACCGCCGTCGCCGCCGCCCCTAGATGGTTCCCAAGAAACGAAACTGCCCCGTGTGGTTCCCCGCAACGATAGCATCGCGTAGATGCGTTTATTTTGCCAAACGGTGGCCGGAAACGCGAGATTCATGCTCGCCGGAGCAGTCCCGCCGGCGGGTGACGCGCGCGTGACGTCGTGCTGACGCCGTGCCTTGACCCCGCGCGGAAAGGTCAAACCTGCTGGTGGCCCTCGCGCTGGCCCGCGTGGCAGCCACCGTGTCACCTGGCCCGCTGGTCAGTGGCACTAGCTAGATCTACCCGCGGTAGGATTTATTCAGGCCGGCCCAGTAGCAGATCTGGCCCGTGTGAAGTTTTTTTCCAATTTCTTTTTCACAGAATGATACATGTTTGCTTTTGGCTCTAAAATGCTACCTAGAAGATGAGTTTGACCAAACCAAAATTCCCAGATGTAAAGCAACAAAATCTAAACCACCTCCATTTTGTAGATCTACATTTTGATGAACAGATTAGAAATTAAAAATGATTTGGCAACAGGTACCAGAAACACCAAAATGAGCACCATTTTAATTTCACAACTCAGAATGAAGTGAGGCTAATTGAATTGGAAAGCCCTTGAAATTTCCTAACAGGAGAAATTAATCTTGCTTCCAAAATCATAGTATTTTTGAAATGGCATGCAATATGGTAAAACACCAGAGAGCACTTTGGTGATTTTTATAAATTAATTAAAGATTAATTTTGATGCAAACTCAATTGGATGGTCTTTTATATATTAAGGGCTATCCAAACCTAGAAGGGTTTAATTTTTAGAGCATCCTACAAAATTTGGTGGACAGATCTGTATATTGCTTGTTTCTGCCATTTTGGCATTTTAGTTAATTAAATTGTGTGAATATATTTTTGTGTTGCAATATTGTTTTCTAGCATGTATAAGTTGTGTGAACTTGTTTTATAAGGGTTACTTAACTATTTTAGCATGTTAGATTGTGTGGACTTGAGTTGAGAAGAAATATGATTTATGGGAATAGAATATGTTTTACCTCTAGGTATTACTTGCATAGAATTTTTGATTGATTAAATTGTGTGCAAGTGATTGAATTGTGGTGTTGAGATATTAGATCCATTACCATGTTGATACTTATATTTTGTTAGTATCACCTCTGCTAGATTGCATTTGATTTGGTAGAAAAACATGAGTAGCCTTGTCATAACTATGGGAATGTTTGGAAAAATTCTCTCATGTGTAGAATTTTTAGCACAATATTTGTGGTTGAGTAGCCACATATTTTTATGTTGTATTCATAGGACCAGTAGAATTTTGATAAGGTTGTTATGAGTACTTGAACCCTAGAGTTTTCACTTGTGTGAAAATAATAGTATGAGTAGCATTGCCTTGCTTATTTTTGCACCCTAATAATTTCTACTAGTGTTGTTATTGCACTAGATGCTAGTTTAGTCTTTTGTTAATTTTTATCAAGTATGACCAGAGGCATTGTGACCTCTTAATTCCTTGATATTCTAGTGGAACACCCACTGGTTTCATTGCATTTTGGTGGAAACCTTATTTCCCCCACACTAGATGTATTTTCTTTTATATAGTTCTTTTACTAATGAGTGCCTAGTATTTTTGCTTTGGGAATTTTTGTGCTAAATGAAAATGGGTATGCTTCTGTTTGTAAGTGGTTGTAATCATGTGTGGATTGCTAGGAAAAATCCATCTTTGGAATGTTGTTTGATTCCTCTAGTAATGCCGTTTTTATTACTACTAGTATGTAGGAGTTGCCCTGCAAATTGATGCATTGTTTTATTAAATGGGATATTTTTGTTATAGCAAGTATAGATATTTTTCACTACTGTTTTTGTGACATGGAACCTCTGGTTGTATTTCAATTACTTGATTGAAATGCATCCATTGATCCTTCATGTTTGAGTAGTACTAGTTTCCTTAGCAATTTTTTTTGTATTGAATTATTTTTCCTGTCAACTTGTGTTTGGTAGATATGTGTGTATCCTTGCAAGAGGACATGTTTTCATTCCCATTATGATAACATGGTTCCTTGTTTGCATTTTAGTACTTTACTTATTATGCTTGCTTGCATAGAAAACTTTTAGTAGAAGCATGTCAATAGGATTCCTCCTTTTTAGTCATTGTTTCTATTGTTCTCACTATGAGAAATTGTATGTTTTGTGATGAGGTTATTACCTTGTTACATTTGTGTAGGCTCACTGATTTGTAGAAGTAACTTTTACAAATCATGTGTTTCATTTATTCTTGATGTCAATTTAGACTTAATAGATTGGCTATCTTGTTCTTTTTGTGGTGTGGCTGATAGACCCATTGCCATAATTATTTTTGTGCATGTTTTATATACTTTTAATAGTCTCACCCTTGTGAAGCTAAGCGTATTTTGGGTTTATTAATATCTTGGTATGAGAGTGGCACACCCACTGAATCCATGATATTAAGGTTGTGAGATATGTTCCTCCAATCTTAAATTGTCTTATTAAATGGCATTTCTGCCAAGTATGTTTGTTTGATTGTTTGCCTAAGTTAATAATTGTGTGATTGGTTATTATTAGATTTCCTTGCTGTATGTATTGTTATGTATGGTTGCTTTCCTTGATTGGTTCTGAATGTGTGTCCTTTATTCTTTTACGACGTTAGAAAACGAAGAGGAAGGAAGTGTCGGGAAGCTGAGTTTCAAGTTCCAGTCACTCCAAAAACCAGGGACACAAGGAGATACCAGGCAAGCCATCCTGATGCTTGCTGATACAATACTTATCATTATCTATCATGCATGATTTACCTCTGAAGTTTTACAAAAACTTGATTATCAAAACTATTTTTGATGTGGAAATTACTACTATACTATTATATAGGTTACTATCATGCCAGTAGTTAAACTTGGTAATACCAAGCCCATAAGCCACCATATGGTATTTATTACCATCAAATATATTAGTCCCTAAGTGGACACCCTAAAATTGTGATTCTACAAAACAAAGGCTTTACGGAAAAACCCGGAGAAAAGGCGGATCCTTGTTCTCCGGAGGAATGTGGAAGTGGTCATTTTTGAGAAAGTGGTGTTTTCAAAAATGACACATAACCTAGTCTTCGCCGGACAACCTTTACCGTACTGCCACCCTACCCCAATATGGGCATGGGGCTTAACTTGAAGTTTGTTCTTATTAGTGTGTGCTATCTCACTTGCTATAAGGGGCGTCGTACCCTCGAACCGAATGTCGTCAGTGGAGACATATAAAGTGTGGGATTAATTTTCCCTCCGGTCGCATCAGATGAGGCATCCTGGCTTGGCGGGGGTTAGCTCGGTGCCGGGGATGTGGTAAAACTCAACTGAGAGATAGGCATATACTAGCTTGAACATAGTGGATGGTTATGATCAGATACCTGATGTTTACATACTGTTGTTACAGTCCGTGATTGTTCACGGGAGGTGTACTGGATCTGGTGGATGTGTACACCTCTGCAGAGTATAACTTTTTCGAAGAAGCCGCGTCCTCGGATATGGACAGTTGAATGGCCATGTAGCTAGCATTGTGTCAATGTTTTTCAAAAAGGAAGTTTTTGAAAAGGAAATTTTGGAAAGGAAGTGTTGAACTTGTGAAGTTCGGAAAGGAATGGAAACTTATACCGTGGAGGTATCGTCGATGATGAAAAGCCAGATGATGTTATACAAAACAAAATGTTTTGCAAAGAAAACATTTTCTACTCTAAGCAAGAATTCTGGAAACTGATTCCAAGAAGTTTTGCAAAGAGAAAATATTCTTTAACAAAGCTTTACAAAACCTCTTGTACATGTGATATCGACAAGAGAAATAAAACTATATTATTTTCTTCTGAAGTATCTTCTTCAACAAAGATACAGAATAACCTGACTGCAACTATGGTGTCATCATATATGAACACCATTGATAGTGAACCTTATTTATAGCCTACCTATTCCACCATATAAGCATACCTGCATGTTGGTAAGTGAAATGATGGATGTCTTGCTGAGTACATTCAAATGTACTCATTATGGTTTCGCCCCTGGTATCTACTTGCCAGACTTTGAGAAGGAGCCTCCGAAGGAGATCTATGAAGAGAAGTACGGAGTTGACGGCTTTGCGAACTAGGATCGTCTCCGGGTCAGCAGCCTGTAGGTTAAGGCGTGACTTGGGCTCAACTACGTTGTGTTTTTAATTGTCTTCCGCTGTGTTTGTTAAGTTGCCTGCCTTTGTGGCAGTTGCGTTAAACTTGATCATGTGATCATTTGTGTAATACCTTTATGTATTCGTGTAATGGATGATGTATTTCTGTGTGCCAACTTTGTATGTTGTTCACGACTGATCTTTCTGGGATCGTGAATGTATGCATACGTAGGGTTTCAGACTGCCGGTCTGGGGTCCTTACAATTTCTCATGCTATAATTGTATTAACCAGAAACGTTGATACATGTGTGTTTAATAAAAAATAATCGTTCCTAGTAAAGCCTCTCTTATAATTAGCTCGTTGATTAACCGATGATCAAGGTTTCCTGATCATGAACATTGGATGTTGTTTATAACGAGGTCATGCCATTAGGAGAATGATGTGATGAACATAAACCAAAACTAAGTATAACAATACGATCAAGTCATTTAGTTTATGTTGGTATGTCTTACATACGAAGTAACCTCATTCCTTAGACCATGAGATCATGTCAATAACTAATACCGAAAGGGTGCTTTGCTGTCATCAAACGTCAGGCCGTAACAGGGTGACTATAAAGGTGTCGTTGGGTATTCAGAAAGTGTTAGTTGAGGCTCATGGATCAAGAGTGGGATTTGTCCATCCAAATGACGGAGATATATACTCTGGGCCCTCTCGGTGATATCACATCGACACCGCTTGCAAGCATTTGACTAGGTCACAAGGATGTCATTTCACGGAACGAGTAAATAAGTACTTCTCGGTAACGACATCGAACTAGGTATGGTTGATACCAATGATCGGATCTCGGACAAGTAAAATATCGCGAGACAAAGGGAATAGTTACGACGTTGATGGTTCACACGATCACGAGAGTCATCGTTGAATATATAGGAGTCATCACGGATCTCCAGATCCCGTTGTTGATTATTGATTGGACAGGTGTCTCGATCATGTCTATGTTATTCGTGAACCATAGGGTCACACACTTAATTTTCGATGAAGCATTTGAGAGGATACGGAATATCGAAGAATGTTTTGGACAGCACCGAAATTGTTTGGGGGAAAATTGAAATAGTTCAAGGGATTTTTGTCGAATGGTTGTTAATAGAATTAACAAATGATTCGTGGTGCTATATGCAAATGTTTGTTGATGGAATTAACAAATATTAAAATAAAGAAAAATATTTATTTATTAAAGAAAAACCTTTGGATTTTCTAAGTGGATTTTTAAGGGATCATGAGTGGGTGTGAGTGGGGCTTCCACTCACATGAAGAGGGAAGAGGTGGGGGCACCACCATGGCTGGCTGCACCCCACCCTTGGGATGCCTCCCTCTCCCTATAAAAGGAGGGTGAGAGCTCCCCCTCCTCATACACTTGTCCCACCTCGGTTCTTCTCCACCCGCTTGTCCATTCCATGGTCTCCGGCTTGGCGAAGCCCTGACCGTGGGATTCTTCGCCACCACCACGTCGTCGTGCTGCTGGAGTTCCAGGGGCTCCTCTACTTCCGTTTCCCCGCTGGATCGAGGGACCGGAGGTCTTCATCGAGCTGAACGTGTGACCGATCACGGAGGCACCACCGGGTTGCGGTGCACATCTTCTCTCTCTCTCGGGATTAGTGTGAGTACGACTACGCCAACAACGAGATTTGATCTCGTAAAGCTTAGATTCTTTGAGGGTATGTTTCCTAAGACTCTTTCTCCCCGTTACACTTCATCTCCTAGATTAGATCTTGGCCCTTCAGATTTCTCTCGCGTAGGAAAATTTTTGTTTTCTATGCAACGAACCCTTCATAATTATCATTAATAACATATTTATGGAATATGTACATATCTCATCAACAAGAAAGGAAGCATTTAAAAGAATAAATCAATATTCTTAAACTACTGTTAAACCTTGATCATTACATATGATATTCCCAAACCTCTATATATGCATTATGAATGACAAAGGTAATAGATAGTAGAATATAAAGTAACAATATGACACCTGAGAAAAACAACTAACAACTATGACATAAGTCATTAAACCCCAATAATCTTCTCATGCTCATTGTCTTATTCATATTATACAAGTGAGCATATGAGATATCAACACATCAATGAATCATTTGATCAACTTACTATCTTAACACATTATTCCATAAGCATTCTACACTTCTATTAAAATCCACCATTCAACAACTAAAGTATCTATGGATACAATTGATGGAATAACAACAAGTCACAACCTCTATTAGAGGAATTAATTTTATAACTAAAGTAAATCCAATCATATGAGAAATAAGTAAATATCTTACGAGTAATAAAATAAGAACTATATGGAAGGAAAATAAAATCTTAACTAAGTCTTAATCTAGATCTTGTTATGTTGTCAATTCCATTCTATCTTGTTTCCCAATCTTCTCTAAGACATTCTGCAAGAGAAGCAACCCACAAGGAAGGGGGAACTACCATAAGAAGACCTGTAGAAGGATTATTTAGAGTGTTCTAGAAGTGCTATTCCAATCTATCATAAGAGTATTTGGAAACTCTTGTATCCAAATATGATCTTATTAATTCTCAAGAAATAGTGTGATATTCTAATGTTAGTGTTTTATAGAAGTAGTTTGGTAACAAGTCTTGCAACCTTGTTAACAAATCACTTTTGTATACTCATACAATTGAATGTCATACACAAACAAAAAAGATTGAAGAACCTAGTACAACTCTGCCATTTGGATATGAAAAGTACTTTGGGGAAAGCCTTGCAAACTTGTTCACGGAGTCTTCTTATATACATAGGGAAAATTGACGTCATCAAATACACTTACATTTCTTTATAATCATCTAAGAGAAATCTTTGCTTGGAGTAATTGGTTGTCTTCACCACAAGGGTGAGACAGTTGAAGATGGAATGCATGAGATGATATTACTTGCAAGTGACAAAGGAAATATATGAAAACTAGTGGCAACTAGAGACAAGAATATTGCAGGCAACACAAGACCACAAGAAGCAACACTGCCTCAGTAAGGGAGCATAAGAAATTATCCAGTGAATCATTAGGAAATATTAGAGAACAAATAACCTCTGTCAAGCTCATCAGAGATGAGGAATTCATAATAATATCTTTAATGGAAACAATTATCAAGTATGAAATAATAACCAGCCATTGCATCCACATGTATTGTGATATATGGAGGTTAATGATAACAAGCTCAATACCTTATTTTCCATATCCTTTTCATAGATAAGACTAACAGATGATAACAAAAATTCATCTACACATAAACCTGGAAATGATCACATGTTTCTAAAACAAACATGGGACAATATCCATACTTGGAACCTAGTGGAAAACAAACAAAGATATTTCAAAGGCCACTCATATTGTCCACTTGATAAAGTATTAAAAACAACAAACATGGCTTACACACACCCAAGTAAAATGTCAACCAAAATTATTAAGAGTTTCATTTGTGAAAATAACAAAGTTACATAAAAGAAAAACAAGGCCCTTCACCCATTAAAATCATTTGGTTTGAAAAGGGGATAAAATTCTCTATTGGGTGATTTTCATGAAAGTGCATAGAAACATTACTAAGTAGTTTTACCAAATGATTTTCTAAAAGAATAATAACTAAAATTATTCACCATTATTGAAATAACATGATTGTTGTGTCATATTCATATGATAGCATGTATGAAAGAAGATTAAAATTCATTTGAAGTTGAAATGGAGTGAAAGTAACAAAAACCCCTCAATGGAGCACCCTAAGTATAAAATTCAAATCTTGCTCAAATTTGAAAAAGGAAAACATGGTGAGCTTGGAAATTTGATAAGGAATTCAAAACAGATTTTTAATCATTTTTATCTTTACAAAAGGCCCTGAAAACTAGGGTTTCTTATCTTTTTTAAGACAGAAGGGCTTAATGGTAATTATTCAAAACTTCCAGGGGTTATGCGGAAAATGGCCTTTTTGTCTTCCTCCAGGCCGGCAGAGACGTGCCCTCGCCGCTGACGTCGCCTAGCCACCTCCTTCTTGCCTTCTGCGACAGGATAAGGTCACCACGTCGATGCCCACACCCTCCTCTATGCACCGAAAGGGCAAACGCTAGTTCGTCGGGCCTCCGCCGCACAGCATCGACCCCGACCACCTCCGCACAAATTGGGACCACGAGGAGATGCGCCTGGTCGTACTCTTCCTCCTAGAGCAAGACCAGGGGCGGGGATGGCCAGGATCGACGAAATCGCGCCGGCTTCTCCACCACGGCCGACGCCGGAAAATTGCTCATCGCTGGCTACTCAAACTTCACCGCGCGTCACCGACACCTCCACGAGCTTCAGGGTGAGAAGGGGAACCTCGGGGTGCTTTTAATTCCGCATTTGAGGGTCGGATGCATCCTACCACCATTGGCCGAACCTCGCCGCCGCGCTGGTGGTCGCCGGGACCATTCCGGTGACCATTTGGTGGCACCCATGCCTCCCATGCGCTCGTCGTGACCTCCTAAGTGATTGAGCCTATTGAATTTTTCCAATTCGTGGCGAATCCACGTATTTTGATCAACAGAGGAGGATTTCCTCTGGGCTGACGTGTCCCGGACATCAGCATGACGTCAGGACCGTTTTTCTTTTTATTAAATCCAAAATGACAGGTGGGTCCCACATGTTAATTTAAAATAGGGCAGAAAATAACTAAAACTTATTAAATCAATAACTTTAATTCTGTTTATTAGAAAAATATGAAAAAACTTATGGAAATGTTTAGAAAAATATAATCTAAATGTTTATCAACTTTTCAAAAATGCTTGATAAAGTTTAAAATTAAATATTTTCTTTAATTAAATTAAATCATTTAAAATTGAGAAAAATAATAAATAATTCATAAAATCAGAATAATACAAGTTATATACCAAAATTCTCCAAATGACAAATGCAACTCATATATGATGTAAAATTAATAAATTAATAACTTATTCAAATGTTTTCGAAAAACTTCAAATGATATACCAAATTAAAGAGAATAGCATTTCCAACTCAAATATGCCAAAAAAATTTGTTTCTAAAGGTATAATGGAATTATACAATATTCCATTATAACCAGAAATAACTACCACACTATTATTTTCCCTATTAATAAGAACCTCATGTTTTCACACCTACTAAACCTATCATACCAAGTCATAGAAAGTTATGTGATGATAGAGTTAGTTGTATTAATTCATCATTTTCAATTAAAATCTTTGTCATTAGCTCTACACCTTTAAACGTAAAATAAATTGTGTTTGTTATCTTTTCAATAGTTGTTTTCTATGTGCTATTGCCTTATTGCCTAACCATGTGATAACACTTCTACCTAAACATGATAACTATTGTTTGTTAAATAAAATTGAAACACATATAAGTCTAAAAGAAGTGAATAACAACATCACCACAAGTAATGAAACAACTCACCTAAAACCTATGTAATCTTAGTATCGTATCGATCATAGCTTACACTTGTAAGCTAGGGTATTTTCAGGGTTTATTACGATGCATCTCATTACTATGCATGTATAATCTTGCCAGTGTTTTCTGTAGTCCTTACCGGTACTACTTTGCTATCTTTCATATCTCAGGATTTCTCTACGCGACCCTCGAACCTGAAGACATGGATTATTATTGTCATTATTTCTATCTCAGTCAAGTTCATCACTTGCTCATATCCTTTGCACTATTTCCTAACGAACTATTTGCAAAAACCCTATTGTATTACCACCTATTCTCAAAAGAATGCAGGATCCTATTTTTATAATAATATGACTACTTGAATGACTACCCGAGTGGTAGTGTTCTGTTTGGTGAGCGGATGGGACCATGGTAAGATGAATAGGTCAAAGGAAGATTCCATCTGCATGGGAAAGTATTACCTAGGAATTAACAACAAATGGCGTCAGGATTCTTGAGCCGTAAATACCGCGTTAACCATGGGTCTGTATGGGGCGAGTAAGTCAGATGTGATCTTCTCTCGTTCGCATGTCAACGGACTGCCAGAGACATATGTTGTAGGTCTTGCGGGACTACATGCACATGGGTGGGATCCATTACGTCCCACGGACTCTGGGGTCTTTGAGTGTATGCTAGGGGTGCCTAGATCTCTATCATGAGGGGTAGAATCAGGGGTTCAACCTGCTGGCAGAAATGGGTGGGCATGCGTTGTGCGAAGAAGCATGGTTTGGCAGAAATGGGTGGGCATGCGGTGTGCGAAGAAGCATGTGTTGTGAGGGGTAGAATCAGGGGTTCAACCTAAGTGTAGAGGCCCCAAAACGGATGGTCCAGGACCCCTCATATGCATACATTCACGATCCCATGAATTTAGTCGTGAACAACATACGAAGTTGGTACACAGATACATTATCCATTACATGAATAAATAGAGTCTTACAAGCAATGGTCACATGACCAAGTCTTAACAATTGTCACGCAGTACAGGCAAATGTCTCACAAACACACAATGGAACTTAACAAAAACATAACGTACGTATCCCATGTCACACCTTCACCAACAGGCTGTTGACCGAGATCCAGGCCTAATTTGCAAAGTCGTCAGAAAAGTACTCCTCCTCATACTCCTCCTCTGGTGGCATCTCCTCAAAGTCTGGCCAAATAAATAGTCAGGGACGAAACCAATATGAGTACATTTGAATGTACTCTGCAAGACATCCTTTATAAACTTATAAATGTAAGTATTCTTATGTGGTGGATGGGTAGGCTATAAATAGGGTTCACTATCCATGGTGTATGTAAGATACATCCTGGTTTGTAGCATCCCAACTTTTAATAAAGATGGAATACCTGTGTTATTGTGCTAGTCCCTGGATCAATTGCTAGCACCACAGTACAAAATGAAATATCATGCAAATGCATCAAATTCTATTACAACGCATGATCCAGTCTTTACAAAATAGGATTACATCTTGCATAGTCTTAGAAGACTAGCAGAAAAGAAAGAAATACAGCGGAAACCAAGGTACAACATTGAGCCCATCTTCTTCATGTGCCACAGGCAAAACATGTTGGCGATAGTCTCGAGATCCTAAACGAAATCCTCACTCGTCTTCAGAAACATCTGCAATATGGAATATGCAGCCACAAGGGAGTCAATACAATTTAATGTATTGGCAAGTAACACTATGGTGGATATAAATGGCAAGACTAATATTACATGCTTATTTAGCTGAGTGGAGTTTTGGCTAAGTTTTGCATAAAGCCAGTTTTTCTCCTATCACTTTTGTAAACCAACTCTTCTTTTCAAAAGGGTGGCAACATTGGATTAAGATCCAAGAACCACAATACTCTTTACTTGGTCAAAATTTTACTTATTGAAATTGATGATGAGATTCTTCCGTCAATCCTTGTCCAGCTGCTCATAATTGTCCATAACCGGGGACACGGCTAAGATCTTAGTTTGTTGACTCTGCAGAGTTTGTGCACTTTCACCCTTTGTCTTCAATTAGCCCAAACATCCTATACACCCGGAGTGCATCATGGAAAGGAGAGAATTGAGACGAGATCTTTCAGAAGAAGAAGTCCAAACCCACCGGCAAGACCCGTTCCACCTATAATTTTGCTACATCTGCTTGTCAAGCCTGGGCTGAACCCTCACAACTTAATTGATCAAGACAGAGCCCATATTGTCAAAAGGCTGCACGGGAAGCTACTAGATTTAGAGGGACATAGTAATCTCTTTGTTCCTGGGTGGCCATCCTCAAGTGACAACCTCAAGTGAAATAACCCTTAAACAAGGGCCCTGAGGCAACACTCAACATAACCCAGTCTTACCACTTCCACCCAGGTGGTTCATTCTTTAGTTATACTTAGAATTTTTCCTCAACATCTAGTAAAACAGTTTGTAACATTGCATAGCATCTACCAAGTTCTAAGGCTATCAAAATAACAAGGGTAAAAGAGATGGCTACACACTACTAGGATAATAGCATAGCATAGTATAACTTAGTAAAATTTCCTATCATGCATGCTACTCAAAATCAACTAATGCATATAGAAAATAATGGGTAGTTGATGGTGTGTTACTTGCCTTGTTGAAATTGGTGAAGATATCACACTTTCTTCACAAAAGATCGTTGCTCTCCGTACAATCTATTCATTGAAAACACAATAACAAAATAAACAAGCATCCTAGCAATCAAACACATAGGTGGAGAAAGCAAACATAGCAAATGTCATAACAAAGGAGTTGGACTAAGTTGGCTAGGACAAGGTCAAGGTTTGAGTTTTGAAAGATTCATTTCATAATGGTTCAACACATTGTTAAGGAGTTTCCAAAGGTTTACTTGGAAAGGACTAGGTTGAGTTTGATGTGATCTAACTTTATTATAACCATACTTGTCGAGGAAGTTCCAAGAGTTCACTAAGAATAAACATATTACCTTTTCAACTAAAGTAATACATGCAAGCACTTGGTCATATTCACCTTCAAAAATATTTGAGTGACTATGTTAGTATTTTCCATTGTGGTTAAGGTAGGTCTACTAACTTCATCATCAAAGGGAAAAATATTACTAAGTCTTGGGTTTTCCATTTGGGTCAATGGTTGGACAAAAACAACTTGTTATTCTTCAACTTGTGTGAATTGCTTCTAGACCTCATGTGATTGCCTTCTTGAAGATCATCATCATGCCATCTAAGTTGTTTCCTTCCTTGGTGTGGTGCTTCTCTTGGTCTTGATAGTCTTCATGGTTTTCACTTCACCAATTGGTTTGGGTATTTGATGGGTACAAATACTACTAAGTAAAATTGAAAGAAAATTTAAGAAGAAGGATAGAAAGAGAGAGGGAGTTGTTTTCTTCTGGATTTCTTCACACTTGTACTTCCTTGAGTTTCTTCTAGGTGTGGAGTCCAAGTATTTTCTTCAAAACTTCTTCATTGATCTTCCTTGTAGCTCTTCATGTTGCCACCAAGTTGATATTGATCTTGAAGCAAGAATGGGGGTGTGGAGAATATAGAAAACTAAAGTTAACTACTTGGTACTATATGTGATTGACACATTCTAATGACTTGGATTGGCTCCTAGTAGACATAACATCAAGGAATAACAGTTGAAAACAATTTCTAAGACATGGTGAAAATGGATGTATCACTATGTTGGGTTTTTAGTCAATTAATCATGGCCATGGTCCAAGGGTGTCCAAAATGGTTGGGCATAATGTCTATGGTTCAAGGTTATCAAATGGAGCAATTTTGTAAAAGGAACTATATTGAAAATATTTATAGAAATTAATCTATGTCAAAAATACTCAAATAGACAACTTAATTCTAAATTCAATTTTAATTTGTTCAAATATTATTTTGGGACAGAGGATATGAAAGTACACATTCTAAGGTTTCCAAAAATATTTTATTTACAATTTTTGGATTTGTAGAATTTGAATTATGCCAAATTTCATCAAACAAGCATATTTGAATTTGAACAAATTTAAGTTTGTCAAATTTGAATTTGGCCAGTGCCAAAAGTTTCTACATGTTTTGGTGATTTCAAAAAGTCCAAGATTGCTAAATTTGGTTTCATGGATCAAAAGTTATGATAGAACTAAGATGCAGGGACTAATCTGTAAAACTGCCAATTTATTCTAGCGGGAGAAAAATTTAAATTACAGGCTGGCCACGTGGCTGGATCTGATTGGTCGCACATGCTGACTGGACGCTGACTGGGCTGTGCTGACTGGGTTTAAGTGATTTGATCTGGATCGTTAGATCCAGATCTGAGGGTGGCATACCCCTTCGTTGAGGGGATCTAATCGTGGCCCTTCGTGGTAGATCGAACGGACAAGAGAGGGGGAGGGGTCTCACCGGAGCTAGGTCGCCGGAGATGGAGGTTGCGGCGGCGCGCTGCTCGGAAAAAGACGGGGGCGATGCTACGGTGGTCCTCGCGCTCGATGGAGACCACGATGAGCTGCGCCTCGACGCGGTGAAGCCAATGGTGTCCACGATGTGCGCGATGGAGGCCTCGAGTGGTGGCGCGGTGGTGTCCCGAGGCGGCGCAACTCCGGTGCTCGTCGGGGACGTGGTTCCGCTGCGGGAAAAACCGAAACAAGGGCATGAGGGGGTGCAGGGAGTTGAGGGGAAGAGGAGGGGCGTAAAATGGGCGGCGGGAACCTACTGCTGTGGCCGGAAGTGATGAAGAACGGCGGCGGCAGCTGCGGACTCCGGCGAGGAATCACGGTGGTGTGGCCTCGGTATTTGAAGAGGGGACAGAGGGGAAACGAGGAGGGCCTCGGGGGCGTTTTATAGAGACAGAGAGGGAAGGTATTCATGGCCTTAATGGCGCGCGATTGAGGGGAGATCAATTCGGCCGAAATGAACGCAATTTCCATCCTGAGGAAGAACATGATGACGTCAGCAATGACATCATCCCTTTCTTTCTTTTTATTTCTGTTTATCTAATTAAATCATAATTTCTGTTTTAAGTGTCCAAATGACATGAAACAAATTTCTAAATTCTTGAAATTTCAAGTACTTTCCAACAGTACCATTTTTGGAAACAAAATCATCATATTTTATTTTTGAATTTGGGAATTTGAATAATTCCTTAATAGTTACTTAATGTGATTTTTAATTTAAATTTTTATAAAACATAGTTATTGGTCAACTAAGATTTTAGTGACATTATAAATGTTGAAAACAAGATTTTGAAAGTCATTCCACCATGTTTTCACAATTATATATTTTGAAAAATAAATAAAACACTAATAATACTTTAAGGCCATTTTAAAATTTAGAAATAATAAATTTATGTTATTGTCTAAATAAAATTTCAGAGACATTTTACTTGTCATAAATTATTTTTGGAAAGCCATTTGAAAAACTATTTCACATTTTAATATGAAGGATTTACTAATAGTAACTTAATGTTATTTAATTAGTTCTTATCAATTAATTAATATTGTTGATCAATAAATTTAGGATAAAACCACATGTCATAATATTGTTTTCAAAACTCTTTTTATGTTATTTTCCAAACAATGCATTTTATTTTTCACACCTTCATGTTTAAAACTTGGAATATCAACTAAAAGTTATTACTAACAATTTTATTCTCATCAAATACCTTTGGGGCTTTAGAACTTTATTAAGGGTTATATATCTTTTATTGTTGTTGCCATAAAATACTTTCAAGGTAATATTTGAATTGAAAACCTTTTATGTAATAAAGTTTGCTAAAGATAAAATGGTTTGTTTATGTGAGAAAAAATTCATTTGAGGGGGTTTTAGGGTTAGTGGTAAAATTCAATTTCATTGGATATGTATTGTTTCCTTTTGTTTCTTGCTTCTCATTTGGTTTTTGGTGACTTGCATAACATGAAAACAAAAAGTTTCAAATTTTTGTGATTTTTGCATTTTCCAAAAATCAGGGATGTTACAGACTACCACCCTTAAAAGAAATCTCGTCCCGAGATTTGGGAAGGTTAGAAAGAAAGATTTGGGTAACTGAATTCCAAAACAACTGGATGGGCTACCATCCTTAAAAGAAACTTTTGTGGGTAGTCTAAATTCATTAGATTGGAGTGTAGATTGATTCTAAATTAGCTTGAGTAGATCTTTCCTCTGTGGTAGAGGTGTAGACCAACATAGGTCTGTTGAACTACCTTTGACACTGAGGGGTCACTCTTTGGGTCAATCAAAAGATCAAGTTGAGAGGATTTCACAACATCATCTCATTATAATGGGAACACATTTCTCAGACATTCATTGTGGTTTAATACACTGGAAGATCTCCTAGGGAAAATAAATTTATTTTCAACATGATAATTTGCCTAAGATTCCTTCTTTTAGAAAGTCATGTTTCCTTCTTTCTCCCTTTGAGGGCATCCATTTGCATAGTGTCCTTTATCTCTGCATTTGAAGCAAGTCACTTGGCTGATGTCTCTATAGACAGGATTGGGGTTCTTCTGAAGTTTCTTCTTCTTCCTTGGTGGAGTTAAATTGGCCATCATATCTTCATACTGCTGCCCAGTATACTCAACTATGTTGGTTGAAAGTCTGGGTTTCTTGTTGGGACAATTTCTAGACAAATGTCCATCTTCCTCACAAGAATAGCAATTCTTGGTGGAGTGTTTGGATGAATATGGATGTGGTGTAGTCTTGGCTCCAGTATCTATCTTGACATGGTCCATCTGAAAAGTATCCAGCTTGTGTTTTCCCTTCACTTCTGGTTTTCCTAAGTTCTCTTGGATTGCACTAAGCATTTCCATTTTGGCTTGTTGTCAAACTTGTTGTACCATGGGGTAAAGTGGACATTGTGTTGGAACATGTGTTGTCCCTTCACACAGAAAACAAGTAACTTGAGTGAAGTATCCTTCAATTGAGTTGTTTGCATCACCATGGGGCCACTCATCAGGACAATCTTTGGAATAGTGTCCTATCTCTCCACAAGATTTGCAGGCTTTGGGTGTTGAAAACATTTCTTCTTCTATCTCCTGGTTATCTCTAGTTATCAAAGGCTGATTGTCTTTACTATTGGCCAAGTTTTGGGACATCATCTTCACTATCTGTGATTGAGTATCCAACACTTGTTGCATTCCTGGGGTTAACTCCATATTGGGGTGGCTTGCTTGGTTCTGGATCATCAGTTGTATCAGCTGAGTTTGAGCTTCTAGTAGCATCTGCATTGCTATTGAGTTCTCCAGGTTGTTGGCATTCTGGCTAGACATCTGTTTTGAGGTTTTAGGGAAGATGAGTAGAGGTTAGAAAGGATCTAAGAAGGTTCCTATCCAAACACAGCATATCAAGGAAACTCATCTTACAAACAACACATAACAAACATATAGCAACACATTCATCACACCAAACAACATAGTTTTAGGAAAACATCTAGTATTGTCATACCACACTCATTAGTATGATCAATACTCTAATCGTGTTTCGTGTCTCACAACTTTGTTACATCTCATGGTGGTCTACTATTCAAGGCAGGGTAACAACTTTCTTGCTTTATTCCTCGTGATAGGTCTTCAATACTCAGTCTTCACAATGATCTCCGCATTCTTGTACATTGTGATCTCTTTTTCAAGAGTGTTGATCTCTTCTTCGGCTTCCTTGAGAATCTTCTTAGTGTTGTGAAGTCTCGACTTGAGTCTCTCCGTAAGTTCTTCAATAGCCCTCCATGCAGCACTTCTTGCTGAATCAAAGAATGTCAAATGCACCTCCTTGTTGGTAAGCATGCAATCTCCTCCCTTCTTGTGGTCGTACTCCTTGTTCATGTACAGATGAATCTGCACCCACCAATATTCAAGATCATCTTCCTCATCAATGTAGGGAAAACCCCAGTAGACTGCTGGTCCTTCAAATCCCATGATTAACATGAGATCTTTCAATGCTCTTGGAAAATCAGTGTCACACTCTAGGGTCATGGTCATCATTGGTCCTTTCTTGAGTGATTCAATGATGTTGGTCATCTAAAGATAAAAGCAGACATTAGAAATGTATCATGGAAAGGAGTACGAGGAGAAATGAAGATATAAAAGATTTCTTTTTGGAGTTGTTAAAAAGTATATATATTTTATTCCTATGGCTTTTCCTATTCTAATCCAAACTTAGGGTCTCGAATCCTACAGGCAACACAAGGCTCTGATACCATTTTGTAGCATCCCAACTTTTAATAAAGATGGAATACCTGTGTTATTGTGCTAGTCCCTGGATCAATTGCTAGCACCACAGTACAAAATGAAATATCATGCAAATGCATCAAATTCTATTACAACGCATGATCCAGTCTTTACAAAATAGGATTACATCTTGCATAGTCTTAGAAGACTAGCAGAAAAGAAAGAAATACAGCGGAAACCAAGGTACAACATTGAGCCCATCTTCTTCATGTGCCACAGGCAAAACATGTTGGCGATAGTCTCGAGATCCTAAACGAAATCCTCACTCGTCTTCAGAAACATCTGCAATATGGAATATGCAGCCACAAGGGAGTCAATACAATTTAATGTATTGGCAAGTAACACTATGGTGGATATAAATGGCAAGACTAATATTACATGCTTATTTAGCTGAGTGGAGTTTTGGCTAAGTTTTGCATAAAGCCAGTTTTTCTCCTATCACTTTTGTAAACCAACTCTTCTTTTCAAAAGGGTGGCAACATTGGATTAAGATCCAAGAACCACAATACTCTTTACTTGGTCAAAATTTTACTTATTGAAATTGATGATGAGATTCTTCCGTCAATCCTTGTCCAGCTGCTCATAATTGTCCATAACCGGGGACACGGCTAAGATCTTAGTTTGTTGACTCTGCAGAGTTTGTGCACTTTCACCCTTTGTCTTCAATTAGCCCAAACATCCTATACACCCGGAGTGCATCATGGAAAGGAGAGAATTGAGACGAGATCTTTCAGAAGAAGAAGTCCAAACCCACCGGCAAGACCCGTTCCACCTATAATTTTGCTACATCTGCTTGTCAAGCCTGGGCTGAACCCTCACAACTTAATTGATCAAGACAGAGCCCATATTGTCAAAAGGCTGCACGGGAAGCTACTAGATTTAGAGGGACATAGTAATCTCTTTGTTCCTGGGTGGCCATCCTCAAGTGACAACCTCAAGTGAAATAACCCTTAAACAAGGGCCCTGAGGCAACACTCAACATAACCCAGTCTTACCACTTCCACCCAGGTGGTTCATTCTTTAGTTATACTTAGAATTTTTCCTCAACATCTAGTAAAACAGTTTGTAACATTGCATAGCATCTACCAAGTTCTAAGGCTATCAAAATAACAAGGGTAAAAGAGATGGCTACACACTACTAGGATAATAGCATAGCATAGTATAACTTAGTAAAATTTCCTATCATGCATGCTACTCAAAATCAACTAATGCATATAGAAAATAATGGGTAGTTGATGGTGTGTTACTTGCCTTGTTGAAATTGGTGAAGATATCACACTTTCTTCACAAAAGATCGTTGCTCTCCGTACAATCTATTCATTGAAAACACAATAACAAAATAAACAAGCATCCTAGCAATCAAACACATAGGTGGAGAAAGCAAACATAGCAAATGTCATAACAAAGGAGTTGGACTAAGTTGGCTAGGACAAGGTCAAGGTTTGAGTTTTGAAAGATTCATTTCATAATGGTTCAACACATTGTTAAGGAGTTTCCAAAGGTTTACTTGGAAAGGACTAGGTTGAGTTTGATGTGATCTAACTTTATTATAACCATACTTGTCGAGGAAGTTCCAAGAGTTCACTAAGAATAAACATATTACCTTTTCAACTAAAGTAATACATGCAAGCACTTGGTCATATTCACCTTCAAAAATATTTGAGTGACTATGTTAGTATTTTCCATTGTGGTTAAGGTAGGTCTACTAACTTCATCATCAAAGGGAAAAATATTACTAAGTCTTGGGTTTTCCATTTGGGTCAATGGTTGGACAAAAACAACTTGTTATTCTTCAACTTGTGTGAATTGCTTCTAGACCTCATGTGATTGCCTTCTTGAAGATCATCATCATGCCATCTAAGTTGTTTCCTTCCTTGGTGTGGTGCTTCTCTTGGTCTTGATAGTCTTCATGGTTTTCACTTCACCAATTGGTTTGGGTATTTGATGG
This sequence comes from Alopecurus myosuroides, assembly GCA_028641055.1. Taxonomy (NCBI): domain Eukaryota; kingdom Viridiplantae; phylum Streptophyta; class Magnoliopsida; order Poales; family Poaceae; genus Alopecurus; species Alopecurus myosuroides. Next base: position 184,259,426 of record CM054058.1, read on the forward strand.
GTACAAATACTACTAAGTAAAATTGAAAGAAAATTTAAGAAGAAGGATAGAAAGAGAGAGGGAGTTGTTTTCTTCTGGATTTCTTCACACTTGTACTTCCTTGAGTTTCTTCTAGGTGTGGAGTCCAAGTATTTTCTTCAAAACTTCTTCATTGATCTTCCTTGTAGCTCTTCATGTTGCCACCAAGTTGATATTGATCTTGAAGCAAGAATGGGGGTGTGGAGAATATAGAAAACTAAAGTTAACTACTTGGTACTATATGTGATTGACACATTCTAATGACTTGGCTTGGCTCCTAGTAGACATAACATCAAGGAATAACAGTTGAAAACAATTTCTAAGACATGGTGAAAATGGATGTATCACTATGTTGGGTTTTTAGTCAATTAATCATGGCCATGGTCCAAGGGTGTCCAAAATGGTTGGGCATAATGTCTATGGTTCAAGGTTATCAAATGGAGCAATTTTGTAAAAGGAACTATATTGAAAATATTTATAGAAATTAATCTATGTCAAAAATACTCAAATAGACAACTTAATTCTAAATTCAATTTTAATTTGTTCAAATATTATTTTGGGACAGAGGATATGAAAGTACACATTCTAAGGTTTCCAAAAATATTTTATTTACAATTTTTGGATTTGTAGAATTTGAATTATGCCAAATTTCATCAAACAAGCATATTTGAATTTGAACAAATTTAAGTTTGTCAAATTTGAATTTGGCCAGTGCCAAAAGTTTCTACATGTTTTGGTGATTTCAAAAAGTCCAAGATTGCTAAATTTGGTTTCATGGATCAAAAGTTATGATAGAACTAAGATGCAGGGACTAATCTGTAAAACTGCCAATTTATTCTAGCGGGAGAAAAATTTAAATTACAGGCTGGCCACGTGGCTGGATCTGATTGGTCGCACATGCTGACTGGACGCTGACTGGGCTGTGCTGACTGGGTTTAAGTGATTTGATCTGGATCGTTAGATCCAGATCTGAGGGTGGCATACCCCTTCGTTGAGGGGATCTAATCGTGGCCCTTCGTGGTAGATCGAACGGACAAGAGAGGGGGAGGGGTCTCACCGGAGCTAGGTCGCCGGAGATGGAGGTTGCGGCGGCGCGCTGCTCGGAAAAAGACGGGGGCGATGCTACGGTGGTCCTCGCGCTCGATGGAGACCACGATGAGCTGCGCCTCGACGCGGTGAAGCCAATGGTGTCCACGATGTGCGCGATGGAGGCCTCGAGTGGTGGCGCGGTGGTGTCCCGAGGCGGCGCAACTCCGGTGCTCGTCGGGGACGTGGTTCCGCTGCGGGAAAAACCGAAACAAGGGCATGAGGGGGTGCAGGGAGTTGAGGGGAAGAGGAGGGGCGTAAAATGGGCGGCGGGAACCTACTGCTGTGGCCGGAAGTGATGAAGAACGGCGGCGGCAGCTGCGGACTCCGGCGAGGAATCACGGTGGTGTGGCCTCGGTATTTGAAGAGGGGACAGAGGGGAAACGAGGAGGGCCTCGGGGGCGTTTTATAGAGACAGAGAGGGAAGGTATTCATGGCCTTAATGGCGCGCGATTGAGGGGAGATCAATTCGGCCGAAATGAACGCAATTTCCATCCTGAGGAAGAAGATGATGACGTCAGCAATGACATCATCCCTTTCTTTCTTTTTATTTCTGTTTATCTAATTAAATCATAATTTCTGTTTTAAGTGTCCAAATGACATGAAACAAATTTCTAAATTCTTGAAATTTCAAGTACTTTCCAACAGTACCATTTTTGGAAACAAAATCATCATATTTTATTTTTGAATTTGGGAATTTGAATAATTCCTTAATAGTTACTTAATGTGATTTTTAATTTAAATTTTTATAAAACATAGTTATTGGTCAACTAAGATTTTAGTGACATTATAAATGTTGAAAACAAGATTTTGAAAGTCATTCCACCATGTTTTCACAATTATATATTTTGAAAAATAAATAAAACACTAATAATACTTTAAGGCCATTTTAAAATTTAGAAATAATAAATTTATGTTATTGTCTAAATAAAATTTCAGAGACATTTTACTTGTCATAAATTATTTTTGGAAAGCCATTTGAAAAACTATTTCACATTTTAATATGAAGGATTTACTAATAGTAACTTAATGTTATTTAATTAGTTCTTATCAATTAATTAATATTGTTGATCAATAAATTTAGGATAAAACCACATGTCATAATATTGTTTTCAAAACTCTTTTTATGTTATTTTCCAAACAATGCATTTTATTTTTCACACCTTCATGTTTAAAACTTGGAATATCAACTAAAAGTTATTACTAACAATTTTATTCTCATCAAATACCTTTGGGGCTTTAGAACTTTATTAAGGGTTATATATCTTTTATTGTTGTTGCCATAAAATACTTTCAAGGTAATATTTGAATTGAAAACCTTTTATGTAATAAAGTTTGCTAAAGATAAAATGGTTTGTTTATGTGAGAAAAAATTCATTTGAGGGGGTTTTAGGGTTAGTGGTAAAATTCAATTTCATTGGATATGTATTGTTTCCTTTTGTTTCTTGCTTCTCATTTGGTTTTTGGTGACTTGCATAACATGAAAACAAAAAGTTTCAAATTTTTGTGATTTTTGCATTTTCCAAAAATCAGGGATGTTACATGGTTACTTTGACAACTCTATATCTTTGTCAAAGAAGATACTTCAAAATAAAATATTATAGTTTTATTTCTCTTGTAGATATCACATGTACAAGAGGTTTTATAAAACTTGTTTTATAAAAGAGAGTTTTTCTTTGCAAACTTCTTGTGATCATCTCCAGCTTTTCTTTATCGGTACCTCCATGGTACAAGTCCTTTTCCATAAAACGTCCTATTTGAAAACTGACACAATGCTAGCTACATGGCCATTCAACTGCCCATATCAGAGGGCTCGGCTACTCAAAATAGTTTTACTCTGTAGAGGTGTACACAATCCACAAGATCCAATCATCTGCCATGAACTACCCATGGATCAACACAGCAATGTGCAAGCATCAGATAAATGATCCTAATTGTCCACTCTGATCAAGCTAGTATATGCTTATCCCTTCAGTTGGGTGTAATCTCCCCGGCACCAGGTCCCACCCCGCCATGGCAGGAGACCCAACTGTCGCTTCCGGGGGGTAACTTAATCCCTCACTTTGTATGTCCCGTTACTCCCTCTTGCCGACACTTCGGTTCAGAGAATCATCCTCTCTATAGCATCTTGGGATAAAACACACACTAACAAAAACAAGTATCTAGATAGGCCCCGTACCCATGTTGAGGTAGAGTGGCAGTACTTCTTGGTTGTCCAGCAAAGACTCGGTTATGTGTCTTCTGTAAACATTTTTTAAAACAACACTCTTTATCCCCCCGGTGAATAAGGTCCCGCCTTTCCACCGTGGACTTTTCGTAAGAACATTTGTTTGCTAAAGCACATTTTTAAAATGTCCACTTAGGGACTCAAGATTATTATCTTAGGCGGTATTTATATATCTTATGGTGGCTAAAGTCTTGGTTACACCAAGTTGACTAATGGCAATGTGATATATAACTATATAGTATTAATAATAATAATAGTCACCCAAAAATAATTTTGGTAATCAAGTTTTTGTAAAACTTCAGAAGTAAAAACATGCATGATAGATAATGATAAGTAGTATAACAGCAAGCTTTAGGATGGCTTGCCTTGGTTGAGGTTAGGGTCTTGCTCGTGGTAGCAACAGAAGTGATAGTGATATTCTCCGGCACCAACTATCTCTTCCTCGTTTTCTATCGTCGCAAAATAAAATAAGGACACACAAACGGAAACAAACTAAGCAAGCAATAGTACTAAGTAAAACATACAACAAGCAATGCATAAAACCAAGTAACACTCAAGTTTGCGAAACAACATTCCACAAGCACACACCAAAATAACAATAATTAATACTACTACTACAATGGTTGTGAAATGTTATTTCTCACCAAAATGAAATGGAACCAGTGGGTGTGCCACTAGTTTTCCAAGACATTTAAGAGTTCAAAATGCCTCTGGTTATACTTGTGGAATTTTTTTCTACCAAACAAAAATACACCTAATCATACTAGTGGAAAACAACACTATTACTAGTAAACAAGAAATTCTACTCATGCTTTTCTATGGACTTAAGTATAAACTAACAGAGGTGAAAACATAACATATCCAATACCAAAATGGTACTGAAACCAACAAAGAAACCCTAAAAACTTAGGTAATAATTCTATCTATAATTTCCTCACACAAGCTATTGAAATAAAAACTAGAAAAACAATACTAGGCATATCCTATTTCTATTTCTTTTCCAATCATGCACACACTTTCTAACATACTAGTACTGTGAGTAAAAAACTTCTTAACAACAAGCAAAACATCTAAATATGCTAGAAAACAATATCACAACTAGCAAGCAATTATTCTAAATTAAAAAAACAAGATCTATTTCTAACAGAAAAGCTGTTGTATCTAAATATGCATGCCAAAAATAATCTAGAGCTCTAAAAATCACAAAAATCTTGGATAACGTAGATCTATGCATATACAAACAGATCCAATTGAATTCACATCAAAAAGTATTTTTAAACTCCTTCTAAAAATCCTAGAATAGGCTACTGGACAAATACCAAAATGGAAGGAATTTCTAAATGGTATCTACCCTTGATGTGAGGTCAAGCTCTACTGATAGATCTACTCATAAGCTACTCAGAGAATTTTAGTTTTCTCAATTTGAACACCGATGGCTCCCAAGTGCAGGAGATCAATCGTAGTCTTCGATGGGAAGTATTACCCAAATTTGTAGTTCGACTCAATGGGAACACAAGAATACCGGTGAGACTTTAGAAATTGGGACGTCACTCCCAACCACACCTGTGTATCAACAAACTTGCAGCAAGAGTGGTGAGTGTAATAATGCAGTGAAAGTAACCAAACAGAAAGTAAATGGAGAGCAAGTGTTTTCCCAGTTTTCACCGGAAAAGAGTGAAAGTAAACCAGAGACTAAAACGCAGGCATGAGGTGACAGCGGGGTGTTGCAAAAATAAGATTGATCATGTAATAATGTTTTGCTAGCAGCGGGGCCTTTCTCTATCTCAGTTTTATGTAGGTGTGTGTTCCGTAAATTATTGTGCGTACTAACCAAGAGAATTTGCACAAAGCCTATTGTCCTACCTGCCCATTTCACTGGGGCCAATTTGGAACTACAGGTAATTAAGGTCTACCCTTTCGAATAGCCCGGACCAACGCATTAACACTCCATGAACACACATAATCCTCAAACTAGAACATATGCCCCTTGTTTTCCCTAGCTGTCACTTTAGGGTTCACAGGTTCAACATAATCGCAGGTAATACACATTGTAGATAGATACCAAACTCAAATATATAATGTAGCAATGTAAGTTCAGTACTGAAATCATGCCACTTGGGCCCTAGTAACAAGCATTAAGCCTAGCAATAGTGCATCAACATAAGACATAAGAATTCTCAAGACAAACCCCTAGATCCTGCATACCGGGTAGCAATTACATGATCAATCTCATCCAAAACCCCTCACACCTCACATGCCTACAGCAACTACTCACACATGGAGGGGGTGATGGAGCTCATGGTTGATGGATATGATGGTGGTGATGATGATGGTGACGAAGCCCCTCAAATTCCACCTCCGGGGGTGAAATCCCGGATCATTCTGACTCCGAAATCAAAGATCGTGGTGGCGGCGGCGCTCCGTTTCGCGAACAGCCCTCCCCTTCGAAACCCGTCAGTTTCTCGTATATATGGAGGGGTACGTCCAAGACCTAGCCGGAGTGGGCCATCTGGGCCCAACAGGGGTGACCCCACGCGGCCAAGGAATCTGGCCGCGTGTGGGGCCCCCTTTTGGCCCTCGGGTGGCCCCCCGGCCCCATCTGGTGCTCATTCACCTTCTTTTCCATAAAAAGTTACGTGGTTTTCGTCCCCTGTGAAAAGTCCTACGAAAATAGACGGAAAGAAGACTTTTGCTAAAACAGCGAAAGATTCTGCAGATTTATTCAATTATGGGGGGACTCCGGAGATAAATACAATGCAAAGTGCTTGGAAAAGTAGATGCATTTTGGGTGCATCAACTCCCCCAAGCTTAGCTCGTTGTTTGTCCTCGAACAACTCAAACGCAGTGCAGAAGCGATAAAAACTTTGGCAAGAACTTTGCGTTGCATATGCATCATCAATTAATATTAGCAAATACTGAAGACATGATTCATGTAACAAGTAGAAAAATACTAGCAAGTGTGCATCTACTCAGTGTTGAAGCATATATACTTGTTACAATAGAAATAACATGAAGTGTTAATACTTGAATGAGTTTGCTAAATTGTAGACATAAACAAAGGCTTGTGCATCGCTGATGATTGAATCATATCAAGATTTTTGAGATCTCTGATTCTTTCATATGTTGACAAGTAAAATCATTGTGCTTACTACCTTGCTCTCAGTTTTTCTAAAGCATTAATTTTTCATTTTGATTCTTATGCTTGACAAACTACAAGTTGAAAGCCTCATGCCCCTTAAAAGCGAAGTACCGCACCATGATTACTCAACTCTAGATTCCTAATAAGCCTTGTACAATCGTTGTAAGTATCAATGACATCATAGAGAGCAGCAATTGGGGTACCTCTTGTCCCATGACATGGAAACCAGCCCATGTCAAAATGGCAAGACAAACAAATGGAATAGACTCATTATCCTTTTTTATTTCATTCACTATATGCATAGCTTCTTATTTTATTATAGGATATGTTGCGGAGTCCATTCTAGCTATAAGTAAATTTCCACCATGATATCGCATGGCTTGGGTTAGCGGCCCAATGCGTCTCTCTAATCATATATACTTACTCATCAAGACTTACTATTCCTCTACCTCATTTCGGCATGATAGGCATACACAGTTAAAAGAACATGATATCAACTTGAATATAGAATTCTTAGTGCAGCGTCGAAAGTTTTCCATGTGATACACATTTAGACTAACCCCCAACCATAAGTTCGTCAAGCATAAGACTCCACTTTTATCATTCATGAAATTTTCTCTTTTAATTCTTTCCTTGGTTGGCAATTTGAGTAAGCACAATGGGATGCGTAAACCTTTGCTTAAGGCTACAATTATTCAATCCATCAGCCAAGTGATGACACTAAACAATATTTCAGTTGCATCAGAATATATTCTACTAAACCACGGAGAAGATAAACAATGGCTATTATGTCACTAAGTGTTAAGGGAATCATAAGGTGTGCACTTGCTGTTATTAAAAAGCATACATAAACACGGCAAAGGAGTCATACCTTTCATCCCTTCAAGCACATTATCATATCATTGTTGTTCTCCTCTCCCCACTTGAACTGCTCAATAAAAACTCAAATCTTGCTATAAAAAGTTACTGCATTCAGCAATTTTTTTACCTACCTAAACACCTCAAAAGTTTCTCATGTTTTACAGAGGTGAAGGCCATAAAAAGTTGCAGTAGTGATTAAATTTTCAGCTCAAACGGAGTCACAAGTAAAGATTAAAGCATATAACAGTGAACATATTTCAGCAATTCCTGCAGCTCCGTATTTATACTAAACTCAAGAAAACAAAAATCTTTTTGTGGTTTTTGATTTTTAGAAACATAATGTAATAACCAGAAGTAAACTAGCTAACAAATAACAAAAATATTTTTGTGTTTTTCAGATTTAAAGAACATAAAACAACAAATAACATGCAAGTGATATAACACAACGAATGAGGAGGGAGACAAATACTCCCCCAAGCTTGTGATCAAGCTAGTATCCTGGGTGGTAATCATGTCCACCAATCGACGAACCTCCCTTGAAGAAGGATGGATCCTGCCATGCCTGTGCTCCAAGGTGTGGTTCATGGAAGACCCAGGGATATGCCATAGGCGTCTGGTATTGGGGCTCCTCCTGTTGTTGCTCTTCTTGTTGTGGCTCTTCTTGCACAGTCCACTTTGTCTCCCTGTCAAACAAGTCAGCACAAGGGAGCCAAACAGACACAATGTGCCCATTAGAATCCTTATAGCAATATGAAAAATATTCTTTCTCAGCCCTGCTCATATCCATGCGAAAAAGTAAACCAAAATCCAGCAGTCGAGACTCATTTACCATGGTACCCAAGTTATCATTAAAACCTCGTTCTGCCATAATGTATTCATGGATTAAAGTGGCAATGGCACCAACATATAAAGGAGTTTTATCCGTGCCATTCCTACTCACAGCTAAATGAAAACTGCTAGCAAGTATGGTTCCCAGGTTATATATAGATGTTGTATTTTCCATTGCACATTTTAATAAATAGATCATAGGACCAGTGCAAACAGAAGTGTTATCCCTAGCAAGGAATCATCTAGCAAGAAACAATGCAAAATATCTAAGGCACGGGTGTTGGATCGTATTTCTCTCCGGAGTCCCCCCATAATTGAATAAATCTGCAGAATCTGACGCTGTTTTTAGCAAAAGTCTTCTTTCCGTCTATTTTCGCAGGACTTTTCACAGGGGACGAAAACCACTTAACTTTTTATGGAAAAGAAGGGGAATGAGCACCAGATGGGGCCGGGGGGGCCACCCGAGGGCCAAAAGGGGGCCCCACACGCGGCCAGATTCCTTGGCCGCGTGGGGTCACCCCTTTTGGGCCCAGAGAGCCCACTCCGGCTAGGTCTTCGACGTACCCCTCCATATATACGACAAACTGACGGGTTTCGAAGGGGAGGGCTGTTCGCGAAACGGAGCGCCGCCGCCACCACGATCTTCGATTTCGGAGTCAGATTGATCCAGGATTTCACCCCCGGAGGTGGAATTCTAGGGGCTTCGTCACCATCATCATCAACACCATCGTCTCCATCAACCATGAGCTCCATCACCCCCTCCATGTGTGAGTAGTTGCTGTAGGCATGTGAGGTGCGAGGGGTTTTGGATGAGATTGATCATGTAATTGCTACCCGGTATGCGGGATCTAGGGGTTTGTCTTGAGAATTCTTATGTCTTATGTTGATGCACTATTGCTAGGCTTAATTCTTGTTACTAGGTCCCAAGTGGCATGATTTCAGTACTGAACTTACATTGCTACATTATATATTTGAGTTTGGTATCTATCTGCAATGTGTATTACCTGCGATTATGTTGAACCTGCGAACCCTAAAGTGACAGCTAGGGAAAACAAGGGTCATATGTTCTAGTTTGAGGATTATGTGTGTTCATGTAGTGTTAATGCGTTGGTCCGGGCTATTCGAAAGGGTAGACCTTAATTACCTGTAGTTCCAAATTGGCCCCGGTGAAATGGGCAGGTAGGACAATAGGCTTTGTGCAAATTCTCTTGGTTAGTACGCACAATAATTTACGGAACACACACCTACATAAAACTGAGATAGAGAAAGGCCCCGCTGCTAGCAAAACATTATTACATGATCAATCTTATTTGTGCAACACCCCGCTGTCACCTCATGCCTGCGTTTTAGTCTCTGGTTTACTTTCACTCTTTTCCGGTGAAAACTGGGAAAACACTTGCTCTCCATTTACTTTCTGTTTGGTTACTTTCACTTCATTATTACACTCACCACTCTCGCTGCAAGTTTGTTGATACACAGGTGTGGTTGGGAGTGACGTCCCAATTGCTAAAGTCTCACCGGTATTCTTGTGTTCCCACTGAGTCGAACTACAAATTTGGGTAATACTTCCCATCGAAGACTACGATTGATCTCCTGCACTTGGGAGCCATCAAGACTGTTTTCTGTCGCCGTTGCCGGGAAGCCTAGCTTTATTGGTAAGACCACTTGTTATTGTCTACTTGCTGCACTTTCTTGTTCCCTACAATGGGAAAGGGAAAGGACACTTCGAAGGAGGTAATGCCGTCGACTACTCGTACCGGTAATGATTTGCCTAGTAGACCAAAATTTTCACCTAATATTGTTTCTACTGTGGCTGCTAAGAAAAAGAAAGGAATACCTGGTAAATCACCATTGTCAAAAATGTCTACTAGTACATCTAATGATCAAACACTTGATAATGTAGACAAAGAACTAGCTTCTGAAATTCCTGAAACTATTGAAACACCTGAGGCAAATGAAACACCTGAAAGAACTGAAATTCCTGAATCTTCTGTAGATGAAAATGTAGAACTTGAGCTAGAAAGAAATGAGACTCGTAGAGAGTATGAATATGGGGCCTCTTCTGAAGAAGAAGAAGCATTTATTGAGGCCTTTATATCACCTGATTATACAAAACTTGATAAACTCTCTATTTATGATGATGCATCTCTTGGAAACTGTTTTGCTGCTACTAGGAATTTGTGTGGCCCAGCTATTAGAATTAGAGATAAAGATTATGAATTCAATGTTAATCCTGAGATAATTGAGATAGTTGAGAAGTCTAGACTCTGTGGAAAGGATGAGGAGTCTCCTCTTGATCATATTGCTGAATTGCATGCTTTATCTACTACATTTGGAAATGATGAAATCCGTCAACATTATTTATTCTTAAAATTGTTTCCTTTTTCTTTGGGTGAAGATGCTAGAGTTTGGTATAATCGTTTAGGACATGCATGTATTACTAGTAAGGAAGAAAGCTTGCAATTGTTTTTCAATAAATATTTTCCTGCTGAAAGGATACATGCATTAACTATTGAAATTGGCAATTTTAAACAAGATAAGAAAGAGAGTTTACCCCAAGCTTGGGGGAGATTTGGTAAAATATGTAAGAAATGTCCTGGTCATGGTTTTAAACCTCATGAATTGCTTGATATATTCTATAATTGACTAATGGGGGAAATATGAGACTACCTTGATAGTATTGCAGGGAATATCTTTAGGGACAGAAGTGTTGATGAAGCAATTGAATTACTGGAGTCTATTCTCGAGAATGAAGCTGATTGGAACATTGAGGAGATAGATAAAAATGAGACACTCCCAGAGAAGAAATGAGGTATACTCGAATTGAACCAAGAAACAATGGCTGAAGCTTCCAAGGATATTAAAGAGAAGGGAATTAAAACCTCTCATCTCAAGGAATTATCTGAAATGGGTATTAAGATTCCTACTGATGAACCATGCTTTCCAATTCAAGTGAACTCTATACTCCCTATGGAAGGTAATGAGGAGGTAACACCTCCAGTTGATGTCTCTTATGTTAACAATTTTGCTTATCATGATAATCCCGAGGAGCGTAAAATTAGAATGACTATCATGGAAAACCATCATAAAATTAATCTCCTCCGTGAAAATTTAAATGCTAGTGTAGGGGAAGTTAAAAGAATTGTTAAACATTGTGAAATGATGAACAATCAAGTTGAGCAAATGATTTCTTTACAAAATCAATTGTATGAAAATCTGAATAAACAAAAACAATTATGTGGAGTTAATACAAGGGGAGGTGCAAGCACCCAGGATCCTGATTATCCTGATGATCATCCTAAAAGAAAAGAGCAAGTTGCTCTTAAAGATAAATCTTTTGCAGGAAAATCTCCCAATGAAAATGAGCATGATTGATGACTCCAATGAGCAAGACAAGGATATTTCTATTTCTGATGCTGAAACTGAGGATGATAATAATGAAGAAGAAGAATCATCTCCACCTGATATTGAACAACATGGTGATAATAATGAAGAAGTTGCTGGTAAGGAGGATCCTCAGCCCCCTATTGAGAAGACCAAGAATAAGAAGAAACCAAATAAAGATAAAGGTAAAGAAAGGGATCCATGGGTACAAAGACCCATTCCATATCCCCAAGAGGTATCAAAAACAAAAGATGAAGAGAGGTATGGGCAATTTTATGATATGATTAAGAATATGAAATTAGAGATTCCACTTATTGATGCTATTAAGAATCCTCCATATTCAAAATACATGAAAGATATTGTCACTAATAAAACAAAGATACCTATTGATGCTATTACTGCTACGCTTGCTGATTATTCATTTAAAGGAAAATTGCCTGAAAAACGTGGAGATCCTGGTATTCCTACTATTCCTTGCAAAATTAAAGATGCCTATGTGAAATATGCATTATGTGATTTAGGAGCTGGTGTTAGTGTTATGCCTTTCTCAGTATATAAGAAGCTTAATTTGAACAAACTAGTTCCAACAGAAATAGCTTTACAAATGGCTGATAAAACAACTGATGTACCTATAGGAATATGTGAGGATGTTCCCATCTCTATTTCTAATGAGTTGACACCTACTGATTTTGTTATATTAGAAATGCCTGAAGATGATAATCTATCTATTATTCTTGGTAGACCTTTTTTGAATACTGCAGGAGCTGTGATAAATTGCACTATGAGCAAAGTGACATTTAATGTTAAAGGCAAAGAGCACACTATTTATTTTCCCAAGAAGAAACATGTTACAAGTATGAGCACAAGTGTGAATGCTATACAAATAAATTCCATTAAGATTGGTAGCACTGAAATACCTATACCACCTCCAGCACCAAGGTATGAAATATTGATGATTGGGACCATTCCAATCAAATATGAGGTAACTTGATTTATTGTTTTATAATAAGTAATAATAAGAATCATGAGCTATATTCTTTACATGTTGCTAATGAGTCCTGATCAACCTCATTACTAATGTGGAAATGATAAACGCATGATTCACAAACATTTAAATTGCATTTTTTATGTTATTTGCTTTAAAATTGTGAGACATAGACATAGTATTAAAAAAATTAGAATCAGAATCACAGAATATGAAGTTTTAGAAATTCTCTGTATAAAAGTTTCACGTAAAATTCCAGAAAAATTAGGGGGTCCGTTTTTTGCCCGAAGGGACCAGCAGCCAGTGGGGGAGCACCAGCAGGCCACCAGGGGCCAAAATAGGTACCTCCACGCGGCCAGATTCCTTGGCCGCGTGGGATACCCCATTTTTGGCCACAAGTGGATGATGGGGCCCATCCAATGCTCATCTGCTCCCTTTCGACCGAAAACCAACCCCAGTTCATCTCCTCCATTTTTCCCGTGATCTGTTTCTCCGTAAATCCTCGATCTCCACATTTGAGGCAGATTTTTCAAATCTGTTTGATGGAATCACTCCTTGGTATGTAACTCCTTCACTCATCCAATTACTTTTTGCTCCCATGCTTTGTGTATGAAGTATTTTGCTGCACTAGGTGTCACCTATTATGTCTAAGAACTCCATGAATTTAAGTTTTCTAGTTGATATGGATGCATGATATTGATTAGAGGACTAGTTATGGATGTCTTAGCAATGTTTTAGAGTGATACAATTTAATTTTTGTTGAATTTTATTTTGGTACAGCAAGGTAACATGTTGAACAACGGAAAGGCATTGCTTGGGATGTCCTCAAGGACAAGGAGAAGAGAATCAAGGGTGTCCAACAATCATGATGATAATCAGTTATGGGAGGATGAATTGGTTTTTGAAGGTGAAAATCTGCGTGTCCATACCACAAGATGGCAAGACCCCGAAGTTCTTGAACATTGGGGGATTGCTGAAGATTTCCAAGCCTTTGCTGCAACTACGGGGCTGCTTGAGTTCTCACGCCATCCACGCAACACATATGTGGAACTCTCGAGGGAATTCCTCTCTACATTCAGGTTTGAGGGACCGGTGGTGCACCGGAAAAGTAAGTCTAAGAACCCTCCTCTAGCTACTTTTGTCATTAAATTTACAATGAGGGGGCAGAGTTTAGTCATGTCATTAGAGGAATTCTGTAAGGATATACGTGTACCAACTACGGGGTTATGGGATGAAACATATGCTGATTCTAGAGAAGAACTTGTCACATTCTGGCGTAGCATTGCTAAAAATATTCCTGAAAGAATGAATAGAGGCAAGCTCACATGCATCCAACACCCGTGCCTTAGATATTTTGCATTGTTTCTTGCTAGAGGATTCCTTGCTAGGGATAACACTTCTGCTTGCACTGGTCCTATGATCTATTTATTAAAATGTGCAATGGAAAATACAACACCTATATATAACCTGGGAACCATACTTGCTAGAACTTTGCATTTAGCTGTGAGTAGGAATGGCACGGATAAAACTCCTTTATATGTTGGTGCCATTGCCACTTTAATCCATGAATACATTATGGCAGAACGAGGTTTTAATGATAACTTGGGTACCATGGTAAATGAGTCTCGACTGCTGGATTTTGGTTTACTTTTTCGCATGGATATGAGCAGGGCCGAGAAAGAATATTTTTCATATTGCTATAAGGATTCTAATGGGAACATTGTGTATGTTAGGCTCCCTTGTGCTGAATTGTTTGACAGGGAGACAAAGTGGACTGTGCAAGAAGAGCCACAACAAGAAGAGCAACAACAGGAGGAGCCCCAATACCAGGCGCCTATGGCATATCCCTGGGGCTTCCATGAACCACACCTTGGAGCACAGGCATGGCAGGATCCATCCTTCTTCAAGGGAGGTTCGTCGAGTGGTGGACATGATTACCACCCAGGATACTAGCTTGATCACAAGCTTGGGGGAGTATTTCTCTCCCTCCTCATTCGTTGTGTTATATCACTTGCATGTTATTTGTTGTTTTATGTTCTTTAAATCTGAAAAACACAAAAATATTTTTGTTATTTGTTAGCTAGTTTACTTCTGGTTATTACATTATGTTTCTAAAAATCAAAAACCACAAAAAGATTTTTGTTTTCTTGAGTTTAGTATAAATACGGAGCTGCAGGAATTGCTGAAATATGTTCACTGTTATATGCTTTAATCTTTACTTGTGACTCCATTTGAGCTGAAAATTTAATCACTACTGCAACTGTTTATGGCCTTCACCTCTGTAAAACATGAGAAACTTTTGAGGTGTTTAGGTAGGTAAAAAAATTGCTGAATGCAGTAACTTTTTATAGCAAGATTTGAGTTTTTATTGAGCAGTTCAAGTGGGGAGAGGAGAACAACAATGATATGATAATGTGCTTGAAGGGATGAAAGGTATGACTCCTTTGCCGTGCTTATGTATGCTTTTTAATAACAACAAGTGCACACCTTATGATTCCCTTAACACTTAGTGACATAATAGCCATTGTTTATCTTCTCCGTGGTTTAGTAGAATATATTCTGATGCAACTGAAATATTGTTTAGTGTCATCACTTGGCTGATGGATTGAATAATTGTAGCCTTAAGAAAAGTTTTACGCATCCCATTGTGCTTACTCAAGTTGCCAACCAAGGAAAGAATTAAAAGAGAAAATTTCATGAATGATAAAAGTGTAGTGTTATGCTTGACGAACTTATGGTTGGGGGTTAGTCTAAATGTGTATCACATGGAAAACTTTCAACGCTGCACTAAGAATTCTATATTCAAGTTGATATCATGTTCTTTTAACTGTGTATGCCTATCATGCCGAAATGAGGTAGAGGAATAGTAAGTCTTGATGAGTAAGTATATATGATTAGAGAGACGCATTGGGCCGCTAACCTAAGCCATGCGATATCATGGTGGAAATTTACTTATAGCTAGAATGGACTCCGCAACATATCCTATAATAAAATAAGAAGCTATGCATATAGTGAATGAAATAAAAAAGGATAATGAGTCTATTCCATTTGTTTGTCTTGCCATTTTGACATGGGCTGGTTTCCATGTCATGGGACAAGAGGTACCCCAATTGCTGCTCTCTATGATGTCATTGATACTTACAATGATTGTACAAGGCTTATTAGGAATCTAGAGTTGAGTAATCATGGTGCGGTATTCGCTTTTAAGGGGCATGAGGCTTTCAACTTGTAGTTTGTCAAGCATAAGAATCAAAATGAAAAATTAATGCTTTAGAAAAACAGAGAGCAAGGTAGTAAGCACAATGATTTTACTTGTCAACATATGAAAGAATCAGAGATCTAAAAAATCTTGATATGATTCAATCATCAGCGATGCACAAGCCTTTGTTTATGTCTACAATTGAGCAAACTCATTAAAGTATTAACACTTCATGTTATTTCTATCGCAACAAGTGTATATGCTTCAACACTGAGTAGATGCACACTTGCTAGTATTTTGCTACTTGTTACATGAATCATGTCTTCAGTATTTGCTAATATTAATGATGATGCATATGCAATGCAAAGTTCTTGCCAAAGTTTTTATCACTTCTGCACTGCGTTTGAGTTGTTCGAGGACAAACAACGAGCTAAGCTTGGGGGGAGTTGATGCACCCAAAATGCATCTACTTTTCCAAGCACTTTGCATTGTATTTCTCTCCGGAGTCCCCCCATAATTGAATAAATCTGCAGAATCTGACGCTGTTTTTAGCAAAAGTCTTCTTTCCGTCTATTTTCGCAGGACTTTTCACAGGGGATGAAAACCACGTAACTTTTTATGGAAAAGAAGGGGAATGAGCACCAGATGGGGCCGGGGGGCACCCGAGGGCCAAAAGGGGGCCCCACACCCGGCCAGATTCCTTGGCCGCGTGGGGTCACCCCTTTTGGGCCCAGATAGCCCACTCCGGCTAGGTCTTCGACGTACCCCTCCATATATACGAGAAACTGACGGGTTTCGAAGGGGAGGGCTGTTCACGAAACGGAGCGCCGCCGCCACCACGATCTTCGATTTCGGAGTCAGATTGATCCAGGATTTCACCCCCGGAGGTGGAATTCTAGGGGCTTCGTCACCATCATCATCACCACCATCATCTCCATCAACCATGAGCTCCATCACCCCCTCCATGTGTGAGTAGTTGCTGTAGGCATGTGAGGTGCGAGGGGTTTTGGATGAGATTGATCATGTAATTGCTACCCGGTATGCGGGATCTAGGGGTTTGTCTTGAGAATTCTTATGTCTTATGTTGATGTACTATTGCTAGGCTTAATGCTTGTTACTAGGGCCCAAGTGGCATGATTGCAGTACTGAACTTACATTGCTACATCATATATTTGAGTTTGGTATCTATCTGCAATGTGTATTACCTGCTATTATGTTGAACCTGCGAACCCTAAAGTGACAGCTAGGGAAAACAAGGGGGATATGTTCTAGTTTGAGGATTATGTGTGTTCATGGAGTGTTAATGCGTTGGTCTGGGCTATTCGAAAGGGTAGACCTTAATTACCTGTTGTTCCAAATTGGCCCCGGTGAAATGGGCAGGTAGGACAATAGGCTTTGTGCAAATTCTCTTGGTTAGTACGCACAATAATTTACGGAACACACACCTACATAAAACTGAGATAGAGAAAGGCCCCGCTGCTAGCAAAACATTATTACATGACCAAACTCATGTGGTCTTAACTGGTGTGAGATAAACGAGATGACTTTCCCCTCTTAAATGAGAACACTTCCAAGACCAAGCTTAGAAGAATCATAGTACACATCGAAACTCTTGGTGACATCCGGCATAATAAGTACCGGGGCTGACACCAGTCGATTCTTCAAACCCTGGAAACTCTTAGCACATTTGTCCGTCCATACGAACTTACTATCCTTCTTGAGAAACTGAGTGAGTGGTTTAGAGATGCTCGAGAATCCTTGAACAAACTTGCGTTAATATCCAGGTAATCCCAAAAATGATCTAAGTTCAGTCTGATTACTCGGGGCAGCCTGATTTGCTACAGACTGAACCAGAGCAGGGTCAACGGAGATTCCTCCTCCAGATATTACATGTCCAAGAAATCTGACTTCTTTAAACCAGAATTGGCACTTACTGAATTTAGCATACAGTTGATGCTGATGAAGTGTTCCGAGGACAGTTCTTAGATGTTCTTCGTGTTCTTCCTCACAATTGGAATAAATAAGATGTCGTCAATAAACACCATGACAAACTTGTCGAGGCTCCATGAAAACCTTGTTCATAAGATTCATGAAGTAGGCGGGGGCATTAGTCAGACCAAAGGACATCACGGTGTACTCATACAATCCGTAACGTGTGGTGAATGCGGTCTTGGGAATATCGGTCTCACGAACTTTCAACTGATGATAACCAACACGAAGATCGATCTTTGAGAAAATTCTTGCCCCATTTAGCTGGGCAAACAGATCTTCAATTTTGGGCAACGGGTACTTGTTCTTGATGGTCACATCATTCAACTTACGGTAATCCACATATAAATGTGAGGAACCGTCTCGTTTGTCCACAAAAATGACATGTGATCCCCATGGTGATGCACTAGGGCGAATCAAACCTTTCCTTAACATGTCATCCAGCTGCTTCTTCAACTCATCTAACTCCTTCGGATTCATCCGGTAAGGCTTATGTGCCATTGGTCCAGTGTCGGGTACTAACTCAATGATGAACTCGATATCCCTATTAGGGAACATACCGGGTAATTCCTCAGGGAACACATCCGGGTATTCACATACTACCGGAACTCCCTCAAGTGTAGGTGTGGCTATACCAGTGTGGCAGTGGGTCTCTGATGTAGACTTGGTTGCGGTGTAAGTAACACTCTCTCCATCACTAGCGGTCAAAGAAATGGACTTCTTGGTGCAATCAATAACACCATTATACTTGGTCATCCAATTCATACCCAGTACTACTTCTATCCCTTGGGATCCCAGTACTATCAGATCGGCATGAACAGTTTTCCCTTGTATATCCATGGGTACTTCATTGCAAATGAAGTGGGCTTGGGTTTTGTTTCCGGGTATTTGCACTGTCATAGGGTCACGCATACGTGTAGACTTCATACCACTCTTTTCAGCAAAAGGCATAGTAACAAAGGAATGCGATGCACCTGGATCAAACAATACATCAGCAGGTACAGAGTTGACAGGAAACGTACCCATCACCATATCAGGTGTGTTCTGAACCTCCTCAGCAGTGACATGATTCATATACCCCTTTTTCACATTCTTCTTCTTGGTCACTGGTCCTTGTGTCATCTTGGTTGCATTGTTCAGAGCTGGAGGAGGATTCTTGGTCGGGCAGTCACGAGAAAAATGTCCTTCCTTGACATAGGCAAAGCAATCGCCATTGAGCTTCGAGGTGTGGTTTGTCTTGGCATAATGGTTGGACTTGTTTCCACTTCCATTACAATTGCCTCCTGGCTTGGGTGCATACGGTGCACTGTTGTTGTTGTGGTGGTGGTTGTTGTGGTTGTTGTGGCTGTGGTGGTGGTTGTGGTTGTGGTTGTTATAGTTGGGTCGTGGCGCATAAGCAGGCACCCTGTGTGGTGGTGGTGGCCTTGCATAAGGAGTAGGTCGGTTTCTGGGTGCACTAGGTCCACCTTGGTACTGCATCTTCCTCTTTCTGTTGTTAAAGGCATTCTGCCTCTTGTGCTCTATCATCATCGCGTCATCCTCAAGTGACTCCAAATCCAGGAATGGTATGACAACAAGTGTGCACTGCAACTCATCGTGCAGCCCATTCAAGAATCTCTCCTTCTTTTTAGCTTCTGTGTTAACCTCATCAGGTGCATACCCGGATAAAAGAGTGAACTCCTCCCAGTATTTTGCTACAGACATTCCTCCCTGTCACAGTTTTAGAAACTTGTCCCTCATGATTTTCATCACACCCTAAGGGATGTGATATTTGGGAACCTAGCAGAGAAGTCCTCCATGTGAAAATGTGGCCAGCGACAACAGTGGCGCGGGTAGTTTCCCACAAGTCCTTGCTGGTCCAGGAAGAAAGTGGGTGGCGAACAACACCTTTTCATTGTCTTCCACTCATGCCACTTCCAGATTATTGGCAATTGTGTGAAGCCAGTCATCCACATCAAGTGGCTCCACAATCCTCGAGAAGACTGGAGGATTAGTCTGATCAAACACCTTCAGCTTCGAGCGCCCACCATTTCCGTTACCATCGCCATTGTTATTGTTGTTGTTATTGGCGCTGGCAGCGGCCAACTGCTGCAGGGCAGCGATAGTGGCAGCACTCTCGGCTCTAGTGGCCTGGCGATCCTCCATCATAAGTGCCAACAATGCCTCCATCGACGGCGGGGTTGGTGGTGGTGGTTCCCGGCGAGGCGACATGCTGTTTAGTGAAACTTGTGTAAGACTATGCAGAAAGACTTCTTTGTTTTTGAAAGCAAAACTAGGCAACTAAAAAGGGTGTCTAAGAACAAGGAAAAGACAAGTGATAAATCACACAAGTAAAGATACGGGTTGAGAAAAATTTCCAAACATTGATATCACTCAAACATTCATCACATTCATAGCATCAAGTCATACATAGCACAGACACAAACAACCATCTAACACAACTATGCTCCTCAGAGCTACATAGGGGGATTCACCTCATAGGGTCGGTGTACAGCTCACTGGCACAACTGCAAAAGCTAAGAGGTACTGCGATTAGTCCTGCTCGATGTCTCCATCGAAAAGGATTTCCTCGGGATCCTCCTCGTCCTCAGCTAAGTCGTCGTCCTCCTGGTCACTTGGATCGCTCATATCCATCCCATCAACATCTGATGGAATGCCATCATCGACTAGAACATCCTCATTCTCCCTGCGGATCTCGGTGACCTCCTCCTCTAGCTCCTCGAGTGTGGAGTCCTGAGTAGCTAGGTCCTCTCTCGTGGTCTTCAGTCGCCCACGCAGAATCGCGTTGGCCTCCTGGAGCGCTTCCACCTTGTGGGTGAGACGGGTACGGCCCAAACGAGTGGTCCGTAGTTGTCCCGCCAAGGCTCTGTTCATGGCGGTCTCGGTCTCGAGGTCGACTGTCAGTTTACCCGGATGGGTAGCGAGAAGACGACACTCCGCAACTGTGGTGTGTTGCAGAATGCTCATGTCGTCCAGTCGGCGCTGAGTGCAGTGCAATAATATGTCCATGTCCTCAAGGTGAGGAACCATACCATCAAGATCTTGCGGCACAATAACAGGTGTGCCAGACTCGCCTCTCCTCCCGAGAAACTCAAAGCGAGTGCCCAGGTACTAGAAATCCCTCAGATGAGCCAGGCATGCAATAGCCTCCTGGATCACCCTAACCACGCCCTCCTGCCAAGAGCGCTCAACGACGGTGAAGACGAAAGTCTCCGCTGAAGGAGTGGTCGGCGAGGACGAATAGTACACTCCATGAACCAGTCTCCCTCAATAGAAGAACCGAAGATCATTCATCCACGCAACTCAGGAACCGGGCGATCGATAAGCTCTGTCATCTCTACGAGCCTATGCTCGAAAAGGAACGCCACGTCTGTAGCCATCCCCAACTAGCAAGCCTCGGTGAACACAACTTCCATCTACACAAAATTTAAGTAAGCTTAAGTTAGACCCAAGTTTGCAAAGTTTTAGATTGATCAAGACATAACTTAATGTAAGTAGGGTTTTGTAAATCATAGAAGATAGGTATAAGAAGATTTTGAAACTTAGTCACACAACCAGCTTAGTTTGATAAGATATTTTTTCAGAGTACTAGCTAACGTTCATGCTAACTAAGGGCTCCTAAAGTCAGGATAGCTCTGAGACCAACTTTATAGAGGCTCCAAACCGGATGGTACAGGACCCCTCATATGCATACATTCACGATCCCAGGAATTCTGTCGTGAACAACATACGAAGTTGGTACACAGATACATTATCCATTACAGGAATAAATAGAGTCTTACAAGCAATGGTCACATGACCAAGTCTTAACAACTGTCACGCAGGACAGGCAAATGTCTCACAAACACACAACAGAACTTAACAAACACATAATATAGGTAGCCCATGTCACGCCTTCACCAACAGGCTGCTGACCGGGAGCCGGGCCTAATTCGCATAGTCGTCAGAAAAGTACTCCTCCTCATAACCCTCCTATCGCGGCATCTCCTCAAAGTCTGGCCAAGTAAATAGCCAGGGACGAAACCAATATGAGTACATTTGAATGTACTCGGCAAGACACCCTTTATAAACTTACAAATGCAAGTATGCTTATATGGTGGATGGGTAGGCTATAAATAGGGTTCACTACCCATGGTGTATGTAAGATACATCATGGTTACTTTGACAACTCTATATCTTTGTTGAAGAGGATACTTCAAAATAAAATATTATAGTTTTGTTTCTCTTGTAGATATCGCATGTACAAGAGGTTTAATAAAATTGTTTTATAAAAGAGAGTTTTTCTTTGCAAACTTCTTGTGATCATCTCCAGCTTTTCTTTATCGGTACCTCCACAGTACAAGTCCTTTTCCATAAATTATCCTTTTTGAAAACTGACACAATGCTAGCTACATAGCCATTCAACTGCCCATATCCGAGGGCTCGGCTATTCAGAATAGTTTTACTCTGCAGAGGTGTACACAATCCACAAGATCCAATCATCTGCCATGAACTACCCATGGATCGACACAGCGATATGCAAGCATTAGATAAATGATCCTAAGTGTCCACCCTGATCAAGCTAGTATATGATTATCCCTTCAGTTGGGTGTAATCTCCACGGCACCAGGTCCCACCCCGCCATGGCAGGAGACCCAACTGTCGCTTCCGGGGGGTAACTTAATCCCTCACTTTGTAGGTCCTGTTACTCCCTCCCGGTGACACTTCGGTTCATAGAATCATCCTCTCTATAGCATCTTGGGATAAAACACACACTAACAAAAACAAGTATCTAGATAGGCCCCGTACCCATGTTGAGGTAGTGTGGCAGTACTTCTTGGTTGTCTGTCACGACCCCGGACCCAGAGATATACAAACTGTCATGTGCTCCTAGCAATGGACTCACAAGGGCTACAGGGTTACCAGCCCCGGCCGAAACAAACAATGGTAGGCAGACCGGATTCATCGGCACGTAGTCCGGATCTCCGGTCTACTACTCCTTGTGTGCATGCTAGTCATAACCAGATATGTATACCCAAGCTTCCACGAGTCGTATGAAACTGAAGGAACGGGACCAAAGTTATACAGAGCTGCTATGTGTCCAGAAAGTGCAACAACAATCGAGGGTTACTGGGGTTACCTCGTCCCAGGCCGAATCACATCGACAGGCGGGCTCGGACATGGATCATCGTCTCCACAACCCCTCGACTGCGACAACTATGCAGGCATAGCCAAAACTGTATAACAATGAGCTCGAGACCAACAACCGATCAAAGCAACACTCTAGACATTGAAGTTGTATTAAACAGGTGTTACTAGAGTATAGCTTACAAGCAGAGGTCACATGACCCAACATTACATTAGACAACGGAAGGCAAATTATGTTGCTAATCAACAAGAACCAAAAAGGCCTAAGAGGTCGCAGCATAAGGCGACGTCCCAGCCCATAGATTCCAGGCTGCTACCTGGGAACCCCAAACTACTCGTCGATGTCCACGTCGAAACACCACCGAACTGAGGAACTCCACCTGAACCAAGTTGAAGCAAACATGAGTACGGGAGGTACTCAACAAGACTTATTTAACCTATTATATATCTGCTATCTTTTAGAAAGAGTTATGAAGGTTATATTGTATAAAGCCATCTTTGTTTTCCAAGTTGAGGAAGGAATAGCACGTGTCATGGAGTATTTTGAAAACAGATGAGAAAGCTACTCAACTACTGATATCATCATCTTTTAATCCACCGAAACATAACAGCACCTCGTGCTTCAAAGATCACCACATCCAGTTGTTCCACTACCTCATGCTACAAGGTAACCCCTCTCGGGATCTCCGAGGAGGCATCCTCCATTCGTTTTCAACAAGTTTTAATCATTCCGTTTAAGTTGTCTATGATCACAGAATCTGTCACCAAGTCGTCTTTAACCGCAGACACGGATTTTCAAAAAGATTTAACCCTACAGGGGTGTACAACTTTACCCACACGTACCAACCGACTCTTAGTGTCACCAGGGTTAGCACTAGTCCGGGAAGTGCCGGCAGAGGGTGCTCGATTACCGGCCTTTACCTTGTCGAACCATATCCATGAGTCAACCCAAACCGGGCCACCCCGTGAACAGGGAGTTGGCCACCTCCTGACGGCACCTGTTCTGTGAGTCGGGATCAAGATCCATGTACGTCCATCACTTGTCCTGGTCACGACCTAATTTTCTCCAAAACATTTTTTTACTCACACGCAGATGGAAAGCTCAAACTGCGTGACTCATGGATAAGGTTAAACAAGTTAGTTAGCCGGGCGGGGTTCATCGGCCCACGTGTGGATGTACGCTCAGTCTTGGCTCGAAGGCGAGAACTCACTCCTAGGGGCATGAACAGGACAAAACGCCACAACCCATTGTGGCCTCACATCCATGCCGTGATTAGTCAGGTTATCAAATATAAGTTAGATCACAACAATCTAACATAGTAGATTCATGCATCGACCAGATTCATCAACCGGATGGATCAGATCACAACTAGGCATGGCTAAGCAAGACTCACAAGGTTTAGCGGAGCGCGCACAAACAAACCTATAGCTTCTAGGTGTAGTGGATCAGGTTATGTAGACTATGCAGTATATAGCAGAACTCTATCTATAGACATCAAATAGTTTGGAATCGAATGCAAAGTACGAGATTCAAATTACTTTGAAACCATATATGAGTAGATAAGAGGTTATGCTTGCCTTGGTTATAAGAAAACCAATAGAAATGTCTTCTCGGATAAGTGCTTGACTTGTCGGTTAAGATCAAGTATTCACCATGGAGTTGTTGGCCTTCTCTTCGGAGTCATGTTCTACCGAGGGGGAAACAACACCGAAACAAAGAAGAACAATCAACCATGGCATCGATGCAATGCACAACATGTATGCATGAGCAAGTTAATGCACTGAAATAAAGCCCTAAACATGAAGATAGGGTTGCTAGGATTCCTATGTCAGTTATGAAATTTTACTGAAATTAGTCCGAAATAGGCCCCGGAGGGCAATTCGGGTGGTTATGAAGGTGAGTACAATTTATATTGCTCAAATGGGTTTGAAAACACCATAACTAGATTCCATTTGTCATTTTGAGCAATTTGATATATCACTTTTACTTTTCTAATTTTATTGAATAAAAAATTATTTTCTACTTTTAAATGAATAAAAAATATTAAATAAATGCTCATTTTTGGACTTTCTCAAACATGTGTGAAAATTACATATTTGGATAGAGAATATTTTTCTGAACACAACCATATTTTTATCATATTTTTCTGATTAATATTTTAATAGTTATTGATGTTCCAAAATCAATTCATTTTCTGGAAATATTATACAGTGGGGCCCACGTGTCAAAATAAACCTTTAGTATTTATTTCAAAACAGGGAACAGGTTTATGACGTCGAGATGACGCCAGGGTGACGTCATCGATTGCCCAGGCCGGCTCTGCCACGGCTCGATCGCGCGATACAGTGAGGGATTCGCGGGATGGGGTGGCTAACGAGCTAGAGGGAGGCAAGGCGAGCACGGGGGTGGTGGCGCCGCCCCCTGATTGACGCCGGAGTGGCGGCAGCACGCAGCCGCGACGGCGATGGCCACGGTGGCTGACGGTGGCGACGGATTCTGGCGCGAGGAGGGGAAGGGAGGGGTCCAGGAGAGGGAGGACCTCACCACGATCGTGATGGTGCGGACGGGAAGGCCGGAGGGGGTCGCAATCGACGGCGACAAGCACGACGGCTCCCGGCCGGACTCGGGGAAGAACCCGTCGACTCGGATGGCTCTAGTTGTCCCAGCAAGCGGCGTTCCTACTGGAGGTGAAGGAGGCCATGGCGGTGTCGTAGGAGGTCACAGCGGGGCGTGGGGTCGCGCTGAACGACGGAAATTTGACGGCGGGCGTCAGTAGGGTTTCAGACGTGCGGGGAGGAGCAGAGGGAGAGAGGAGGGGTTCAGGTGGGGTTTCCGCGGAGTGAACGCGATTCAGACGGCTCCAGGGGTCCTCATCCCCTCGTCTGCTCGGAAGCAGGAGGTGGCAAAGCCACCTCGACGCCGCCCTCGTCCTTCTGGCCGGAGAAGAAGGAGATATGAAAATAAAATGCCATTTTTCGAAAAAATCCCTTAGAGTTTTGAAAATCACCAAGAGGTCCTTCTCCATTATAAAACAGAACAGAAAACAGAAGTTTTGGGGACCTTTTTGCAAACAGAAAATTTGGCAAAAATAATATTTGGAAAGCTTATGAAATTTCCAACAAAACCATGTGTTTCTTTGGTGTATTTGAAATATTTTCCAATACAAGATTTTGGAGACCAAATTAAGTACGATTTGTGAGATTTTTTCAAACCATTTAAATTCACAATTTAAATTAGTTAAAACATGATTTAAATTTTTGTTTCATGCATGTATGAGATGAACACAACACCACACACCCTATGGTAGCAAAAATTGGGATGTTACATTGTCCAGCGAAGACTAGGTTATGTGTATTTTGTAAAAAAAAATTAAAAACAATACTCTTTACGTCCCCCGGTGAATAAGGTCCTGCCTTTCCACCATGGACTTTCATAAGAACATTTGTTTGCAAAAGCACATTTTTAAATGTCCACTTAGGGACTCAAGATTATTATCTTAGGCGGTATTTATATACCTTATGGTGGCTAAAGGCTTGGTTACACGAAGTTGACTAATGGCAATGTGATATATAACTATATAGTATTAATAATAATAGTCACCCGAAAATAGTTTTGGTAATCAAGTTTTTTTAAAACTTCAGAAGTAAAAACATGCATGATAGATAATCATAAGTAGTATAATATTCAGATTTAGGATGGCTTGCCTTGGTTGAGGTTAGGGTCTTGCTCGTGGTAGCAACAGGAGTGATAGTAATATCCTCCGGCACCAACTATCTCTTCCTCGTTTTCTATCGTCGCAAAATAAAATAAGGACACACAATCAGAACCAAACTAAGCAAGCAATAGTACTAAGTCAAACATAGAGCAAGCAATGCATAAAACCAAGTAACACTCAAGTTTGCAAAACAACATTCCACAAGCACACTCCAAAATAAAAATAATTAATACTACTACTACAATGGTAAACAAGAAATGCCTCTGACAATTTTCTACCAAACAAAAATACACCTAATCATACTAGTGGAAAACAACACTACTACTAGTAAACAAGAAATGCTACTCATGCTTTTCTATGGACTTAAGTATAAACTAACAGAGGTGAAAACATAACATAAAAAGTTCCAAAATGGTACTAGACCCAACAAAGAAAACCTAAAAACTTAGGTAATAATTCTATCTATAATTTTCTCACACAAGCTATTGAAATAAAAACTAGAAAAACAATACTAGGCATATCCTATTTCTATTCCTTTTCCAATCATGCACACACTTTCTAACATACTAGTAATGTTAGTAAACAACTTCTTAACAGCAAGCAAAACATCTAAACATGCTAGAAAACAATATTACAACTAGCAAGCAATTATTCTAAATTTAAAACACAAGATATATTTCTAACAGAAAAGGTGCTGTAACTAAATATGCATGCCAAAAATAATATAGAGCTCTATAATCACACAAATCTAGGATAACATAGAACTATGCATACACAAACAGATCCAATTGAATTCACATCAAACAGTAGTTTTAAACTCCTTCTAAAATCCTAAAATAAGCAACTGGACAAATACCAAAATGGATGCCATTTCCAAATGTTAGCTCTCCTTGATGTCAGGTCAAGCTCTATCGATAGATCTACTCATACAAATTTTAGTTTGCTCATTTTGAACACACATACAAAAAGTTATACAAGATTTATTCTAACAGAAATAATGCTCCAAAACTAGATCTACAAGTTGCATATATTTAAGAAAAAGTATATCTACCTCTAGGAATTTTTGTGGATTTTATTTCTTATGTTTACAATTTTTCACAGGATTAAAGTAAACGTGCAGTTTCTGGCATTTTCTAAAAGGAAAAACACAAACTTGCGCGGGCTGGATGTTCTTCGCTGCGCGTGGCCCGCTAAGCCAATTCAGCCCAGCTCGCAAGCACGAGCGCGTGCAGCGCGCATACCATTTCGGCGTTCAACGTGGCCGTTGATCGCGAGATCAACGGCACATGACCTTCCTCTTCCTCTCTTCTCTCACTCTCTCTCTCCCTCACGACGGAGAAGCAACCGGCGGAGAGCTCGGCGATTCCTCACCTAGGGGGCATGTAGGGCAGTGGTGAGAGGTCGGGGATGTCGCATGTGGTCGATGCGGTGCAGGGTGTGTCCGCAGGGGGTCGGAGCAGCTCTAGACTGCGGCGCACGGCTGAAGGTCCGCGGCGGCTCCGGCAAGCTCCTCGGGTTCCCTGCAAACGAACGGCCAAACGGGGGTGTCAGGGTGGTTCTACGGAGTACGACGAGTACAAAGGAGGTGGAAATGAGGGGTAGGAGTGCACGGGTCGTGCCCCACCTCTGTCTCTCTTCCGCGGTGGCCGACGGCAAAATAGAGCTCGCTCAGCTTAATGGTCGCTTGGGGCGTGTGTGGTCCGCGTCAGGGGGTGGAGTGGGGTGGTGTGAGTGTGGTGGCGCAGTGCGTGCGTGCTCGTGGATTTATAGCCACGGTGCCACGCTCGTGTGCATGGGGGCGTCCATGGGGTGGGAGAGGCGAGCTCGGGGTCGCGCCCTGAGCGCTCATGTCGTTCCCCTTGGCCTTTGGACGTGCCTAGGAGGCGTGTGCACGTGTGGTCGTGTCCAGGGCGTCGAGTGGGAGGTGAAAACGGCGTGGGCGCGGCGATAGTGTGTGCGCACAGTGGCACATCTGTCAGTCAGCCCATGCCTCTCCCCTCTCCTCTCTGCTCTGTTCCCACTCTTCTCCTCTCCTCTCTGGTCAACCAAGGTAGAATCCAAGGCTTGGCATTTGTTAAGGGATGTGAGGGCTTCTAGAAAAACAAGGTGGAACTGCCTAATTCACTTCCAATCAAAATATATCAAAGATCAAAGTAGGGTCGACTTCACTGATTCAGCAGTTTCAGAAATTCAGAAAAATGACTTAGTCATTTTGGCCGAGTGTCAAAAGCAGATAAAATCAACCAAATGTCATATCTGTTTTCAAGGCTCTAAACTTTTCCAAAAAAAAAAATCAAAGTATGGGGTTGTTAAACATGATTTGTACTTTCATAATCATCCATTGAAAAAAAAAATGGAATTTTGAAAGGCACTGAAAACAAGGTGAGAAAACAGCTACTTTCTGTTTTTCTCTGCTTTCTAAAAATCCACTTTTCTGTCTTAATTTTCTTTCACAAAAATCACCAAGCATTTGATTGTTTTCTTATTCCAAATTTCAAACCAAGCTTATACATTTGTAGTCCATATATTAGAGAACACATTCATGCCAAGAAAACATGTGATTCCCTAGCATATTGAAAACAAGGGCTAAATATAGCTACTTGGCTAGTTTTTCAGAAACAAGTTTTTATAGAAAACTCAAAAGAAAACATATAAATATTCTTTTGCCATTATATTTTCTTGATTCAAACAAAGACAAATAATATTGTTAGGTTGAAAACAACATTGATTCAACACTTGGGATAAAAATTAGTCTAGTCGTCATGTAGAAAATATCACAGAAACAATAAGAAACATCAGGAAAAATTGATAATTGATTTTAATCAGAAGCTTTATTACATTGCATAGATACTCATGGTCTCTTACATAATGTTGGATTACACAAGTGAATTAAAAAGTTTTTGTTGGCTCACAAAAATGGCTTCTCTCACTTTGTTACATATGGTCCAAAAACTGGGGTGTGACACTAAGTGGGTGTGGACAGGATCTCGAGCCTGGTTGTGCAACATGGTATTGATCGCCCATGGATAAAGTAACGCACCTCTGCAGTGTGTAAAAGGATGTTGCATGTTACCCCTGTTCTGGGAAGGAGCTGCGAACGCCGCAGGAAAGGCTGAAATTCAAATCCTGTGAAGATCTGGCGGGCATAGTCTTCCAAATTAAAAGCAACCTCTTGAAAAAAGATTTTCAAAAACCTTGCATTATCTTATGACTCTATTGAGTCTAAAGCTGTAGTTAGTGCATCAAACTGCCCACTATATCATGAACTTGTTGAGTAACGCTCGTTACTCATTCCTTTCCGTTAGACCCCCTCCTTAGAGTTGAAGGCTTATGGAAGTCATCACCGTGAAGCCATCGCTACCTCATGAAGCTAGCCGGAGTCTTATATTACTTAGTCGGTGAAGAATCGTCATCAACAATGCCGGTGGAGGAGAAGCTATCAAGCTGTAGATGGAGTCTATTCTTGGACTTAGTTGTTTACAAGCCATAGATTAGGGCTGACATCATCCGTAGTTGAATAGGTTCTGAGCTAGAGCTATTCTGCATCTTTGAACTTCGAATTGCTTCTTCTGATGTTTCATTTGCATGATATCTTCTTTGATTCTTCTAGAAGATTCTCAAGATTTTGTAATGAAAGTTGGTATCCTATAGCTTTCTTGGACCTGCTATGTTTTTGTTGTACCACTCTAAGGGATGTAATATTCACGGATAAGTCCTTCTATGAGTATTATGTCAACGACTTGCACACTGAAAGTGCATGATGCCCCCATATGTGGTTTTGGTAATTAATGACAATCCTTATGGACTAATGTTTGCATTGAGTTATCCTTATAGATCTTGTTCATAGGAAATAATGGAGTTCATGTGTTGAACTCTATTAGCTTCCTTGATGGCCATTGTTATATTCAAGGCTTTATATGAAGAATGGCCATGTATAGAGTTGTGCTTATTGCTAGTGTGTCTCGAAGAAATGGATTAGGTGATCTTTCATTATTATCTTCAAGACATCATCATTAGAAGTGATAATAAAAGATACAAGGTTGATCAATCAAGTGATCAACACACAAAGCTACAAGATATACCAAGTGGGATTATGTATCTCGTGGTATGGTAAGAAATTGTCAATATAGCTTTGTGAACTCATCCAGGATATGTGTGTGTGTGGCATCTCTATGCGTGGTTAGGTATCTTTCCATGGGCATGAACCAAAAGGAAGATTTCATATATCCCATGGTCTATGTTGTTGTCAAGCGGTGTTCGTCATCAGGCTTGACGTGGAAGCTCAAGTGAAGCATCTAGAAGAAATCATACACTTGATGCTTGCCACCCATTTGGATATTATGGCCTCGTGAAGATTTTTTGATAAGGGTCTCTCCCATAAAAGTGTATGGGGGAGCTAGCCTCTCCCATAATGGTGTATGGGGGAGAAACTTGCATGTCTTCATCAAGCGGA
The DNA here is from genome assembly GCA_028641055.1 of Alopecurus myosuroides. NCBI lineage: Eukaryota > Viridiplantae > Streptophyta > Magnoliopsida > Poales > Poaceae > Alopecurus > Alopecurus myosuroides. Next base: position 184,290,438 of record CM054058.1, read on the forward strand.
GCTTGTGCTAGCAAGCACGATCAAGAAAGAAGATCCAACTTGAGAGAGTCATGATCGTCATGATCTAGCTCAAGTGGAATGCTCAAGGCAAGTTATAATCTTGATAGGTTTTCTATTTTACCGGTCTCATGTCTTTGGGAAACCGGGTTATAGGATAGATAGTCGTACTATCAAGAGGGGATCTCAAGTGAGTAACTTGATCGAATCGTTATGAAGAGCTCAAACCTTTTCATACTTGGCATAACATCTTTTTTGGTTCTTATTTGTCTTTTTTCTCATTTGGGTTTTAGTGCTTGTCTTGATCTTCATGGAAAGCCAAGGTTTATCGAAAACGGTTTTGGTAAGAAAACTTGTTGCGTTTTCGGTGATGAAAATATCAGGTTCAGCTTTTAGAATGTTTCCCCACCTTCCATGTGTGGGAACTTCTCCATTACTTTTTTAATATTACCTGTTATTACCTTTCCAACCATATTGGATTCACCTAATTCGGAGTTCATTCACAAAAGTTATGTGTGTTTTCGTGTTGGAGGTTTTACCGGTTGTTCCTATTTGAGAGGTCAAAACCTTTACCCATTTGGTTTTATCTTCCTTTTCTGTAAAATGATGTTTCTCTGCATATTCATGTAGTGATCGTCGTTGCGATTTCAATGAGCCCAACAACATCGAAAGAAGAGTCCGTATACAGAAATTATAGCATTTCTCGTATCGGTGTTTAGTCACTCTGTTGCAATCCGGAATCATTCCGGATGGATTCCGACTTGTCCGCGAAAACATCTTTTGGGATTCAGATTCATTCCGGGCCATTCTAGAACCCGTATTCATTCCGGATCCAGCCCGAGATGGATCCGGAATTGATGAAAAAAAGTGGAAAACGGCTAGTTTTTTAGCACCTATTTAAGGGGCTTTCTTCCCCAAAGTCCCCAAGTCTTTCCCAACCCGTTTTTCCTCTCTCTCTCTCTCCACCATTGTTGACTTTTGAAAGCATTCCCCTCTCCCAATCCCTCCTATGATTCTTGCATATCTTTGAGGGAGAAGATAGAGGAGATCTAGATCCACATTTCCACCAATCCATCTCTCCTCTTTGTGAGGAGAACTTAGTGAATCTATATCTTGGAGTTCTTGGTGTTTCTCCTCCATTGTTCTTCCTCTCTTATTCCCCCATAAGCATCTGTTGCTTTGTTCGAATTTGAGAGTGGAGGATTTAAGCACTTGTGCTCTTGCCATTTGCATCGGTTGCATCGGTTTGGTCTCTCCACGAGGATTCGTGGAAGTGAAAGTTTGTGAGCTTGTTACTCTTGGGTCTTGGACCCTAGACGACTTGTGGTGTTCTTGGGAGCCTCCAATTGAGTTGTGGATGTGTTCCCCAAGATTGTGGTGACACCGAGAGCCTCCAATTAAGTTGTGGATACGTGCCTTGGGTTTGAAGGTTGCCAATAGTGGAAGGTGAACTAGGCCTTTGTGGCGGGGTTCATCGGAGAATAGGGTGAGGCCTTTGTGGCGTTGAGTAGACCTCTTGTGGCGAGCTCACACCCCTCCAACGAGACGTACTCCCCTTGTGGGAGGAACTCAGGAATACATCATCGTCTCTGTGTGCCTCGGTTATTTCTATATCCGAGATTTTTACTTATGCAATTTACATTGTGATAGCCTTCGAGCTTGAAGTCATATATCTTGCTATCACCTTCTTACTTGTCTTTCTTAGCATAAGTTGTTGGTGCACCTAGTTGACCCAAGAATATTTAGGTTGTGTGCTTGTTAATTTAAACACCTAGTTTATTTCCGCATTTAGCAAGCCTTAACCGGAAAAGTTTTAATCTCCTATTCACCCCCCCCCCCTCTAGACGACATCGTTGTCTGTTCAATTGGTATCAGAGCCTCGGCTCTCTTATTAGGCTTTACATCCTAGAGAGTACGATGTCGTTTAGGGAAATAGAGCACGATCCCGCTTTTATATTCTATGGTAGAAATTATGATGTTTGGAAAAATCGCGTTCTTAATTTTCTTACGGACATGGGTCCAAAGTATCTAAGGATAATTGTAGATATGAATTTTCCTCCTCCAAAGAATTCTCAAGATTTATCTTTAGAGGGTGAGGACAACTCTTATCTCGATACTCTTGTATCTAATGGTCTCTTGTGTGTTTTGAGCGATGTAGTTATTGAATCAATCATGCCTTTTCGGAACGCTCATGAGTTATGGACAAAACTTCAAGATATATATGATGTGTCCAACATTATTGAGGATGGTTGTTCGCCATCCACTTCGGGCCGTGATGAGTTCACATCTTTCTCCACTCCACCAACATGTGATTTGTCACAAGGTAATGATATGGTGAGTGGTGATAGAAATTGCTTTTACGATAGTGAATTTGCTATTGACTATACTTCATCTCTATCCCATTGCAATGATCTATCTTTGGACTTAATATCTTCTAGCACTCAAAGTTCCATACATGTTAGTGTTTATAGTCCTTGCATATCATGTAACAGTTGTTTAACTAAATCTCATGATGATATGCTTCCTATGTCTTGTTTTCATAAAAACAATGCTTCCATTTCCTCTAGTACTTGTGTGACTAACAATGTAGAGGAATCCCATATTTTGGTGGAACAGTACATGGACCTTATTGGTGCTTCAAGTAAATCTTCATCATCGTTATCCATTTCTCATGTGTGCCTTATGGCTAAGGATTCAAAGGTATCACCACCTTTGGAACCCACTACATCTTGTGATGATGAGGATGAGGATTTATTTTGTGGAGAGTATGAGGATGAGGTCGATTTAATGGAGAAGGGTTAGTTGGTTATTCTTGATCTCCCTAAAGGTAGTAAAGCTATCACTCCTTTGGGTGAAATTTTGTCTTTTGCTATTAATAGCACTAAAATCATTGAGAAGAAAGGTGAGATTGAAAGAAGTGATGCCGATGAGAAGGCATCCCTTACTATGTCTCTTGAGGAAGAGTATGAGCTCTGAGTTACTCTTGAGGAGAAACTTGAATCTATTGAGGAGATCTATAATGAACAAATAGCCTATCTCACTAAAGCACGTGATCATACTAATTCTAAATATAAAGTGCTTAAAAAGGAAAAGGTTGAATTTGTTGTTGGCAATGCTAAACTAATTGAGGAAAATTCTATGTTGAATAATGAGCTTGCTAATTTTTCTTCTTCTATTACTAATGATGTTTGTGCTACTAAGTCCACATGTTGTGAAGCATCTATTTTGAAGGAGAATGTTGAGCTAAGGGCTCAAATTGAGTTGATGACTAGCAAGTGTGGTAAATTGGAAGAAAGTCATGAAAATCTATATAGCTCTCATAAGGATCTTCTAGCATCCCATAACAAGCTTAAGTTAGCTCTTGAGGCTATCACTACAAAGGTAACATCTTGTGAGCCTCATGTGGTTACTAGCACAATATCTTCTAGTAATGTTATATTGCCTTGTGCTAGTATTAGTAATTCATACTCTCATAATGTTTCTACATCTGGTGATGAGTTGATTTCCTTGCCTTGTTTCTCTAACAATAAAGCATCTACTTCCTCTAGCTCTTGTGTTGATTCTAACAATGTAGAGGAAATTAAAGAGTTCAAGGCCCAAGTCACTTCTTTGAAGAAAGACTTGGAAAAGAGTCATGAAGGGAGTTCCACCCTTGACGATATGTTGAGAGTGCGAAGACTTCCCAATGACAAGAGTGGACTTGGATTCAACTCCAATATCAAGAACAAGTCCATGGTTGACAAGAAGAAGGGCCAAGAGAAACTAAAAGATCCGGCCAAGATTATTTGCTTCAAGTGCAAGATTGAAGGGCACCATGTTAGATCTTGCCCTTTTAAGAAGAAGACTATTAGTGAGAAGCAACTAGGGAAGCGGCCTCTTGCTCAATCTCATGCTCAACCGCGAGTTGAAAAAGGACCACATCCAAACAAGACTCAAGCCAATGCTCCTGAAGTTGAGGAGCCTATTAAGAAGAAAGAAAAGAGTCGATGTTTCTACCTTTGTCGTGAGAAGGGACACTTTGCTTCTTCATGCACTAATGGTACATTATCCAACCCTATCCTTATTGATGATGTTTATTCCATTCGGAAGGATAATGTGGGCAATGTGTTTGCCAAGTATGTTGGTACTCCAAGTGGTGTCAAGAAAAGAACCATTTGGGTTGCCAAACCTATTCTGACTAACCTCTTAGGACCCAACTTGGCTGGGGACCAACAAGATCAAACTTGATCAATAGGTGTTGTTGGAGGGCATTGGAGACTTGGCTATCTCATGAAGAATTAAGGGATTTTCATCAATTATATTTCCTCAAGCCAAGTAACTTGGATTATATATATATCTTATCCAATGTTCCTCCTTGCGGTAACTTGTATTTAATTCATATATACATTGAAAGTTACTTGCCCCCTTGCATGTGTTGGTTTTGTTTCTAGCATGTGTTTGTATATGGTGTGCCTACTACTTACCTATCTTGAGTAATCTAGTTTGTGTTTGTTGATTTGCACTCCATGTACTTGTGTGTTTTGTGTTGAGCCTTCATTGCTATTGTTTCTTATTTTAGTTGGCTCTTTGGGAGATTAATGGACTATACCATTTTGGGGGAGTAATATGCTCTTGGCACATTACTATCCTAAAAATGTGTGTACATGAGGAATACCACTTAGTGTTGATATATAAATATTATCTAGTCTCTATGTGGTATGTCTTTCTCATGAGAAATTCAAATTCTAATGTCCATTAACTTTCTCTAGTAGGATTTATTTTATTTACCTCTTGTTGAAAAAAATGTATTATCACATTATGGGGGAGTAATAAGCTATGTGCATATTTGATGACTCCCAAGTGCAGGAGATCAATTGTAGTACCTTTCGATAAGTATTTGAGTGTCGAACCCACGAGGAGCTGAAGGTAAGCTATCTATTCTCTGAAGCCCTATAACCCTCTTATATGGTTGTTTATGCAAAGCAATAAGTTTGACTAAAAGGAACTAACTAATTAAAAGCAAGTGACGTGGAGTGTGGTTTGTCTAGTAACTAGTGAAGCAAGTTTCTAAGCAAGTTTCACAAGTAGCAAGCAGCAAATACCTCAAGTATCTCAAGGGAGCAAGTGTTCTAGCAATAGGTGTTTCGTTCGTGTGGTTGTCACAATTAGTGAAGCACATGTTTTAGTCTTAGTTGTTTCTTCTAGGAAGGAGCCATGAATAGGTATAGTCAAGTAAATGATCTACAACCCCTTATGATGGATCATGTGGCCAAGTAAATGACTGCACAAGATTGATTAAGACATAAAGTCCGACCATAGCCTTACGTTCTAAGGTCCCCTATATATATCCCCCAATAACTTAACTTTGTGGCTCGGTCTCAGGTTACTGTCACTCCCAAGTCACCACCACTCTATTATGCTACCGGTCATCACCTTACATGCATTCCCCAACATATGCGTGCACTCATATATTGTACATAAAGACAACCATAGAAGATAACAAACTTGTATGCAACCAATCAACGAACTATTTCACCATTTCCAAGAACAATTCACTACTCAAACATAGACAGGGAGACACAATACATCAAGGGAATATAGTATTGCATCATACATCGTGTTTGCCAAGAGATTACAGTGGAGAGATGGAGCTGGTCTTGCTGTAGATGTTGATGCTGAACACGCCGGAGGGGGGTGGAGCCCTCCGGGGGTGATCCCGGCGGCGTTTCCCCCCTCCGATCTTCTCCGGCGGCAGCCTTCTGTCTCTCTGTTTTGTGGTTTCGTCTCTCGGCGCCGACTCCTCCTCGAAAAGGCCAGGAGACCCTTTATATAGTCGTTTTTAGGTCACGAGACACTCGGGAGAAGAAAGATCGACGACATCGGAGCCACGGGGGCAAAAAGGGGGCCTCTCACGCGGCCAAGGAATCTGGACGCATGGAGGGTCCTCTTTGCCACCTGGTTGGCCTTTTGGCCCTCTACTTTGGCCCATGGTCTTCATCTCGAAAATTCTGAACCGTGCTCTTTGGCCTTGCCATTTTTGGAGTCCCGAAGCTCCCGGAAAGTCTGAAACACTAAAAAGTACGTTTTCTGGAAAAACAGGGTTAGAACCAAAAGAAGGGGGATTATTTAGAAAATCCCCCAAATCATTATAAAACATGAATATAAGTTGCTAATATGTAGGAAAAACAAGTAATAACATGCAAAGTTCATGTATGGATTTTACATGCATCAACATCCCCAAGCTTTACCCATGCTCGTCCTCGAGTATGAAGGTGATAAAACTAACATGGACTTTGCATATTGAAACAATCATGGGATATCAAGGAGGATTATTCATGCTACATATAATCAAATGATTAATACTAGAAATGAGTAGCAATATACAATTCATGTTGTAAGAAATATCAAATATGAAAGCAAAGATGCTTCATGAAAGTTCACAAAGTGTATAATGAAATAAAAGCACTATGGACCAAATGCATACACAAAATGAAAAATAAAATCCTATATTGGTCAAAGAATAGCATAATGGAAAATAGAAAATATGTTGGACACTTTGGAGAAAATTGAGTAGAGGTAAAACATGATCAAGTCTTATGTAGCCTCTAAATTATTCAACTAAAATTACTAACTGAAATGTGGTATCCGTTGATCTAGGACTCTCATTGCCCCTTTATCACTAGCATCTTAAATGGTGAATGTTGAAGTAATGTGAATGACAAGGTGGTTGAAAGCCTCATGCCCCGTGAGTGTGAAAACCTACTCCATGATTACTCAACTTAAGATTCCTAATAAGCTTTGTACAATCATAATAAGTATTAATGACATCATAGAGAACCGCAAAGAGGTACCTCTTGCCCCATGACATGGAAACAAGCCCATGTCACAATGACAAGGCAAACAAACGGAGTAGACTCGTCATCCTTTTTATTTTCATTCACTATTATGCATAGCTTCTTATTTTATTGTAGGATGTGTTGTAGAGTCACTCAAGCTGTAAGTAAATTTCCACCATGATAAAGCATGGCTTGGGTTAGCGGCCCAATGAATTTCTCTAGTCATATAGATACTTACTCATCAAAACTTACTATTCCTCTATTTCATTTCGGCATAGCAGGAGTCCAAAAACAAAAGTACATGATATCAACCAAATGTAATTTTTTGTGCAATGTTGAAAGATTTCCGGTGATACACGTTTATAGCTAGCTCCCAACCACACACTTGTAAAACGCAAAACTTGTGGCTCCCATTATTGGGTCATGTTTATTAGATGCATAAAAAGTAAAGTGTGCCTTCAAAAGTTCGTGAGAGTCCGATCCAAAGTTCAACCCATGACAATTAATAAAGTGAATATCTTAATTTAGAACATAAATAACACAATAACATGGTGAACATGCTCGGAATATCAATGAAGCTAATGGGAAGATATGGTGGACTCACTGGAAATACTTGGCTAAGGAGTGTTGGAAACAAGTTTTTACTTGTTGGAATTTTTAAATTTTTGGCTAGCAAGAGGGAGATAGTTGACCAGATACTATGCATGCATATGTCCATAGAACTACTCATTTCATGACAAACTAAATAAAACAGCAATTAACATCAAGGATATGAATAAGAGATAGCTCAAGACAACATTATTGCAAATTTCTACACATAAAAAGCCTATAAATCATGCAAACATATGTAGCTCTTCAAATCAACCATGGCATCCCTATTCCAAGTCATAATACTAGAATCCAATACATTACAACCCCAAACTCCAGTAGCTCAATCTCATATAAAATGATGGGTGTGGTCTTATCAAAACAAAAATAAAAACAAAAACTAGACGCTTCAAGTCTCTACGATAAATGCTTTGCTTAGAAAAACAGAAAGGAGACGTGTGCTAACCAAAAGAGTGTAGCTCCAGTGGGGTGTTCATCACATCCCAATTCTTATGGCTTTCACCATTCTTGGATGTCTTGAGGCGCAGCTCCTTTATTCCCTGTGAAAAAACTTCACAAAACATGTTTCTCCCATTCTTTTTCTGTGGGGTGAGATTAGCAAGGACAAAAAAATCACATGCTTGCTGTGCAAAATTCCAAATCAAATGCTCCAGTAGATAGACAATAAGGTTCATTATGTTGTATATTCACTCTCTTGCTTGAAAGAATCATAGTTCGATTCCCAAGCCCAAAGAGTGCATAAAACAAAAGAAGGCAGAATCTGTCCAGAAAAGCAACAGCAGCAAAACGAACGTTTTTCCCTAAGCTAGACTCGTCAAAAAATTAAGACAATTTTTTTACTTACATAGGACGAAAATTTGAAGAACATACTAAAAAATTAGCTCAATCCGACATACCAATAAAAAAGGTAAAATCATACGGTGAGCAGACTCGTGCTGAAACAGAAATTTCATGCACTAGGATAGCAACGTATAAGTCAAAATGGGTTTGACTTGACTCTTTATTGAAAACTCCAGAATTAAAACAAAAAAAACTAATCTCTTGAGACAGCAAGAGGACGCTAGGAAAATCCAAACAAAAACAACCGGGTTGCCTCCCGTAAAGCGCTTTCTTTATAGCCATATAGCTAGGCATTACTTACTTAACATCATGATGGTTAGAGTGAGGTGGCTCGGCATCCCCAAGCTTGGATTCTTGTACTTATTTGATACATGTAGGGTGATCCCAGGGGTACATCCCCAAGATTTATTGGTTGTCCCTCTTGATCTTTGTTCATCTCACTCAACTCTTCCTCCTGAAAAATTCTTCTTACACAAATCTCAACATAAAACTTGATTACAGGGGTTAGTGCTTCCATAAATAAAATCCACATAGGTACAGCAAAGACACATAATAAGTTGATTCTAAATATTAACTACTGTTACTACAGTTGTGCATTGCTCCTTGATCAAAAGAACCACACAAAACACAAGTAATGAGAGCAATGCAAAATAAAGACATAATCTCCCAAAAACTGAACAGCCCGTAAAGAGTGAATTTTTAGAGGCACTTAAGTTGCTCAAATCAGAAAACTTAAAACTAACGAAATATGTAGTGATAACTAAATATTTCTGTCGTAAATTACCAGGTCAAAATTCCACTTCTGTGATTTTAAACATTTTTCTCAGTGAAGTTCAGGAATCTGTTTTCTTGACAGCTAATTACTATTGTTTAATCCTATCTCTCATATAAGATTATTCTTGCCATTTAAGATGAGAAATAAGACAGAAATGTAATGTTACACTAGTGAACTAATATTTTTTATTGTTTTTAGCTTTGTAAAAAGTTTTAATGATAGAGACTTTGCAATGGTTTCATTGGCATGAACTACACATGTTCAAGGTCGACCCCAACTTCTCCATTACTCATCCTTCTCATTTACTTTCCCAAATTTTTTATAAAATGAAAATCTTAAACTAAATGATACATAACAGTAGTTAAAGGCATTTTACATGTTGTAAAGACATAAATTTGTGCTCAAGCCGAATAGGAAATTAAAGCATAAGGAACACACCAAAAAATATTAAACAATTTATTTTTAAGTCTAACCCATTTCCTATGCATTGGCATTTTGTAATGAAACAAATAAAAGAAGCACATAATAGCAAGCATAGAAAGGTAGATCAAGTGCAACTTCAATACTTTCAGCATAAAGAGGGGAAACTTAATATTGTTGAAATATGTGTAACCATGTTTCCCTCCCTCATAATAATTTTCAGTAGCATCATGAATAGATTCAACAATATGAATATCACATAAAACATTCTTATCATGAGCCACATGCATAAAAGAATCACTACTCTCCACATAAGTAAAATCCTCATTAGTGATAGTGGGAGTTAAACATTCATAATTTTCATTGCAATCATCATATATAGGAGGCATAGTATCAACAAAGTGAATTTTCTCCTCCAAGCTTGGGGAACTAGAAATATCATGCTCATCAAAACTAACTTCCCCAAGCTTAAAACTTTCCATAGAATCATCAAGTATATCATTTTTATCCTCAATAGTAGGGGGACTAAAAATATCATATTCATCAAGACAAACTTCCCCAAGCTCAAGGTTTTCCTTAGCAATAAAGGTGTTCAAAGAATTAGTACTACCACAAATACGATTGTTGTGCAAATAATTTTTCAATTTCCCCTCAAACACTTCATGTCCTAATTCAAGGTAGATATTATATAGTTCTAAAATTGTTTGGTTGTTTTCCATTTTATAATTTTTTTGTGTGTTTTAGGTTTTTATGTTAGTATGCAATGCAAACAAGAATAAAAGCTTAGCACAACGCTCCCCGGCAACGGCGCCAGAAAAGTGATTGATGACTCCCAAGTGCAGGAGATCAATTGTAGTACCTTTCGATAAGTATTTGAGTGTCGAACCCACGAGGAGCTGAAGGTAAGCTATCTATTCTCTAAAGCCCTATAACCCTCTTATATGGCTGTTTATGCAAAGCAATAAGTTTGACTAAAAGGAACTAACTAATTAAAAGCAAGTGACGTGGAGTGTGGTTTGTCTAGTAACTAGTGAAGCAAGTTTCTAAAGCAAGTTTCTAAGAAAGTTTCACAAGTAGCAAGCAGCAAATATCTCAAGTATCTCAAGGGAGCAAGTGTTCTAGCAATAGGTGTTTCGTTCGTGTGGTTGTCACAATTAGTGAAGCACATGTTTTAGTCTTAGTTGTTTCTTCTAGGAAGGAGCCATGAATAGGTATAGTCAAGTAAATGATCTACAACCCCTTATGATGGATCATGTGGCCAATTAAATGACTGCACAAGATTGATTAAGACATAAAGTCCCACCATAGCCTTACGTTCTAAGGTCCCCTATATATATCCCCCCAATAACTTAACTTTGTGGCTCGGTCTCAGGTTACTGTCACTCCCAAGTCACCACCACTCCATTATGCTACCGGTGATCACCTTACATGCATTCCCCAACATATGCGTGCACTCATATATTGTACATAAAGACAATCATAGAAGATAACAAACTTGTATGCAACCAATCAACGAACTATTTCACCATTGCCAAGAACAATTCACTACTCAAACATAGACATGGAGACACAATACATCAAGGGAATATAGTATTGCATCATACATCGTGTTTGCCAAGAGATTACAGTGGATATATGGAGCTGATATTGCTGTAGATGTTGATGATGAACAAGCCGGAGGGGGGTGGAGCCCTCCGGGGTTGATCCCGGCGGCGTTTCCCCCCTCCGATCTTCTCCGGCGGCAGTCTTCTGTCTCTCTGTTTCGTGGTTTCATCTCTCAGCGCCGCCTCCTCCTCAAAAAGGCCAGGAGACCCTTTATATAGTCGTTTTTAGGTCACGAGACACTCGGGAGAAGAAAGATCGACGGCATCAGAGCCACGGGGGCAAAAAGGGGGCCTCTCACGCGACCAAGGAATCTGGCCGCGTGGAGGGTCCTCTTTGCCACCTGGTTGGCCTTTTGGCCCTCTACTTTGGCCCATGGTCTTCGTCTCGAAAATTCTGAACCGTGCTCTTTGGCCTTGCCCTTTTTGGAGTCTCGAAGCTCCCGGAAAGTCTGAAACACTAAAAAGTACGTTTTCTGGAAAAACAGAGTTAGAACCAAAAGAAGGGGAATTGTTTAGAAAATTCCCCAAATCATTATAAAACATGAATATAAGTTGCTAATATGTAGGAAAAACAATTAATAACATGCAAAGTTCATGTATGCATTTTACATGCATCAATATTACAAGCCTAGAAAATGTGAACATGTGAGGTATTGCCACCGAGAGTTGATATTCTTAGTTATCTTGTTCCTAAGTGGCATATTGCTCAAAAAAGTTCCATGTTTTCATAAATGTGTTTTGTCTCTCTTCCTTTTGTATCTTGTTTGTGAGAGTTTCTTGGTGCTTTGCATTTTTCGGTTCTTATTAGAAGCCTTCAAGAATCTCTATCTAAGCATGTTTTTCTATTCCTATCTTTTGTCACATGCTTATGTTTTGTGAATATGATTGTGAACAAATCTACCACCGAGAAATATCTCCATACATCTCTTGTCTTTGACAATTGATAATAATTTGTGGTAAGTTTATTGATCATATTTACTTTGGCCTTGCTCTACAAATTTCCTTGTTTGTTGCCAAGGATTTGTTTTGGTTCAAACTCCTTTGTGTCTTCCTTTTGTTCTACTCAAAATTTGTTTTATGCTTTCTTGTGTTAGGAAAAGCAATCATCCCATTATTGTGCACTTTGATTCAAATTCACACTTCTTTGTGTTGCACTATCCTTGGAGAAGCATCCTATATTGAGTAGAACACCATTCTTTAAATTGGTATTGCATCCTATTGCCTTTCTGGAGCTTGACTAGTGTTTGAACAATATATATAGAGACTAATGATTCCATTGTGTGCATTTTGTATTCAAATGCAAGATCATAATTAATGCACTATTCTTGGAAGAGATACCCTATATGCGTTTGAACACTTGTTGTCTTGAAATTGGTATTTTATCCCAATGACTTGTCTCTTTGGAAGACAAACATTTTTCATCTTGGTACTTTGTGTTCCATCATGAAAAGTATAGAGGGGTTGGTTTATTCTTTGATCTTATTTTCCTTTCGTCTCTTCTTTATTTGGTTTCCTCAATCATGTGTTGATTTGGTTTTTGATATAATTTGGACAATTCTCTTGCTTTTCACTCGTGTGAGTGCCTTCTTGGTTTAATTGTTGTTTTGTCCAATTTGTATCTTGTTTGTTTCTTGAAAGTTTTGTGCATGTATATTTACTATGTATATCTTTTGACATGCTTACTTTTGTTGACCCAATATATAGGATAAACTCCATCAAATTCTAAATGGCTAAGATGTGCATGAAATTCAAAATCATATTAATATGAACATATTTATGTGGAGTTTTGTCCTATGTATTGTAGTTGTTCTAACTACTTTGGACCCAATAAGTTTGGGAACCATTTTGTACTTGAATTTTTGTTTTTAGGTAAATTGGAGATTCATTGGTTTCTTGCTCCATTCATAAGGAAGGTGTTCTCACCATGGTATTATAGGAGTGAAGCTACGATGATTATCAAAATCGCATCCTCTTCATCACCAATGTCGTCGGTAACAAATATCTATCTCATGCATACATTTCTAGCTTTCAACCTTGTGTAGGTTGCATCTTGGCATGATTTCCATTTGTTGCATTTCATTTGGTTCTTGCAAATATCTTATCAAAAGCATCTTTATTGAAAATATGAGAAAGCCGGGATGATTACATATCAAGGGGATATTTATAATCATTTTTATGATTTACCAATCCCAAGTATATTAATCTAGCATCTTCTACTCGAAGTCTCTCATATGCAATATTGATATTTTCTCAAAACCATTTGAATCCTTTGTGATATGCGTTACCTTTTTCTCGAAGCATTTCAACTATTACTTTTCCCTTGTGATATTTGTGATGCTTTGATGAGTTTTTTTATTTTTCATCTATATCCCTTTAAGATAAAACTAATCTTAACGCTTTGCTTTCAAGCAAAAATCTTATTGGTATATTTATGAACCTCTCTTGGATATCATGTTCTTCACCTTTCTACCTATTTTGTGTGTGCATGTTTCTTTGTGGATATCCTATATAACTAAATAGAAGCAACCCACTACCATATTTATCTAACCATGCAGCCATGCCAACTCAACAAAGTGTGCACGTCAGCAATTCCAATATTTTTTTGTTAATATTATATTTTGACAATTACCATCCATCCTTGTGAGTTTAGGACGAGAGCACACCACCAGCCAGCCCATTCTTCAGCCCACTTATAATCAAAGGAACCAGCCCACCACTCTTCCTCTTCCCCTACGGACAACTCTGGATCCATTGACCAGCAGCCATTGCCGCCTCCTCCTTTTTCTCAATAAATCTCCACTACAACTATCTCTCTTCATCTACCCCACGACTAGCAGCCCATTGGTTTCGTTCCGTTCGGATTCAAGAAATAAACTCTGTTTGCTGCTTTGGTGTCTATATTTATTCTCCCTACCTCCGCCAGTCGCCACCCCATCCATCCATTCCATCAGCCGACCGGCTGCATGCCTGATTGCCTCCATAGTTGGTGTGATTCGATTTCCCAATTAAGCACCTAGCTCCCTGGTTGCTGAATGGATCGGTCCGTTTAATCTTCTGGCTTTTGTAATTATGTAACCGATGAGCCAGTAAGTCAGTATAAAAAGTGTACCTGCCGAGAAAGAGCAGTAGTAGCCCTTTGTCTAATTCATCCACTTGCTATCGTTTTGGCTGTGGCGAAGACCATGGGCACCTGCCACCGTAGCTCCTCAACATCATTGTCGAGCAGCAGTTCTGTCGCGCTCCAGGTCCTGATAGTAGGTGAATAGGTTGTGATTCCAGGCAGAGAAAGATTAGGAGGTTCTATTAGTGACTTTTTTATGCAGTTGTCATCGAACTGGTCCGGTATGTTTATCCTCGCCCTTACTTTGAATTGCCATCCCTCTATTTGTCAGCATGACTTCACTTCGCCACATCCATGGTCATGGGCGATGCATTCCACTCTGGATGCTAGCAATTATCTGGAATGTAAAAGAAAGATCGTGGTATGAACAGTTTGCACAATTGTCATGTGTTGTTTCCTATTCATGATTACCATTCTATTTCAGATAGGGTGCCTTAGATTATGTGATACAATTGGGGATCACTTTCAATATTTCTGATAAGAAAATGTACATTGGTATCCAGAGTACTATATCATATTTTGGTCGCATAATCTGATGTGTTTTTTCATGGGAATTCTATGGTGCTCTCTTTTTGCGAAAATTCCAAGGGGCTCTTTGTCCAGAGACTTCAGAGAGGAAGTTCTAAACTTAGCTGAAAGTAAGTCACGAAAATATATTACAAGTCCATTATAGTTGTGTTGTGTATCTGTTATGTTTAACTTAACGATAGTTTGTCCCTATGTATTTATGCTCATGCCTTTTCCAGCCTATCTTTCCAAGACAAATGAACAGAGTAGTACTGCTTTGATCCATTCATCTTGATTAGTTTTATTTTCAGTGTCGATACTGGAAATATTGGAATGTACAACTAAGTGAGGAGTTCATCACACACCAATTTAGCTGCTGGAGATGGACATATTTATGTTTAATTATGTCTTTCAGATCTTCAACTTAGCATATAAGAAGGTTAATTTAATACAGGGCTCAACAGTCACGCATAGCACAAGTACCTCAAAATGACAGTTTGTGCAAAATCTTCCGTACCTTCTCAGATTCTAAATTCAGTTCTTAGTGTTCAATAAATAGTATAAGTCATCTCATGTTACTTAATCGTATAACACTCTGCTACATATCTTTTTCTAGAGTCTATTAAATCTGAATATTTAACCTTGAGAAATTGTTCACCTGTATACTATTTTTTTTAACTTAGAGCATTATCTTCTATTCAAATAAATACTTTTAATACAAATATTCATATGGCAACATGTCACCAGGACAAAGAGTTCCCGCCGCAACGCGCGGGGTGTCATCTAGTATATCTTTGTGATTGGTGTCCACTTAGAAACTTATACACACGAGAATAGTTACATCTTTAATTGATATTCTATTTCTTTAGTGAACACCTTTTATTTCTTTATATTCTTTGGTGGTTATTAAAAGGAACAAGCTTTTCTTTTCATTTGGTATTCCTTTTGCATCTTAATAAGTTTGTGGACCTATGTGTTTTATCCTTGTTGGTTTGTGTGTATGGGGAAGACATGATATGCACTGTGTGCCTCATATATTGAAAGACTACGATGAAGCTTTTCTCATCCTATTAGTCTCCTAAAAATGTTTTTCCTTGTCACACCCATCTATTTCGGTTGAGTAAGTCTGTATTTGTTGCTTCTTGATCTTAATTGCTCAAGTTTAGTTTGTTTGCAAGTTCCTTTGCTTCATTTCCAATCTATTCTCTTGCTCTTGTTTTGTTTAAAATTATTTATAAGGGGGTGATGATTCCATGTTTTGCACACTATATAGTAATTCAAATCTAACATTGTGCATGTACCTTGGGGAGCTCCCTCTTGATTTTCTAGAACACTTGGTTGATCTTTTCATAATATTGTTTTTGGTCAATCGATTTTTTGGATCCTTTGGTTGGTTGCTTCTTTGTGAAAGTATCCTTCAATTTGACTTTGCTTGTAAATGTTTGGATCCTCAATATAGTTTGATCTCCCTCCATCTATCCGTAGTTGGATATATGCACTTGATTTCACTCATATCATGAGGAATGCATACACTATGCGGGAGATCTTATTATATTGGCCTTCTAACCTTTTTGCCCATTTCGGCAATGGATGCCAATGGGGGAGAAGTTTAGAGGGTTTAAGAGAATTTGGTTATATGCTTTAGTTTAGTTCTTAAGCATTTGCCTTCCATGCTATTGCGTCCTTGCTCTTTGTTTTGCATGGTTGCTTAATTCATCATATAAACCCTCGTAAAAAGGGATTGTCATCAATTACCAAAATGGGGTGAGATTGAAAGTGCATGGTGCCCCATATGTGGTTTTGGTAATTAATGACAATCCTTATGGACTAATGTTTGCATTGAGTTATCCTTATAGATCTTGTCCATAGGAAATAATGGAGTTCATGTGTTGAACTTTATTAGCTTCCTTGATGGCCATTGTTATATTCAAGGCTTTATATGAAGAATGGCCATGTATAGAGTTGTGCTTATTGCTAGTGTGTCTTGAAGAAAAGGATTAGGTGATCTTTCATTATTATCTTCAAGACATCATGATTTGAAGTGAGAACAAAAGATACAAGGTTGATCAAGCAAGTGATCAACACACAAAGCTACAAGATATACCAAGTGGTATTATGTATCTCATGGTATGGTAAGTAATTGTCAATATAGCTTTGTGAACTAACCCATGATATGTGTGTGTGTGGCATCTGTATGTGTGGTTAGGTATCTTTCCATGGGCATGAGCCAAAAGGAATATTTCATATAGCCCATGGTCTATGTTGTTGTCAAGCGGTGTTCGTCATCAAGCTTGACGTGGAAGCTCAAGTGAAGCATCTAGAAGAAATCATACACTTGATGCTTGCCACCCATTTGGATATTGTGGCCTCGTGAAGATTTTTCGATAAGGGTCTCTCCCATAATGGTGTATGGGGAAGCTAGCCTCTCCAATAATGGTGTATGTGGGAGCAACTTGCAAGTCTTCATCAAGCGGAGCTTGTGCTAGCAAGCACGATCAAGAAAGAAGATCCAACTTAAGAGACTCAAGATCGTCATCATCTAGCTCAAGTGGAATTCTCAAGGCAAAGGTATAATCTTGATAGGTTTTCTATTTTACTGGTCTCATGTCTTTGGGAGACTGGGGTATAGGATAGATAGTCGTACTATCAAGAGGGGCTCTCAAATGAGTAACTTGATCGAATCGTTATGGAGAGCTCAAACCTTTGCATACTTGGCATATCATCTTTCTTGGTTCTTAGTTGGATTTTGTCTCCTTTGGGTTTTAGTGCTTGTTGTGATCTTCATGGCAAGCCAAGGTTTATCGAAAACGGTTTTGGTAAGAAAAACTTGTTGCGTTTTCGGTGGTGAAAATATCCGGTTCAGCTTTTAGAATGTTTCCACACCTTCCATGTGTGGGAACTTCTCCATTCCTTTTTTTTGGATAGTCCTCGTTATTACCTTTCCAACCATATTGGATTCACCTAATTTGTAGTTCATTCGCAAAAGTTATGTCTGTTTTCGTGTTGGAGGTTTTACCGGTTGTTCCTATTTGAAAGGTCAAAACCTTTACCCATTTGGTTTTATCTTCCTTTTTTGTACAATGATGTTCCTCTTCATATTATTGTATTTCTCATCGTTGTGATTTCAACGATCCCAAGAACATCAAAAACGGAGTTTGTATGCAAAAGTTATAACATTTCTCGTATCGGTGTTCATTCACTCTGTTGCAATCCGGAATCATTCCGGACCATTCCGGATGGATTCCGACTTGGCCGCGAAAACCGATGTTGGGATTCGGATTCATTCCGGGCCATTCCGGGACCCGGATTCATTCCGGATCCAGCCCGGAATGGACGAAAAAATTGGAAAACGGCTAGTTTTTTAGCACCTATTTAAGGGGCTTTCTTCCCCAAAGTCCCCAAGTCTTTCCCAGCCCGTTTTTCCTCTCTCTTTCCACCATTGTTGACTTTGTAAAGCTTGCCCCTCTCCCAATCTCTCCTATGATTCTTGCATATCTTTGAGGGAGAAGATAGAGGAGATCTAGATCCACATTTCCATCAATCCATCTCTCCTCTTTGTGAGGAGAACTTAATCTAGATCTTGGAGTTCTTGGTGTTCCTCCTCCATTGTTCTTCCTCTCTTATTCCCCCATAAGAATTTGTTGCTTTGTTGGAATTTAAGAGTGGAGGATTTGAGCACTTGTGTTCTTGCCATTTTCATCGGTTGCATCGGTTTGGTCTCTCCACGAGGATTCGTGGATGTGAAAGTTTGTGAGCTTGTTACTCTTGGGTCTTGGACCCTAGACGACTTGTGGTGTTCTTGGGAGCCTCCAATTGAGTTGTGGATGTGTTCCCCAAGATTGTGGTGACACCGAGAGCCTCCAATTAAGTTGTGGATGCGTTCCTTGGGTTTGAAGGTTGCCAATAGTGGAAGGTGAACTAGGCCTTTGTGGCGGGGTTCATCGGAGAATAGGGTGAGGCCTTTGTGGCGTTGAGTAGGCCTCTTGTGGCGAGCTCACACCCCTCCAACGAGACGTACTCCCCTTGTGGGAGGAACTCAGGAATACATCATCGTCTCCGTGTGCCTCGGTTATTTCTATACCCGAGCTTTTTACTTATGCAATTTACATTGTGATAGCCTTCGAGCTTGAAGTCATATATCTTGCTATCACCTTGTTACTTGTCCTTCTTAGCATAAGTTGTTGGTGCACCTAGTTGACCCTAGAATATTTAGGTTGTGTGCTTGTTAATTTAAACACCTAGTTTATTTCCACATTTAGCAAGCCTTAACCAGAAAAGTTTTAATCGCCTATTCACCCCCCCTAGGCGACATCGTTGTCCGTTCACACACTACACATGCAGTGGTGTGCAGGGTCTCCACGGATGGTATCAGAGCAAAGCGACCTTAGGTTTAAAACCTTTTAGGAGATCTGTAGGTTGGTAAATACTATAGGAAGCCATCTTATCTAAACCATATTTCCTACAACTATGATAATCATTCACTTGAGAATGATATGGTCATACTTGTATAGAATATTCCTACTCAACTTGAGTAAATATACTTATCTATTTTCTTTATACCTAGGTATGATAAGTTAGAAGTTTACCGTATATTGATTTTATTGAGAAAAAGTGTTCTTACATGGTCAGAGATGATTAAGTCACAGTGATGTTTACCCCATTCTATGAATATATAGGATGGAGTAGAACATGGTATAGAGTAAGTATAGGAGTCAACAATAAGGAATGTTGGAAACCATGAAGAGTTATTAAACTCTGGTAACTATGGGGTACATACCATATCCTTAGTTATCAAGTCTAGAGTTGAACTACTATAGCATAGTATAGTAGTAGGAGAAGACACATGCATTTATGGAAGGTACATTACTACTTCTACGATGTGATCAACAACATGAATGATCAACATATGCCATGAGAAGATTATCATAATGAAGATGAAGTATTTCAATTTACATGGTACTTTGCCCTAGATGGAACGAAGTTAGACAACAACTACTATAGGATCATGTTATCTTGGTTTATTCCATTGCAGTAAGGCATGCAATTGGAGTAATTACGAGGAAAATAGTGGTTGTGCAGACTAGGATTACAAGGTACTATATACCTACTTGAAGTGTATAGAATTTAAGAGCCTTAGTACTTGAGATGTTTTACTCTAAATAATATTATTCCATAGGCTTTTGATTGCATGAGTGTTATATAAATGCATTTGGGATTTATTAGATCTTATTTGGTTCTTTGATTGACTAGATCTGTACATGAAGATTGAACTTGATGTGCAAATGCATGTGCAAACATTGAGTTCTTTCTTGATGTTACTGGTCTAGAGTATATAGGATTAGAATGAGAGCGGTATGAGTTATCAGCTGATGGAAGCATCCACATAAGCTCTAGAAGACCATAAAGTCAAGAAGGCATAAGCCAATGAAGCCACTGATGGGAATGGACTATAGTCCATATCTTGCTCGGAGTTGGTGACATACTTCATCAACACATGGAGATCTACCACAAGTGAAGTGAAGAAAATCATATGAGTAGTTATATCCGAGAAGGAAATATGTAGAAGATCAGTAAGTCAACTCATAGAGTCACCCCATAGAAGCTGAAACCCAAAGATATAGAAGGGCCATAGGAAGCCAACAGTGGAATAGGTTATAGTCAGTTGTAGGGAAAAAGTTAAAACTCGAGAAACCCCAAAGATATTTTTACTAATTAGATGAGTTTAAGTCAATGTACACTACGTTTTACAAGTTTCTTTGAGCAGTATTTCTCTTTAGACCATTAGATTGAACCAACTGGAATTCTAACCATAGACGGTATCCAGTGTACCGGAAGAATCTTATTGGTTATTCATCACCCGGTGGATATACCAAATGTTCTTCAGAAAGTTGTGAGAGTTAGGAAACCATACTTACTCATCGGAGAATGAAACTTGGTATCCACTATATGGTGGAAATACCACGTGTTCTTCGTGAGACCATTAAGAAGGTATAGTAACAAAATAGAGTTATCATAATAACATGCATAGTATTATATTATCATGCAAGACAGTGGAAGGTGAACAATCAAGACAAGAGGATACACATTCCATGGTCAACACAAGAAAACAGCTGTGAGGATTCAACGGTCTACAAAAGTTCTCTCTACCTATCTTTACGTGAGAGAGGTTGAACTTTGGGACGAAGTTCTTGTTAAGGGGGCAATACTGTAACATCCCAGTGTTTGGTAAGTTATAAGGATCTAAATATAATATGTGCATTTGCAAAGCATGCATCTAAAAGTACGGGAAATTTTGGCGCGAAAGATTAAACGAAGCAAAGTGACCAATGTTTCACTTGACATGATGAATTAGGTTTAGATCATCTGGTCAAGAATACATTTGGAGTGATCTTTATACGATGTATCTTACAAACTAAATCATTTGATAAGAAAAACCATAATTGGTTATGATCAAACAAAAACCCTTAACAACCTTAACCATAAGTCTATAAGTGACTTGGGATAATTCACTAGGTATCTAGAACTCAAAGAGGGGTAAGTATCCAAATCACATAGCTGGTGATCATACTCTCACAATTGAGTAATGCACAATTGAATCATCTCATCGGTAGAGATATTATGTCCTCTAATCATGAACTCTTTAAGTTATCAACCATTCACACAACATATTTCCAAATTATTTAGTAACTAGTAAGTGAACCTTCACAAGTAAATAACAAAGGTACAATAGACCACAAATGATGGAAAAAAGTGTCAAGTCAAAACCCACGAGTGGGAAATGACTTAATTATCATCAATAATGGTTGTGTGGCCTGCTTCGATGCGCATATATATGGGACTGCTACGTGTGCTTTTTCTACCCGGTGTCAGAATCAAATTAGACGCCGGATCGATCGAGAGCTAGCATCAGCGGAAGACGTACAACGACGGACGAAAATGTACTACGTGATGGACGAAAAAACGTACCAAATTTGGGAGGAAGAAACCTTACTCCCTTTATTATTAGGTATAGATAACATATTTATGGAATATGTACATATCTCATCAACAAGAAAGGAAGCATTCAAAATAAGAAATCAATATTCTTAAACTACTGTTAAACCTTGATCATTACATATGATCCTCCCAAACCTCTATATCTGCATTATGAATGACAAAGTTAATAGAGAGTAGAATATAAAGTAACAACATGACACCTGAGAAAAACAACTAACAACTATGACATAAGTCATTAAACCCCAATAATCTTGTCATGTTCATTGTCTTATTCATATTATACAAGTGAGCATATGAGATATCAACACATCAATGAATCATTTGATCAACTTAATATCTTAAGACATCATTCCATAAGCATTCTACACTTCTATTAAAATCCACCATTCAACAACTAAACTATCTCTGGATACAATTGATGGAATAACAACAAGTCACAACCTCTATTAGAGGAATTAAGTCGAGTAAAACCAATCATATAAGAAATAAGTAAATATCTTATGGGAAATAAAATAAGAAGTATATGGAAGGAAAATAAAAAGCTTAACTAAGTCTTAATCTAGATCTTGTTATGTTGTCAAGACCATTCTATCTTGTTTCCAAATCTTCTCTAAGACATTCTACAAGAGAAGCAACCCACAAGGAAGGAGGAACTACCATAAGAAGACCTATAGAAGGATTCTTTAGAGTCTTCTAGAAGTGCTATTACGATCTATCATAAGAGTGTTTGGAAACTCTTGTATCCCAATCTGATCTTATTAATCCTCAAGAAATAGTGTGATATTCTAATGTTAGTGTTTTATAGAAGTAGTTTGGTAGTAAGTCTTGCAAGCTTCTTAACAAATCACTTTTGTATACTCAAACAATTGAATGGCATACACAAAAAAAAAAGATTGAAGAACCAAGTACAACTCTGCCATTAGGATATGAAAAGTAATTTGGGGCAAGCCTTGCAAACTTTTTCATAGATTCTTCTTATATACATAGGGAAAATTGATGTCATCAAATACACTTACATTTCTTTATAATCATCTAAGAGAAATATTTGCTTGGAGTAATTGGTTGCCTTCACCACAAGGGTGAGACAGCTGAAGATGGAATCCAAGAGATGATATTACTTGCAAGTGACAAAAGCAATATATGAAAAAGAGTGGCAACTAGAGACAAGAATATTGCAGGCAACACAAGTCCACAAGAAGCAACACTGCCTCAGTAAGGGAGCATAAGAAATTATCCAATGAATCATTAGAAAATATTAGAGAACAAATAACCTCTGTCAAGCTCATCAGAGATGAGGAATTCATAATAATATCTTTAATGGAAACAATTATCAAGTATGAAATAATAACCAGCCATTGCATCCACATGTATTGTGATATATGGAGGTTAATGATAACAAGCTCAATACCTTATTTTCCATATCCTTTTCATACATAAGACTAACAGATGATAACAAAAATTCATCTACACATAAACCTGGAAATGATCACATGTTTCTAAAACAAACATGGGACAATATCCATACTTTGAACCTAGTGGAAAACAAACAAAGATATTTCAAAGGCCACTCATATTGTCCACTTGATCAAGTATTAAAAACTACAAACATGGCTTACACACACCCAAGTAAAATGCCAACCAAAATTATGAAGAGTTTCATTTGTGAGAATAACAAAGTTACATAAAAGAAAAACAGGTCCCTTCACCGATTAAAATCATTTGGTTTGAAAAGGGGATAAAATTCCCTATTGGGTGATTTTCATGAAAGTGCATAGAAACATTACTAAGTAATTTTACCAAATGATTTTCTAAAAGACTAATAACTAAAATTATTCACCATTATTGAAATAACATGATTGGTGTGTCATATTCATATGATAGCATTTATGAAAAGATTAAAATTCATCTGAAGTTAAAATGGAGTGAAAATAATAAAAAAAAACTCAATGGAGCACCCTAAGTATAAAATTTAAATCTTGCTCAAATTTGAAAAAGGAAAACATGGTGACCTTGGAAATTTGATAAGGAATTCAAAACTGATTTTTAATAATTTTTCTTTACAAAAAAGCCCTAAAAACAAGGGTTTCTTCTCTGTTTTTAATACAGAAGGGCTTAATGGTAATTATTCAAAACTTCCACGGGATATGCGGAAAATGGCCTTTTTGGCTTCCTCCAGGCCGGCAGAAACGTGCCCTCGCCGCCGACGTCACCTAGCCACCTCATGATTGCCTTCTGCGACACGATAAGGTCACCACGTCGATGCCCACACCCTCCTCTATCCCCTCGAACAATTTTCCCTCTCTCTCTTCTCCTCTGTGCGCCGAAAGGGCGAACCCTAGTTCATCGGGCCTCCGCCGCACACCGTCGACCCCGGCCACCTCTGCACGAATTGGGACCACGGGGAGATGCGTCGGGCCGTACTCTTCCTCCTCGAGAAAGACCAGGGGTGAAGATGGCCATGATCGACGAAATCGGGCCGGTTTCTTCACCATGGCCGACGCCGGAAAATTTCTCATCGCCGGCGACTCAGACCTCACGGCGCGTCACCGACACCTCCACGAGCTTCAGTGTGAGAAGGGGAACCTCGGGGTACTTTTAATTCTGTATTTGAGGGTCGGATGCATCCTACCGCTGTTGGTCGAACCTCGCCGCCGCACCGGTGGTCGCTGGGACCATTTCGGTGACCATTTGGCCGCACCCCTGCCTCCTATGCGTTCTTCGTGACCTCCTAGAGAGATTGAGCCTATAAAATTCTTCCAATTCGTGGCGAATCCACGAATTTTGATCAACAGAGGAGGATTTCCTCCGGGCTAACGCTTCCCTGACGTCAGGACAGTTTTTCTTTTATTTTTATTTTTATTAAATGCAAAATGACAGGTGGGTCCCACATGTCAATTTAAAATAGGGCCGAAAATAATTAAACTTATTAAATTAGTGACTTTAATTGTGTTTATCAGAAAAATATGAAAAATATGGAAATGTTTAGAAAAATATAATCTAAAGGTTTATCAGCTTTTCAAAAATGTTTGATAAATTTTAAAATTAAATATTTTCTTTAATTAAATTAAATCATTTAAAATTGAGAGTAATAATAAATAATTGATAAAATCAGAAAAATACAAGTTATATACCAAAATGCTCCAAATGACAAATGCACCTCATCTCTGATGCTTTCATAGTCATTTGACCAAGTTTTCATGTGTGCAATATTTTTCCTAATCATTTAATTCATTGCAGAAAACTTCAGATGATATACCAAATTAAAGAGAACATCATTTCCAACTCAAATATGCCAAAAACATTTTGTTTAACTTATAAACTTGTTTCTAAAGGTATAATGGAATTCTATAATATTCCTTTATAACCAGAAATAACTACCACAATATTATTTTCCCTATTAATAAAAACCTCATGTTTTCACACCTACTAAACCTATCATACCAAGTCGCTAGCAAGTTATCTGAAGATAGATTAGTTGTATTAATTCATCATTTTCAATTAAACTCTTTGTCATTAGCTCTACACCTTTAAACGTAAAATAAAATGCGTCTCTTATCTTTTCAATAGTTGTTTTCTATGTGTTATTGCCTTATTGCCTAACCATGTGATAAAACTTCTACCTAAACATGATAACCATTGTTTGTTAAATAAAAGTGAAACACATATAAGTCTAAAAGAAGTGAATAACAACATCACCACAAATAATGAAACGACTCACCTAAAACCTATATGATCTTAGTATCGTATTGATCATAGCTTACACTTGTAAGCTAGGGTATTTTGCGATGAATATCATTACTATGCATGTATCATCTTGCCAGTGTTTTATATAGTCCTTACCGGGACTACTTTGCTATCTTTCAGATCTTAGGATTTCTCTACGCGACCCTCGAACCCGAAGACATGGATTATTATTGTCATTATTTCTATCTCAAGAAAGTTCATCACTTGCTCATATCCTTTGCAGTATTTCCTAACGAACTATTTGAAAAAACCCTATCGTATTACCAACTATTCTCAAAAGAATGCATGATCCTATTTTTATAATAATATGACTACATGAACGACTACCCGAGTGGTAGTGTTCTGTTTGGTGGGCGGATGGGACCATGGTAAGATGAATAGGTCAAAGGAAGGTTCCATCTGCATGGGAAAGTATTACCTAAGAAGTAACAACAAATGTCGTCAGGATTCTTGCGCCGTAAATACCGCGTTAACCATGGGTCTTGTATGGGGCGAGTAAGTGAGATGTGATATTCTCTCATTTGCATGTCAGCGGATTACCAGAGACGTACGCTGTAGGTCTTGCGGGACTACATGCACATGGGTGGGATCCCTTACGTCTCACGGACTCTGGGGTCTATGAGTGTCTATCACGGGTACCTAGATCTCTATCGTGAGGGGTAAAATCAGGGGTTCAACCTGCTGACAGAAATGGGTGGGCATGCATTGTGCGGAGAAGAATTGTTTGGCTTGGATCAGCAACCGGGCCCCACACCTAGGTGGGTGTAGATAGGATCTCGAGCCTGGTTGTGCAACATGGTCTTGATCGCCTATGGGTAAAGTAACGCGCCTCTGTAGAGTGTAAAGGGATGTGGCATGTTACCCCCTGTTCCGGGAAGGAGCTACGAATGCCGCAGGAAAGGTAACTCCATGAAGTTCTAATCCTTTGATGATCTGGCGGGCATAGTCTTCCAAATTAAAAGCAACCTCTTGAAGAAAGATTTTCAAAAACCTTGCATTAGCTTATGACTCTTTTGAGTCTAAAGCTCTAGTTAGTGCATATCATGAACTTGTTGAGTAACGCTCATTACTCATTCGTTCCCGTTTGACCCCCTGCTTAGAGTTGAAGCCTTATGGAAGTCGTCATCGTGAAGCCATCGCTACCTCATGAAGCTAGGTGATGCTCGTGATTCAGACGTTTGTTGGGAGACCCCAAGAGGAGGGTGTGATGAGCACAGTGGTAGGTATTTCCCCTTAGTTAGGAACCAAGGTTATCAATCCAGTAGGAGAAGGAGGACCTTCGGAAGGTTGATGCCACTGACGGTGGTGCTGGTGCTTCACCGGTGTCAGCAACAATGTGGAACCTGCACACAACACAACCAAAATACTTTGCCCCAACGGTACAGTGACGTTGCCAATCTCACCGGTCTTGCTGAAAACAAAGATTAGACGTATAGTGTGGGAAAACAGTGTATGCTTGCAGAAAGTAAAGAAAGCAGGAAATTGTTGTGGTTTGTTTAACGGTGTGGAAAAATGGACCGGGGTTCGTAGTTTCGCTAGTGGTGTCTCTCCATGAAAGATAGCATGATGGGTTAACAAATTACAGTTGGGCAATTGACAAATAGAGGTTTCACCATGGTGCACAATATAACATGAAGATTACTATGATATTTAGTGCGGGCATTACAACAAGATACATATACCGACATCCATCTGCATCTATGACTAATAATCCACCCTTGGGTTATCATCCGAACCCCCTTAGGTATTAAGTTGCGAGCAAAAGATAATTTCATTAAACAAAGTGTGTAATGTAAGCAATGATTATACACGCGGGCACTCTCACCACTGTTTTCTCCCTAGTGGCAACAACACATTATCCCCCTTCACGTTTCTGTCACTCGAGCAAGGCAACAAAGAGGCATGAACCCACTATCGAGCATAAATATTCCCTCTTGGAGTCACTAGCAACTACTTGGCCAGAATAACCACTAGCAACGGAGATCATCAAGATCACAAATAACATATGCAATAAAGACTATAATCAACTTGGCATAAGGTCAATATTCAGCGTATCCCAGCAAACACAGCACAGAGAATTACATAAGATCAATCTCGATCATGATAGGCGGCTCACGAGATCTAAACATGGAGGCATATGAGGAGAAGACAACCATCTAGCTACAGCTACGTACCCGTAGTCCAATGATGAACTACTCACGCATCACTTCGGAGGCAGGCATGGTGATGTAGAGGCCTATGGTGATGATCTCCTCTCCGACAGGGTGCCGGAAACAACTTCAGAACCCCCTGGTCTGGGGTTGACGGTGACGGTGGCTGCAGAACTTTTCGGGGATGTTGATCACGTGTCTATGGTTTTCCATCCGGGGGGCTTAAATAGGCGAAAGGTCAAAGGCGGTGGAGGCCGGGGGGCCCCACACCCATAGTTGGCGTGGCCAGGGGCGCTGCGCCACCCTATGGTGTGGCCCCCTTGCTGCCCCTCTTCGGCTCCTCTTCGGTTTCTAGATGCTTCTGGGGAAAATAGGACTTCCGGGCTTCGAATTTTCCAATTCCGAGAATATTTCCAAAACAACTTTTCTGAAACTAACAAACGGCAGAAAACAGGGAACTGGCTCTGTGGCATCTTGTTAATAGGTTAGTCTGGAAAATCGATAAAATGACATAAAGAAGGGAGAAAACATGTAGAAATTGGCACAATATGATCATGGAGCATCAGAATTTAGGGATACGTTTATGACGTATCAAGCATCCCCAAGCTTAGTTCCTACTCGTCCTCGAGTAGGTAAACGATAAAACAATAATTTCTGAGGTGACATGCTACTAACATAAACTTGATCAATATAATGTAAAAGCATATGCACGTTGAGATCATAAATCTTTAAACACATGCATGAAAAATAAAACTTTAATAATAAAGCATAGCAATTACTTTGCATCACGAAAAGTAACTCAAATAAAGGATCATGAATAATAATGCAAAGAAAGGTAAAAGTTTGGTTCAGGTATAGAGAAATCATGGCAAAGTGATATTTCGATAGTCCTTAAGAGTGGGGCAAAACATAAATGTCAGGACACCTTCAAAGTTCAAGAGGAAGACTATAACAAATAATTTAAGAACAAATAATATAACATCATGAAGTAATTATTGATGTTAATGGGACAAATGCATATAGAACTCAGAATGGCAAAAATGCTCTCTCAACTGTGAATAAAGTTAGAAGATGGATACTCAACATAAAAGTAAAAGAAAGTCCCTTCGCAGAGGGAAGCAGGGATCACTCATGTGCTAGAGCTTTTATTTTATTAAACAGAGGTATTAAAAGTTTGACATTTGTGGAGGAATGTCTATATTTTGGGAGATGTATGCTAATGTCAACGAATGGTAAACAGAAAATATAGTACGTCACAAGCCAACTGGATTCACAATAGCGGCTCCCATGGTGAAGGACTCCACTGGTGTAGAAGGTCATCCCACTTTCTCTTTTGTTTACACAATTATGCTTTGACTGATAAATCAGGGGCAAAAATAGTGAAGAGAATTTGTTTGTATTAATTTGGGGCTGGGAACCCCGCTGCCAGCTCTTCTATCATTTGGATAAGCGGATGAGGCCACTAGTCCAGGGTGTGAAATCCAATCAACAAGTGAGATAAAGATTCTCTATTTATGTCCTCATGAGAAAAAACAGAAACATAAAGCAGGAGTAATTTTGAAGGTTTTAAAGGTAACACATAAGCAATTTACTTTGGGATGGCAGTTAAATACCACATGTAGGTAGGTATGGTGGACACAAATGAAAAAACTTTGGTTTAAGGGAGTTTGGATGCACGAGTAGAGCTCATACTCAGTACAGGTGGAGGCTAGCAAAAGACTGGGAGCGACAAATCAAAGAGCATAAGAGCCATAATCATGCATAGCGACATAAGAATCATTAATTAAAACATAAGAAGTATCACAAGTTCAAAAACTAAGTCATCATGGAGGCTATTCGTTACTGGTTTGTAGTCATAAACATGGTGTGAGCATGTGCCAAGTCAACCAAATAAAACATTCGAAAGAGAATACCATATATTGATGCTTTACTATGACAAGAACAACTCATGAATCTTTCAATACATATTAAACACTCTCAGATATTTGAGGCTAATCATGCTACTCAATAAACACAAGGATTTAAAACTAAAATAACATTTAGCATGGCATGAAAAAGTCCTAGCTACAGTCTATACAAGCTTCTACTGGTACCGTTATAAATTCTACTTCAAGCAGCTCTCCCAACAAGCACCATACAAAACATGCTTTAACAAAAATAATATTTATGATACAGCAAGCAAACATGAGAGTATTCAAATAATACTACTAAAACTAACAGCTCTAACAAGATATTCATGCAAAACAGGAGCTAAATAAATGCAGCAGCTAGACAGAGATTAAGAATACAGCGTATTCTCAAGAAAAAGCGGAGCGTGTCACTCTCCAATGAAAGAATGCTGGGGTCCAACCAAGCTTATTATGAAAATAAAAACAAACTGAAATAAAAAGAAAAGGCAAACTGAAAACAAAAGTAAAAGACGCTCCAAGCAAAGCACATAAGATGCGACCGAATAAAAATATAGTTTCACTAGAAGTGACCTGATAATTTGTTGATGAAGAAGGGGATACCTTGGGCATCCCCAAGCTTAGAAGCTTGATTATTCTTGGAATTTGCTTGTATGTACCACCGGGGCATCCCCAAGCTTAGAATTTTCACTCTTCTTCTTCACATCATATCATCCTCTCCTCTTGACCCTTGAAAACTTCCTTCACATCAATATTCTCACAATCTTCATTAGCAACGTTAGTGCAATCGAAATAATAAATCCACATGGTTCAGTTTCAACACAAGTATAACACTCAAAAACACATTAGCTACTGTCACAACTTCTTTCAAAACTCTTTTTCTCAAAAGAACACCAAAATAAAGAGATTAAGATGCAAATGCGATAAATGGTAGAAATCTGTCAAAACAGAACAGAAGGTAAAGATCTATTTTTTCAAAAATCTTCTATTGCTAAAATCAAAAAGTGGTCTTCTAAGAAAAGTTTCGGAATTAGCTGAGGAATAAGAAAAAAAGAATTCAGATCATTATGATCTTCCAGGATTTTATACGATATTTTATGGTGGACAGCAGAAATATGTTTTCTGCGCAGAAATCCGAAAACCAACTCCAACTTTCCATTAGAGGCTTTACTTGGCTCAACAAAATCTCAAAAGAAAAGATAAAGAGGGGTTGCTAAGTAAATATAAAAAACACCCAGGTGCAAGCACACCAAAGAAAACAAAGGAAAACTAAAATAAAACAGAGAAATAGAACGGGTTGTCTCCCGGTAGCGCTTTTCTTTAACGCCTTTCAGCTAGGCATAAAAAATCAACTCAAGTGTTTTCAAGAGAGGAAGGATCATCTATACCTTCCTCTAAACCATTATTTGCAGCAATAGGCACTTTAGAAGTTTTTGAAGATTCAACATGAAGGTCACTCTTAGTCTCATTAATTGTTTTAGCAATTTTCAGCACATATTGAGATTTGGGGCTAGCCATCTTAGGAGCATGCACAAATCTTTGCTCCTTTCCCACAAAGGCCTTCTCCTTTTTGAATTTAAGAGATGAAAAGGTTGAGCTTAAAGTTCCCATGAAATCCTCTATTTTACCAATCCTAAAACTTTGATTATCATGAGTGTTGCTAGCTTCTAGAGCAGTGATTCTTTTATCAATAGTAACTAGTAATTCATTAACATTGCTAGCATTATCAAGAAAAACTGATAAGTTCATTTCCAAAGAGTTTAGTTTATCAATAACATCCTCCAAAGTGATCTCAGTTTTAACAGTTGTAATGGGGGTGCTCCTACT
The DNA here is from genome assembly GCA_028641055.1 of Alopecurus myosuroides. Taxonomy (NCBI): domain Eukaryota; kingdom Viridiplantae; phylum Streptophyta; class Magnoliopsida; order Poales; family Poaceae; genus Alopecurus; species Alopecurus myosuroides. Next base: position 184,321,750 of record CM054058.1, read on the forward strand.
AAACCTTCAATCAAATTGCAGGCTTTCAAAGCAGGAGTTCCTAGAAAATTTCCACCCGTAAGAGTATCTAACACATGCCTATACCAGCAAGAAATACCAACAGAAAAATTTCTGAGGAGTATCAAGGTAGAATTTTTTTTTTTGCACCTCTTATGACCATCATTTATTCTATACCAAGCATCTTTTAAACTTTCTCCCCCTTGTTGCCTAAAAAAACGAACCTCTACTTTAGGAATACTCATTTTAGCAAAATAAAAGCAAACAAATAAATAACAGCTATGAAGTAAACTAATTTTGTGTGTGTGTGTGTGTTTTTGATATAGAGAAATAAAAACAAGACAAAAATAAAAACAAGACAATAAACAAAATAAAGAGATTGAGAGTGAGAGATTCCCCTTGCCAGAAGACTTTCTTCTCCCCGGCAACGGCGCCAGAAAATATCCTTGATGCTCGTGATTCACAAATTTGTTGGGAGACCCCAAGAGGAGGGTGTGATGAGAACAGTGGTAGGTATTTCCCCTTAGTTAGGAACCAAGGTTATCAATCGAGTAGGATAAGGAGGACCTTCAGAAGGTTGATGCCACTAACGGTAGTGCTGGCGCTTCACCGGTGTCAGCAACAACATGGAACCTTCACACAACACAACCAAAATACTTTGCCCCAACGGTATAGTGAGGTTGTCAATCTCACCGGTCTTGCTGAAAACAAAGATTATACGTATAGTGTGGAAAAATAATGTATGCTTGTAGAAAGTAAAGAAAGCCGGAAATTGTTGTGGTTTGTTTGATAGTGTGGAAAAATGGACCGGGGTTCATAGTTTCACTAGTGGTGTCTCTCTATAAAAGATAGCATGTTGGGTGAACAAATTACAGCTGGGAAATTGACAAATAGAGGTTGCACCATGGTGCACAATATAACATGAAGATTACTATGATATTTAGTGCGGGCATTACAACAAGATAAATAGACCGACATCCATCTGCATCTATGACTAATAATCCACCCTCAGGTTTTCATCCGAACCCCCTTAGGTATTAAGTTGCAAGCAACAGATAATTTCATTAAACAAAGTGTGTAATGTAAGCAATGAGTATGCACGCGGGCACTCTCACCGTTGTTTTCTCCGTAGTGGCAACATCACATCCTTCCCCTTCACGTTTCTGTCACTCGAGCAAGGCAACAAGGAGGCATGAACCCACTATCGAGCATAAATACTCCCTCTTGGAGTCACTAGCAACTACTTGGCCAGAATAACCACTAGCAACGGAGAGCATGCAAGATCACAAATAACATATGCAATAAAGACTATAATCAACTTGGCATAAGGTCAATATTCATCGGATCCCAGCAAACACAACATAGAGAACTACATAAGATCAATCTCAATCATGATAGGCAGCTCACGAGATCTAAACATGGAGGAATATGAGGAGAATACAACCATCTAGCTACAGCTACAAACCCATAGTCCAAGGATGAACTACTCACGCATCACTCCGGAGGTAGGCATGGTGATGTAAAAGTCTCCGGTGATGATCTCCTCTCCGGCTTGGTGCCGGAAACAGCTTCAGAACCCCCCTGATCTGGGGTTGACGGTGACGGCGGCTGCGGAACTTTTTCGGGGATTTTGATTAGGTGTCTAGGGTTTTCCATCTAGGGGGCTTAAATAGGCGAAAGGGCAAAGGCGGTGGAGGCCGGGGGCCCAAACCCATAGCTGGCGCGGCCAGGGGGCCGCGCCATCCTATGGTGTGGCCCTCCTGCTACCCCTCTTCGGCTCCTCTTCGGTCTTCTGGATGCTTCCGGGGAAAATAGGACTTCCGTTCTTCGAATTTTCAAATTCCGTGAATATTTCCATAAAAACTTTTCTGAAACTAAAAAACAGCAGAAAACAGGGAACTGGCTCTGTGGCATATTGTTAATAGGTTAGTCCGGAAAATCGATAAAAATGACATAAAGAAGGGAGAAAACATGTAGCAATTGGCATAATATGATCATGGAGCATCAGAAATTAGGGATACATTTATGACATATCACTAGGCGGAGTCTTATATTACTTAGTCGGTGAAGCATCGTCATCAACAATGCCGGTGGAGGAGAAGATATCGAGGTGTAGGTGGAATCCATTCTTGGACTTAGTTGTTTAAATGCCAGAGATTAGGGCTGACATCAGCCATACTGGAGTAGGTTCTAAGCTAAAGTTGTTCTCCAGCTTTGAACTTCGAATTGCTTCTTCTGATGTTTCATTTGCATGAGATCTTCTTTGATTCCCAAGAAGATTCTCAAGATTTTGTAATGAAAGTTGGTATCCTATAGCTTTTCTTTGACATGCTATGTTTTTGTTGTACCACTCTGAGGGATGTAATATTTGCGGATAAGTCCTTCTGTGAGTATTATGTCAACGACTTGCGCACTACACATGAAGTGGTGAGGGGGAGGACAAGCTCAATTCTATCTCACGTCAGCTCTTGCCTGGGAAGGAGAAGGAGGGGTCCTATATATAGTAGAGGGGGTAGGTGAAGGATACAAGGGAATATTCCGTATCTCTGCACACAGGCAGGTTGGGGCGCAGGGGAGCCGACCTAGGAGGATGGCTGAAAGTACACTATGGTCAACTAGAGGGGGTGTGAATAAGTGACCTACAAATTTTAATCCTTTTCACTTTTAGATGGGATTTAGCAAGTAAAAGACAAGGTTATCTAAATGTGCAACTAGATGAATTCCCTAGGTGACAACAAATAAGTAAGCAACGGAAGTAATATGCAAGGCACAAGATAACCACAAATGTAAACACGGTGACAAGGATATGTTTCCCGTAGTTCCTTCTTAAAAGAAGTACGTCTATATTGGAGAGGTGGGGAGCCACCTAGGCGCTCCTCAATAGCACGGATGTGCACACCTTGTTCTCCTTGAGAGAGATTCTCGTTTCCACCATGAGGTCGACTTGAAGGCGTTGACCAAACCTTTAGACTTGGTTGAGGCTACTCCACAAGTCAGATGGAGGCTCTGAACAACCTGAAGCTTCTTGCAACAAGGTGGAAGCTACAAGCACTAGGGTTTCTCTAGGATGACAAGGAAACCAAGAGATTTACAAGTTCCCAAGGGGTTGAGTAGGGGAAAACGATTTATGGCTTGGTAGAAATGTGGATTTAGGCCTCCTTCATCAGATCCTTGAAGGGCATCGAGTTTGGTTGGAGGAGCAGGGAGATCTAGGAGTTTTGAGCTCTCAAACAATGGAGGAGAGAGAGGAATGGACGAACTAACTGACTAGAGGAAGAAGACAGCTATTTATAGCCTCCTCCGAAATCTAGCCGTTGCTATCTTCGAGGGCCAGAATATTCCGCTATTAGGACCAGAAATTTCCGAGGTAGTATGTCCGGATATTTCAATAGTCCGGGGGACGGATTATTCAATAATCTGGTGGCCAGAAATTTCTGGCCAAATTTCCACCCCCATATCCAAGAGCGGGCAGCAGCAGTGCATCCTGTTTTCTTCTAAGGATCATAGGCCGGAAATTTCCCCCGGAATATTCTGGGAAAATTTCCGCCCCTGCATCTGAGAGCGGGAAGCTGAGACGCATCCAAATTTCTTCTAAGGACCAGAGGCCGGAAATTTAACCCGGAATATTCCGGGCAAATTTCCGTCCCTGTATCCGAGAGAGGGCAGTTGGATGCACAGAACTTCGGCACACGATCTTCGTGTAGGCCGGAATATTCCGGGGCTTAGGCCGGAAATTACGCCCTTTAGTCACCAAAAATTCCGGGCAAGGGTACTGAAATATCCGGCTTCAGATAATGGCTCGTCTCAGAAATTGCTTTGCGAATCTTTTCGAAGAGATTACCGTTGTTCATGATAGATATAATAAGGCCAGTTGTGAACACTTAAACCACCAGGTTAGTATGTATACCCGTGTTGTTATCACCACCAAAATAATTAGAGGAGACATGCGCTTTCAATCTCCCCCTTTTTGGTGAGTTGACAACACGGGTATTTGCATAGAGATAATCAAGCAATGGAAACTAAACATCATAGATGGGCATAACTAGGAGACATGCCTCCCAATAATATAGGTCCACAAATAGAAATCCACAAAAGAGAGTTTATGAACGAAACGAAAGAAGCACACGAGAGAAAAACATAAAGCCCGCCCTAGCAAATCCCCAATCACTAGATCTTCTTCCCCTTTGGCATGATGATACCAAAAAGGCATAAGAATGCACTATGTCCCATGGAACAAGCTCTAGTCCGTAGCACCATGATCCTCGGGGTCCTCCTCGGAGCCGTCCTCCTCACTAGTAGTATCAAGATCATCATTACCAGGAATAGCAAGATCCTAGTCAACGTCACGATTGTTCTAGTAACGGTAATGAATCTGATAACGAAGAGGAGCAGAGACATTAGGCATGTTGAGGGCAACCATGATAGAGCGCAGATTCTCTAGAATGGTGTGACGCTCAACATAGGCATTGTAGTTCTCCATGTGGATGCAGACATTCATGCACATCACTTTCTCAATGGCACGAACAATCCAAGAGCGCTTATTGGTACCTGACCTAGTAGCAGCCTATCTCATGCGAGGATCACGGTGTCCCTGACCAGTAGTGCCAACATCAGATGCGGCTTGCTGTGTATGGGCACTCTTATTGTACAGTTTCACGTCCTTGTGAGCCTCACAATCCATCTCAAGACCCTCATGCTCGTCAGCTAGATACCTGGACTTGATGAGATTCATGATATAAGGTGCATAGGGAGGAACCTTGCGGTGGAAGAGAGAAAAGTGGATCTCGTGAAATATGAAGTCCATCACGTCAATCTTGTGGCTCTTGGTATCCTCAAGGTCACCCTCTGTGAAGGTCAGATAAGCATGATGCATGAGGTTCACGAAGCCTCCACGAATCTCATCATTGTTTCCAGCGCTAGGGGCAATGGTCTCCCGGAACATGCGCAGAAGGATATCATAGATAGCAAAGAGTCCCTTGGCAGAAACCACAACACCTCGAGGACCATACAGCTCAACCAGCTTGTGCTTGTCATACTCCGCTCCGTGGACATGCATCCGAGCACCCTGAGGAACATTGAGGTCAGCAAATGGATACCCTAGCTCAGTAGCAAAATCATGGAAGGTGGATGTGAGCTTGTGAGGTCCATACATCCATGTCATCCCAATCTCCTCAGCATCATCGAAAACCAAGGTAGCAAAGAACCGCTGAATGAAAGTTCTATTGTAGGAGCATTGGATCTCCATCAGAGGGCGCAAACCGAGGAGCTCAGCAAGATGAACGTAGTTGTTGAAATAAGCAGGGGATGCAGCCATGTGTTGAAAGTTGATGTGCTTCATAAGGCAGACAAGCTTGCTCATAACCGAGTACACCTGCATGTACAGAGTCTCCTCCTCCACGTGCCTAAAACAGGAATCAATGGTGGTGTCTTCAGGGCCATCAGAGTACCATGTCTTGGTGCGCCAGGTCTTGAATTCGGCCGCGGACATCGTTGCTAGGTTTAGAGAGGTCTTGCCCTGTTGTTTGCTGGCAAGAGAGCAGCCTTATCGACGGTGCGCTGACGCTCATACTCGCGATGTTCTTCACGCTGACGCTGGCGAATAACAGTCTCGTCAACAAATCCTCCTTCTTCATTCTGGTGGAAGTGGCGGTACCGCTTGCGGGTGCTAGTGACCTTGGGCCTAGAGCTTGAATCATCTGGGAGAAAAAGCAAAAGCAAGCACAAGAAAAAATAAACAACATCAACACTGGGGATCATGTATTGTGGATTGGAATAGAACAATAGGAGAATGATGTCAGAACAAGATTCAGAGCAGGCTGGAAATTCCGGCTCTGGCTGAAATTTCCGGGGGGGGGGGGGGGGCGGAAATTCCGGCCCTGGAAAAATCGCGCCAGGCCTGCAAGGAATCTTGAACTAGAGATGATGTGGACAGTGTGGTACAAGTGTGGAAAACTAGGAGGAAAACGCGATGGGGCAAGATCCAACCCTAAGAACTTGAGAGATTAAACACCTCCGGAAACCCTATATCACGGAGAAAACGTGGCACATACTGGGATCCATGGGAAGGACACGAAGGTGCCGTCTCTTAATCCGAGAGGGAAGGCCGGAGGACGAGGATGGGAGGCGACGGAGCCTCCTGGAGATCCCTGTGGCGGCGGCTGCAGTTGGAGAGGAGAGGAAGTGGGCAATGGGAGGGGAAATAAGTGAGGGATCCCCTCCCGTCGCCTATTTATAGGCTCCAACTGCTTACCCTGGAATATTCTGGTGTGGGGGCCGGATATTTGGCCGTAAATTCGGCCCCAATATTCCGGTGTGACTCCAGAGAGGGGGCACAAGGGAGCGGGGTAGAATTTCTGGGAAAATACCAAACACCGGAAATATCCGGGGCCAGGACACGGAATATTTTAGCCTCCGGATATTTGGCCCAGAAAATTCCGCCTAAATTTCTAGCCGTGTCCAGAGAGCGGGCATGGAGGAAATGGACAAATTTTTGAGGACAAGTATCAGATGGCAGAAAATTTCCGGGCCCGGGTCCGGAATCTCCGGGATTCCCAAAAACACGGTTTTTCAACAAGGTACAGGACACGAGCCACCAAAAACGAGAAAAACAAAACAACGGCAATGGAATCTCAAATATAAAACGAGAGAGGAACAAAAATAGACAATCAACACATCGAAGAAACAAATTTTAGTGGCCGTAGGCACCGTGTTTGAGTATATGCCAAGGATCTGCAAAGATATATCTTGGGCCGAAAAGCATGACTCACGTTGAAGCACAATAAGTCACAAAATGACTAGATATGCATGAAGTTATGATTGATTTGCGCATGATAGGAGGAGTGTTGGTTCATGAATTGAAGTACGCTCCCCCTATGTCCATGCCTACATCCAAACCTAGATAGCATGTGTAGGGAAGGTATCTATGCAAGGTATCAAGTGAAGTTAGACGCATCGATGACATTTAGTTCATTCCTCAAACCCCGAAATCTTAGTTCTTCAAGGGCCTTCGTGAAGATATCTGCAAGTTGATCCTTGGTCGGCACATAAGAGAGATCAATATCGCCCTTCTCAATGTGATCCTGAATGAAATGATCCCGAATCTCAATGTGCTTCGCCTTGGAGTGAAGGACGGGGTTGTAGGCGATCTTGATGGCACTCTCATTGTCGCACAAGAGAGGGACCTTGTCAAAGTCAATACCATAATGTCGCAAAGTTTGCCGCATCCATAGCAATTGAGCACAACAACTTTCCGCGGAGATGTACTCGGCCTCGGTGGTAGAGTGGGTGATGCAATTTTTCTTCTTGGAAGACCAACATACCAAAGAGCGACCAAGAAATTGACAACCCCCGGATGTAGACTTCCTATCCGTCTTCTCTCTCGCATAATCCGCATCCGAGTACCCGATGAGCTGAAAACTTGAACCCTTGGGATACCAAATACCAAAGTTTGGGGTATGAACTAGATAGCAAAAGATACGTTTAACCGCTTCAAAATGACTTTGCCTCGGAGATGCTTCAAACCTTGCACATTTACCCACACTATACATAATATCGGGTCTATATGCACAAAGGTAGAGCAAAGAGCCAATCATGGAGCGGTATACCTTTTGATCTACCTCTTTACCATTCAGGTCGGGTTTCAAGTCAAGAGTTGTTGACATGGGGGTTTTCATAGGCTTGGCGTCATGCATGTTGAATCGTTAGAGCATATCTTGTGTATACTTCGCTTGCTTGATGAAAGTGCCTTTGGGGTGTTGCTTGATTTCAAAGCCAATAAAGTACTCCAACTCGCCCATCATAGACATCTCGAATTTATCCGTCATAAGCTTGCAAAACTCATCATTGAATTTTGTGTTAGTAGAACCAAAGATGATATCGTCCACATAGAGTTGGCATATGAAGAAGTCACCTCCAACCTTCTTGGTAAAAAAGGATGGGGTCGATTAAACCAACATTGAACCCACGATCCACTATAAACTCTTTAAGGTGCTCGTACCTCGCACGTGGAGCTTGTTTAAGTCCATAGAGCGCCTTATCGAGTTTGTAGACATAATCGGGGTGGTCCGGATCCTTGAAACCTGGAGGTTTCTTGAGATATACTAACTCATTATTGGGACCATTTAGGAAAGCACTTTTAACATCCATTTGTTGTAGTTTGAAATTATGATGAGAAGCATAAGCAAGCAAGATACGAATAGATTCAAGACGAGCTACGGGAGCGAAAGTTTCACCGAAATCGACACCTTCGACTTGAGAAAAGCCTTGAGTCACCAATCTCGCCTTGTTGCGAATGACGATGCCATATTTATCTTTCTTATTCTTGAATACCCATTTGGTGCCGACGACGTTCTTATAATCCTTGGTCCTTGGCACTAACTTCCATAGTTTGTTGCGCTCGAAGTTGTTGAGTTCATCATGCATAGCTTCAAAAAAATCTTGATCTTCAAGAGCTTCATAGACCTTCTTGGGTTCAATGTGAGAGACGAAAGCATGCGCCTTGCTAAAATACGCCAATTGCCTCCTCGTGACTACCCTTCCTCGAACTTGTCAAAGAATGATGTCCTCCGTGTGACCAGCACGCTCAAGATTTTCTAGCCTTCTCTTTTCCCAACGGGCTAGCATCTCCTCCAAAGTCTCCTTGGATATAGCTTGAGAATCACCTTCATCATCGGATTCATGTCCATCTTCATCCTGATCTTGGTCATCAATGGGATATGGATCACGAATTTGACGAGTTCTTTCATCAACATGAGGTTCTTGACCTTGTCCTTCATTGTTAGCTTGGACTTGATTGATAGCTTGGCCTTGATTGATAGCTTGGCCTTGATCATTAGCTTGGCCTTGATTAGTAACTTGAGGGCTTGGTGCATCTTGTTGGGTAGCTTGTGTATCAATGAGTGTAGTCAATGGCTCCACTTGAGTAGAGCATAGTCCTTCTCCCTCCTTCATCCGGTAACCCTCAATGGGGATCATTTCACCAATCCCCATTCTTCTTATGACGATGGGAGTAATTGAATCTCCTACAACACCATGATCTATACGGCCCCCTTGGGACTCATTATCCTCATCAAACACCACGTCTATATCTTCTTCAACTTGTCCGGTGGACTTGTTGTACACTCTATAGGCCTGACCATTTGTGGCATAACCAACAAATATACCCTCATATGATTTGGTCTCAAATTTTGACAAGTGTTTACATATCTTACGAATGAAGCATTTGCACCCAAAGACCTTGAAGTATGATACATCCGTCTTCCTGCCCGTGAGAATCTCATAAGGAGTCTTGTTCAAATTCTTGCGGAGATACAACCGATTGCTAGCGTGATAAGCGGTAGAGACGGCATTGGCCCGAAAATTGTAGGGAGAAGAGAACTCCGCAATCATGGTCCTTGCCACATCCATTAGTTTCCGGTTCTTCCTCTCCTCAACACACCATTTTGTTGAGGGCTATAGGGAGTGGAATATTGATGAGCAATCCCCTCTTCACTAAGAAATCCCTTCACGGTGTAGTTCTTGAATTCGGAGCCATTATCACTCCGGATAGCCATGACGCTTGAATTATTTTGGCGCTCCACCAAAGTGATGAACTCGATGAATCTCTTTTGAGTCCCACTCTTCCTCTTGAATAAATAAACCCAACAATATCTTGAATATTCATCCACGATCACCAAGCAATACTTCTTGCCTCCAAGACTATCATAAGACCAAAAAGGTCCAAATGAATAAGCTCAAGGACCCTTGAAGTGGTGATGGTGGTCTTGGTGGGGTGAGATTCTCCATGTTGCTTTCCTAGCACGCAAGAGCTACACATGATCTTTGGCAAACTTAGCATCCGTTAGTCCTAGAACATGATTGCCACTTTGAAGGTCATGCAACGTCCTCATATTGGTGTGGGCTAAGCGGCGATGCCATAACCACCCCACATCAAATTTAACTACTAGGCATATCGCGGCACACGTGTCTGCTTTAGAGAAGTCCACTACATACATGTCGTTCTCGACATGCCCAACAAAAGCTACTTTAAGAGTCGTCTCCCAAGTGACAATCACATTCTATTTATGAAAGAACAAGGTAAAACCACAATTTGCAAGTTGAAGGACCGACATGAGATTGTAACCAAGGGACTCAACAAGGAGAACATTCTCAATTGATAAATCATTGGAGATAGATACCTTTCCTTCCCCCAATACCTTTAGTTCGGAGTTATCACCAATAGTGACGCAATTGAGATGAGATGAAGGAGGATTAAGATCACTCATTGTGTCCTTGCTTCCGGTCATATGTTGGGATGCACCACTATCCACCGTCCATTTTCCCAACCCGGAAGCACTTCCCTACAATATATTAGTGTCTTGATTTAGGTACCCATCATTGAATGTGTCGTGGGATAATCACGGCAGACGTTACCGGGTGTAACTTGTCTTGGGGCAAATCGACTCTGGTGTTTGGGAGAGGGTTTAGCTCAAGAGAAAACATGATGATATGCGATCTGGTAGCCGGCAATCAAGTCGCCGAGTCTCCGATCTAAATATATTAACTCAACTCTCGTGTTACACTGGATACTCGATACCTAGCAATGTTGCTCGAACTCTTGGATCTCTCTTGGTCTAACCCTAGGGGCCGGCTTATATAATATCCGGACCCCCTGGCCTACTCTCCAAGGCGCACCCTGAATCCTACCCGGACACTGCTTACAAACCCTAAACTTCCTTATCGGAACCCACAATCCGGGTTACGAGTCCTACGTTCCTGGGCCTTCTAGAAACTCCTTTATCTTAAGCCGGGTCTTGCGCGGCGTCCTTTGGGCCGAGTTACTCCTTGGCGTTGGCCTACCGGGTTATCATCCCTCCATCAGAATGGGTCCTCTTTTGTTAGCAACAAGGGTCTTTGGAACCCAAATATTCCAATGATAATCATCACCATAAGAAGTACCAACATATTTATCATACACATGACCGTGTCTAGATTTCATAAGAACATAAGATGGGTTGTATTTCCCGGCAAAGTCATTATTAGTGGTGCTCCCCCTAGAGGTCTCACCACCCACAATGGTGTTGGTTTCCTTCTCTTTGATCACCTCTCCTTCTTTAACAAATCTTACTTCTTGTGAAGGAGAAGTGGCCTTCTTCTTGTTCTTCTTGTACCTCTTCCTTGACTTAGCAACATAGCCAAGTCCCTCCTTTCCATTTTTGACTCTTTGAGGGATCATCACCTCATTGAGAGTCTTCTCACATCCTATGTCGCACCCGGACTTCTAGAGGATACCCACAGCCCGCTAAATAGTAGATAATTGGCTTACGGGGCCTACCTGCACCCGCATCTCAATATGAGTAGGCCAACACGTAAACGTGTGACAACCATCCTCTACTATTCATCGTCTGTGAAACCATCCAATAGGAATCCGAATACTTCCATTGACGTACTTCATAACATACACACATGGTACGTCAACGGCATTTGAACAAGTGATATCACAACAAATCTCTAAGACACAAAGAAATAGAAATAATGTGGCAAAAGCTCTCACTAGAGCAGAGATAGCAAATACAGTCATGCAGAGGACACATGTCCCAACAAGTCATCATTACATCACAGCGGAAGCATCCAAAGTGTCTGAGTACAGACAAGATCCAAATAGGCCTAAGAGGCCGGAAGAACGGAGCCCATCCACGAAGTCTCGGATCCTACCCGGGTCCGCTTTCTACTCGTCAGCAGCCTCGTCATACTCCACGTAGTAGCCACCATGGGGATCCTCGGAAACGTAGTCTGCAGAACCAGCAGCCCCAAAGGGGTCAGTAAGGACGAGTACTGGCAAGCAAGATGCACAAGATACCAAAGTGTACCCGACAACACCAAGTACAAATCCTTTGGGTTCAACAGAAGATAGGTGACACAACGGTGCGGCAACGGGCTGCCCTAACCAACTACAGAGACACGCTACAACATCCGGCTAAAAGAAAGGGATAAGATAGCGCATCGGAACCAACTACCACTAACCTCAAACAAACCCATCCTGGATCTCGCCCCTTATCCAAAGAAGCAATCCGAGGATAACCCACACAGTTGGATTAATGAAGGTTCAGGTTATTGTGGCAATATGCCTATTACTAGTCAACTTAGTATTACTTAGGTGTAAGTTGTCTAATCCTTGTTAGCCATCCCTATCACCAAGTCATCCATAACCGCGGACAACACGGCTTCTCGAGAAGATTTAACCCTGCAGGGATGCACCAATTTGGCTGTACACGTAAGAATAACCCGCCAGACGGGGATCAAACCCACCAAGCGAGGCACTCAACACAACCCAACTCTTCTTCGCATCAAGCCCAAAGAACCCCGTGCAATTGAGCGCACGACTAATCAAGCCCCACGAAGAAAAGGGGACCCTCATAGCACTCTAAGAACGTGTCTCCCTAAATGCCGACTACAAAAGTTACCACCCTGGCGCCAAGGGTCCGCACCTGCATATGCATGCGGAAAATGGAAAACCCGAACTAAATGAGGCAATTTGGACGAGATGTGAATCGGATCAAAGTTGCGGGGGGCGCTCATACACGCTTCCCACATGCGGTTAGCGCGCTCATCATGGATCTAGAGGACAAGAACTTTTCCTGAGTTCGACACTAGCAGGCCTCAAAACCATACCCGGCCTCCTGCCGGTGCCTTATCATCAAATTAGCATTACCTCCAACATTAACAGGTGGTTGTTTAAATATCGAGCCCCCAGAACATAATAATTATAGTAACAGAAATACGGACATCAGACTCGAGCACAACAACCCTAAGCATGCTAGTAAGACACAGGCCACAAGCAACAGGGTTATAGGTGTGGAGGTGAGGCTATATCAGGGTTACAGGATAACATGTGATAGGATCGGAACACAAGCAACGAATCTTAAGGCTAGCAGATTAGACAACGGAAAGTATCGGTATCTAGTGTGGAAAGGACACAATGGTTCAGGTGAGTGAATACTTGCCTGCAAACTCAGTAGCCTGGTACTGGGCTAACTCCTCTGAAGTAGTGTCGTAAACCTCGTCTGTCTCAACGTCGTCGTCTATTCGGGAAGAAGCAAACAAACAACAAAGAGAGACGAACAATCAATAACATGGCATAATGCACAAACATGGGATGATGCATGTCATTTTAATTGGTTCATCAAAATAAACTAGGGACAATATAACCAATTTTAGATGGACCCATAGGCAACTGAAAGCCCATGTGCATAAATTGAGAATTTAATGAATTACAACTAAACATTGGTTAAAGTGGATTAAATGCATGAGAGATGATAGAAACAGCTAGGAAATGTTATTAGATTCACTTAGGTATTTTAATTGCCAAAATTGGAGTGATAAATATTTAATTATGGTTTTTGGCATTGTAATTGAATAAAAATCATAATTGAAATTAGTGCAGAATTTAGTTTCTCAAAATGTTGTTATTATTGCATATTTGGATAGAGCATTTAATTCTGATTGAAAAACATGTATTACTTTTTGAATTTGGAATTAAAATGAATTAGTTATGAATTAAACAAGTTTAAACAAGATTTAAATGAATTTAATTCAGGTATTAAAATTATTTGAATTTTGTTTGTTCAAAACAGTAAATAAAATTCATATTTGATAAGTTTATAATTTTCTGGTTTGAAAGCATATTTTACAAATTAAATTTGGATTTAATTTGAATTAGTTATGATTTAAACAATTTTAAATGAATTAAATAAAGTACAGAAAATATATAATTTTTAATTATTCAAAACAGTAAACAGATTGCATATTTGAAAAGTTTAGGAAATTTTGTATGGAAAACATATTTTATTTACCCAATTTGGATTTGAAATGCAAAAGATATTTGAATTTGAAATATGGGGGCTATTCTGCAATTTTAAAAGTCTTAATTTTATTCCAGGGGCTTGAGTGCAAAAATAGAATTTTCGGAAAGGACCCTGGGACTTTTGTTACGCAGGGGAGGTAAGCCCTGGGTCACTGGCCAGTGGGCCAGCGCCCAGCTGGCGCCTGCGTGGCCGCGGGTGTGCGCGTGCGTGCCTGCCAGGGCCGCTGACAGGTGGGGCCACTCGTTGCGCGCGTGGCAAGCGGCAAAAAGGGTGGTTTTAATCCTGCGCGCGGGGGGGGCGAACCCGCGACGCGGGCTTGCGCGCACGGGCCTGTGGCCACTGGGTTGGGCTGCGAATCGTGACAGCTCTGGGGCTCTGGGGTTTTTGAGGTGCTGCTACGCTGTTAACTGAAATAAGTTCAGTTAACTGAACTTTGACCGGGGACGGACGGGTGGACGCCGGCGACGAGCCGCTCGCTGCTGCTGCTGCGCGCGTGGGTGTGTGCAAGGGGTGCAGCGCGTGTACGGGCAACAGGAGGGAAAAGAGGGAGGAAGGGGGTGCTCACCGTGGGGAGTAGAGGAAGAAGGAGGGCTCGGTGACAGGCGACGACGGAGGCAGGAGGTCGCCGGGGAGAACTCGATGGCGCCACTGCTGCAGTTCCTCTCCGGCTGCGCCCCCTTCAGCAGAAACGGAGGTGGAACCCTCCTGGTTCCATCCCTGCCGAGAAGGGTCCCCGACCACGACCACGGACACCCATGCGCTACCTCCAATTCCCGTCCATGGTGGTGCTCGGAAAAATTCAGAAAATTCGGAAAGAAAAAGGCAGGAAAAGGGAGGGGATCCGAGAGGGAGAAGTGGAGATGGTGGCGCAGGGAGGAAGAGGGGAGGTTTCGCTAGGGTTTGGGGGTCTCGGGGTAGAAAAAGGGAGAGGGAGGAGCAGGTGGAGAGGGGGGAGGCGCGGCACGTGCCTGCTGTCGTCAGGTGTCGACATCCCCCCGTACGGAGGAGGGAGAAAGGGGAGCGGGCCGCGTGCGCTGTGCGCTGGCTGGGGCGACTGGGCCGGCCCACCTGGGCTGGCCTGGTTGCCTCCCTTTCCTTTTTTTTTTGCTGAAAAAGAAAAGAAGAGAAAATAAGGAGAGAAAATAGGAGGGTTTTGGGGTTTAAAATTTTTGGTGATAATTTTTTATAAGCTCCTTATTGCAAAAGCCCAGTTGCACAAACTTTTGTTTTTCAAAGTTTTAAATTTTTGTTGCTGTTTGAAATTTAAATGAATTTGAGTGAATTTTGCAATAATTGAAAATATTGAAAATTAAGCAAGTTAATTATATGAAAATTCTAGTTTATTGGAAACAATAGAATTGTTTGATTTAAATGTTTCATTTGGAAATTGTAACAGACCAAGTGTGAAACAAGGATTTGAAATTTGTTTTGAAATTCAAATTCAACACATGAATGCAATATGATGACATGATGCATTTGAAATAAGAACAGGAAACAAACATTCTAAGGTTGTTTTCATACTTGGGATGTTACAAAACGCCCCCCCCTTGAAGGAATCGCGCCCCGAGATTCCTACAGAGAAGAGAAAAGGTCCGGATACTTCTTGCGAAGATCCTCTTCGGTCTCCCACGTTGCCTCTTTATCGGAATGATGAGACCACTGCACTTTTAAGAACTTGGTGCTCTTGTTGCGAGTTTTACGCGCGGTCTCATCGAGAATGCGAACAGGATGCTCTTCATAAGAGAGTTCTTCTTGCAGATCAATTGAATCATGATCAACTGCACGACCTGGATCTTTGAAGCATTTCTTGAGCTGTGACACGTGAAAGACATCGTGCACCTTGGATAGCTTTTTTGGAAGTTCAAGACGATAGGCATTTTCTGCACGCCTTGAGAGAATGTTGAAGGGACCAATATATCTTGGTGCAAGCTTTCCTTTGACACCAAAACGATGAGTGCCTCTGAGGGGAGTTCCACGGAGATGTGCTTTGTCTCCAGCTGCATAGACCATGTCCCTGTGTTTGCTGTCATAGTAGCTTTTCTGACGAGATTGAGCAATCCTCAGATTGTCATGAATGATGCGAACTTTCTCTTCGGCCTCGTTAACAATGTCAGGGCCTAAGAGTGAACGTTCACCAGCTCCAGACCAATTGATTGGACTCCTGCATCTGCGGCCATAGAGAGCCTCAAATGGTGCCATGCCTAGGCTTGCCTAGAAGCTGTTGTTGTAGGAGAATTCAGCATATGGAAGACATTCCTCCCATTTCATGCCAAAAGAGAGACCACATGCTCTGAGCATATCCTCGAGAATCTGATTGACTCTTTCGACTTGCCCTTGAGACTGAGGATGGTAGGCTGTGCTGAACAGAAGCTTGGTGCCCAAGGCTTCTTGAAAACTTTTCCAGAAATGAGAAGTGAATATGCTTCCACGGTCTGAGCTTATTTCCAATGGAACACCATGAAGAGGAACAATCTTTGCTGTGTAGAGCTCTGCTAACTAACTAGCTGAGATTGTCTCTTTGACAGGAAAGAAGTGAGCTACTTTAGTGAGTCGATCAATGACAACGAGATTGCATCGTTGCCCCTCTTGGACTTTGGAAAACCAGTGACGAAGTCCATTTCAATCATGTCCCACTTCCATTCAGGTATTTTCAGAGGTTGGAGAAGACCGGCTGTTTTCTGATGAACTGCCTTGACACGTTGACAAACGTCGCATTCAGAAACGTATTGAGCAATTTCAGGTTTCATGCTAGGCCACCAATACAGTGTCTTGAGATCCTGGTACATCTTTGTACTTCCAGGGTGTATGGAGAGAGGAGTTTCATGAGCCTCCTTGAGAATGAAATCTTTGAGACTTTGAATTTGAGGAACTGCAATGCGTCCTTCGAAGAACACAGTTCCCTTGTCATCAATTGAGAAGCACTCAAATTTCTCATTGCCTGCTTTGATGTGTTCTACAATCTTCTTGATTTCAGCATCACGAAGTTGTTCAGAACGAATCTTGTCCTCGAGAGTTGGACTGGCTGTCAAGTTTGCAAGATAGTCTTGAGGAACAAGACCAAGATTCAGTTTTTCGAATTCTTCATGAAGAGGAGGTTGGCTTTCCATGATCATGAGATTATTGCAATACGACTTGCGACTGAGAGCATCGGCCATAACATTAGCCTTGCCTGGAGTGTAAGAAATGGTAAGATCAAAGTCTTTGATCTTTTCAATCCATCTCCTTTGTCTGAGGTTTAGATCTGGGTGAGTGAAGATGTACTTCAGACTCTTATGATCGGAAAAGATTTCAGTGCGATTACCCAACAAGTATTGTCTCCATTTCTTGAGGGCAAACACAACTGCTGCGAGTTCAAGGTCATGAGTGGGATAATTGAGCTCATGTGTGTTCAACTGACGTGAAGCATAAGCCACCACTTTACGTTCTTGCATTAGAACTGCACCTAGACCTTGGAGAGAAGCGTCACAGAATATTTGAAAAGGTTTGGAAGGATCTGGGCCAACCAGAACTGGTGTAGAAGTGAGTTTAGTCTTCAGGAGATTGAAGCTTTCATCACATTGTGGAGACCAGACGAACTTCTTGTCCTTCTTTGTGAGGTCAGTGAGAGGTTTTGCAATCTTGGAGAAGTTTGGGACGAAGCGACGGCAATAGCTAGCCAAGCCAAGAAAACTTCTTACTTGCTTCACCGTCTTTGGAGGTTTCCAATCAACAATTGCTTTAACCTTTTCTGGATCAATGGCTATGCCCTTGGCAAAGATGACATGACCAAGATAAACGACTTCGGAAATCCAAAACTCACATTTGGAGAACTTGGCATAGAGACGATGCTCGCGAAGCTTCATGAGAGTGAGACGAAGATGTTCTTCATGCTCTTCCTCGGATTTGGAGTAGACAAGAATGTCATCAAGATATACCACAACAAACTTGTCTAGGTATTCATGGAAGACAGAATTCATGAGTCGAGAGAAGGTCGCCGGTGCATTGGTGAGACCAAAGGACATGACGGTGAATTCATATAGACCGTAGCGAGTGGTAAAGGTTGTCTTTGGAATATCCTCTTTTCTGATCTTTATTTGATGGTAACCCATTCTCAAGTCCAACTTGGAGAATATTGAGGCTCCAGCAAGTTGATCAAAAAGATCATCGATGCGAGGAATTGGATACTTGTTTTTGATGGTCTTCTCGTTAAGAGGACGATAGTCAACCACGAGTCTCTTTGTTTGATCCTTCTTCGCAACGAACAGAGTTGGGCAACCCCAAGCCGAGGAACTAGGTTGAATGTAACCTTTTTCCATGTACATATCAATTTGTTCCTTCAACAACTTCAGCTCGGGAGTTCCTATCTTGTAGGGATGCTTAGAGATTGGAGCAGTACCTGGTTCAAGTTCGATCACGAACTCAACAGCTCTGTCCGGAGGCATTCCTGGCAACTCTTCTGGAAAGACGTCAGGGAAGTCGCAAACCACCGGAACATTTTCAAGTGAAGGTAGAGGTTTTGCATTGAGGGTGCATAGCTGAATGGAACTTGATTCATGTGGAGAATAGATTATCTGGCCAGAAGGGTGGGACAGAGTTATTGACTTTTGAGCATAGTCAATTCTTGCTTTATTGGCCTTCAGCCAATCCATACCAAGAATGACATCAATGTCAGAATTGCCAAGCAACATGAGAGAAGCAAGGAATATGTGGCCTCCAATTAGGATTTGATTGTCCTTACTTATCTTGGAAGTCAACATTTGAGATCCCGGGGAGTGAACAGTGATCTGATTGCTTAGTGGAACCACAATTAGGTTGTTTGTTGTGGCAAAGGTCTTTGACACAAAAGAATGTGATGCTCCGGTATCAAACAACACTTTAGCTTGAAAAGAGTTTACGGAGAATGTACCAAGAACGACGTCAGGAGCTTCCTCAGCTTTGTCGATCTTGACATGGTTCACCCTTGCTGTCCTCCCGACAGGCCTGTTTGTTGGAGTTGAAGGCCTTAGGCGGGGGAGCGCGCACCATTGCCTGGTTTGTGTTAGGACGAGGTGGTGGTGGAGGTAGCTGTCTCTGCGTGCACTTGTCGGCATAGTGTCCCGTCTGCTTGCACTTGTAGCATGTGACGACACGAGGAGGCCCTGGCCTTGGCTGCCTCATCGAAGTCCTTGGATCATGCAGCTGAGCAGGGTTGGGTGGGCGGGGAGCGAAGCCTGGAGAAGTTTGGGCGTATGGAGCCCGAGTGACAGCACCATTTGGTACCCAGATGCGTCGCTTCTGCGGAGGGGTGGTCATGTTGGAGGAGGAACCACCCTCACGCGAGTGCTTGCGAGACTCCTCGAACGCCTTGCGCCCATTTTCTTCATTGAGCGCGGTGTTAACGAGATCCTCGAAGCTGTCGGCCTTGACATTGGTGAGGGCATACTTGAGTTCCGGGTTAAAGCCTCTGCGAAACCTTGCCTTCTTTTTAGCTTCAGTGGACACCTCATCTCCAGCGTATCGAGCGAGGCGATTGAACTCACTCTGATACCCGATGACGTCCAACTTGCCCTGCTTGAGAGAGCAAAACTCTTCACGCATTCTTTCCATGAGACCATCTGGAATGTGGTGCTTCAGGAAGGCTTCCTTGAAACGATCCCACGTGACTGGCATGCCAGTTCTCATGGCCTGGAAGTTTTCCCACCAAGAAGCTGCTTGACCCTTCAGCAGATAGGAGGCATACTTTACCTTGTCTTCTTCAGCTACGTGTGCAATCTCCAG
This sequence comes from Alopecurus myosuroides, assembly GCA_028641055.1. Taxonomy (NCBI): domain Eukaryota; kingdom Viridiplantae; phylum Streptophyta; class Magnoliopsida; order Poales; family Poaceae; genus Alopecurus; species Alopecurus myosuroides. The sequence goes on from CM054058.1 coordinate 184,341,324, forward strand.
AGCCTTGGCTATCTCACGGATCCAGTCATCAGCGTCCAGAGGCTCGCGTGTGGCCACGAAAGCTCTTGGGCCCAGACTGAGAAACTCCTTGATGCTGACTCGTGGAGCTATCTGGTTGATGTGCTGATTAGCCTGAAACTGGGCCATCTGCGTCATGACTTGGGTCATCTGAGTCAACAGCTCCGTGATTGGCGGTGGCTCAGGCGTAGTGTTCCTTGTTGGCGGCATCCTGAATGGAACTGCATTTTAGCACAACAATAGACAATGATATACTTGGCAACCGAAAGATAGATTACTCTGACGCATGAATAGATAACCAAAAGGTACACCATCACATGTTCAATTACATCAGAATATCCAACACACCATAAATGGTTCGAATACCAAAGGATAACTAAACATAGCTAAGAATGGATACATCGGTACTCCCATGCTCATCACGCAGGACGGCGGCGAGGAGTACGGCGAGAGGTACGGTGAGGAGCACGCCCACGAAAGTAGGTGGAACGACGATCCACGTAGATCTGACGTGGTCTGAGACCGACTCTAGGCGTGGTGAAGTACATAACGTTGACTCCCTGTGCTCCAAAGCGGGGAATCCCAGTGTAACCAGCACCAAGGTTAAGGAGTGGACCTCTGATCGGCTCGTAACCTCCAGCATCTGGCAGACGACGCCCAACTGGCTGATCGAAACGTGCAAAGCGCTCGTCTCCAACAAAGTCTGTGGTGTAAGTCGCCACACGAGTCAAAGCAAGGTAAATCTGCTCTCTGACTGAAGCCAACTCCTGAGATAGTGTGCGGGCAACTGCGTCACTGTGTCTCACAAACTGATCGGTGGTGTGCAGCCTGTAGTTATCATGCTCGTAAACATCCAAGTTGTCGTAGAGAGTGAAGTGAGCTCCCTCCGAAGTGATGTAACCACGGGGGATGTGGCGATAGATAGAATCGTCAAATCCCCAGTAGTCAGCACGAAGGACGGTGAGGCTCACATAAGCTGCCTGCTGCACAGCCATATCCACTGTGGAACCCACTGCCTCGTAGCGGTGGACTACGCTCATGCCATCATCTGACAGAATGTAGACGATAGCCTGGTAGTAGGTCTTCTCAAACTCTCGCTGCTGCTCGTAGACCTGGTACTCTGGTGCCCAACGGAATCCCAGAAAAGTGATCATGTCTCTCAGCATCTCCGGATAACCGGCAGTGCTCTCGCAACGAGTCATACGAACCACCTGCGGGTAGAACCTGAGATCCATCTGCAGATGATCGGGGAAGCTTTGATTAGACGCCGGTAGAAGAACTGAAGTGGCAAGCAACAACAAGGTTTCAACGGACGAAAAGGATGTTGAGAAGAACAGGATATCGAAGCAACATTTGGGAAACACGAGACCAAACACTCCTGAGGTACTACGAAAAACCCATCCGGGCTTCTAGAGGATCAATATCTACTGCTTAAGGAATAGAGGATCTGCTTCCGGGGCTTATGTGCCTCCGTTCTCAATCGTGAGTAGGCAACATGAAAATCATGTCACAACCACCTCCATTCCTATGGTCTAGTAGATATAACCATCCTAGAGAAACCAGGATACGTGAAATCCTAACTTGAAAGTTTAGATGAGAAGAGAAAACAACGTTTCACTTCCTTACCAGAAAAGGGAGGGTGGGTGGGGAAAGAAATAAAAGAACAGAATTCATACTCTCACGTTTCATTTTTTTCTTATATAGCTACAAAATAGTTTCTAGACTCAACTGCGACCAGTAAAAGGGATCCTACAGGCAGACAGGCTCTGATACCATTTGTCGCACCCGGACTTCTAGAGGATACCCACAGCCCGCTAAATAGTAGATAATTGGCTTACGGTGCCTACCTGCACCCGCATCTCAATATGAGTAGGCCAACACGTAAACGTGTGACAACCATCATCTACTATTCATCGTCTGTGAAACCGTCCAATAGGAATCCGAATACTTCCATTGACGTACTTCATAACATACACACATGGTACGTCAACGGCATTTGAACAAGTGATATCACAACAAATCTCTAAGACACAAAGAAATAGAAATAATGTGGCAAAAGCTCTCACTAGAGCAGAGATAGCAAATACAGTCATGCAGAGGACACATGTCCCAACAAGTCATCATTACATCACAGCGGAAGCATCCAAAGTGTCTGAGTACAGACAAGATCCAAATAGGCCTAAGAGGCCGGAAGAACGGAGCCCATCCACGAAGTCTCGGATCCTACCCGGGTCCGCTTTCTACTCGTCAGCAGCCTCGTCATACTCCACGTAGTAGCCACCATGGGGATCCTCGGAAACGTAGTCTGCAGAACCAGCAGCCCCAAAGGGGTCAGTAAGGACGAGTACTGGCAAGCAAGATGCACAAGATACCAAAGTGTACCCGACAACACCAAGTACAAATCCTTTGGGTTCAACAGAAGATAGGTGACACAACGGTGCGGCAACGGGCTGCCCTAACCAACTACAGAGACACGCTACAACATCCGGCTAAAAGAAAGGGATAAGATAGCGCATCGGAACCAACTACCACTAACCTCAAACAAACCCATCCTGGATCTCGCCCCTTATCCAAAGAAGCAATCCGAGGATAACCCACACAGTTGGATTAATGAAGGCTCAGGTTATTGTGGCAATATGCCTATTACTAGTCAACTTAGTATTACTTAGGTGTAAGTTGTCTAATCCTTGTTAGCCAGCCCTATCACCAAGTCATCCATAACCGCGGACAACACGGCTTCTCGAGAAGATTTAACCCTGCAGGGATGCACCAATTTGGCCGTACACGTAAGAATAACCCGCCAGACGGGGATCAAACCCACCAAGCGAGGCACTCAACACAACCCAACTCTTCTTCGCATCAAGCCCAAAGAACCCCGTGCAATTGAGCGCACGGCTAATCAAGCCCCACGAAGAAAAGGGGACCCTCATAGCACTCTAAGAACATGTCTCCCTAAATGCCGACTACAAAAGTTACCACCCTGGCGCCAAGGGTTCGCACCTGCATATGCATGCGGCAAATGGAAAACCCGAACTAAATGAGGCGATTTGGACGAGATGCGAATCGAATCAAAGTTGCGGGGGGCACCCATACACGCTTCCCACATGCGGTTAGCGCGCTCATCATGGATCTAGAGGACAAGAACTTTTCCTGAGTTCGACACTAGCAGGCCTCAAAACCATACCCGGCCTCCTGCCGGTGCCTTATCATCAAATTAGCATTACCTCAAACATTAACAGGTGGTTGTTTAAATATCGAGCCCCCAGAACATAATAAATATAGTAACAGAAATACGGACATCAGACTCGAGCACAACAACCCTAAGCATGCTAGTAAGACACAGGCCACAAGCAACAGGGTTATAGGTGTGGAGGTGAGGCTATATCAGGGTTACAGGATAACATGTGATAGGATCGGAACACAAGCAACGAATCTTAAGGCTAGCAGATTAGACAACGGAAAGTAACGGTATCCAGTGTGGAAAGGACACAATGGTTCAGGTGAGTGAATACTTGCCTGCAAACTCAGTAGCCTGGTACTGGGCTAACTCCTCTGAAGTAGTGTCGTAAACCTCGTCTGTCTCAACGTCGTCGTCTATTCGGGAAGAAGCAAACAAACAACGAAGAGAGACGAACAATCAATAACATGGCATAATGCACAAACATGGGATGATGCATGTCATTTTGATTGGTGCATCAAAATAAACTAGGGACAATATAACCAATTTTAGATGGACCCATAGGCAACTGAAAGCCCATGTGCATAAATTGAGAATTTAATGAATTACAACTAAACATTGGTTAAAGTGGATTAAATGCATGAGAGATGATAGAAACAGCTAGGAAATGTTATTAGATTCACTTAGGTATTTTAATTGCCAAAATTGGAGTGATAAATATTTAATTATGGTTTTTGGCATTGTAATTGAATAAAAATCAGAATTGAAATTTGTTCAGAATTTAGTTTCTCAAAATGTTGTTATTATTGCATATTTGGATAGAGCATTTAATTCTGATTGAAAAACATGTATTACTTTTTGAATTTGGAATTAAAATGAATTAGTTATGAATTAAACAAGTTTAAACAAGATTTAAATGAATTTAATTCAGGTATTAAAATTATTTGAATTTTGTTTGTTCAAAACAGTAAATAAAATTCATATTTGAGAAGTTTATAATTTTCTGGTTTGAAAGCATATTTTACAAATTAAATTTGCATTTAATTTGAATTAGTTATGATTTAAACAATTTTAAATGAATTAAATAAAGTACAGAAAATATATAATTTTTAATTATTCAAAACAGTAAACAGATTGCATATTTGAAAAGTTTAGGAAATTTTGTATGGAAAACATATTTTATTTACCCAATTTGGATTTGAAATGCAAAAGATATTTGAATTTGCAATCTGGGGGCTATTCTGCAATTTTAAAAGTCTTAATTTTATTCCAGGGGCTTGAGTGCAAAAATAGAATTTTCGGAAAGGACCCTGGGACTTTTGTTACGCAGGGGAGGTAAGCCCTGGGTCACTGGCCAGTGGGCCAGCGCCCAGCTGGCGCCTGCGTGGCCGCGGGTGTGCGCGTGCGTGGCTGCCAGGGTCGCTGACAGGTGGGGCCACTCGTTGCGCGCGTGGCAAGCGGCAAAAAGGGTGGTTTTAATCCTGCGCGCGGGGGGGGGGGGTCGAACCCGCGACACGGGCTTGCGCGCACGGGCCTGTGGCCACTGGGCTGGGCTACGAATCGTGACAGATCTGGGGCTCTGGGGGTTTTGAGGTGATGCTGCGCTGTTAACTGAAATAAGTTCAGTTAACTGAACTTTGACCGGGGACGGACGGGTGGACGCCGGCGACGAGCCGCTCGCTGCTGCTGCTGCTGCGCGCGTGGGTGTGTGCAAGGGGTGCAGCGCGTGTACGGGCAACAGGAGGGAAAAGAGGGAGGAAGGGGGTGCTCACCGTGGGGAGTAGAGGAAGAAGGAGGGCTCGGTGACAGGCGACGACGGAGGCAGGAGGTCGCCGGGGAGAACTCGATGGCGCCGCTGCTGCAGTTCCTCTCCGGCTGCGCCCCCTTCAGCAGAAATGGAGGTGGAACCCTCCTGGTTCCATCCCTGCCGAGAAGGGTCCCCGACCACGACCACGGACACCCCTGCGCTACCTCCAATTCCCGGCCATGGAGGTGCTCGGAAAAATTCAGAAAATTCAGGAAGAAAAAGGCAGGAAAAGGGAGGGGATCCGAGAGGGAGAAGTGGAGATGGCGGTGCAGGGAGGAAGAGGGGAGGTTTGGCTAGGGTTTGGGGGTCTCTGGGTAGAAAAAGGGAGAGGGAGGAGCAGGTGGAGAGGGGGGAGGCGCGGCGCGTGCCTGCTGTCGTCAGGTGTCGACATCCCCCCGTACGAAGGAGGGAGAAAGGGGAGCGGGCCGCTTGCGCTGTGCGCTGGCTGCGGCGACTGGGCCGGCCCACCTGGGCTAGCCTGGTTGCCTCCCTTTCCTTTTTTTTTGCTGAAAAAAAAAGAAGAGAAAATAAGGAGAGAAAATAGGAGGGTTTTGGGGTTTAAAATTTTTGGTGATAATTTTTTATAAGCTCCTTATTGCAAAAGCCCAGTTGCACAAACTTTTGTTTTTCAACATTTTAAATTTTTGTTGCTGTTTGAAATTTAAATGAATTTGAGTGAATTTTGCAATAATTGAAAATATTGAAAATTAAGCAAGTTAATTATATGAAAATTCCAGTTTATTGGAAACAATAGAATTGTTTGATTTAAATGTTTCATTTGGAAATTGTAACAGACCAAGTGTGAAACAAGGATTTGAATTTTTTTTGAAATTCAAATTCAACACATGAATGCAATATGATGACATGATGCATTTGAAATAAGAACAGGAAACAAACATTCTAAGGTTGTTTTCATACTTGGGATGTTACATCCAACAAGGTTAGTTGCACCACAATAGTTGCTAGGCAAGACAATAGTGCTAGTTGATGAAGATGACATAACTTGCTTATTTGATTGTTGTGCTAGAAGATTGTCACGAGATTTGGTTAGCTTGTCATGAATTTCTTTAAGAGAAGTGAACTCCTTTTCTAGTTTTTCATGACGAGCAAAAATTTCCTCGTAGCAATTCCTAGTTTAAACTCTTCATTTTCAAGGTTTTTAACAAGAGAAATAGATAGTTCATTGTCTTTCCTAAGCTTAGAGACACTCATGGAAAATGTATCTTCGGGACTAGATAACTTCTCCTCAAGAGAAGCTCTAACGAAGCGCTCATTTTCAAGAGCTTTTTCAAGCTATTTGTCATTGCAAGAGTGACTTTCATGACTTTCCAATGTCATTATAATTTCTTCCTTTTCATCTACAAGAGAGTTAGCATCATCAAGTTGCCGCAAAAGGGCATTCACGTTCTCTTTAGTCTCACCTTTGAGGCTAGCCAACCAAATGCTTAGCTCTTTTGCCTCACTATCTTCCTCACAATCATTTTCAACACAATCCAATAATGAAGGAGGATTAGTTGCAATGGATTTCAAGTTGGGAGAGCATACTGAGGTGGCTTTTGCCATAAACACATGTAGGTCGGATAGGCGCATTCTCATTGGGGGATTCAAATAGAGAGACCTATGGAGATGAGGAGGTAGCTATGGCAACATGGGCCACTCCTACCACTTCATTTTCTCCCTCATCTCCGGAAATATAGGTTTCCAACACCGCCCCTTCTTGAACATAAAGAGACCTTGGCACTCTTCTAGCGAAGTTCTTGTTTTGTGGAGCCTTGATCTTGTTTTTGCGAACAAGCTTGCCTTCATTTTATTCTCTTGGCTCAAAAGGACACTCCTTCACAAAGTGGTTTGCACTTCCACAGTTGTAGAATGTCCTTGGTCGCTCCCCCTTCTTCTTGTAGTTCTTGTTTCTAGGGGATCTTGGAGAGCCGGCCTTGTGAGCTTCCCCTCTCTTCCAATATCCGTGCATGGAAAGGGCAATGCACTTGTGAGAACCCGGGTAAGTATCCTCATAGTCCTCCTCGTCATCATCATGTTCTTCAACCTCTTCAATTCGAGCAATTGCCTTTGACTTCAAACCAAGGTTGGGAGACTTTCCCAATCCTCTAGAGCGAGCAACAGCATCATCCGCACTCTTGTGTGATAGGGATATGGCAATGAACTCACTAAGAACACCAATGGAGTTGAGGGAATTGTAGTCCGCTCTTGTCCATATGCTAGTGGAGAGGTTCTTCTCGAAGGGTATAATTGATTTGAAAAACTTCCTCTTTATCCACTCATCGGAGATTTCTTCCTTTCCAAAGTCCCTCAATTGATTGGCAAGGGTGACAACTCTTCTATGTAGCTCCTCGGGGGACTCATCCTCTTGCATAAAGAAGTTCTTGGACTTGTCAATGGCAACATCATACTTGGATGATTGGATGCTAGCGTTCCCTTGAAACAAAGTGTCAAGCTTTTCCCAAGCCTCCTTGGCGGTCTTGCAACCACGGATTTGAGTGATATGTTCTCTTGAAAGAGCCTTTTGAATGATGACAAGGGCGGTCTTGTTGAGTTGGGATTCCACGTCCTCCCTAGGAGTCAAGTTTCTTGGGTCATGAGGATGGAACCCATGGACCACACTTCTCCACAAGGCGGTGCACGAGCCGGAAAAGTGTGACTCCATTTCAAACTTCCAAGAAGAGAATTCATTAGTGTTAAGCATGGGAGGAAGTCCAACATTAAGAATGTGTGGTACAGATAAAATTGGGTGAATGTAGTCATAGTTTGGAGGTGGTGGAACTTTTGAGTTGGACCAAGAACCATTAGCCGTTTGAGACTTGGAGCCTCCGGAATTCTCCTTTTCCTTAGCCTTATCCTTTTGTGCAGCTTTCGCCTTAGCTTTCGCAATGTTTTCTTCGATTGGGAGAATTCGCGTGCCCCTTAGGTTTACCCATCATGTTCGCCAACATCTTCTTGATGGAGGAAACCTCCGAACCAACACTAGAGCTAACCTTGGACAATTGGGTTTGGATGGTTCCAACCGTTGTATCTAGGTTAGATATAGTCTCGGCCATTTTAGAGAGCTCCTCCTTAGAAGATTCGGGATCATCTCCGTTGACCATGATACTCTTAGGCGGTTAAGACCAATATAAGATTCGAGGCTCTCATACCAATTGAAAGTACACTATGGTCAACTAGAGGGGGGTGAATAGGTGACCTACAAATTTTAATACTTTTTCACTTTTAGATGGGCTTTAGCAAGTAAAAGACAAGGTTATCTAAATGTGCAACTAGATAAATTCCCTAGGTGACAATAAACAAGTAAGCAACGGAAGTAATATGCAAGGCACAAGATAACCACAAGTCTAAACAAGGAGACAAGGATATGTTTCCCCTAGTTCCTTCTTAAAATAAGTACGTCTACGTTGGAGAGGTGGGGAGCCACCTAGGCGCTCCTCAATAGCACGGATGTGCACACCTTGTTCTCCTTGATCTTCTCCGGTGAGAGAGATTCTCGTTTCCACTATGAGGTCGACTTGAAGGAGTTGACCAAATCTTTACACTTGGTTGAGGGTACTCCACAAGTGAGATGGAGGCTCTCAACAATCTAAAGCTTCTTGCAACAAGGTGGAAGCAACAAGCACTAGGGTTTCTCTAGGATGCTGAGGCAACCAAGAGATTTACAAGATCCCAAGGGGTATATTAGGGGAAAAGTATTTATGGCTTGGTAGAGATGTAGATCTAGGCCTTCTCCATCAGATCCTTGAAGGGCATCGAGTTTGGTTGGAGGAGGAGGGAGATCTAGGCGTTTTGAGATCTCAAACAGTGGAGGAGATAGAGGAATGGACGAACGAACTGTCTAGAGGAAGAAGACAACTATTTATAGCTTCCTCCAAAATCTAGCCGTTGATGTCTTCGAGGGACGGAATATTCCGGTATTAGAACCAGAAATTTCCGGGGTAGTAGGTCCGGATATTTCAAAAGTCCGGGGGGGGCAGATTATTCAATAATCCGGTGGCCGGAAATTTCCGGCCGAATTTCCGCCCCCATATCCGAGAGCGGGCAGCAGCAGCGCATCCAGTTTTCTTCTAAGGACCAGAGGCCGGAAATTTCCCCCTGAATATTCTGGGAAAATTTTCGCCCCTACATCTGAGAGCGGGCAGGTGAGACGCATCCAAATTTCTTCTAAGGACCAGAGTCCAGAAATTTACCCCAGAATATTCCAGGCAAATTCCTCCCCTGTATCCGAGAGAGGGCAGTTGGATGCACAGAACTTTGTCACACGATCTTCGCGCAGGCCGAAATATTCTGGGGCTAAGGCCGGAAATTCCGCCCTTTAGCCACCGGAAATTCCTGGCAAGAGTACTGAAATATCCGGATTCACATAATGGCTCGTCTTAGAAATTGCTTTGCGAATCTTTTCGAAGAGATTGCTACTGTTCATGATAGATATAATAAGGCCAGCTATGAACACTTAAACCACCAGGTTAGTATATATACCCGTATTGTTATCACCACCAAAATCATTAGAGGATACATGTGCTTTCAAGGCCTAGCTGGGCTGCGAGGGTGGCTCTGTAGGGAGGTCGGCTTAGAGTCGCTGGGAATTCGGCCTAGGCCGGGCTGTAGGTCGGACTGGTCAGTATTATGGCTGGCCTGAGGCTTGCAGGGAGGCTGGCTTGGCTGGGCAGGGAGGCTCTATAGGGTAGCCGACCTAGGCCGGGTTTCCTGGCTTCGTAGGCCAGCCTTCCTGGCTCTTCTCGTCTTTGTCTTCTCGTTTTTTCCTCCTCTTCCATGCGTACACCTTGGATGGCATTGAGTCTTGGAGCTCCTCGGCATCTCCCCTCGCACATGTACTCGTCGGCTCATACCTAGCAATGCATGGGGGTCTATGGTTAAGTAGTATACCATCCAATGGTGTAAGGAGAGGGTTCTCGAAGAGGAAAGAGGTCACCTTTAATCCATGGTGACTTGGCATATGATGGAGTGCGGGACATGCCTAGTGGGATGTGTTGGGCCGCATCATCTCCCCCACTTGAAAAAGATTCATCCTCGACGCTAACTCGTCATCAACATGTAGAGGAGGTAGATGGATTGTCGTAGAAGTTGAAGTCACCATGTTGTCATTCTTGATGGAAAGGGTATGGAAGATCTTCAATGTTCCTTTGGCCTTCATGTAACCTATCAAACTCACAAGAAATACAAAACAACATTTAAAGAGTACCCAATTCTTGAATCTCGTAGCATGGGTTTCTAAGTAGAGTGAAGGCACCTTAGCAAGATGTCGATATGGTTGTCTTGTAAGATCCTCCGTTGTAGAAACATGGGGATGTAGCCATGCATGCCATCTCATCCAAAGGTAGAATCTACAAAGCAAAGACCAAGCAAACCATGTGTGTGCAAGATAGAGGAGCACATAATTCATGACATGTCTGTTCTTGTTCATAGCATCGTCAGCACAACACAAATATATGAAATCTGGTGCATATGTAAGGTCAATGTGCAAGCAATTAATTGAAACATCCCAAAATGTGAGAACACAAAATCTCCAAGAAAATGTGAGGAGTAGCACACAAACCATTGGAAATGTAAGTTTGTCAAAATCCTTGGTGCAATAAGAGGAGACATTGGCAAAAACACAAAATGAATAATGTCCCAAATATTATCATCATGGGTGCAAGCAAAGCATAGGAAAGAGCAATTTTTTGACATTTTTTTTTGCAACACCAATGGGAGGGAAACCAAAACACTCATGACTAGACATGCTCGGAATAGCATTATGGTTGCAAGCAAGCCATCGGAAAGAACAATTGTTCATCATACTTGTTGCAACACACAAATCATCTATATGAAAGATCAATGACGCATTCTTGTAAAAAAGGAGAACAACATCACAAACATGTTTGCATACAAACCAAAGGGAAGAGCACTTTTCAACGTACTTGATGCAAAACATGAGAAAGGTATTAGAGCCAGGTTCGATTCGCAACACAGTTTTATTATGCTCTCAAGAGCTCGTTTTGCCAACTCGTGTTCAATTGAGGTTGACATTAGCATGCGGGTACTCAAACACAAGAAAGACCAAATGAAGAAATTGTGTTTGTGGTAAATGAACACATCATCCATCATGATATGTCTCTTCATTTGCACATGACCAAATACATCAAAATCAAATATGAAGTATGGAATGTGTGGTTGGTAAAAATGCAAGATGAAGGGTTGAGCAAGCTTAACAAGGAAAAGGGAAAAATATCCATAAAATGAGGATGCTATGGGGAAAAACTCTTTATCAAGCATATCAACATTGTTGCAAACAAAGAATTTGAAAGAACAATTATTCAACATTTTGGATGCAACAATGGGAGAGAAATGTAAACACTTGGGGCAAAGCATGTCAATGGCAATATCAGCACTAGTGAAAAAATTCACATGATCAACATTTTTGCAATGTAAGCATCACATGTGATAGGTATAGTAGAAAGTGAGATATCAATAGGATCATCCATAGCATCCAAGCAATCATCATTCATCATGTCCACTAGTGGGATCATGGTCAAATCAACACCCATACCTTTGTCGTCTTTTTCATATGAAGTAGGTGTTTTAGTAGCACGTCCTTTCAAGTGTCCGACTTTTCCATATTTGTGTAGATATGGGGTGGCATCACCTTCATCCACCATGTACATCTTCTTCTCCATAGGAAGCATCGTCTTTAGGAGTGACGTCTCATCATCCATGGAACCTAGCACATTAGGAGGAAACACACTAGAGGTAGAGGGTGAGTTGTTAGAATTCGAAATGGCCTCACATCACCTATGAACTACCTCTCTCAACTCATGTGGTGTATCACTCATTCCCTCAAAGTGGATGCACTAAATCTCACATATGGTGGAGTCACTCATCTCACGTGCACTCACACTCATGTCAGATAAGTGGCTCTCATGCTCACATGGGATTGGTACCATCTCATAACACATGCACATAGGGTTAGGCTCGATATCCTCAACTCCATACACCACCTTGGTTGAAGGGTAAATCCCATGCTCAACCTCATGAACCTTGTCGCCGCCTTGGCAATCCCACATTATGTGACCGTAGCCCTTGCATACGGGGCATAAGATCTCTTCATCTCGTAGTAGAGGGGAAAGTAGGCTTGTAGCATCATCATCATGATCATCATCTATGGGAGGTCCTTCTTTTCTCCATCTTGGTTTAGGTATTCATCTTTCCATGTGGGGAACCTTGTGGTGGTGGCCTCACATGTGTGATCACATTTCTTGTGTCTCCGTCTTGAACTTGCTAGATAGGTGGAGAGCTTGTCGATGGCGTTCTCGATATCTTTTAACCCTTGAGAAGTAGCATGATCGGAATTTTCAAAGGTCTTATCCATGGAATGGAATAGATCCTTCATGACTTTCTTATGGGTAGCCTTTCTTGTGGTAGCACTTTAAGGAGACACCTTTTTATTTGTGCTCACCGCCATGTTGTGTGTGGGGTAGTCATCGCGCACTTGGAGTGTTGGTGTAGATCTTATCTTCTTGTGTCATCGTCTTGTAGCTCTTGTGGGTGCCAACTTGGAGGTTGTGGTGGGTTTAGGAGCCATATGATGTCCACTTGACGCCAACTAGGATGTAGAAGTTTGTTGACGGTGAAGCTTGCGGCGTTCTCGCTCTTCATATATCGGGTGACATCGAAAGTCATTTGGATACCTTGGCTTCTTGGCCTTCTTTCTTGATGTAGCCTTGTCGATGTTCTTCTTGTGGAGCCGTCTTGAAGATCATGGTGTGTGGCCTTCTTGTTGCGCCATCTTGATGTTGAAGGAGCTAATCTTGACTTTGCCAACTTGTCGGATTTCTTGTCTTGGCTCCATCTTGAGGTTGAAGGGCGTTGGCTTGTCTTGGACTTGGCCTTGGTATTCTCCTTGAAGCTCCTCTTTCTTGAGAATGAACCATATGATAGATAATATCCTGGACCTCAAAGCTTGAAAAGGAAGTCTTCGTTGTTGAACTCCTCCATGTCGGACTCGAAGTAGATGTAGAGCTCCATCTTGTCCTTCATGCTTGTGGAGTAATTGTGGGTGTAGTACTCCACCATGTTTGTGGATGCATAGTTGGTGTAGTATGGCTTCATCACTTCATCCAAGCTTGCGGTGTCGTAGTTGTAGTAGTGGTTAATTTCATTGGAGCTCATGGGGTAGAAGTTGTCGTAGGTGGTGTGGTGCTCAACCATGTCGATGATGCTCGTGGAGGAAAAGTTGATGTAGAACTCGACGTCATGGTCGTAATAGTGGCGGTGGTCCACCATGGCATGCTCGTAGTAGTGTTGATCCACCATGTCGTGCTCGTAGTAGTGGGGATCCACCATATCCTCCATGGATGAGGCATCTGTAAGGTCCCACTGAACCACTGTTCAAGGACCTCCGATATGCATACATTCACGATCCCAGATCACACCAGTCGTGCACAACATATCAAGTTGGCATAAAAAAACATTATCCATTACACGATTACAGGAAGGTATTACAAAAGAGACATGGTCACATGACCAAGTCTAACACAACTGCCACGCAGGGCAAGCACTCAACACACACAGCAGAAGACAAATAACACACAACGTAGTAGAGCCCAAGTCACGCCTTAACCTACAGGCTGCTGACCGGGAGACGATCCTAGTTTGCAAGGCCATCAGCGAAGTACTCCTCCTCATAGAATTTCTCTTGAGGCTGCTCCTCGAAGTCTGGAAAGTAAATACCAGGGAAGAAACCAATATGAGTACATTTGAATGTACTCTACAAGACACCCGTCATGAAGCTTATAGAATGCAAGTATGCTTATATGGTGGAGTGGGTAGGCTATACATAGGGTTCACTACCAATGATATATGAAGGATATATCATAGTTGATCTTTGTATCTTTGTTTAAGAAGATACTTCAAAAGAAAATAATATAGTTTTCTTTCTCTTGTATATATTGCATGTCCAAGAGTTTTTGTAAAACTTTATTTTAGAAAAGAAAGTTTTTCTTTGCAAAACTTCTTGTAAAACAACTTCCAGCTTTTGCTCATCCGTACCTCACCGGTACAAAGTTTCTCTTTTTTTATTACTTCACAAGTCCACTTCCTTTTTCAAAACTCCTTTTTGAAAACATTGACACAAAGCTAGCTACATGGCCATTCAACTGTCCATATCCAAGGACGCGACTATTCAGAATAGTTTTACTCTACAGAGGTGTACACAATCCACAAGATCCAGAACATCCGCCGTGAACAACCACGGACTGTATCAACAATATGTGAACATCAGATAATTGATCCTAACCATCCACTATATTCAAGCTAGTAAATGACTATCTCTTCAGTTGAGTTTAATCTCCCCGGCATCATGTCACACATCGCCATGACAGGAGACCCAACTGTTGCGTCCGGAGGGAAAATTAATCCCACACGTCATATGCCACGCGTTTCATAACTTGGCGACATTTCAGTTCGAGGGAGTCCATCCCCTTATAGCAAATTGAGATAGAACACCCACTAACAAAAAAAGTTTCAAATTAAGTCCCGTGCCCATGTTGGGGTAGAGTGGCAGTACAGTAAAGGTTGCCAGGCGAAGACTAGGTTACGTGTCATTTTTTTAAAACATTTTTCCCAAAAATGACCACTTGATATATCTCGTGTGGATAAGGCTCCGCCTTTCCACCGGGTTTTCCATAAAGCCTTGTTTTGCAAAAATCATATTTTTAGGGTGTTCACTTAGGGAATTATACTTTTTTGTGGTAATAAATACCATATGGTGGCTATGGGCTTGGTAACACCAAGTTTCAACTACTGGCATAATAATAACTTATATAATATTAATAGTATTAGTAGTCACTCAAAAATTGTTTTTTATAACCAAAGTTTTGTAAACTTTCAGAAGTAAAACATGCATGATAGATAATGATAAGTGTAGTAGCAAGCTTTTAGGATGGCTTGCCTTAAAACTCTTTGTGTTCCTGGCTTTGAAGTAGCTTGAACTTGACAAACAACTCTACAACTCCTTCTTCTTCTTCTTCTTCGTTTTCTAACACCGTAAAAGAATAAAAGACACACACTCAGAACCAATCAAGGCAATCAATAACACAAATACATCAAACAAACTTATACTAGTGCAATCACTGAAAAAGTTATCGAGAAAAACTATCTCACAAACACTCATGGTGCAAAAGCTATCACTAGAAACTTATGGTTCAGAAACCATATACCACATACTAAATATCATAGGTTGAGTGGGTGTACCACTCTCATACCAAGACATTTAAGAAGCTAAAAATATCTTGTGGTCACAAAGGTGAGACTACTTGTAACATCCCTGATTTTTGGAAAGTGCAAAAATCACAAAAAATTGAAACTTTTTGTTTTCATACAAAGCAAGTCACCAAAAACCAAATGAGATGCAAGAAACAAAAGAAAACAATATGTAATTGGAATAAAGTCCAAATTTCCGTAATTCCATAAACCCTAAAACCTATTTCTAAAATAAAATATGTTTCCTCACGTGAATAAAATATTTTCATAGCAAACAACTTTACAAAAAAAATGTTCGCAAATCCACTACCATTATGAAAATGATTATGATAATTAAAAACCAGAGAGTTACTATCAATAATATTTTCTTCTTGTCTCCAAGAAATTATGTCACTATTATTATTAACCTCAAATGGATAAAAGCTGGTTAATTGTTTTCCAAGTATTATGTCAATCAACAAAACAATAAGGTGTTATATATATTATTGAGTTATGAAAACAAGTAAAGTGCCTTGGAAAAATAATGTTTTCAATTGGGAAAACAACATTTTCATTAGAGAAAATCTCTCTATTCTTACTCACCCTCAATTTAAAATTTATTAAATTCTCTATTTTTATTATGTAAATAAGATACCATGAGTGAATCACTCATATGTTGAAAACATTCTAAAAGGGCCTAGAAAACAATAATTCGAACCATAGAAATATTATCTAAAATCATTTAAATCATATTTCTATAATTAACCCTCTTTTTCTATTAAGTAACTATTCATGTTTTCATCATATTTTAAAAATTATAAAAGATGAAAACACATTGAATTGGTTTTGGAAAATAGTATTTGATCATTATAAAGCTACTGAAATTTTATTTAATCAAAAACATGATTTTATTATTATTTTTCCATTTTAAATAACATTAAGTACTATTAATGTTTTAATTATAATCACAAAATATAAATTTTGAAATTTGTTGAAAACAACATATAACTGTTACTATTTAAAAGTTATTGAAACTACAAGATTTTAGAATTTTATTTAACCTTAATTGGATTATTAAAATAGAAGTTATTAAGATGTTAATAAAACAGGAAAAAAAATCATTTCATGACGTCACCTGTCTTCAACCTCTCGAAACGGAAAAGAGCACTGTTTCAACCGTTTCTTCTCGGATTAAATCTGAGTGTTTCCATGGGATTTAAATTCCACCGAGACATCCACGTTAAATAACCCTACCCCCTCTCCATTTCTCCTCTGGTGCCTCCCTTAATCGTGCCCCGTGCACAGAGAATTTGCTCGCCGGACTTCATCCATCCCGTGCCCGTAATCCATCATTTCCGGAAAGGTGAGCTGGTCCCCGAGGGCGAGACCCCTACCATCCATCTCCCCTTGACCCCACAATTCTCCCTGACCACTTGGTCTCTTCCTTTTCGCAGTGAATAGGTCGCGCCCTCCATTTCTGTAGATCGCCGGAACCCAAGCCTCTCCGTCTGCTTGTCGCCGTCGTGTGGATCCTGGCAGGAGGTCATAATCATCACCCCGTGCTTCGTTGTCTCTCCCCGCTCCTCGTCGTGGTGTTCCCGAGGCCGGAGGACCACCGGAGAAGCCCCGCCGTCCGCTCCCGTGGGCGCAGCACTACCACTCCGCCATTTTCCGGCGAAGATCCGGTGGTAAGCTCCCTCTCCCTCTCGAGATATATTCTGCACCGTAGGATTTAGATCGTGAGGCCACCGTTAGATCACTTATTGAAGGGGTACCGGCCAGTAGAAACACGTCGCGTGTCGCCTAGTCAGCTGCGCGCGCATTGCTTATCTGTCGATCTGCGCAACGCCTAACCGGTCCAAGCCCAACCCTTATATGCCGCCCTGCGCAGCGCTTAGCGGTCCAACTCTTTTCTAGATTTATTCCAGAATAAAATTAATTGGCAGTTTCGCAGATTAGTCCCTACAACTTAAATTCATCACAACTGTTTATCCATAAATCCAAATTGAACAAACTTGGACTTTTTGAAATCCCTGGGATGTGTAGACTCTTTTAGCACTGTTCAAATTCAAATTTTACAAACTTAAATTGGTTCAAATTTAAATATGCTTGTTTGATGAATTTTGGCATAATTCAAATTCTAAAAATTCAAAAATTGCAAATAAAATATATTTGGAAACCTTAGGATGTTTACTTTCATATCCTGTGTTCCAAAATAATTTTTGAACAAATTAAAATTGAATTTAGAATTAATCGGTCTATTCGAGTATTTTTGACATAGATTTATTTCTATAAATAATTTCAATATAGTTCCTTTTGCAAATTTGTTCCGTTTGGTAACCTTGAACCAGAGACATCCTTGCCTAACCATTTTGGACACCCTTGGACCATGACCATGTGTTTTTTTACCAAAAACCCAACATAGTGATACATCCATTTTCACCATGTCTTAGAAATTATTTTCAATCATTTATTCTTTGATGTTATGGCTATTTTGGAGCCAAGACAAAGTCCCTAGTATGTGTCAATCACATATAAGACCAAGTAGTGAACCTTAAACACTAGTACTATTTTTTCCATCTACTTCTCCACTCCCCTATTCTTGCTTCAAAAATTCATCAAGTTAGCAAATGAAAAACAAGACTCAAGCAATAGAAGGCACTTCACTTTCAACATAGTGGCAACATGAAGAGCTAAAAGGAAGATCAATGAAGAAATTTTGAAGGAAAGTCTTAGACTCAACAATTAGAAGCAACCCAAGGAAGTACGAATTCATGAAGAGAATCAAGAAGAAAACATTTTCCTCTCTCTTTCTATCTTTCGTATTTCTTTATTTTCTATTTTACTTAGTGGTATTTGTTCCCATCCCATACCCAAACCAATTAGTGAGGTGAAAGCCATGAAGAATCTATCAAGACCAAGAGAAGAATCCATCCAAGGAACAAGACTACAATAGAAGCGTGAAGATGATCTTCATGAAGACAAGCATGTGAAAACTTGGAGCAATCCACACAAGTTGAAGAATAACAAGTGTTTTTGTCCAACCATTGACCCAAATGGAAAATCCCAAGACTTTATCTTGTTATCTCCATTGTTATGAAGTTAGTTGAACCTAGACCCACCTTAACCCAAAATGGAAAGACTAAACTAGATCACTCAAATGTCTTGGTGAAAATGACTAAGTGTTACACTTTGTTATGTGTTACTTTAGTTGAAATAGTGAAATCACCTTGGTGAAATCTTCGAACTTCCTAGACAAGTATGGTTATAATAAAGTTATATTTCTACAAACTCAACCCATACCATTCTTAGTGAACTCTTGGAACCCTTAACAAGTATTGAATCATTAGAGAATAAATCTTTCAAACTCAAACATTGACATTGTCCTAGCCAACTTGGTTAAACCCCTTTTGATATGTCAATTGCTTTGTATGTTTTCTTCCCTTGTATGTTTGTTTGGTAGAATGTTTGTTTATTTTTTATTGTGTTTTTAATGTATAGATTGTACGGAGAGCAACGATGTTTTGTGAAGATAGTGATTCCTTCACAAACTTCAACAAGGCAAGTAACACACCATTCAACTACCCATTATTTTATATATGCATTAGTTGATTTTTAGTAGTATCCATGATAGGAAATTTTACTAAGTTATATTATGCTATGCTATATCCTAGTAGTGTGTATCCATCCTTGTACATTGTTACTTTTGAAGACTTGGTACTTAGTGGATGCTTAGCCTTGTTACAAAAATTGTTTTACTTGATGTTGTGGAAAAATTCTAAGTAACAACTTCAATGAACCACCTGGGTGGATTGGTAATGCGGGGTTGTTGATAGTTGAGTGGCTCCCCGAGGGGAGTTCACTTGAAGGAATGCAACCCAGGAACAAAGTTATTATGATGTTCCCCAAGTTTAGATTTCTTCCAGTGCAGCCTTTAGTCATATGGGCTCTGTCTTGATTAACTAAGTTGCGAGGGTTCAGCCTTGGCTTGAAAAGCAGATGTAGCATAATTATAGGTGGATCGGTTCTTGCCATTAGGTTGAATTCTTTCTTCTGAAAGATCTCGTCTCAATATTCTCCTTTCCTTAATGCACTCAGAGTGTATAGGATGTTTGGGCTGATTTGAGTCTGAAGGTGAAAGTGCACAAACTCTAGAGAGTCAACAAACTAAGATCTTAGCCGTGTCCCCGGTTATGGACAATTATGAGCAGCTGGACAAGGATGGACGGAAGAATCACATCACCATTTTCAATAAGTAAAATCTTGACCAAGTGAACAGTAGTTGTGGTGCTTGGATCTTAGTCCAATGATGCCACCCTTTGGAAATAATTTTTTTTTTACAAAAGTGATAGGAGAAAAACTGGCTTTATGCAAACTTAGTCAACACACCACTCAGGCAAATATGCATGTAAATTTAGTCTTGCCATTTATATCCACCATAGTGTTACTTGCCAATGCATTAAATTGTATTGACTCCCTTGTGGCTGCATATTCCATCCTGCAGATGATTCTGAAGACGAGTGGGGATTTCGTTTAGGATCTCGAGACTATCGCCAACATGTTTTTCCTATGGAACATGAAGAAGATGGGCTCAATGTTGTACTATGTTTTCCGTTGTATTTCTTTGTTTTCTGCTAGTCTTCTAAGACTATGCAAGTTGTAATACTATTTTGTAAAGACTGGATCATGCGATGTAATAGAATTTGATGCATTTGCATGATATTTCATTTTGTACTGTGTTGCTAGCAATTGATCCAGGGACTAGTACACTAACACAGATGTTCTTACATTATTTAAATGTGGGAACGCTACAAAATGGTATCAGAGCATTGTGTTGCCTATAGAATTCGAGACCCTAAGTTTGGAAAAGACCCTAGGATTGAAAATTTTCTATGTTCAAACTTTCTAGAAATAAAACAATCATATTAATATTTCTCATATCCTCTCATCTATTATTCACCTTCAAAATTTTCTACATGACCTACCTCTTCAATACCATCAAGACCTACACTCAAGAATTATTGAAGAACTTGAAGAAAAACATAGACTTCACAACAATCAAGAACACCTCAAGACATTGAGAGAAGGATTTGAAGAACTCAAGAAGATATTGATAAGACCACCAATCTAGTTACTTTGTTAGAACAATGTTAACGTGTTAGTACATTGATCATACCAATGAGTGTGGTATGAAAATACTAGATGTTTTCTAAAACCTTGATGTTTGGTGTGATGAATGTGGCTAAATGTTTGTTATGCATTGTTTTGCAAGAGGTAATTCCTTGATCTGATGTGTTGGGGTAGGAATTTCTTTAGTCTC
Organism: Alopecurus myosuroides; assembly: GCA_028641055.1. Classification (NCBI taxonomy): domain Eukaryota; kingdom Viridiplantae; phylum Streptophyta; class Magnoliopsida; order Poales; family Poaceae; genus Alopecurus; species Alopecurus myosuroides. Next base: position 184,361,886 of record CM054058.1, read on the forward strand.
TTTCTAAATCTCTACTCATCCATGCTAATCCAAACCAAAACCCATACCACCAACCATAGTGAGCTACCATATGAAGTAGAACAACAACCTTTTCACCCAAGAATGTCATGAACAGTTCTCTAATGAGACTCAAGACATCCTATTTAAGGAAGGTTAGACTCAAATTGTTCTTTTGTGTGAATGAACAATCACATCCATGATCAATGCCAAATACATCCTAAGGAGCAGCAAGCCAATCAACAAGAGAAGATAGACAAGTGGACTCAAAGTTGCACGAGCTAAGAAGATTTTGGAGCCTACTACACCAGGAGAAGAATAGATGAAGAAGCTACAACAATTCAGATATAGTTGTATAATATTTTTACTCAACCCACTAGTTGGAGAAATGATAGTTTAGCTCAGCTTTGTCTTGTAGACTAGAAACTTTCTGTTAGACAAGTGAGGTGACCTAGTGTTATTATACGAGATTCACCAATCTAAGTACAAGGTAATGACTGAGTGCAACATGGATTGGCCCCCATGATGATTAATCACATTTTCTCTTGCTATGATGAATGGTAGATCTGACTGACATACCTATTAGAGAGACGACGATGTTAAACCTGAACCATAGAAGGGTAGAATACAATAATGACCCTATGTTAGTGTTGCTGAAAACCTACTATTTTCGGTGAGGATCAAAACAACCTTGGAGGTATCAAGAAATGTAAGATATTTCCTACCATGAGAGTTTCATTAGAAATAGCATGGTGTTTGCTTTCAAGGATGACAACAACAAGATGGAAAATTGCCAAGGACATCAAAAGACCATGTTGAGAGTGACCTAAGGAATTTTGATTGACCCAAAGAGTGACCCCTCAGTGTCAAAGGTAGTTCAACATACCTATGTTGTTCTATAGCTCTACCACGAAGGAAAGTTCTACTCAAGCCAATCTGGAATCAAGAAACACTCCAATCTAATGAAAATAGACTATCCACAAAAGTTTCTTTTAAGGGTGGTAGCCCACCCAGTTGTTCTGGAACCCAGTTACCCAAACCTAATCTATCTTTCTATCCTTCCCAAATCTCGGGACGAGATTTATTTTAAGGGTGGTAGTCTGTAACATCCCTGATTTTTGGAAAGTGCAAAAATCACAAAAATTTGAATTTATTTGTTTTCATACAAAGCAAGTCACCAAAAACCAAATGAGATGCAATAAACAAAAGAAAACAATATGTAACTGGAATAAAAATTCCAAATTGCTTTAATTCCATAAACCCTAAAACCTATTTCTAAAATAAAATATGTTTCCTCCTCTCTTGGTTTCCAAGCTCAACTGTCTCACCATTGTGGTGAAAACATCCAATTATTCCAAGCAAGGATTTTACTTAGATGATTGTAAAAATGTGAGTTCATTTTATGACATCAAGTTGCCATGTGCATATAAGAAGAATTTGTTAACAAGTGGGCCAGACTTGCCTCCAAATTACTAATCATATACAATAGGCTGAGATGTACTAGATTATCAAACCTTATGCTTGTCTGAGTATGACACTCAATTGTTTGAGTATACAAAAGTGGTCTGTTAACAAGGTAATTAGTCATGTTACCAAACTACTTCTATATAACACTAACATTGGAATATCACACTATTTCAAGAGAGTTAATAAGATCAGATCAAGATATAAGAGTTTCCAAGTACTCTTATAGAAGATTAGAGTAGCACTTCTAGCACACTCTAAATAATCTTCTTGAAGATCTTCCTGTGGTAATTCCTCATTTCTGGTGAGTTGCTTCTCTTGCAGAATGATTCAGAGAAGATTGGAAAACAAGATAATCTAGACAAAGTAGAAAGATCTTGATTAAGACTTAGTTAATCTTTTATTCTTCTTCAATATACTTGTTATTTAGTTTCCCATAAGATATGTTCTTATGACATACATAATTGGGTTTTCTTAGTTTCCAATTTACTTCCTCTCATAGAGGTTATAACTTGTTGTTATTCCTTAGTTGTATCCATAGATACTTTAATTGTTGAATGATGATTTGGATAGTAAGATGATTGAGACAATGAGCATATGAAGATTATTGGAGTTTAATGATCTATGTCATAGTTCTTAGTTGTTTTCTCAGGTGTCTTGATTTTACTTTATATCCTTCCTTGGTAATCTTTGTCATGCCTAATGTAGTCATAGAAATTTGGAAAGGTCATATGTAATGATCAAGGTTTAACAGTAGTTTAAGAAAATTTATATCTTCACTTAGGTACTTCTTTTATGGTTGAGGAGATATGTACACATTCGATAAATATGTTAATACAATTATCATGTCATTTCCCACTTGTGGGTTTTGAGTTAACACTCATGGTTATAATTTATGTTCTGTTGAACCTTTGTTATTTACTTGTGAAGGTGCACTTAGTAGTTATTAGATAATTTAGAAAGATGGTGTGTAAATGGTTTATAACTTAAAAAGTTTTTGTTTGAGAGGACATAACACCTCTGTTGATGAGATGGTTCAAATGTGTATTACTCATTGGGGAAGTATGATTATTAGTTGTGTGATTTGGGTACTCGCCCCTCTTTGGGTTGTAGATGCCTAATGAATTATCACAAGTAAATTAAAGACTTGTGGTTAAGGTTATTGAGAGTTTGTGTTGGTCATAACCAATTATGGTTTGAGTAATCAGATGATTTAGTTACTTAAAATACTTGTTATAAAGATCACTCCAAATGTACTCTTGACTAGATGAACTAGACCTATTTCATCATGTCAAGTGAAACATTGGTCACTTTGATTCGTTTAAACTTTCGCGCCAAAATTTCCCGTATTTTTAGATGCATGCTTTGCAAATGCACATATTATATTTAGATCCTTATAACCTCCCAATCACTGGGATGTTACAGCAAGGCGCTACCTCACAGTTCTAGAAGGCCCACTGGAAGCCCACCCGCAAGACTTGCGGGTCAAGAAGGAAAACTCTTACCGACCTAGATCTAGGGTTTGTAACCCCCCCGGTGTGGTTCGAGACCCAGCTATCTATTTAAACGCTGGGAGAACCACGGGCCAGGGAATCCAATCTACTTTTGACCACCATAGCAATAAGCTCGAGATCAATCTCTCGGCTTGCGCACCCACCTTTGTAATCGATCTACTCATAATAAAGATCTCAAGAGCAGGGGTAAGGGTTTTACCTCTACGAGGGCCCCAAACCTGGGTAAAATCGTGCCCCCTGTTAGCCGAAGATTGTCACCAACGCCTATTCGTTCTCTTAATCGGAACCCTACCGGATCATCCGAGGGACTTGTCGAGATGAATAATCAACACAAGGGGTGGGAGTGCTCTTCTTTGAATACCGTCACAGTCCAAAACCCATTCCTCCTACCAACAAGCATGTGAGCTTTACATTCATACCTGGCATATATGTTGTGTTGTCTTGTCTTCATCTTATCCATCTGCATGCCAGCTTGCTTCGCACGAGGTTTCTGCCCGTTGTGGAAGGTCATATCAATTGTTGGATCATGATCTGATGCAGCAACCTCAGATGTGCTTTTTTGTTTTTGCTTATCTGCGGCTGGCTTCCCACTATGCACACAATCAAATAATAGACTTGGTATTGTCATGGGGGTGCATTTCTTGCGGTGTTGTATTTCATATTGCCTATGTGAGTTCCGAACCCCATCTTACAGGCGTAATCATTGTTCACCTTCTTTACTTCTTCAATATGTTCAAAAGTCATGCCAACAACTAGAACCACAGGCTGGAATGAAATTTCCTCACCCGCTTCTTCTTTAGCATTCGTAGCAGTACCACGTTTCTCGCTATGGGGTCCAGGGGAAAATGTGTTAGCCGCATTTTCTTCTTGCTCATGAGCATCATATCCCTGTTCATACATGGGTTGGTTTAGATCAAAACCACCTAGCACTCCATCCGCAACAAAATCCCGCACATTTGAAAAATACACATTGTAGCATGTAAAAACTGTTCTGAAAAATTCTAAATCAAACTGTTGATGTAATTCTAATTATGAACTGAATAATCATGCTCTTTTACACATTTTCTTATGCTGCAATTGTGTGTCACTTTTGTTTACCTGACAGTATATGAGCAATAGTATGCTCTTTTTAACAAATTTTTTTGTCAATTGAGTTCTACTTTTTTTCTTGATAATTACCTTCATACAGATTGCTACAATGGTGAATTTTGTTCCAAGATAGCAATTTCCATGAAGCAATTCACGCAGCAATTCCTTCTACAAGGGGGTTCAGTGGCTATGTTCATCGATGCAAACTCATGAAGCAATTTTCAATAAGGTATAGTGGTGTAACATCCCAATTTTGATAACAAAGGGTTGTGGTGTTGTTGTCATCTCATACATGCATGAAAACAAAAATTTAAACAATGTTTGAACCAATTTAAAACTTGAATTTAAATGGTTTGAGAAAATCCCACAAAAAGTACTTCTTTTGGTTCCCAAAAATTTGTGTTGGAAAATTATTCAAATACACCAAAGAAAAGTATGGCAATATTGGAAATTTTATAAGCTTTCCAAAATGTATTTTTGCCAAAATTTATCCTTTCAAAAAGGGCCCTCAAAAGTTTGTTTTATGTCCTGTTTTAAAGGAGAGAAGGACCTTTTGGTGAATCTCTATTTTTCCAGGGGGGGTTTGCAAATCGTCCTTTTGTCTTCTTCCTCTCCGGCCAGTAGACGGCCAACTCGTCGACGGCGTTCTCCACGTCCTCCTGGGCCTCCCTCGCGGATAAGGGGTGAGGGAGACGTCCCCATCTCGCCTCCCTCCTCGCTGCACCCTCCTTTCCCCTCTTCTCTTGCTCCCTAGCAGCAGATGGCCGGAACCCTAGCCGCCGGATAACCGCCGCCTGGCGCCGGCGAACGGAGCCACCCCGAGACCAACGGAGTACCCAGGAAGCTCCGCCTCATCCTCAGTGTCCTCCCTAGTGAAGTAATTTCCTTGAAGCATTCGGAGTCACCGCCGCCATCTCCTTCTTCCCGAAGTCCGGCCGTCGGCCGCCGCGGTCGATGCCGTCATCTCCGTCCGCCCCGGCCTTCCCCGACCACCCCACGAGCTCCAGCGCGCCATGGTGAGCCTTACCGTTCCCTCCGTTTATCCCCTCCCCCTATGTAGCTCCCGCCCGACGAGCTCCGCCGTCGGCTGCCGCGCCCCTCGTCGCCGGCGAGCGTCCGGCGACCTCCAGCAAGCGGCGCCACCACCGTTAGCTTCCCCTCGTTCTCCTCTACGTGGTGGTGCAGTTTGATTTTCATATGGCGCGCGATTTGAATCGAATTTGTTCCTAGATGTGAAGAAGAGAGAGCTATGAGGTCACGGTGACATCATAATGACGTCATAATACAGTTTTTCTATTAAATTCCAGAAAACAATTAAAATTGATATTTTAATAACTATTGTTTTATTAATCAGAAAAATAAAAGGAAAGTATGGTTGTCCTCAGAAAAATGTACTCTCTCCAAATATGTCATTTTCAATCATGTTTGAGAAAGTTGAAAAATGACCTTTATTTTAATGTTGTTTATTCATTTAAAATAGAAAAATAAGTTTTTATTCACTAAAATTAGAAAATTAAAAGTTATATACCAAATTGCTCAAAATGACAAATGCAATCTAACTATGATGTTTTCAAACCCATTTGAGCAACTAAAATTGTACCCACTTTCAGAATCGCCCGAAACCCCCTTCGGGGTCCATTTCGGGCAAATTTTAGTAAAAATGCAGATCTGACATACGAACCCTAGCAACCCAACGAACATGTTTAGGGCTTTATTTCAGTGCATTAATTTGCTCATGCATACATATTGCGCATTGCATCGATGCCATGTGTTGATTGTTATTTCTCTTTCGGTGTTATTTCTCCCTCGGTAGAACGTGACTCCGAAGAGAAGGCCAACAATCCAATGACGAATACTTGATCTTAACCGACAAGTCAAGCACTTATTCCTTGTAACATCCCAAGTATGAAAAACTCCCATTTGGAATGTTTGCTTCTTGTTTAATTATGCTTTGCATCATGTCATCATATTCTTTGCACTTGTTTTGCATTTGATTTCTTTTGTTTTCATCTGTTTTCACTTGTTTTCCAATATGAATTTCAAACCAAAAATTCAAATTCTTGTTCATACTTGTTATGTTACAATGTTTCAAATAAAAAACTACAAAACAAACAAATAAATTGTTCCATTAAACTTGAATTTAAACACTTTACATTGATTAAGTTTCAATTATGCATTAATATCAAATTCGCTTAAAATCATTTAATTTCCAAACAACAACATAAATTAAAATATTTGGGAAACAAAAGGTTGCACATTGTTGTTTTCATAATAAGTAACTCAATACAAATTATCCCTAAAAAATTTCCAACCACTAAAACCATCTCTTTTCTCCCTATTCCTTTTCAGCAAAAAAAGATATAAACAGAAGAAAAGAATAAAGAAAAGATCAGGGGGAAAGGGTAGCCAGCCCATTTGGGCCAGCCCAACTTCCACAAAGGCCTGGTACCCCTTCGTTATCTTCAACCTTCGTACGGCACCGCATCGGGGATGCCCACGTCGGCAGCTGTGAGGAGCAGACGGTCCCGAGCTGCCCTCCTCCTCTTTTTAGCTGAGCTCGACTCCTCCTTTGTGCCCTAATCTCCCTCCGCCCTCTTCCTCTCGCCGCCACCTTCCTCTTCTCTCTCTCTCTCTGCACCCTACTCCTCCTCTTTGTTTGCTCTGAACCCCCACCGAAATCCTCCACCACCGCCGCCCTCTCCGGCTTGCCGCCATCGACACGGTGCTCCACCGGCCGTGTTAGGGCCGGGAACGGAGAGCCCACGCCTCCCTCTTCCTTGCAGTCTCCTCGGTTTCCCCCGAGGGTCACCGGAGCGCCGCCGCCGTCCCCGACTTCGCTGCCCGTCGCCACCGCTGCACCGACCCCATCCTTCCTCTCCCTCGTTGTGAGCCCTCGTCTCCTCCCTCTCCCTTCCCCTCTCTCTGCGTCTCACCCCACAGCACACGCCGCCCACTAGCACCCGAAGCCACCCGCAGCAGCGGCAGCGGCGAACGCTCAGCGGCAGCGACCCGTCGTCCGCCGTCGACCACGGCCGCCCTCCCTGTCGTTTGTTCAGTAACCGAAAACCTGCAGAGAAAAATTCAGTAATCGCGTTACCTGAACAATAGTCCTCCCTCCTACACTCTATACCTGACAAGCAATCGCGCAGAGCCGCAGTGGCACAACGCCCTCGCGCGCTTGCTGGGCATCGCGGGTTCGATCCCCGCGGGAGGCAAATTGCCTCCCAATTCTTTTCCCTTCCACGCGCGCGCGCTGGGCCCGCGCGTCAGTGGCCCTGGAGGCCACGTCGACCCCCAGCCCCGCCACCTAAGCGCCACGCAGGCCCTGGCCCACTGGCAGTGGCCTATGTTAGGTCACTGCGCGGTGCAGTTTTTTTTCTGCCCTTTTTCTTTTAAATTCAGTCCAGTTTTTTTTCACAGATTAATCCCTAAACTCCAAACACAAATAACTTTTAAATGCCAACTCCAAATAATAAAAATAAAATATGTTTTCTGAACCAAATTTAATTCTCTACCTATTTAAACCATTTGTTTTCTGTTTTGAACATTTCAAATGCATTCAAATTTCAAATTCAAACAAATCATTCCAAATTTGATTAAATGCATAAATAATTCAAACTTAATTCAAATAACACAAATAAAATATGTTTTCCATCCCATTTTTCATGTACTTTCCAAATATAAATTTTGTTTCATGATTTGAATAATTAAAATTGCTTAAATAATTTAAACCTTGTTTAATTCATTTAAAATTGCTAAATTCATAACTTGCTCAAATTAAATTATTTTTGAACATATAAAATATGTTTTCAAACCAGAAAAACATAATCTTTTCAAATATGAACTTTGTTATCTATTTTGAACAATTTAAATTGGTGAAAACAACAAATTCTTGTGTAACACCTTTAAGGAACCAAAATGCCATAACTTAATAAATAAAATTCCAAACTTGGTAAACCTTATTTCAAATTGTTTCTAAGGTTGTTTTCTTTCTGTTTTCATCATCCATGCATCATGCTAATCCACTTTCACCTGATGATTAGTTGTAGAACAATTATTTCAACCTTAATTCATGGGCTTTTCATATGAAACTCAAATTGCAGGTGGGTCCATTTAATTATGTTATGTTACCATGTCAACTAGTTTATTTTTGGTGCATAAATTAAATGGTCATGCATCATCCCATGATTGTGCACTATGCCATGTTATTGATTGTTTATCTCTCTGCGTTGTTTGTTTGCTTCTTCTCGAATAGACGACGACGTTGAGACAGACGATACTTACGACACCCCTTCTGAGGACCTAGCTCAGTACCAGGCTGCTGAGCTTGCAGGCAAGTATTCACTCACATGAACCATCGTGTTCCTTTCAACATTGGATACCGATACTTTCCGTTGTCTATTCTGCTAGCCCTATGAATCGTTGCTTGTGTACGAACCTATCACATGTTATCCTTAACCCTGATATAGCCTCACCTCCACACCTATAACCCCATTGGTTGTTGCCCGTGTCTTACTAGCATGCTTAGGGTTGTTGTTGCTCGAGTCTGTTGTCAGTTACCTTCTGTTATCATATTGTATTATGCTCTGGGGCTCGATGTTAAACAATCAACCTGTTAATGTTATGGGTAATAATAATTTGATGTTAAGGCACCGGCAGGAGGCCCGGCGTGGTTTTGAGGCCTGCTAGTGTCGACCCTAATTAGGAAAAGGGTCTTGTCTATTGATCCATGATGAGCGTGCCCACCGCATCCGGGTGGTGGTATGGAACCCCCCTCGACTTTGATCTGATCCACAGTTTGTCCGAAGAGCCACACTTAGTTCGGGTGTTCCATTTGGCTCATACGCATGGATGGGTCGCTCCCATGGTGGTTACTGATGATGATGATGACGCACACATATAGGGCGAGGCCTGTATTGTCGGGGTGTTGCGTCCTGCGGGAGTTTTGCACACTTGCGCTGAGTATTCGGCTGCGTGGCTGGGACCTTATAGCTCCGTGGCTCCTAGGACAGGCTGCAGAGATGGTTCGAGTCGTGTCAAGCCAACCTGAGTTTTAGTTGGTGGCTTGAGTGTGTACGGGTACTGGAGCACACCCTGCAGGGATGAATCTTCTCGAGAAGCCGTGTTGTCCGCGGTTATGTGACGACTTGGTGAAAGTACTGGCTAACAAGTACTCAGAACAACTTACACCTAACTCATGATAACTTGACTAGTAATAGGCTTATTGACACAACAACTTGATCCATCATTAATCCAACTGTGTGAGTTATCCTCGGATTGTTTCTTTGGATAAGCGGCGAGATCCAGGATGGGTTTGTTTGGAGTTAGTTATAGTTGGTTACGATACGCTATCTTACCTTCTTTCTGTTAGTCGGAAGTTATAGTATGTTTCTGTAGTTGGTTAGTGCAGCCCGCTGCCGCATCTTTTGCATCACCCCTTTCTTCCGTTGAACCCAAAGCATCTGTGTTTGGTGTTGACGGGTTACACTTTGGTGAACTGTGAGTCTTGCTTGCCACTACGTTGTTGTACTGACCCCTTGGGGCTGTGGTTTCCGCAGACTACGTTTCCGAGGATCCCCATGGTGGCTACTACGTGGAGTACGACGAGGCTGTTGACGAGTAGATAGCGGACCCGGGCAGGATCCGAGACTTCGTGGATGGGCTCCGTTTTCCTTTCATTGCCGGCCTCTTAGGCCTATTCGGTTTTGTCTGTACTCAGACCTTTTGAATGCTTCCGTTGTGTTGTAATGATGTTATGTTGGGACATGTGTCCTCTGGATGATTGTATTTGCTATCTCTGCTCTAATGAGAGACATTTGCAACTTATTTCTATTTATTTGTGTTTTAGAGATCTGTTGTGCTATCATTCGTTAAACGCCGTTGACGTACCATGTGTGTATGGTATGAAGTACGTCAATGGTAGTATCCTGATTTCTATGGGATGGTTTACGTAGACGATGAACAGTAGGGGTTGGTTGTCACACATACGTGTGTTGGCCTACTCGTAAGAGATGCGGGTGCCGGTAAGCCCCGTAATCCAATCAACTACTGTTCAACGGAACTGCGAGTATCCTCTAGAAGTCAGGGTGCGACAAATGGTATCAGAGCCTGTCTGCCTGTAGGATCCCTTTTACTGGTCGCAGTTGAGTCTAGAAACTATTTTATAGCTATATAGGAAAAATGAAACGTGAGAGTAGGAATTATGTCCTTTTATTTCTTTCCCCACCCACCCTCCCTTTTCTGGTAAGGAAGTGCAACGTTGTTTTTCCCTTCTCACCTAAACTTCAAGTTAGGATTTCACGTATCCTGGTTTCTCTAGGATGGTTATATCTACTAGACCATAGGAATGGAGGTGGTTGTGACATGATTTATCATGTTGCCTACTCACGATTGAGAACGGAGGCGTGTAAGCCCCGGAAGCAGATCCTCTATTCCTTAAGCAGTAGATATTGATCCTTTAGAAGCCCGGATGGGTTTTCCCGTAGTACCTCAGGTGTTTGTGGTCTTCTGTTTCCCAGTTGTTGCTTCGATATCGTCCTTCACAAATCTTTCTCTTCCGTTGTAACAACTTATCTGTTAATCCGTTGTTAACCTCCATCCTTGTTCTATGCTGTCGACTTACCGTCTGAAGTAATCCTTTTAAGCACTTATATTGGATTTTGTTATCCGGTTAGTGTGTTAATCTTGGTATACTCTTCAGGATGGAAAGTGGTGACGAAGAACACACACTGCCACCCGAGATGGGGAAAGTGCTGTCTCAGATGACACAAGTTATAAAGCAGATGCAGCAGAACCAAGACCTTGGGAGTAATGGCAACGCCCGTGTGTCTATTCGGGAGTTCCTTGGTCTCAACCCGCGCACGTTTGATACCTCCTCCGAGCCATTGGATGCTGATGACTGGCTCCGTGAAATGAACCGTACTCTTATGGTAGCTCATGTGGCTGACGAGGACCGTGTTCCTTACGTGACCTACCTTCTCCGTGGGCAATCCATGTCTTGGTGGGAGAACTTCCAAGAAATGAGAGGTCCTAGTGTGGAAATCACATGGGAGGATTTCAAGCAAGCCTTCGTGCGCCATCACATTCCCGATGGGCTCATGGAGAGAATGCGTGAGGAATTGTATTCTTTCACACAAGGCAATTTGGACGTTCTCGAATACCAAAGAGAGTTCAATCGTCTGGCTCGCTACGCCGGAGATGAAATCTCCACGGAAGAGAGAAAGATGGCAAAGTTCCGCAGGGGTCTCAACCCGGAACTTAAGTATGCTCTCACCAACGTCAAGGCCAAGAATTTTGAGGACCTCATCAACATCTCTCTAAATGAAGAGCATGGGCGCAAGTTGGTTGAGGAATCTCGTAAGCACTCTCGTGAACAGGCTAACCTATCAAAAGCTATCATGCCTCCACAAAAACGGAGAGTTTGGGTTCCATATACCACTCCAACACCGCCCATCTGCTTGCCAAGCCCGGCAGGATTTCTTGCCCTCCCTCCCACCCCAGTGGTATCTTTAGGAGGTGCTCCATCTCAGCCAAATCCAACAGCTCCTCGTTCTGCTAGTACATGCTTCAAGTGCGGTCTACCAGGACACTACTCCTACAAGTGCCCGCAGAACAAGCTACCATCACTACCTATCTCTAATGTCAATCATGTGATGGTACACACTTCTTCGCCTAGGCCCCGCAACAGGAACAAGTCTGTCTTAAGAACTGTGAGGGTGAACCATGTCAAGGCCCAGGGAGCAGAAGAATCTCTAGAGGTTGTAATGGGCACACTTCTTGTGAACTCGTTTCGTGCTAAAGTCTTGTTCGATTCTGGTGCTTCACACTCTTTCATCTCTCAATGCTTTGCAAACAACAGTAAAATCAACTTCGAACAGTTGTCTATCCCTCTCCTAGTGAAATCACCGGGATCTAGATGGCAAATCAATAAAGTTAGCCAGAACATCGAGATCACAATTGGAAACCTTCCATTCCAGGCATCTCTGATAGCTCTCCACTCTTCAGATATTGATGTCATTCTTGGGATGGATTGGCTGGTAGCCAACAAAGCAGTCATTGATTGTCCTGCTAAGTCTGTCAAAATCACACACCCTTCTGGCCAGATAGTCTACTTCCATGCTGAAAATCCAGTTGTTCAACTCTACACTCTCAATGCAAATCCTCTACCATCTATTGAAACTATTCCGGTGGTTTGTGAATTCCCCGATGTCTTCCCAGAAGAATTGCCAGGAATGCCTCCGGACAGAGCAGTTGAGTTCGTGATCGAACTTGAACCAGGTACTGCTCCAATCTCTAAGCATCCATACAAGATAGCTCCTCCTGAACTGAAATTGTTAAAGGAGCAAATCGATATGTACATGGAGAAAGGTTACATTAAACCTAGTTCCTCGGCTTGGGGTTGCCCAACTCTGTTCGTTGCGAAGAAGGATCAAACAAAGAGACTCGTTGTTGACTATCGTCCTCTTAACGAGAAAACCATCAAAAACAAGTATCCAATTCCTCGTATCGATGATCTTTTTATCAACTTGCTGGAGCCTCAATATTCTCCAAGCTGGACTTGAGAATGGGTTACCATCAAATAAAGATCAGAAAGGAAGATATTCCAAAGACAGCTTTCACCACTCGCTACGGTCTATATGAATACACCGTCATGTCCTTTGGTCTCACCAATGCACCGGCGACCTTCTCTCGACTCATGAATTCTGTCTTCCATGAATACCTCGACAAGTTCGTTGTGGTATATCTTGATGACATTCTTGTCTACTCAAAATCCGAGGAAGAACATGAAGAACATCTTCGTCTCACTCTCATGAAGCTTCGCGAGCATCGTCTGTATGCCAAATTCTCCAAATGTGAGTTCTGGATTTCAGAAGTTGCTTACCTTGGCCATGTCATCTCTGCCAAGGGCATAGCCATTGATCCAGAAAAGGTTAAGGCAATTGTTGATTGGAAACCTCCTAAGACGGTGAAGCAAGTCAGAAGTTTTCTTGGTTTGGCTAGCTATTGTCGTCGTTTCGTCCAAAACTTCTCCAAGATTGCCAAACCTCTCACTGATCTCACAAAGAAGGACAAGAAGTTCGTTTGGTCTCCACAATGTGATGAAAGTTTCAATCTCCTGAAGACTAAACTCACTTCTACACCAGTTCTGGTTGGCCCAGATACTACCAAACCTTTCCAGATATTCTGTGATGCTTCTCTCCAAGGTCTAGGTGCAGTTCTTATGCAAGAACGTCAAGTTGTGGCTTATGCTTCACGTCAGTTGAACGCACATGAGCTCAATTATCCCACACATGACCTTGAACTTGCAGCAGTTGTGTTTGCCCTCAAGAAATGGAGACAATACTTGTTGGGTAATCGCACTGAAATCTTTTCCGATCATAAGAGTCTGAAATACATCTTCACTCAACCAGATCTAAACCTCAGGCAAAGGAGATGGATTGAAAAGATTAAAGACTTCGATCTTACCATTTCTTACACTCCAGGCAAGGCTAATGTTATGGCCGATGCTCTCAGTCGCAAGTCGTATTGCAATAATCTCATGATCATGGAAAGCCAACCTCCTCTTCATGAAGAATTCCAGAAGCTCAACCTTGGTCTTGTTACTCAAGGCTATCTTGCAAACTTGACAGCCAGTCCAACTCTCGAGGACAAGATTCGTTCTGAACAACTTCGTGATGCTGAGATCAAGAAGATCGCAAATAACATCAAAGCAGGCAATGTGAAGTATGAGTGTTTCTCAATTGATGACAAGGGAACTGTGTTCTTTTAAGGAAGCATTGCACTTCCTCAAATCCAAAGTCTCAGAGATGTCATTCTCAAGGAGGCTCATGAAACTCCTCTATCCATACACCCTGGAAGTACAAAGATGTACCAGGATCTCAAGACACTATATTGGTGGTCTGGCATGAAACGTGAAATTGCTCAATACGTTTCTGAATGCGACGTTTGTCCACGTGTCAAGGCAGTTCATCAGAAAACAGCCGGTCTTCTCCAACCTCTGAAAATCCCTGAGTGGAAGTGGGACATGATTGAAATGGACTTCGTCACTAGTTTTCCAAAGTCCAAGAGGGGCAACGATGCAATCTTCGTTGTCATTGATCGACTCACTAAAGTGGCTCACTTCTTTGCTGTCAAGGAAACAATCTCAGCTAGCCAGTTAGCAGAGCTCTACACAGCAAAGATTGTTCCTCTTCATGGTGTTCCATTGGAAATAAGCTCAGACCGTGGAAGCATATTCACTTCTCATTTCTGGAAAAGTTTTCAAGAAGCATTTGGCACCAAACTTCTGTTCAGCACGGCTTATCATCCTCAGTCTCAAGGGCAAGTCGAAAGAGTCAATCAGATTCTCGAGGATATGCTCAGAGCATGTGGTCTCTCTTTTGGCATGAAATGGGAGGAATGCCTTCCATATGCTGAATTCTCCTACAACAACAGCTTCCAGGCAAGCCTAGGCATGGCACCATTTGAAGCACTCTATGGCCGCAGATGCAGGAGTCCAATCAATTGGTCTGGAGCTGGTGAACGTTCACTCTTAGGCCCTGACATTGTTAAGGAAGCCGAAGAGAAAGTTCACATCATTCGTGACAATCTAAAGATTGCTCAGTCTCGTCAGAAAAGCTACTATGACAGCAAGCTCAGGGATATGATCTATGCACCTGGTGACAAAGCATATCTCCGTGTAACTCCCCTCAGAGGCACTCATCGTTTTGGTGTGAAAGGAAAACTTGCACCAAGATACATTGGTCCGTTCAACATTCTCTCAAGGCGTGTGGAAAATGCCTATCGTCTTGAACTTCCAGAAAAACTATCCAAGGTGCACGATGTGTTTCACGTGTCACAGCTCAAGAAGTGCTTCAAATATCCAGATCGTGCAGTTGATCATGATTCCATTGAACTGCAAGAAGATCTCTCTTATGAGGAGCACCCTGTTCGTATTCTCGATGAGACCGATCGTAAGACTCGCAACAAGAGCACCAAGTTCTTGAAAGTGCAGTGGTCCCATCATTCCGATAAAGAGGCAACGTGGGAGACCGAAGAGGATCTTCGCAAGAAGTATCCGGACCTTTTCTCTTCTCAGTAGGAATCTCGGGGCGCGATTCCTTCAAGGGGGGCGTTTTGTAACATCCCAAGTATGAAAAACTCCCATTTGGAATGTTTGCTTCTTGTTTAATTATGCTTTGCATCATGTCATCATATTCTTTGCACTTGTTTTGCATTTTATTTCTTTTGTTTTCATCTGTTTTCACTTGTTTTCCAATATGAATTTCAAACCAAAAATTCAAATTCTTGTTCATACTTGTTATGTTACAATGTTTCAAATAAAAAACTACAAAACAAACAAATAAATTGTTCCATTAAACTTGAATTTAAACACTTTACATTGATTAAGTTTCAATTATTCATTAATATCAAATTCACTTAAAATCATTTAATTTCCAAACAACAACATAAATTAAAATATTTGGGAAACAAAAGGTTGCACATTGTTGTTTTCATAATAAGTAACTCAATACAAATTATCCCTAAAAATTTTCCAACCACTAAAACCATCTCTTTTCTCCCTATTCCTTTTCAGCAAAAAAAGATATAAACAGAAGGAAAGAATAAAGAAAAGAGAAGGGGGAAAGGGCAGCCAGCCCATTTGGGCCAGCCCAACTTCCACAAAGGCCTGGTACCCCTTCGTTATCTTCAACCTTCGTACGGCACCCCATCGGGGATGCCCACGTCGGCAGCTGTGAGGAGCAGACGGTCCCGAGCTGCCCTCCTCCTCTTTTTAGCTGAGCTCGACTCCTCCTCTGTGCCCTAATCTCCATCCGCCCTCTTCCTCTTGCCGCCACCTTCCTCTTCTCTCTCTCTCTCTCTCTGCACCCTACTCCTCCTCTCTGTTTGCTCTGAACCCCCACCGAAATCCTCCACCACCGCCGCCCTCTCCGGCTCGCCGCCGTCGACACTATGCTCCACCGGCCGTGTTAGGGCCGGGAACGGAGAGCCCGAGCCTCCCTCTTCCTCGCAGTCTCCTCGGTTTCCCCCGAGGGTCACCGGAGCGCCGCCGCCGTCCCCGACTTCGCCGCCCGTCGCCACCGCTGCATCGACCCCATCCTTCCTCTCCCTCGCTGTGAGCCCTCGTCTCCTCCCTCTCCCTTCCCCTCTCTCTGCGTCTCACCCCACAGCACACGCCGCCCACTAGCACCCGCAGCCACCCGCAGCAGCGGCAGCGGCGAACGCTCAGCGGCAGCCACCCGTCGTCCGCCGTCGACCACGGCCGCCCTCCCTGACGTTTGTTCAGTAACCGAAAACCTGCAGAGAAAAATTCAGTTAACCGCGTTACTGAACAATATCCTCCCACCAACACCTATACCTGACAAGCAATCGCGCAGAGCCGCAGTGGCACAGCGCCCTCGCGCGCTCGCTGGGCATCGCGGGTTCGATCCCCGCGGGAGGCAATTTGCCTCCCAATTCTTTTCCCTTCCACGCGCGCGCGCTGGGCCCGCGCGTCAGTGGCCCTGGAGGCCACGTCGACCCCCAGCCCCGCCACCTAAGCGCCACGCAGGCCCTGGCCCACTGGCAGTGGCCTATGTTAGGTCACTGCGCGGTGCAGTTTTTTTTCTGCCCTTTTTCTTTTAAATTCAGTCCAGTTTTTTTTCACAGATTAATCCCTAAACTCCAAACACAAATAACTTTTAAATGCCAACTCCAAATAATACAAATAAAATATGTTTTCTGAACCAAATTTAATTCTCTACCTATTTAAACCATTTGTTTTCTGTTTTGAACATTTCAAATGCATTCAAATTTCAAATTCAAACAAATCATTCCAAATTTGATTAAATGCATAAATAATTCAAACTTAATTCAAATAACACAAATAAAATATGTTTTCCATCCCATTTTTCATGTACTTTCCAAATATAAATTTTGTTTCATGATTTTAATAATTAAAATTGCTTAAATAATTTAAACCTTGTTTAATTCATTTAAAATTGCTAAATTCATAACTTGCTCAAATTAAATTATTTTTGAACATATAAAAATGTTTTCAAACCAGAAAAACATAATCTTTTCAAATATGAAATTTTTTATCTATTTTGAACAATTTAAATTGGTGAAAACAACAAATGCTTGTGTAACACCTTTAAGGAACCAAAATGCCATAACTTAATAAATAAAATTCCAAACTTGGTAAACCTTATTTCAAATTATTTCTAAGGTTGTTTTCTTTCTGTTTTCATCATCCATGCATCATGCTAATCCACTTTCACCTGATGATTAGTTGTAGAACAATTATTTCAACCTTAATTCATGGGCTTTTCATATGCAACTCAAATTGCAGGTGGGTCCATTTAATTATGTTATGTTACCATGTCAACTAGTTTATTTTTGGTGCATAAATTAAATGGTCATGCATCATCCCATGATTGTGCACTATGCCATGTTATTGATTGTTTATCTCTCTGCGTTGTTTGTTTGCTTCTTCTCGAATAGACGACGACGTTGAGACAGACGATACTTACGACACCCCTTCTGAGGACCTAGCTCAGTACCAGGCTGCTGAGCTTGCAGGCAAGTATTCACTCACATGAACCATCGTGTTCCTTTCAACATTGGATACCGATACTTTTCGTTGTCTATTCTGCTAGCCCTATGAATCGTTGCTTGTGTACGAACCTATCACATGTTATCCTTAACCCTGATATAGCCTCACCTCCACACCTATAACCCCATTGGTTGTTGCACGTGTCTTACTAGCATGCTTAGGGTTGTTGTTGCTCGAGTCTGTTGTCAGTTACCTTCTGTTATCATATTGTATTATGCTGTGGGGCTCGATGTTAAACAATCAACCTGTTAATGTTATGGGTAATAATAATTTGATGTTAAGGCACCGGCAGGAGGCCCGGCGTGGTTTTGAGGCCTGCTAGTGTCGACCCTAATTAGGAAAAGGGTCTTGTCTACTGATCCATGATGAGCGTGCTCACCGCATCCGGGTGGTGGTATGGAACCCCCCTCGACTTTGATCTGATCCGCAGTTTGTCCGAAGAGCCACACTTAGTTCAGGTGTTCCATTTGGTTCATACACATGGATGGGTCGCTCCCATGGTGGTTACTGATGATGATGATGACGCACACATATAGGGCGAGGCCTCTATTGCCGGGGTGTTGCGTCCTGCGGGAGTTTTGCACACTTGCGCTGAGTATTCGGCTGCGTGGCTGGGACCTTATAGCTCCGTGGCTCCTAGGACAGGCTGTAGAGATGGTTCGAGTCGTGTCAAGCCAACCTGAGTTTTAGTTGGTGGCTTGAGTGTGTACGGGTACTGGAGCACACCCTGCAGGGATGAATCTTCTCGAGAAGCCGTGTTGTCCGCGGTTATGTGACGACTTGGTGAAAGTACTGGCTAACAAGTACTCAGAACAACTTACACCTAACTCATGATAACTTGACTAGTAATAGGCTTATTGACACAACAACTTGATCCATCATTAATCCAACTGTGTGAGTTCTCCTCGGATTGCTTCTTTGGATAAGGGGCGAGATTCAGGATGGGTTTGTTTGGAGTTAGTTATAGTTGGTTACGATACGCTATCTTACCTTCTTTCTGTTAGTCGGAAGTTATAGTATGTTTCTGTAGTTGGTTAGTGCAGCCCGCTGCCGCATCTTTTGTATCACCCCTTTCTTCCGTTGAACCCAAAGCATATGTGCTTGGTGTTGACGGGTTACACTTTGGTGAACTGTGAGTCTTGCTTGTCAGTACGTTGTTGTACTGACCCCTTGGGGCTGTGGTTTCCGCAGACTATGTTTCCGAGGATCCCCATGGTGGCTACTACGTGGAGTACGACGAGGCTGTTGACGAGTAGATAGCGGACCCGGGCAGGATCCGAGACTTCGTGGATGGGCTCCGTTTTCCTTTCATTGCCGGCCTCTTAGGCCTATTCGGTTTTGTCTGTACTCAGACCTTTTGAATGCTTCCGTTGTGTTGTAATGATGTTATGTTGGGACATGTGTCCTCTGGATGATTGTATTTGCTATCTCTGCTCTAATGAGAGCCATTTGCAACTTATTTCTATTTATTTGTGTCTTAGAGATCTGTTGTGCTATCATTCGTTAAACGTCATTGACGTACCATGTGTGTATGGTATGAAGTACGTCAATGGTAGTATCCTGATTTCTATGGGATGGTTTACGTAGACGATGAACAGTAGGGGTTGGTTGTCACACATACGTGTGTTGGCCTACTCGTAAGAGATGCGGGTGCCGGTAAGCCCCGTAATCCAATCAACTACTGTTCAACGGAACTGCGAGTATCCTCTAGAAGTCAGGGTGCGACATTCCTGAAGACTTTATCTGGTTTTCTTATAACCAAGGCAAGCATAACCTCTTATCTGCTCATATACGTTTTCCAACAACATTTGATCTCGTACTTTGCATTCGATTCCAATGTATTTGATGCTAGTAGACATAGTTCACCTATATGCTGCATTGCCTCAATATCCTGATCCACTGCTCCTAGCCGCCATAGAATTGCTTGTGCGCATCGCCAGAGCTTCATATCTTCTTTGCTTAGTCATACATGTCTATTTACCTCTGCTCCATCCGGTTGATGAATTAGAGCTTCGATAACCTAGTATGACATGATGACGTGGTGAGATGAGAGTTGTGTGGTTAACCTGACTAAGGCGAGAACGGGAGGCCGCTTGGGAAGTGGTTCTTTGTCCTGTACTTGCCAACCCTAGGAGTAAGGTCTCGCCGCGGAAACCAAGACTGAGCGTGCAACCACACGCGCGAGCCAATGAACCTCGCTCGACTAACTAACTTGTTTGGCCACATCCATGAGTCACGTAGTTTGCTATTTCCATCTGCGTGTGAGTCTGAAAACGATTTGGAGAAAAACTAGGGCGTGACCGGGACAAGTGATGGACGTACACGGATCTTGTTCCCGACTCGCAGAACAGGTGCCGTCAGGAGGTGGCCAACTCCCTGTTGACGGGGTGGCCCTGTTTGGGTTGACTCATGGATAGGGTCGAGCAAGGTAAAGGTCGGAGCCATCCACCCTCTGCCGCGCTCCATGGAAGAGCGTACATGTTGCGCTAAGAGTCGGAGGGTACGTGTGGGTAAAGTGTACCACCCTGCAGGGATAAATCTTTCGGAAAGCCGTGTCCACGGTTATGGACGACTTGGTGAAAGTCACGAGGTCATAGATAACTTGAAAGTGGCGTAAAAGATGTTGACAATGAATGAAGGGTGCCTCCTCGGAGATGCCGAGAGGGGTGATCCTTGTAGCAATTGGGATGCTGGGAAATGAAGTTGGTGGTTTCAAAAGATGATGATCTACAAGAGTTTAGTCCTTTCTCATCTGCTTTGAAAACCCTCTACAAGGCGTGCTATTCTTCCTCGATTTGGAAAACAAACATTGCTTTACGCAAACCAGCCTTCATAAAACCCTTTATGAAACTAGCAGATATATAATAGGTTAATTAAGTCTTGTTGAGTACCTCCCGTACTCAGGTTTGCTTAATTTTGGTTCAGGAGAAGAACTCCATCGGTGGTGATTCAACATGGACATCGACGAGTAGTTTGGGGTTCCCAGGTAGCAGCCTGGAATCTATGGGCTGGGACGTCGCCTTATGTTGCGGCCTCTTAGGCCTTTTTGGTTCTTGTTGATTAGCAACATAATTTGCCTTCCGTTGTCTGATGTAATGTTGGGTCGTGTGACCTCTGCCTGTAAGCTATACTCTAGTATCACCTGTTTAATAAAGCTTCATGTTTAGAGTACTGCTTTGATCGGTTGTTGGTTTCGAGCTCATTGTTATACAGTTTTGGCTATGCATGCATAGTTGTCGCAATCAAGGGGTTGTGGAGCCGATGATCCATGTCCGAGCCCGCCTGTCGATTTGATCGGCCTGGGGCGAGGTAACCCCAGTAACCCTCGATTGTTGTTGCACTTTCTGGACACATAGCAGCTCTGTATAACTTTGGTCCTGTTTCCTTCAGTTTCGTTCGATTCGTGGATGCTTTGATATGCATAGTTGGTTATGACTAGCATGGATACAAGGAGTAGTAGACTGGGGATCCGGACTACGTGCCGATGAATCCAGTCTGCCTGCCGTTGTTTGTTGCGGCCAGGGCTGGTAACCCTGAAGCCCTTGTGAGTCCATGGCTAGGAGCACATAACAGTATGTATATCTCCGAGTCCGGGGTCGTGACAAGTCATGGTATCAGAGCAGGACTGCCTGTAGGAAAACCTTACTGCTTGGTCGATGTTGAGTCTAGAGTTTGTGAAAACTACTTGGAAACTCAAAATGAATTGTGAAAAACCTTCTTAGGACTCTTTTTACTCCTTATCTGGTATCTCTCTAATTCTGGGTCACCTTACCTGTTTTGATTTCAAAAGGTTTTGCTACCTCTTCTAGTCATTCAAAACTTAGGTGCCTTCTTCGGCAAGGACGTTTCTTTCACCCAAGTTGACCTAGTGTTAAGTTCTAGAGTCGTGTGTGTTCCATGTTTCGTTATCTCTCATTTCAAATGGGAGATTTCCTTCCATTCATAATCTCTCGAAGTTGTGTGGGTTCTACATACTTATGTTCTAGAGTTTCAAATCCTGAACCTCGAGATTTCCTTCTATCTCGAATGTATCCTTTATCCTCCACTCCATTTCTTCCGGAGTTATGTTTGGCTTTTGAAAGTCACCTCGTGATTGCTACTGGTAGTGTCCTAAGGCACTTGAATAGTAGTTACTCCTTTCGTTGAGTTTTCCACCTTGGACTTGAACAGAAGGTCCCGGAATGTGCTGAATTGCGGTGAGTTGAGTCATGTGGTTTCATAACCATGTGATGCTCACGCTGTCAGTACAGGATGCTGACCTTTAACCCAAGTTCCGTTCCTTTGGATCCTGAGAAATCTGTTCTACCTCAGGATGGCTAGGCAATTCCAACTCTCATAGTCATAGGCTCTCTACCGGAACCAAAAAGGGATCACAACAAGAGTGATCATCCATAAATTCATATCTTTGTTCTTGGTTCAGCTATACCGATCTTTCGGCATGGGTTCTACAAATGAGTAATACCCGTGCATCCAACGTGGTCTCAGGATTTTCCGGAGCATGATCTTAATCTTTCGTTGCTTTCCTACCTTTGTCCATGGTTTGGACACCAAGTTGCATATGTGTGTTGGAGTCTTCCAATGCATTTGCTCTTCTTTTCCGTGAGAACGTTCCACCTTGGAATGTCAGGAGAAACAAACTCCAGTACCTCGTTCATCTCTAGGACCAGGTCGAAGTTTTGTAATTCGCAGATTAAAGAAGTTTCATAAGCTTCTGTTCTGTTCCACCTTCGAGTATCACACTCTTTTATGTCAAGAGGTCATGTTAAGTTTCATGACCTTAATGATGAAGTGATGCTCTCACACATCTTCACCCACTTCCTCCAAGCTTGAATGCTTGAGAAATGATGGGTATGTTCATCGACCTGTGTATCAGCTATTCCTAGCAATTCTTATTGCTTCGAAAAATCTAAGAAAACATCTGTATTCTTCTTAGCACTATTGGTCACCCGGTCTCTGTTTGAAGTAGACCGTGTTATCAAATCCGTTCATTCCGGTGCACATTCCTGGTCAAAGAGTTAGGTTCATGTTGAAGCTCTAAAGATCATACCGGTTGCTTTGAAAAGCATGCCTCCTTTCGATTTCTAAGACATGCCGGTGAGTTGTGATATTCTGGTTGTCTTTCTAGAAGTATCACCAGGTTGTCATCTGACCGTTATGTCTAAACAAAGAGTAATTTGAACTACTCCTTTCTCCAAGAAACTACGCTAGACACCTTGGACTAGTGGTTGAGCTTAAATGTCGCACCCGGACTTCTAGGGGATACTCACAGTCCGTTAAACAATAGATAAATGGCTTACGGGGCATACTGGCACCCGCATCTCAATATGAGCAGGCCAACACGTAAACGTGTGACAACCATTCTCTTACTATTCATCGTCTGCGCAAACCATCTCGTAGAAATCCAGATACTTCTGCTGACGTACTTCAAAACATACACACATGGTACGTCAACGGCATTGGAACAATTGATATCACAACAGATCTCTACGACACAAAAGATGGAAATAAGTTGCAAATAGCTCTCATTAGAGCAGAGATAGCAAATACAATCATTCAGAGGACACATGTCCCAACAATACATCATTACATCACAGCGGAAGCATTCAACATGTCTGAGTACAGACAAGATCCAAATAGGCCTAAGAGGCCGGAAACGAAAAGACGGAGCCCATCCACGAAGTCTCGGATCCTGCCCGGGTCCGCTATCTACTCGTCAGCAGTCTCGTCATACTCCACGTAGTAGCCACCATGGGGATCCTCGGAAACGTAGGTCTGCGGAAACCACAGCCCCAAAGGGGTCAGTACATAAACGTACTGGCAAGCAAGACTCACAGTTCACCAAAGTGTAGCCCGTCAACACCAAGCACAGATGCCTTGGGTTCAACGGAAGGAAGGGGATACAACTGGCTGCTCTAACCAACTACAGAAACATACTACAACTTCCGGCTAACAGAAAGGAGATAAGATCGCGTATCGTAACCAACTATAGCTAACCACCAAACAAACCCATCCTGGACCTCGCCCCTTATCCAAAGAAGCAATCCGAGGATAACTCACACAGTTGAATTAATGTTGGTTCAGATTGTTGTGTCAATAAGCCTATTACTAGTCAAGTTGTTAATCATTGGGTGTAAGGTTGTTAATCATTAGGTTTAAGTTGTCCTGAGTACTTGTTAGCCAGTACTTTCACCAAGTAATCCATAACCGCGGAAAACACGGCTTCTCGAGAAGATTTAACCCTGCAGGGATGCACCAATTTAGCCGTACACGTATGAATAACCCGCCAGATGGGATGCCTCCCACCAAGCGGGGCACTCAACACAACTCAACTCTTCTTCGCATCAAGCCCAAAGAACCTTGGGCGCACGGCTAATCGATCCCCGAAGAAAGGGGACCCTCATAGCACTCTAAGAACGTGTCCCCCTATATGCCGACTACAAAATTTCCACCCTGGCCTGGGCTCGCAAAAACATGCATGCGGCAAATGGAAAAACACGAACTAAATGAGGCGATTTGGACGAGATGCGAATCGAATCAAATTGAGGGGGGCGCCCATACTCGCTTCCCACATGCGGTTAGTGCGCTCATCATGGATCAGTAGACAAGACCCTTTTCCTATTAGGGTCGACACTAGCAGGCCTCAAAACCACACAGGGCCTCCTGCCGGTGCCTTATCATCAAATTATTATTAATAATAACATTAGCATGATTGATTGATTAAACATCGAGCCCCCAGAACATAATAGAAATAGTAACAGAAAGTAACGGGTAACAGACTCGAGCAAAACAACCTAAGCATGCTAGTAAGACACGGGCTCAAACAATGGGGTTGTAGGAGTGGAGGTGAGGCAATATCAGGGTTAAAGGATGCATGTGATAGGGTCGTAGCAGAAGCAACTAATCATAGGGCTAGCAGAATAGACAACGGAAAGTATCGGTAACCAATGTTGAAAGGAACACGATGGTTCATGTGAGTGATAACTTGCCTGCAAACCCAGTAGCCTGGTACTGAGCTAACTCCTTAGAAGGGGTGTCGTAAGTATCGTCGGTCTCAACGTCGTCGTATATCCGAGAAGAAGCAAACAGACAACGCAGAAAGATAAACAATCAATAACATGGCATAGTGCACAAACATGGGATGATGCATGTCAAATTAATGGATGCATCAATATAAACTAGTTGACAAGATAGCAACATGATTAAATGGACCATATGCAATTGGATTGCATATGGAAAGCCCATGAATTAAGGGTGAAACAATTGTTTTACAACTAACCAATAGGTGAAGGTGGATTAGCATGATGCATGGATGAGGAAAACAGCAAAATAACAACAATAGAACCAAATGGAAATAAGGTTTACCAATTTTGAAATTTTAGTTATTAAGTTAAGGAATTTTGGTTTCTTAAAGGTGTCACACAAACATTTGTTTTTTTCATCAGGTTAAGTTGTTCAAAACAGATAACAAAGTTTATATTTGAAAAGAGCACCAAATTTTAGGTGGATTACATGTTTCACTTGTTGAAAAAGGATTTCAAATAAATTATTTATGAATTAAACAAGTTTAAGCAAGAATTAAATGAATTTAATTCAAACATGAACTTATTTGAATTTTTATTTGTTCAAAGCATTGAAGAAAATTCATATTTGAAAAGTTCATACTCTTATGGTTGGAAAAGATATTTTATATGTTCAAAAATAATTTAATTTGATCAAGTTATGAATTTAACAATTTTAAATGATTTAAACAAGGTTTAAATCATTTAACCAATTTTAATTATTCAAAACATGAAACAAATTTTATATTTGAAAAGGTGGTTTAATTTTGCATGGAAAACATATTTCATTTGTTGAAATTGGATTTAAAATGAGCAAGTTATTATTTTGGCAATTTTAAATGCAATAAACAAGAAACAGTTGTTTTCAGCAATTTAAATCATTCAAAACAGCAAACAAAATTTATATTTGAATAGGTTATTTGAAATAGCATGGAAAACATATTTTATTTGCATTAATTGGATTAAGTATGAATTAGTTATGGATTTTAGCAAATTGCAATTGAATTACTTGAATTCAAATTTGAAATGCATTTGGAAAATTCAAAACAGGAAACAAATGCTATGAGTAGATAGATAATTTAATTTGGAGTAGTGCACATATTTTATTTTTGTTATTTGGAATTATAAAACAGAAGTTATTTGCATTTTAGTTCCAGGGGCCAAACTGCAAAAAGAAAGGACTGATTTTGAAAACAGAAAAGGTTAAACCCATTTGTTACCGCACACAGAGCTACCCTAGCCACTGCCAGTGGGCCTAGGGCCACTGTGTGCTTGCGTGGCATCACGGGTGGCTTACAGGTGGGCCACTGGCGCGGGGATAAAATCCCAAAAAAGGTTTGCGCCGCGCGGGGATCGAACCCTCGACCGGGCCTTGCGCGCGTGCAGTTGCTGCCACTGCGCTGCGAATCGGTTTCTGTCAGGTAAGGGGACGCAGCTAGGATTAGTTTCAGATTCGGGCATGTTTTGACTGAACCTGAAACTCAGGTACTGAATATACTGACAGAGAGCGTGGTCGCCGGCGGCGCTCGTCGTGGCTGTGTGCTAGCTGGCGATGCGATGGAGGTGCTGGGGTGCTTGCGGGAGTGGTGGGCATTGCGCAGTGCAGAGAGGAGGGAAAGAGGGGGATGGCCGTGTGCTCACCGTGAAGAATCGGAGGGGAAGCACCTCGGGGCAGTGCAGCTGCCGGCGACGACGGCGTGGATGGCGGCGGCGTTCCGAGGGGTCTACGGCACGGTGGCGGTGTCGCAAAGGTCGAGGGGTGCACGGGGACTCCGTTCCCGTTGTCAACCCGAGGGTGGCGAGGGCCTACCGGCGGCGATCGCCTCCGGTTCAGAGAAGGTGGCTCGGGTGGTGAGATACAGAGAGGGTGGCCGTGGCAGAGAGGGAAGATGGCGCCGCGGCGGCGAGAGGGGGTAGGGCTTAGGGTTTGCGGCATAAGGAGGGGGTGGCGCTGTTTTATGGAGCAGTGGGCGCGTACGGCGAGCAATCGGAGAGGGGGGAGAGATCATACGGTGGAGAGGCAGTCGTACTGCTGTCGTCAGCTCGAGGAGGAAGAAAGCGACAGAAAAAGGGGGGTACCGAGCCAGAAGGTAAGGTGGGCTGGGGGGGAAAATGGGCCGGCTGCCCCCTCTCTCTCCTAGCTGTTGGATTTTATTCTTTTTGTTATGTTTTTTTTTGCAGAAATAAAAATGGAAGCAAATGATAAGTTTTAGGGTAGAAAGAATTAGGGGAAAATTTTAGATTGATTATTTAAGTAATAGCAACAGTTAGCAAGTTCTGTTTTTTTTTCAAAATGATCAAAATAAAAAAGGTGGTTTGGAATTTAATTCAAATTTGGAGGCATTTGATTATTGATTGAATTATTGAAAACAGGAATTCAAATGGCATGAACCTTTTAGTTTGAAATAGATGGAAACAAAAGATTAGAATGTTTTGGTAATTTTCATAATTTTCCAATTGGGTGCACTTTGAAATTTGATTCCAATTTAAATGCTTTTGAGATTAACTGATTATTGCAAACCACTTTTAAATGGGGTGATCAAATAATTTTGATTGCAAGCATATGATTAATAATTGTGTTGCAATTTTTATAAGATCAACATGGTTGCTGTTTTGGACAATGTGATTTGAATTTGAATGTGAATTGATTCAAATGAGTTATTAAATAGAAATAACAAGTTAATGGTTCTATTTAAATAGAAACAACTAGTTGTTTTAATTGAAACTTTTATTTGGAAATTTGTAACCTCACAAGGATGAAAAAAAAGGTTTGAAATTTGGTTTTGAAATTCAAATAGAAAACAAAGGAAAACAAATGAAAACAGTTGGAAAACAAATGAAAACAGAGGAAAACAAATGGAAAACAAGCAAAACAAATGCAATGAACATGATGTCATGATGCAAAACATAAAATAACAGAGAGCAAAACATTCTAATGGCTATTTTTCATACTTGGGATGTTACATTAAACAACAACTTGGAGAGTTGAAAGGCAAAAGCTCTGTAGAGGCCCCAAACCGGAAGGTCCAGAACCCCTCATATGCATTCATTCACAATCCCAGAATAACCAGTTGTGAACAACATACGTAGTTGGCATCCAGAATACATCATCCATTACACGAATAATAGAGTCTTACATAAATGGTCACATGACCAAGTTCTTGACAACTGTCACACAGGACAGGCATTCAAAATAAACACAGCGGAAGACGATAAGCATAGCGTAGTAGAACCCGAGTCACGCCTCATCCTACAGGCTGCTGACTGGGAGACGATCCTAACTCGCAGGGCCATCAGTGTAGAACTCCTCCTCGTAGAACTCCTCCTGGGGTGGCTCCTCATAGTCTGATAAGTAGATACCAGGGGCGAAACCAAATGAGTACATTTGAATGTACTCAACAAGACATCCTTTATGAGCTTACAATAATGCATACATGCTTATTTGGTGGAGTGGGTAGGCCATACATATGGTTCAGCTACCCATGACCGATAAAAGATTTATCATGGTTGATTCTTCAAGTTTCGTTCTTTGTGAAAAATCCTTTAAAATAATGTAGTTTTTCTCTCGTAGATATCACATATCTTGGAGGTTTTATAAGACTTTTAGAAAAGAAAGTTTTCTTTTCAGAAACTTTTAGTAATAGTTTCCTTCTCAGCAGTATCTCGCAGATACCAAGTCATTCCTCCATAGTACCTTGCAGGTACAAAGCCGTCCTTCAAAACCTCTTTTGAAAAGTTGACACAATACTAGCTACATGGCCATTCAACCGTCCATATCCGAGGACGCGGCTATCTCGAAATAGTTTTACTCTGCAGAGGGGTACACATTTCCACTAGATCCAGAATCCGCCATGAAACAACCATGGATTGTTCCCAACCTATGAGAACATCAGATAACTGATCTTGACTATCCACTATGTGCAAGCTAGTACATGACTATCTCTTCAATTGGGGTTACCCTCCCTGGCAAGCCATGTCCCACACCGCCCAAACAGGAGACCCAACTGTTGCATCCAGAGGGAAAATTAATCCCACACTTTAGATATCTCGTATCCTCCACTCCTAGTGACATTTCGGTTCGGAGGATTCAATCCCCTATAGCACTTGAGATAGCACACATACTAACCATAACAAGTTTTTAATCAAGCCCCTACCCATATTGGGGTAAAGTGGCAGTACGATAATGGTTGTCCAGCGAAGACTAGGTTATGTGTCTTTTGTAAACATTTCTCAAAATTTCCCTTCATGACATCCTTCCGGTAGACAGGGTCTCACCCTTCCTCCGGGGGTTTTCTTCCATAAGGCATTTGTTTACAAAAGCACATTTTGTTTAGTTCATTTAAGAACCCAAGTTTTAATTTGGTGGATGGTATATTATATACCATTTAGTGGCTAAAGGCTTGGTAATAACAAGTTGACTATTAATATGATTCCTTCCTCTAATAATATTAATAGTAGTAGTATTCACAACAAAAATAGTTTTAAGAGTATAGTTTTGTGAAAACTTCAAAAGTGAAAAGCATGCAATATAGATGATGATAAGTATTTATACAGCAAGCATTAGGATGGCTTGCCTTGGTACAAGTGATGGTCCTGGTCCTGAAAGTAACAGGAGTTGCAATACCCCTCTTCAGCAAATCCTTCCTCCTCGTTTTCTAACGTCGTAAAAAAAAATAAAGGCACACTTTCAGAGCCAACCAAGACAAACAATTCTACAAGTGATACATACAGCAATCAATTAAAATGTATCACTCAAGGTACTCAATTTTTCCTTAAAAAAAAATTGGCATAAAAACTATAGTGGGAAAATCTGCTTTTTCCTATTGTTTAAGTGTGGCCAAACTCAATAATTTTTAGGTAAGAGCACCATGGACCAGTGGGGTAAAACACATGTTACTATGCAGTAGGGTTTCATATAAAACCCAAATGATGTCTAAAAACTCCCCCAACATTCTCTATGGCAAGCACAAATAATAAGCTAAAATGTGCAAGTGGTGAAAAAGGCTCATGACAACAAGTCAAGCTCATTATCCACCATGATACAAAAATACTAGTGGGTGTTCCACTAGCATAATGCTCATAAAGAGGTTAGTAAGCCTCTGGTCACATTTCTAAAAGTTCTCAAAACAAACAAACTAGTCCCAAAAACTCCTACTCATACTAGTAGAAACTTGGGAAAAATACTAGACTAGTTTATACTTCACTTGTTAATTTTATGCACAAGTGTGCAAACTAACAGAGGTAAAATACTCCTATAATCAGTACCAAAATGCTACTGGATCCCAC
This sequence comes from Alopecurus myosuroides, assembly GCA_028641055.1. Lineage (NCBI taxonomy): Eukaryota > Viridiplantae > Streptophyta > Magnoliopsida > Poales > Poaceae > Alopecurus > Alopecurus myosuroides. Next base: position 184,391,888 of record CM054058.1, read on the forward strand.
AAAACAAAATAACAAGTATAGCTATTAACCAAGGAAAAACTAGGCTAAAATGCTACACATGTGAGAGAATTAATTCTAGGCACCCAAATGTTACTCATGCATTTTCTACTACTTAAGGGGAAAATTACCAGAGGTGAAAACACAAGGATAACAATGCCACAAGGACATTCCATCCTCTATTTCCAACCACAAAGAATCATATTTTTCCCTAGTGGAAAACAAGACAAAAAGGCATGCATGTATATTCTAGTATGAAATTTAGACTTTAAGCATTGCTATTTAAATCTATTTCAAACACAAGCACCAAGTAACCAGAGGTACTATAACCAAAATAACAGTACCTAAATGGTACTGGCTCCATGAAAATTAATCTAGCAAATAAGCCTAATACACATCTAAAAATCTACTCAAAAACCTAGATAGAAAATAAGCTATGAGCAAGATCTATGCATGGAAAAAAATTCTAAAAATTATACCACTCAAACCATTCATTCTAACATGTTCATATAACTTGTAAACATAATCACAACACTAGAAAACAATATTACAAGCAAGAACACATCATGTGCACATCACAAAATGAACACATAAAACAAGATCTAGGAATTAAATTTAGGCAGAAAAGTACCAAAACTTGTTCTGTCTCCCTAATTTTTTCTATGGCTCCAAAAATTAAATCCTTCTAGGATGTGATAGTCCTTAACAATACAAAGCCTCTCCAATTGGTCCCACTCAAAAATAATGTCCCAAACTCCCCCTAAAATTCCTGGAAGAGCTCACAGATGTTTCCCCAAAATGGATGGAATTTCCAAATGGTAACTCACCTTGGTGCAAATTAAATTTCTACTGATAGGTATTGACAAGGGCTTTTTTTTGAAGTTCTATTAGTTTCAATTTTAAGGGTACTATCTGGCAAAATAGCTATAGAAAAATAACTAAAAGTCAAAACATTATTATTCCAAAGGGAGATGGTTGTTATTTTGTATGGCTATAAGTACAAAAATTGTCAAGGCCAAATAAAATCATTTGCTAACAATCCTAGCCCAAAAGCTAGCAGCAATCTTTCTGGCAGAAAAATTCGTATTTTAAAACTAACAGCTTATTGCCCAGACGGGCCGGATCCGCTACGCGCGGCCCAACTAGTGCCTAGACTAGCCCAACTACGCGCGCGTGGGGGCGGAGGGCGCGGGAAGCGACGCGTTTAAGCGTGGCCGTCGATCTCGCGATCGACGGTCCGCTTCCTTTCTTCTTCCTCCCCCCCTCTCTCTCTCCCCCGGCGACAAACACCTCGCAGGCGTGCACGGTGCAGGCTCTGTGCTCACCTAGGGGTGCTGCGGAGCGGCGAGTGGCGGTGGTGGTGCAGTGGGGGGCTGGTGGCGCGACGACGACAACGTCCGTTTCCTCCCCGGCGGGCTCCTCTCTGCAGCGGCGCGGCGGACACGGCGGCGATGGCGCGGGCCCTCCTGCAAGCAAAAGGACCGCGGAGGATGTCAGGGAGGTGGCCAGGGTCACGGGGAGCTCGTGCGTGCAAGAATGACGAGCCCTCACTCACGGGGTTGTTCGATTTGCTTCGGTGGATCTTGCGGTGGCCGGCGGCGAAAACTTGCTCGTGCCGCTCGCACACGGCGAGGCACGGCTAGTTTTCTCGTGGGTGGGGTCGTGGATGGTGGTGGCGTGCTGTGGCGAAACGGCATGGCCTCTGGGGCTTTGTAGGCTCGAGGGCATCGTGGGGGCTCTCGGGTGCACATGTGTGCGTGCGTGTTGGCAAGCAGAGAGGTGGGGGGCCGTTTCCCTCGTGCTCTCTCGGGCCAGGGGCGGTTTTAGGGGTACTAGTCACCACAGTAGGCTAGGGGTAGAGAGGCATGAGAGTTTTAGGCTATGCCACTTGCACACCCCCCTCCTACCCGAGCCCTACTTCCTCTCTTCCTTCCTTCTTTGCTAAGGCATCACTCGGGCATCCAAGCACAAGGGGTTACAGAGGAATCCTAGGTGAGTGACTAGGATAAAAAAACCACACAAAAAGATCAAGCATAGATCAAGAAATTCATCCCCCAAGTTCTGGAAAAAAAACAGATTCAGAAAATTCAGAAAAATGCAATAGTGCTAATTTCACTAAGTGTTGGAAAAACAGAGATTTGAAGCAAAAGTTTGCTTCTGTTTGAAAGGGCAAATGAACTTGGATTTTGAAAATTCAAGTTGGTAATTGTTCTATGTACTTTCTAGTTTGAGAAAACAACTAGTACACAAGAATTTGAGTTGGTTAACCTTCTGAAAACAACTGTCCAAAAAGCTATGTTTCTGTTTTTTCAAATAGAATAGGTTTTGCAATATTTTTATACTAGGAAAACAATCATGGATTAGGTTGTTTTCCAAGTGGGAAAAATAAACTAGTGGCATTTAGTTGTATCCATTACATGGTCAACCATAATACCACAAGAGAACAACAAATCAAAAGTGTTTACTTCTTGAAAACAAGTGTGGAAAACAGCTAGTCCTGCTGTTTTCCTGCTAAAAATTTAAATAGGAAATAAATTCCCAAAGCTATTTAAATCCAAACCAAAGTGTTTCCTTGGTCAAGACATGACTAAATAATGCTATCATGAGTGAATCAAGCATTCCCCAAATTTGAGAAGAAAAAAACTTAGGGTTTCTAGTTGAAAAACATCAGGCAGGAAATAATCAATCATCAGGGAAAATCCTCAAATGAGTGAAAAGAAACACACCACTTATATTGCATAGATAAACATGACTACACAAACATGTTGTCCACTTAATTGTCTTACAAAAGTCTTAAGAGGCTTGCTAATTTAATACTAAACAAGTGCTTAAAAACAGGGGTGTTACAAATCTCCCCCCCTTAAAAGAATCTCGTCCCGAGATTAGCGGGTCTAGGCTTTAAGAAAACTAGAAGAATGCCCCGCGCGTTGCAGCGGTTATTCCAGTTCCATATCGTTGTAATCATGAACAATTATGGAACCTCCATCCACTAATACGAATACTCGAGGAGTATCAATAGTAGTGAAGAGAACTTTTTGTTACATTTTGTATATGATAATTTGTTATATTTTGTATATGCTAATTTACTATATTTAAGCAGTCATAATCAAAAATAGAAATAGTGATATAATGCAGATTAATCCTTAATGAGTTAAAAGAAAGATTTGGCAAACACATAAGCATTCATGATAAATTTACGTGAATAATTTTTGGTCCAAGAATGGTGAAATTAGTATTAAGTGACTATAAATAGGAACTCAATACTAACTAGTCCAATGTAAATTTTCTTAGAAAAGGGGAAATCTAAACATATGTACTATGCAGCAGAAGAACCCCAAAACATATCCATTGCTTACTAAGAAATGATTAATTAGAAGGACGGAGACAACACCAAACTGATGAAAAATGTGTTGTTTCGGAAAGTAAGGAGGTGCATAGTTCAGCTTTCTGGTTTTGGATGACGAACCATTTAGTATGACCAAACATGAGCATGTAGAAATAATGCAAAATTTTATTTTGAGACCACAAACAGATATGAACTTATGTAAAATGCAAAGTTCCATCCAACTGGAATAATTGTTTGCGAAGCTACATATTTTCATTGACTGGATTTGTACTATATTATCTTATTTATTCTGTCAAATACATCGCTACCCATGTTGCACATAAATATGATACTGGATTCCAGTAAGTCCTGTGATATTTGAAGTAGTTTAACAAAACAAAAGAAATGAGCCACTGGTAAAGTTAAATGCATAAGTTATATAATACAAAAGTTCATAGATGACTGTGAACTTAGGGACACACAACAGTTGGTGTTAGAAGTAGTCTAGATTTGGAAACATAACTGTGCGAGTCAGATATACCTTGACGCTGATTGACGCCTTGGATTTACTTTGGTATGAGTTCCCATAGTCTGAACATCAATTTGCAGCTCACCATTAGGAGCCGGCGGAGAAAATAGGCATATCAGATTGCTCTATGAACGGAAAGTCGGAACATCAAAATAGCCACCTAGATACAAACCGGTGATGTTTAGGCCAACCGAAAGTACAAAGAGTCGATTAAATGGTCAAAAGCATGGCAACAAAAATACTGAAAGCAAACATTGATGTGCGTGAGAGAGATAGAGATAGAGAGATTCATTTTTTACTATGGCACCATACTTGGGCTCAGCACACTGGCCGCATGTTGCGCCTCCAATATCTTGGCCGACTTGCAGGCATAGGGCTCTAGGGAGCTGTGTATCAAGGGCACTGCTAGGGAAGTAATCTAGGCAGCAGACACCGCAGATGATTTAATTTCATCATTCGTCCTGCTAAAATGGGGTAGTACGCATGTTGTAAAAGGCCAAGGATCATGGACTTGTCTAGTAGATGAAGCGGAAGAGCCTAATGGAGCTGCTCCGCTTGATGGGAGTTGAAGAGAAAATGAGGAGATGGGGTCGCTGGAAGAGATTTTATGGGGCTGATTTTTTTCTCACGGCAATATGTACGTGACATGGTGTATGGATTGCCAACGCCAAAGAGTGTGACAACACAAATGGATGGATGGAGATGAAAATTGTATGGTTGTGATTATTTGATGACGTGGATGTGTTGCATGTGAAGATAGAAAATTCATAAATGATCTCTAGTGGGGTTTTGCTTTATAAGAGATATAGATCAGGGAACTCCTTCCTGATATCATCCTCACGCTCCCAGGTAGCTTCTTCCTCAGAATGATTCGTCCACTGAATCTTAAGGAACTTTATAGCATGCCTCCTGGTAGCGCGCACAATCTCCTCGAGAACCCGCAGGGGTCTATCACGATAAGTCAAGTCATCATTGATATCAATGGTCCTGAAATCTATGTCTTGATACGAGAGATCCTTCTCAGGTACTTGCAGACATTTCCGGAGCAATGACACATGGAAGACATTGTGAAACGCAGATAGCTCCTCAGGTAATTCTAACTGATAAGAAACTTCGCCACGACGTGCCAAGATCTTAAAAGGGCCAATATACCTGGGTGCCAGCTTTCCTTTGACATGGAAACGCTGCATCCCTTTGAGTGGTGTAACACGAAGGTACACGAAATCTCCAATGCTGAAAGAGACATCACGACGCTTCGTATCAGCATAACTCTTCTGACGAGATTGAGCTGTCTTTAAACGTTCCCGAATAAGCTGAACCTGCTCCTCTGCAGCTTTCAAAGTGTCCACACCAAAAATCTGACTGTCTCCAGTCTCAGTCCAATTCAGAGGTGTACGGCACTTGCGTCCATACAGTGCTTCAAAAGGGGCCATTTGCAAGCTAGACTGATAGCTGTTGTTGTAAGAAAACTCTGCGAAAGGCAGACAGTCTTCCCATTTAACTCCATAGGACAACACACAAGCACGGAGCATGTCTTCCAGTATTTGGTTCACACGCTCTGTCTGTCCATCAGTCTGCGGGTGATAGGCTGTGCTAAAAGCTAATTTGGTTCCCAAACTCTCGTGCAACTTCTTCCAGAATCTTGATGTGAACTGTGTACCTCGATCAGACACAATCCTGCTCGGGACTCCGTGCAGGCTGACAATCCGAGTAATGTAAAGATCAGCAAGCTGATCTCCACGATAGGTGGTCCGGACAGGAATAAAGTGAGCAACTTTCGTGAGCCTGTCTACGACAACCCATATAGAATCATTTCCTCAGCTGGACCTAGGAAGTCCTGTGATGAAGTCCATCCCTACTTCATCCCATTTCCAAACAGGTACTTGCAACGGCTGGAGCAAGCCAGCGGGACGCTGGTGCCCAGCTTTCACTTGCTGGCAGACATGGCACTTGGCTACAAATGAAGCAATTTCTCGCTTCATCCCATGCCACCAGAATCTCTCCTTCAGGTCTTGATACATCTTTGTTCCTCCAGGATGGATAGAATACATGGTCTCATGAGCTTCGACCATGATGGTCTGCTTGAGATCAGACTCAGAGGGAACACAAATACGGCCTTCATACCATAATCCCCCATCAGCATCGATAGTAAACCCAGGAACCTTCTCCTTCTCCATGCGGGCCTTAATACCATCAATACTTTTCTGGCCTTTCTGCGCTTCTTTGATTTGGTCAACCAGAGTTGGTTTAACTTCCATGGCATCCAACATACCATAGCTGACCACTTCAATGCCAAGCTGGTCTAGCTCTTTCCACAACTCGGGCTGCCTTACTAAAATCATAGCATTTAGAGAGGCCGGCTCTCGACTAAGAGCATCTGCAACAACATTTGCCTTTCCAGGGTGATAATGAATACTCAGATCATAATCTTTAATGAGCTCAATCCAGCGGCGCTGCCTCATGTTGTGCTCACGTTGAGTAAAGATATACTTTAAGCTCTTATGATCCGTGTAAATTTCCACTCTTCTTCCCATAAGAAAGTGTCGCCATGTCTTGAGGGCATGAACGACAGCAGCAAGCTCGAGTCATGAGTGGGATAATTCAACTCGTGGGGTCTCAACTGGCGGGATATAAAAGATATCACTTTCCCTTCTTGCATAAGTACGCTTCCAAGACCAAGCTTAGAAGCGTCGCAATACACGTCGAAATTCTTGGTGATATCCGGCATAATAAGGATTGGAGCGGTCACTAGTCGATGCTTCAACTCATTGAAACTCTCCTCGCACTTGTCCGTCCATAGGAACTTGCTATCCTTCTTGAGCAACTGGGTGAGGGGTCTGGCTATACTCGAGAATCCCTGAACAAACTTGCGGTAATATCCTGCCAAACCCAGAAAGGATCTGACTTCAGTCTGGTTGGTCGGAGCAGCACGCTTCTCCACAGACTGAACTAGAGTAGGGTCAACAGATATTCCTCCCGCAGATACTACATGTCCAAGAAACCCGACTTCCGTCAACCAGAATTGACATTTACTAAACTTAGCATACAATTGATGCTCACGAAGTGTTCCGAGCACAATTCTCAGATGTTCTTCGTGTTCTTCCTCACTGCGAGAATATATGAGAATGTCGTCAATAAACACCACGACAAACTTGTCTAGAAAATCCATGAATACCTTATTCATGAGATTCATGAAATAGGCAGGGGCATTGGTTAGACCAAAGGACATCACGGTGTATTCATACAGCCCGTAACGAGTGGTGAAAGCAGTCTTGGGAATATCAGTATCACGGACTTTCAATTGGTGATAACCAGTCCGAAGGTCGATCTTCGAGAAGATTAAGGCCCCATTCAGCTGGTCAAACAGGTCTTCAACTTTGGGCAACGGGTATTTGTTCTTGATGGTAACATCATTCAACTTGCGGTAGTCCACACATAAACGAGTGGTACCGTCCCTTTTTTCCACAAAAATGATCGGAGATCCCCATGGCGATGCACTAGGGCGAATCAAACCTTTCCTTAACATGTCATCTAACTGTGTCTTCAACTCATCTAATTCTTTTGGGTTCATCCGATAAGGCTTCTGTGCTATGGGTCCAGTTCCGGGCACTAACTCGATTACAAACTCGATATCCTGATCAGGGGGCATACCGGGTAACTCTTCAGGAAAAACATCCGGGTATTCGCAAACGACCGGGACTTCCTCCAGGTCAGGGTGGGCTATACCAGTGTGGCAGTGAACTTGTGACGAGGGTCTAGTTGCAGTGTACGCAACTTTTTCCCCACCCTCAGAGATCATTTCAATAGATTTCTTAGTGCAATCAATAACCCCCTTATACTTGGCCATCCAGTTCATACCGAGTATCACTTCTATCCCTTTGGATCCAAGCACTATAAGATCAGCATGAAAAGTTTTCCCTTTTATTTCTACTGGTACTTCATTGCAAATTAGGTTGGCTTTAGTACTATCCCCCGGTATTTGTACTAACATAGGGTGGTGCATACGGGAAAGCTTCATACCACTTTTATCAGCAAACGGTTTAGTGACAAAGGAATGCGATGCACCAGAATCAAACAGTACTGCGGCTGGCACCGAGTTGACAGGAAACATACCCATCACCATGTCTGGTGCCTCCTGAGCTTCTGCAGCATTGACGTGGTTCAGGTGTCCCTTCATCCTAACCTGCCGTCCAGTGGAAGGACCATGGTTCATCTTGGTTGCAGTAGGCTGGGCTGGGGCAGTAACTTTGGTTGGGCAATTCCGAGCAAAGTGACCTTCCTTTCCACAGGCAAAGCAACCTCCAGAAGGCTTCGGGCTTGGGTTAGCATTGGGAGCATTGTTGGAGTTGTTCCCATTTCCTCCATTGTTGCCTCCATAGCGGTTTCCATGATGGTTCCCAGAATGATTACCATGGTTACCACCATAGCTATTTCCTCCGTACCTTGGTGCATGAGGTGCAGGGTGGTTGTAGTTGTTGGGCCTTGGTGCATAGTTGTGGCTGGGGCGGGGTGCATAAGCAGGCGCCTTGTGGGATGGTGGCCTCGCATACGGAGTGTTGCGAGTCCTTTGAGTACTAGGTCCTCCATGCGCAGTCATTTTCCTCTTGCGGTTATCATCAGCAGATTTCCGCTTGTGCTCCAGCACCATAGCGGCATTTTCAAGGGTCTCCAAGTCGTGGAATGGAACCACCACTAGAGAGCACTGGATCTCATCATCCAGCCCATTTAAGAACCTCTCTCTTTTCTTAGCATCAGTGTTGATATCCTCCTGTGCATACCGGGACAGAGTAGTGAAATTCTCCCAGTACTCAGACACCGGCATACTTCCCTGCTTCAGATTCAGAAATTTCTCCCGCATAAGTGCCATCATTCCTTGGGGAATGTGGTACTTGTGGAATCTTGCAGAGAAATCCTCCCAGTTGAACACGTGACCAGCAGCAACAGTCTCACGTGTAGTCTCCCACCGAGTCCTAGAAGGACCAGCAAGGAAATGGGAGGCAAACAAGACCTTATCATTCTCCTCAACTGAAGCAACCTCTAGTTTGTTTGCAATGGTGCGGAGCCAGTCGTCAGCATCGAGAGGCTCCACAATCCTAGTGAAGACTGGGGGGTTGGTGTGCTGAAAGTCTCTCAGTCTCGAGCGAGCACCATTGCCATTGCCATTGCCATTATTGTTGGCGGCAGCAGCTAGTTGTTGCAGAGCGGTAATGGTAGCCGCACTCTCATCTCGGCTGGCCTGGCGATCCTCCATCAGCAGGGCCAACAGCGCCTCCACTGTGGGTGGTGGTGGCGGTGGGGGTTCGCGACGAGGTGCCATTCTGAAGTGAAAACATGTGTAAGTTTTAGAGGTAAATTCTTGTTTTTGAAAACCTAGTACCTTTAACGCCACAAAAGGAATACGAGTGATATGTTTCAAAAGCAAGAGCGGGGCAGTCGCAAACATGGATGAAATGAACGCAAAATAGTGACAAACATCAGAGAACCAAGCAGAACATTCCATTCATCACAATAACTAAACAGAGTTTTTGACATTACACACACACATTACAAGCCATATCTTACAAGGAAGGCTTCATCGAGCTACATGGGGTGCGATTGGTGGGGTCATCGCAAGGCTACTACTAGCAAAACGATCTAGCATACTTATCTAGCATCTAGACCAGCATCAAGTGCTGAGGGTGAGGAAGCTGTGACTACACAGAGTCGTCACTGTCCCCAACCTCGAAGATACGCTCCTCAGGGTCCTCCTCCTCCTCCTCGCCAAGCAGGTCATCATCATCCTGCTCGCTAGCCTCACTCATATCCATCCCCTCCAAGTCGGACGGAACATCCTCTACTGGCAGGAGCTCCTCAATCTCCCTGCTGAGCTCTGCGCCCTCCTCCTCAAGCTCCTCTATGGCAGAGTCTCTCGCGGCTATGTCATCACGAGCTATGTGAAGCCTAGTGTGCAGAACCGAGTTAGCCCCCTCCAGAGCCGTCACCCTGCTGGTGAGACGAGCACGGCTCAGACGGGTGGCCCGCAGCTGTCTCTCCAAGGCACGGCTCCTCGCGGTGGCGGCCTCAAACTCCTCCCTCAACTGGGACAACTGTTGTGCCAGTGCTCCACTCTCCTCCTGGCTGTCCTGAAGCTCAGCCCTCAGCTCGTCAGTCTCGGCTATCAGTGTGTGGTGCACAAGTGTGCCGAGGTGGTGAGCGAGTCGCTGATCGTCCAACCTGTGCTGAGTGCGGTACAACAGAATCTCCATCTCGTCCAAGTGAGGACCAACAGTGGTAGTGTCTGGCTCGACAGGAAGTGGTATGCCCTCCTCATCGCGCCTCCCAATCAACTCGAACCGGGAACCGATGAACATGTACTCCCCAATGTGCGCCAGTCGTGCCACTGACTCCTGAATCACCCGCACGGCTGCCTCGGTCCAAGAACGATCAACATCACGAAAGACGTAGGCCTCCACTGTCGGGCTAGCCAGAGTTGCACGGATAGTGACCTCCGCGTACTAGTCTCCCTCCAGAGGTGCACCGTCAACTAGACCTCCTCGCAGCTCCGGAAGTGGGCGTCCCAACACAGTAGCCATAGCTACTAGCCTCTCCTCGAAAAGGAAAGTCTCGCCACGTAGACGTCCCAACTGGAAAGCCTCGGTGATGACCACGTCCATCTACACAAAATTTTAAGTAGTTTAAGTGAGATCTCAGTGTGCAAAGTTTTAAGTTTATGCAAAGAACAATCTTAATGCAAGTAGAGTTTGACACAGAGAGGTGGTGGGATATAGGGAATATTTTTATACATAGTCATATATCCTATCTTTTTTTGTATTTGTAAACTAGATTTTTGGAGTATACACTAACGTCCATGCTAACTAAGGTCTCCTAGAGTCAGGATGGCTCTGATACCAACTTTGTAGAGGCCCCAAACCGAAGGTCCAGAACCCCTCATATGCATTCATTCACAATCCCAGAATAACCAGTTGTGAACAACATACGTAGTTGGCATCCAGAATACATCATCCATTACACGAATAATAGAGTCTTACATAAATGGTCACATGACCAAGTTCTTGACAACTGTCACACAGGACAGGCATTCAAAAGAAACACAGCGGAAGACGATAAGCATAGCGTAGTAGAACCCGAGTCACGCCTCATCCTACAGGCTGCTGACTGGGAGACGATCCTAACTCGCAGGGCCATCAGTGTAGAACTCCTCCTCATATAACTCCTCCTGGGGTGGCTCCTCGTAGTCTGATAAGTAGATACCAGGGGCGAAACCAAATGAGTACGTTTGAATGTACTCAACAAGACATCCTTTATGAGCTTACAATAATGCATACATGCTTATTTGGTGGAGTGGGTAGGCCATACATATGGTTCAGCTACCCATGACAGATAAAAGATTTATCATGGTTGATTCTTCAAGTTTCGTTCTTTGTGAAAAATCCTTTAAAATAATGTAGTTTTTCTCTCGTAGATATCACATATCTTGGAGGTTTTATAAGACTTTTAGAAAAGAAAGTTTTCTTTTCAGAAACTTTTAGTAATAGTTTCCTTCTCATCAGTATCTCGCAGATACCAAGTCATTCCTCCATAGTACCTCGCAGGTACAAAGCCGTCCTTCAAAACCTCTTTTGAAAAGTTGACACAATACTAGCTACATGGCCATTCAACCGTCCATATCCGAGGACGCGGCTATCTCGAAATAGTTTTACTCTGCAGAGGTGTACACATTTCCACTAGATCCAGAATCCGCCATGAAACAACCATGGACTGTTCCCAACCTATGAGAACATCAGATAACTGATCTTGACTATCCACTATGTGCAAGCTAGTACATGACTATCTCTTCAATTGGGGTTACCCTCCCTGGCAAGCCATGTCCCACACCGCCCAAACAGGAGACCCAACTGCTGCATCCGGAGGGAAAATTAATCCCACACTTTAGATATCCTGTATCCTCCACTCCTAGTGACATTTCGGTTCGGAGGATTCAATCCCCTATAGCACTTGAGATAGCACACATACTAACCATAACAAGTTTTTAATCAAGCCCCTACCCATATTGGGGTAAAGTGGCAGTACGATAATGGTTGTCCAGCGAAGACTAGGTTATGTGTCTTTTGTAAACATTTCTCAAAATTTCCCTTCATGACATCCTTCCGGTAGACAGGGTCTCACCCTTCCTCCGGGGTTTTTCTTCCATAAGGCATTTGTTTACAAAAGCACATTTTGTTTAGTTCATTCAAGAACCCAAGTTTTAATTTGGTGGATGGTATATTATATACCATTTAGTGGCTAAAGGCTTGGTAATACCAAGTTGACTATTAATATGATTCCTTCCTCTAATAATATTAATAGTAGTAGTATTCACAACAAAAATAGTTTTAAGAGTATAGTTTTGTGAAAAATTCAGAAGTGAAAAGCATGCATGATAGATAATAATAAGTATTTATACAGCAAGCATTAGGATGGCTTGCCTTGGTACAAGTGATGGTCCTGGTCCTGAAAGTAACAGGAGTTGCAATACCCCTCTTCAGCAAATCCTTCCTCCTCGTTTTCTAACGTCGTAAAAAACAATAAAGGCACACTTTCAGAGCCAACCAAGACAAACAATGCTACAAGTGATACATACAGCAATCAATTAAAATGTATCACTCAAGGTACTCAATTTTTCCTTAAAAAAAATTGGCATAAAAACTATAGTGGGAAAATCTGCTTTTTCCTAGTGTTTAAGTGTGGCCAAACTCAATGATTTTTAGGTAAGAGCACCATGGACCAGTGGGGTAAAACACCTGTTACTAGGCAGTAGGGTGTCATATAAAACCCAATATGATGTCTAAAAACTCCCCCAACATTCTCTATGGCAAGCACAAATAATAAGCTAAAATGTGCAAGTGGTGAAAAAGGCTCATGACAACAAGTCAAGCTCATTATCCACCATGATACAAAAATACCAGTGGGTGTTCCACTAGCATAATGCTCATAAAGAGGTTAGTAAGCCTCTGGTCACATTTCTAAAAGTGCTCAAAACAAACAAACTAGTCCCAAAAACTCCTACTCATACTAGTAGAAACTTGGGAAAAATACTAGACTAGTTTATACTTCACTTGTTAATTTTATGCACAAGTGTGCAAACTAACAGAGGTAAAATACTCCTATAATCAGTACCAAAATGCTACGGGATCCCACAAAACAAAATAACAAGTATAGCTATTAACCAAGGAAAAACTAGGCTAAAATGCTACACATGTGAGAGAATTAATTCTAGGCACCCAAATGTTACTCATGCATTTTCTACTACTTAAGGGGAAAATTACCAGAGGTGAAAACACAAGGATAACAATGCCACAAGGACATTCCATCCTCTGTTTCCAACCACAAAGAATCATATTTTTCCCTAGTGGAAAACAAGACAAAAAGGCATGCATGTATATTCTAGTATGAAATCTAGACTTTAAGCATTGCTATTTAAATCTATTTCAAACACAAGCACCAAGCAACCAGAGGTACTATAACCAAAATAACAGTACCTAAATGGTACTGGCTCCATGAAAATTAATCTAGCAAATAAGCCTAATACACATCTAAAAATCTACTCAAAAACCTAGATAGAAAATAAGCTATGAGCAAGATCTATGCATGGAAAGAAAATTCTAAAATTTCTACCACTCAAACCATTCATTCTAACATGTTCATATAACTTGTAAACATCATCACAACACTAGAAAACAATATTACAAGCAAGAACACATCATGTGCACATCACAAAATGAACACATAAAACAAGATCTAGGAATTAAATTTAGGCAGAAAAGTACCAAAACTTGTTCTGTCTCCCTAATTTTTTCTATTGCTCCAAAAATTAAATCCTTCTAGGATGTGATAGTCCTTAACAATAAAAAGCCTCTACAATTGGTCCCACTCAAAAATAATGTCCCAAACTCCCCCTAAAATTCCTGGAAGAGCTCACAGATGTTTCACCAAAATGGATGGAATTTCCAAATGGTAACTCACCTTGGTGCAAACTAAAATTCTACTGATAGGTATTGACAAGGTATTTCCAAAACAGTTGAGTTTGCTCACAAATGTTTTGTATTTTTGAAGTTCTATTCATTTCAATTTTAAGGGTACTGGCTGGCAAAATAGCTATAGAAAAATAACTAAAAGTCAAAACATTATTCTGCCAAAGGTAGATGGTTGTGATTTTGTATGGCTATAGGTACAAAAATTGGCAAGGCCAAATAAAATCATTTGCTAACAATCCTAGGCCAAAAGCTAGCAGCAATCTTTCTGGCAGAAAAATTCGTATTTTAAAACTAACAGCTTATTGCCCAGACGGGCCGGATCCGCTACGCGCGGCCCAACTAGTGCCTAGACTAGCCCAACTACGCGCGCGCGGGCGGAGGGCGCGGGAAGCGACGCGTTTAAGCGTGGCCATCGATCTCGCGATCGACGGTCCGCTTCCTTTCTTCTTCCTCCCCCCATCTCTCTCTCTCCCGGCGAAAAACACCTCGCAGGCGTGCACGGTGCAGGCTCTGTGCTCACCTAGGGGTGCTGCGGAGAGGCGAGTGGCGGCGGTGGTGCAGTGGGGGGCTGGTGGCGCGACGACGACGACGTCCGTTTCCTCCCCGGCGGGCTCCTCTCTGCAGCGGCGCGGCGGACACGGCGGCGATGGCGCGGGCCCTCCTGCAAGCAAAAGGACCGCGGAGGATGTCAGGGAGGTGGCCAGGGTCACGGGGAGCTCGTGCATGCAAGAATGACGAGCCCTCACTCACGGGGTTGTTCGATTTGCTTCGGTGGATGTTGCGGTGGCCGGCGGCGAAAACTTGCTCGTGCCGCTCGCACACGGCGAGGCACGGCTAGTTTTCTCGTGGGTGGGGTCGTGGATGGTGGTGGCGTGCTGTGGCGAAACGGCATGGCCTCTGGGGCTTTGTAGGCTCGAGGGCATCGTGGGGGCTCTCGGGTGCACATGTGTGTGTGCGTGTTGGCAAGCAGAGAGGTGGGGGGCCGTTTCCCTCGTGCTCTCTCGCGCCAGGGGCGGTTTTAGGGGTACTAGTCACCACAGTGGGCTAGGGGTAGAGAGGCATGAGAGTTTTAGGCTATGCCACTTGCACACCCCCCTCCTACCCGAGCCCTACTTCCTCTCTTCCTTCCTTCTTTGCTAAGGCATCACTCGGGCATCCAAGCACAAGGGGTTACAGAGGAATCCTAGGTGAGTGACTAGGATAAAAAACCACACAAAAAGATCAAGCATAGATCAAGAAATTCATCCCCCAAGTTCTGTAAAAAAACAGATTCAGAAAATTCAGAAAAATGCAATAGTGCTAATTTCACTAAGTGTTGGAAAAACAGAGATTTGAAGCAAAAGTTTGCTTCTGTTTGAAAGGGCAAATGAACTTGGATTTTGAAAATTCAAGTTGGTAATTGTTCTATGTACTTTCTAGTTTGAGAAAATAACCAGTACATAAGAATTTGAGTTGGTTAACCTTCTGAAAACAACTGTCCAAAAAGCTATGTTTCTGTTTTTCCAAATAGAATAGGTTTTGCAATATTTTTACACTAGGAAAACAATCATGGATTAGGTTGTTTTCCAAGTGGGAAAAATAAACCAGTGGCATTTAGTTGTATTCCATAACATGGTCAACCATAATACCACAAGAGAACAACAAATCAAAAGTGTTTACTTCTTGAAAACAAGTGTGGAAAACAGCTAGTCCTGCTGTTTTCCTGCTAAAATTTTAAATAGGAAATAAATTCCCAAAGCTATTTAAATCCAAACCAAAGTGTTTCCTTGGTCAAGACATGACTAAATAATGCTATCATGAGTGAATCAAGCATTCCCCAAATTTGAGAAGAAAAAAAACTTAGGGTTTCTAGTTGAAAAACATCAGGCAGGAAATAATCAATCATCAGGGAAAATCCTCAAATGAGTGAAAAGAAACACACCACTTATATTGCATAGATAAACATGACTACACAAACATGTTGTCCACTTAATTGTCTTACAAAAGTCTTAAGAGGCTTGCTAATTTAATACTAAACAAGTGCTTAAAAACAGGGGTGTTACAAGCTCATCCTAACTTGTTCCTTTGTTAAGGGATATCTAGTTTTCCTCGTGTTGAAGCAGGATAGTATCTCCTTTGCAGAAATGCTGTCATTCTACCTTGATTTGATTTGGGCTATCGTTAGATCAAGTTCAGATTCAAGGACTACTTTAATGGTGTGTCTACTCGTGCTGTTTTACCTGAGTACACCTTCATGTCCTTTAGTCTAACCAATATTTTGCCTTGATCATAGATCATATGAACCCTTCTCCTTGGAGTGTTTGATAAGGGTGTTGTTGAACCCAACGATGACATCCTTGTTTTCTCCATGCTTAAAGAGGTCCATGTTGAACAATTGGCATTTAAGTTGGAAACTTTTGAGAACCACCTTGGTGTCATCACGAAGTTGTGTTCTGGATGTTCGAAGTAACTTACCCCAGTTCATGTGCTTATGGTGAAAGTTGTCGCCGTGGATTCGAGTATAGTTTTCTTGTTCCTTTGGGAATAATCCCAAGTCAGTCATGCATGTGTGGTCTACTCTTGAGATGGAAGGTTGTTACCTCCACTCCTTGCTTAAGTCCGCATCCACACCAAGCCACTGACTGACTATCCGTGAAAGAGAGGAAGTCTATGAACTTCGTTATCTTTATAATCATCTCTCCAACAAGAACTTCGATGTGTTCTTTTGCAAGTAAGCCATGTAGGTGCAACCGTCTTTTACAAGTTGCTAATACATGAGTCCTGCACTCCTGCTCATCTTCTTGAGCTTGGCATCGTAGTCCATACCTTGAAGAATCCAGTAAATCTATCTCGTTGATAACCGGTGCAATCTCTTCGCTCAAACATACCGAGTCTGAGTTATCAACCCACTAACCAGAGCTGAATCTCAAGCAACAATGATGGTTGGTGTTTCCTCAAGGGTATTGAATTAGGTCCTTCCAGAATCCGGCATGGTTGATGTGTGGTTGACACAATTAGCCGGAAGGCCTAATGTCATATCTCTTTGAATCAATAAGAACAACCACTCTCCGTGAGAATTCTTGTGTGGTTCATTCCAACAAGTTTTCCTCACCGTTCTTCCAAACCGGAGTTCTACATTCACTTGATGACCTATAAAAGGCTTGCATAAGCCCGATACCGGTATCTAGAACGTCCAAGATAAGTTGGAAGTTGATCTTTCCAATATCTTTCCGTTGAACCTTCAAAACCTTCGTTTCAGTGGAAACAAGTTCATCAGGAGAACATCTCTTGGTGTTCCGTAATCGCTGTTGATCAGTTCCCTTTTTCAAGTTGTTTGTACCTGAAGTTCTGTTCATCTCACACTAACCATGTGGTCGATGTATGGTCACGTCCAAACCACAATAGAAAAGAAATTCCTCATTTTCTTCCGGTGTTTCAATCCCCATTGGTTACCCATCCTTATGGTGTGATCAAGAATTCCTCCTTTGTTACGGTGTTTCCACATCTTTCAGTTACTCATCTTCTGTTGTGAAGTAACATTCCGATCTTCGATAAAGTTTTCGACAAACTTTAATGGAATGAAAGTTCCTTCATCTTCTGTGTCCACTCCGAAGAGTGAACATGATCTCAAATTCTCCCTGACGCACGATTACATCGTTTTCTCGTGTTTTCCCTCATCCACGGATATTGCATTGTGATATCCAAGACCATCCTTGCCATCTTGGTTTTCTGTTTGAAGAAACCTCGATGTCACAATTTGTCCAACCTTTCTTCTAAAAAAGGATTTAAAGTCTTGTGCAAAGCTCATATTCGAAATCCTTTCAAGAACCATCGTCCAAAAACTTGAAACCTTCTCTTGTTCCCTCCGTTATATTGATGTGTTTCATGCACGATAACTCAACAGTTCTTTGTGAACATCCTGTTATGAGTTACCCATGAGATACTCGATCTTCGTGAAGATCAATTCCTTAGAGATTTCCCTCTCACCTAAGGTGTAACCGATGGGTATCTTCGCAAGTACGACAGAAAAACCTCTGCAAGAAGAGAACCGTAAGGTTTGAGAAGATCGTTCAAAACCGGTGTTCCTTCTTTCTTCTCCTTCGGGAATCTCGGGACGAGATTCTTGTAAGGGGGTAGATTTGTAACATCCCAATTTTGATAATAAAGGGTTGTGGTGTTGTTGTCATCTCATACATGCATGAAAACAAAAATTTAAACCATGTTTGAACCAATTTAAAACTTGAATTTAAATGGTTTGAGAAAATCCCACAAAAAGTACTTCTTTTGGTTCCCAAAAATTTGTGTTGGAAAATAATTCAAATACACCAAAGAAAAGTATTGCAAGATTGGAAATTTTATAAGCTTTCCAAAATGTATTTTTGCCAAATTTTATCCTTTCAAAAAGGGCCCTCAAAAGTTTGTTTTATGTCCTGTTTTAAAGGAGAGAAGGACCTTTTGGTGAATCTCTATTTTTCCAGGGGGTTTTTGCAAATCGTCCTTTTGTCTTCTTCCTCTCCGGCCAGTAGACGGCCAACTCGTCGACGGCGTTCTCCACGTCCTCCTGGGCCTCCCTCGCGGATAAGGGGTGAGGGAGACGTCCCCATCTCGCCTCCCTCCTCGCTGCACCCTCCTTTCCCCTCTTCTCTTGCTCCCTGGCAGCAGATGGCCGGAACCCTAGCCGCCGGATAACCGCCGCCTGGCGCCGGCGAACGGAGCCACCCCGAGACCAACGGAGTACCCAGGAAGCTCAGCCTCGTCCTCAGTGTCCTCCCTAGTGAAGTAATTGCCTTGAAGCATTCGGAGTCACCACCGCCATCTCCTTCTTCCCGAAGTCCGGCCGTCGGCCGCCGCGGTCGATGCCGTCATCTCCGTCCGCCCCGGCCTTCCCGGACCACCCCACGAGCTCCAGCGCGCCGTGGTGAGCCTTCGCGTGCCCTCCATTTATCCCCTCCCCCTATGTAGCTCCCGCCCAACGAGCTCCGCCGTCGGCTGCCGCGCCCCTCGTCGTCGGCGAGCGTCCGGCGACCTCCAGCAAGCGGCGCCACCACCGTTAGCTTCCCCTCGTTCTCCTCTACGTGGTGGTGCAGTTTGATTTTCATATGGCGCGCGATTTGAATCGAATTTGTTCCTAGATGTGAAGAACAGAGAGCTATGTGGTCACGGTGACATCATAATGACGTCATAATACAGTTTTTCTATTAAATTCCAGAAAACAATTAAAATTGATATTTTAATAACTATTGTTTTATTAATCAGAAAAATAAAAGGAAAGTATGGTTGTCCTCAGAAAAATGTACTCTCTCCAAATATGTCATTTTCAATCATGTTTGAGAAAGTTGAAAAATGACCTTTATTTTAATGTTGTTTATTCATTTAAAATAGAAAAATAAGTTTTTATTCACTAAAATTAGAAAATTAAAAGTTATATACCAAATTGCTCAAAATGACAAATGCAATCTAACTATGATGTTTTCAAACCCATTTGAGCAACTAAAATTGTACCCACTTTCAGAATCGCCCGAATCCCCCTCCGGGGTCCATTTCGGGCAAATTTCAGTAAAAATGCAGAACTGACATACGAACCCTAGCAACCCAACGAACATGTTTAGGGCTTTATTTCAGTGCATTAATTTGCTCATGCATACATATTGCGCATTGCATCGATGCCATGTGTTGATTGTTATTTCTCTTTCGGTGTTATTTCTCCCTCGGTAGAACGTGACTCCGAAGAGAAGGCCAACAATCCAATGACGAATACTTGATCTTAACCGACAAGTCAAGCACTTATTCCTGAAGACTTTATCTGGTTTTCTTATAACCAAGGCAAGAATAACCTCTTATCTGCTCATATACGTTTTCCAACAACATTTGATCTCGTACTTTGCATTCGATTCCAAAGTATTTGATGCTAGTAGACATAGTTCACCTATATGCTGCATTGCCTCAATATCCTGATCCACTGCTCCTAGCCGCCATAGAATTGCTTGTGCGCATCGCCAGAGCCTCATATCTGCTTTGCTTAGTCATACATGTCTATTTACCTCTGCTCCATCCGGTTGATGAATCAGAGCTTCGATAACCTAGTATGACATGACGACGTGGTGAGATGAGAGTTGTGTGGTTAACCTGACTAAGGTGAGGACGGGAGGCCGCTTGGGAAGTGGTTCTTTGTCCTGTACTTGCCAACCCTAGGAGTAAGGTCTCGCCACGGAAACCAAGACTGAGCGTGCAACCACACGCGCGAGCCAATGAACCTCGCTCGACTAACTAACTTGTTTGGCCACAGCCATGAGTCACGTAGTTTGCTATTTCCATCTGCGTGTGAGTCCGAAAACGATTTGGAGAAAAACTAGGGCGTGATCGGGACAAGTGATGGACGTACACGGATCTTGTTCCCGACTCGCAGAACAGGTGCCGTCAGGAGGTGGCCAACTCCCTGTTGACGGGGTGGCCCTGTTTGGGTTGACTCATGGATAGGGTCGAGCAAGGTAAAGGTCGGAACCATCCACCCTCTGCCGCGCTCCATGGAAGAGCGTACATGTGGCGCTAAGAGTCGGAGGGTACGTGTGGGTAAAGTGTACCACCCTGCAGGGATAAATCTTTCGGAAAGCCGTGTACACGGTTATGGACGACTTGGTGAAAGTCACGAGGTCATAGATAACTTGAAAGTGGCGTAAAAGATGTTGACAATGAATGAAGGGTGCCTCCTCGGAGATGCCGAGAGGGGTGATCCTTGTAGCAATTGGGATGCTGGGAAATGAAGTTGGTGGTTTCAAAAGATGATGATCTACAAGAGTTGAGTCCTTTCTCATCTGCTTTGAAAACCCTCTACAAGGCGTGCTATTCTTCCTCGATTTGGAAAACAAACATTGCTTTACGCAAACCAGCCTTCATAAAACCCTTTATGAAACTAGCAGATATATAATAGGTTAATTAAGTCTTGTTGAGTACCTCCCGTACTCAGGTTTGCTTAATTTTGGTTCAGGAGAAGAACTCCATCGATGGTGATTCAACGTGGACATCGACGAGTAGTTTGGGGTTCCCAGGTAGCAGCCTGGAATCTATGGGCTAGGACGTCGCCTTATGTTGCGGCCTCTTAGGCCTTTTTGGTTCTTGTTGATTAGCAACATAATTTGCCTTCCGTTGTCTGATGTAATGTTGGGTCGTGTGACCTCTGCCTGTAAGCTATACTCTAGTATCACCTGTTTAATAAAGCTTCATGTTTAGAGTACTGCATTGATCGGTTGTTGGTTTCGAGCTCATTGTTATACAGTTTTGGCTATGCCTGCATAGTTGTCGCAGTCGAGGGGTTGTGGAGCCGATGATCCATGTCCGAGCCCGCCTGTCGATTTGATCGGCCTGGGGCGAGGTAACCCCAGTAACCCTCGATTGTTGTTGCACTTTCTGGACACATAGCAGCTCTGTATAACTTTGGTCCCGTATCCTTCAGTTTCGTTCGATTCGTGGACGCTTTGATATGCATAGTTGGTTATGACTAGCATGGATACAAGGAGTAGTAGACTGGGGATCCGGACTACGTGCCGATGAATCCAGTCTGCCTGCAGTTGTTTGTTGCGGCCAGGGCTGGTAACCCTGAAGCCCTTGTGAGTCCATGGCTAGGAGCACATAACAGTATGTATATCTCTGAGTCCGGGTTCGTGACAAGTGGCCAACAATTTATCATTTTTTTGCTATATTTAGTACATAGAGAATGAGGTACGATGCTTAATTTCTTTTCAGGGCAGCAAAATCATGAACAACTTTTTTGTACACAACTCATGAAGCAATTTTTTGGAGCAATTCCATGTAGCAGCCTTTTTCATTTCCCCCTCCAATTTTTTGGAGCAATTATATGGAGTAAGTCATGAAGCACTTCTAATGGAGAAAATTATTTAAGAAATTACATGGAGCATTTGTTATGAACTAGTAACTCAAATTATGAACGAGTAACACAAATTTTCTTGCGTTAACCAGTAACTTACAATATTCACACATTTTGTTTTCAGTGCATCACGGTAATGTAGCAACTTTTTCCACCATGCTAGCAATGTGTATGGGGTCAACATGTTTTTATTATTTTGCTTCATGAGTTTATGTTTTTTGCAATAGAAGGTGTAGGCAGTTCATAGAAACAAATCATCGTGCACACCACAGATTTACAACTGAAAACAGTAGTAGAAACAAATTCAGGGGGGAGGCACTAACCATGGATGGAGGTCTCGAGGTTTCTGGGTCACGAGTGTAAAACACCTGTGGGTTGTTCAGTTGATGGAGAAAACCTTGTAGTAACCCAACACCGGCGCCGCCCCTCGCTGTTCGGGCGAGTCTCCTCCGTGGCGCTGGATTAGAGCCCAAGCTCGAATCAACTAGAGGAGGTGTCCAGAGGTCGTGGGGATGACCTTGAGGAGGGTACAAGATGCTCCCACGGAGGTGTGCCATCGTCGGAGGAGCACCGGAGGCGGCCTCCACCTCCAATTTACCTCCCCTCCGCGCGAGCCCTGCCCGCAATTCCCTCAGATCTGTCCGCGTCTTGTTTTCGCTGCACGGGTAACCTTTTTTGCCGCAAATCGAGCTATCAGGACAGACGCCCACGCTTGGCTTTTGATCTGACAGTGAATATGCCTCACATCGGACGGCTCGGCGTGTAGGGGAATGACCGAACATTTCCCTCACGGGACGCTCAACGCATGCCATTCAAATATCAACTATTTGTAGAACAGAAAACTAAAAAAGGTAAAGTTAGTTTTTAAAGTATATGCTTTAAAGGACTGGCCTTAAAGGTTGGATGTTTGGGCCTTCCCGGTCATATATGGTGTGTTTTTTTACCTGAGATGAACGCTAGCCCCAACATTACAATTTACATGGTAGAGAATATGGTTCAAAAATATTACAGGTAGTATAGGTTACGTGTTTCTGATTCCCCAGCGACATGGCGCGGTCGAGGTCGGTCTACGGCTAGGGTGTGGTGACCCAGCACACCACTTCATGTGTAGTGCGCAAGTCGGTGACATAATACTCACAGAAGGACTTATCCGTGAATATTACATCTCTCAGAGTGGTACAACAGAAACACAGCGGGTCCAAGCAAAGCTATAGGATACAAACTTCATTACCAAATCTTGAGAATCTCTTTGATGAATCAAGAAGATCTCCTGCAAATGAAACATCAGAAGAAGCAATGCGAAGATCCAAGCTGGAGAAGAACTCTAGCTCAGAACTAAATCCACTATGGCTGATGTCAGCCCTAATCTATGGCTTGTAACAGCTACGTCCAAGATTGGTCTTCACCTACACCTTGATATCTTCTCCTCCGCCAGCGTTGTTGATGACGATACTTTCCTGGCTGAGTAAGAGATGACTCCACCTAGCTTCATGAGGTAGCGATGGCTTCACGATGACTACTTCCATAAGGCTTCAACTCTAAGAAGGGGGTCAAATGGGAACGAATGAGTAACAAGCGTTACTCAGCAAGTTCATGATATATAGTGGGAAGTTTGATGCACTAACTACAGCCTTAGACTCAAAAGAGTCATAAGCTAATGCAAGGTTTTGTAAATATTTCTTCAAGAGATTGCTTTTAATCCTGAAAACTATGCCCGCCAGATCTTCACAGGACTAGAACATCATGGAGTTGCCTTTCCTGCGGTGTTCGCAGCTCCTTCCCGGAACAGGGGGTAACATGCCACATCCTTTTACACTCTGCAGAGGTGCGTTACTTTACTCATAGGCGACCAAGACCATGTTGCACAACCAGGCGTACGTTCCTGTCCACTCCCACTTAGGTGTGGGGCCCGATTGTTGGTCCAAGAAAAACCATGCTTCTCCGCACAACGCATGCCCACCCATTTCTGCCAGCAGGTTGAATGCCTGATTCCACCCCTCGCGATGGAGATCTACGCGCCCCTGGCAGACACTCATAGACCCCAGAGTCCGTGGAAATTAAGGGATCCCACCCATGTGCATGTAGTCTCGCAAGACCTACAGCGTACGTCTCTGGCAGTCCGTTGACATGTGAACGAGAGAAGATCACAACTGACTTACTCCCCCCATAGAAGACCCATGGTTAACGCGAATTTACGGTGCAAGAATCCTGACGGCAGTTGTGATTAATCCTAGGTAGTACTTTCCCATGCAGATGGAACCTTCCTTTGACCTATTCGTCTTACCATGGTTCCATCCGCCCACCAAACAGAACACTACCACTCGGGTAGTCATTCAATTAGTCATATTATTATAAAAAGTAGGATCATGCATTCTTTTGAGCATAGGTGGTAATACGATAGGGGTTTTGCAAATAGTTCATTATGAAATACTGCAAAGGATATGAGCAAGTGATGAACTTGCCTTAGATAGAAACAATGACAATGATAATCCATGTCTTCGGGTTCAAGGGTCGCGTAGAAAATCCCGACATCTGAAAGATAGCAAAGTAGTCCCAGTAAGGACTACAGAAAACACTGGAAAGATGATACATGCATAGTAATGAGATGCATCGCGAAATACCCTGAAAAATACCCCAGCTTACAAGTGTAAGCCACTTTTGATATGATATCTTAATCACACAGGTTTTAGGTGAAATGTTTCATTACTTGCGGTGATGTGGTTATTACTTCTTTTAGACTTACATGTGTTTCACTTTTACTTAACAAACAATTGTTTTCATGTTTAGGCATAAGTGTTGATTACTTGGTGAGGTAACAAGACAATAGCACATGGAAAACAATTATTGAAAAGGTAACAAGCATGTTTGATTTTATTTTCCAAAAGTGTAGAGCTAATGACAACGAGTTTAGTTGAAAATGATGAACTAGTACAGTGAACTCTTTCATCACAATACTTGCTAATTACTTGTGATGATAGGTTTAGTAGGTGTGAAAACATGTGGGTTTTATTAATAAGGAAAATGATATTAAGGTGGTTATTGCCGGTTATAATGGAATATTATAGAATTCCATTATACCTTTAGAAACAAGTTTATAAGTTAAACAAAATGTTTTTTGTTTGACATATTTGAGTTGAAAATGTTTTTCTCTTTAATTTGGTATCTCATTTGAAGTATTCTAAAAATATTTGAATAAGATATTAATTTATTAATTTTAAATGAATTAAATGATTAGGCAAAATATTGCACACATGAAAAATTGGTCAGATGACTTCGAAAACATCATAGATGAGTTGCATTTGTCATTTGAAGCATTTTGGTATATAACTTGTATTTTTCTGATTTTATGAATTGTTTATTATTTTTCTTTATTTTAAATGATTTAATTAATTAAAGAAAATGTTTAATTTTAAAATTTATCAAAAAATGTCATAATCAAATAGATTTAATTTTTTTGATTAATATGATATGTTATTTATATTTTTCTGATTTACAGAATTAAAGTTATTGAATTATAAAGTTTTAATTAATTTCTGCCAATATTCATATTGACAGGTGGGACCTACCTGTCATAATCATTTTAAATCAAAATTAAAATAAAAATAAAAGAAAATCTTCCATGACGTCATGGTGACGTCACAAATGACATCACCATTGCTTGAGTCCTCACAGATGGATTCGATTCGGCTCCTAGGGTGGAAATTGGTGAATTTGGTTTGCACCATCCGAACGAGGAGCGAGTGGGGGTTCTAGGGGTTGCAGTGCCGCTTCCAAAAGGTCGCCGGAGTGCCGCCGGTGATGGTGTTTGGCGGCGGCGGGTGGCAATGCACGACGGGAACACGATTTCGACGCCCAAACCCCAAACGAAAAACACCATGAGGTGTGTGAGCTCACCAGGAGTACGGTGATGTGGTCGGGGAAGCTCGGAGAGGTGGCAATCACCGACGCGGAGCTCTTCCCTCCGGCGGCCAGAGTTTGGAACGACGGCCAATTCGTCGGCTACAGGGCATCCCGGCAAGCGAGGCTCATCGAGGAGGGAGAGTAGAGGATGGCGCATATCCTCATGGCCTCTGTTGGTTACTAAACTGAGAAGAAAACCTTTGTTTTCAGGGCTTATTTGTGAACAGAAAATTATTAAAAATGATATTTGAATTCCTTATCAAATTTCACAACTCACCATGTTTTGTTTTGGTGAATTTGAAGTATATAAATTTGTTTTATGACATCAAGTTACCATATGCATATAAGAATAATTTGTTAACAAGTGGGCCAGACTTACCTCCAAATTACTAATCATATACAGTTGGATGAGATGTACTAGGTTATATGATCTTATGTTTGTTTGTAGATGATACTCAATTGTTTGAGTATACAAAAGTTATCTGTTAACAAGGTAGTTAGTATTGTTATCAAACTACTTCTATATAACACTAACATTGGAGTATCACATTTTTTCATGAGTGTTAATAAGATCAGATCAATATATAAAGTTTCCAAGTACTCTTATAATAGATTGGAATAACACTTCTAGAACACTCTAAATAATCTTCTTGAGGATTTTCATGTCGTAGTTCCTCCTGTCTTGTGGTTTCTTCTCTTGCAAAATAACTTGGAGGAGATTGGGAAACAAGATATAACGGTCTAGCCAAAATAACAAGATCTTGATTAAGGGTTCATTCATGCTTTCATTATCCTTCCATACATTTCTTGTTTTGCTTCCCATAAGATAGATACTTGTCTCATACATGATTGGTTTTATTTAGATTTCAATCCAATTCCTCTAATAGAGGTTATAACTTGTTGTTATGCATTACTTGTATCTAGAGATACTTTAGTTGTTGAATATTAATTTAGATAAAGATGTGGAATGCTTATTGAATGCTTACTTTATATAGGAAGTTGATCAAATGTTTCATTGATGTGTTCATAGCTCATATGCTCACCGGTATAAGATGAATAAGACAATGAGCATAAGAAGGTTATTGGGGTTTAATGACTTATGTCATAATTAATAGTTGTTTTTCTCAGGTGTCATGATGTCACTTTATATTCTTCTCTTAATGACCTTTGTCATTCTTAATGCAGATATAGAGGTTTGGAAATATTATATGTAATGATCAAGGTTTAACAATAGTTTAAGAAGATTTATATCTTCTCTTAGGTACTTCTTCTATGGTTATGAGATATGTACATATTCGATAAATATGTTAATATAATTATTATGTCATTCCCCACTTGTGGGTTTTGAATTAACACTTGTTCGTATCATTTGTGTTATATTGAAACTTTGTTATTTATTTGTGAAGGTGCACTTAGTAGTTATGAGATAATTTATAAGAAGTGTTGTGTGAATGGTTGATAACTTAGAGAGTTGTTGTTTTACAGGAGATAACATTTCTATTAATGAGATGTTTCCATTGTGTATTACTCATTGGTGGAAGTATGATTATCGGTTGTGTGATTTGGGTACTCACCCCTCTTTGGATTGTAGATACCTACTAAATTATCCCAAGTCACTTAAAGACTTGTGGTTTAGGTTGTTGAGAGTTTGTGTTGGTCACAACCAATTATGGTTTGTGTAACCAGATGATTTGGTTTGTAGAGATGCTATGTTATAAGGATCACTCCAAATGTACTCTTGACTAGATGAACTAGACCTATTTGATCATGTCAAGTGAAACATTGGTCACTTTGGTTTGTTTAAACTTTCGCACCAAAATTTCCCGTACTTTTAGATGCATGCTTTGCAAATGCACATATTATATTTAGATCCTTATAACTTCCCAAACACTGGGATGTTACAGTATCTCCCCCTTAACAAGAACTTCATCCCGAAGTTCAACCTCTCTCACGTAAAGATAGGTAGAGAGAACTTCTGTAGACCGTTGAATCTTCACATTTGTTTCTTGTGTTGACCTTGGCAGGTGTATCCTCTTGTATTGATTGTTTACCTTCCATTGTCTTGCACTATGATCTAATACTTTGCCTGTTGTTATAACAACTCTGTTTTGCTACTAGGCCTTCCTAATGGTCTTACGAAGAACACGTGGTATTTCCACCACATAGTGGATACCAAGTTTCGTTCTCAGATGAATAGGAATGGTTTCCTATCAATCATAACTTTCTGAAGAACATTTGGTACATCCACCAGGCGATGGATAACCAATAAGATTCTTCCGATACAATGGATATTGTATATGTTTAGGACTCCATTTGGTTCAATCAAATGGTCTCAAGAGGAATACTGCTGAAAGAATTTTGTACAGTGTAGTGTACATTGACTTAGACTCAATTATTAGTGAAAATATCTTCGAGTTTCCTCGAGTTTTAACTTTTTCCAACAGATGATTATAACCTATTGATGCATGTAAAATGCATAGATGAATTTTGCATATTTTCACATGGTTTTCTATTACATATTACATGATATAAGGGTATAATTCAATGTTTTATAGTATTTTGGGGTTAAATTACAAAGTCCCCCAACTTTTATGGAATTAACCCTGCCTGTCAGAAACCCCGTTTTCTATATTTTTGACGTTTCAGGGGGCAAACTTCCGCGAAATCACCTGAAAATCTGCGGGGGTCATTTTCTTGGAAGGAGAAGACTTGCGGGCGAAGGATCCACGAGAATTGGGCAAGGAGGCCCAAAAGAGGACCCTCCACGCGGCCAGATTCCTTGGTCGCGTGAGAGGCCCCCTTTTGGCCCCTGTGGCCCCAATTCCTTCCATCTTCGACTTACCGACTCCGTCTTGACCTAAAACCGACTATAAAAAGGGTCCCCCGTACCCTTACGAAGAGGAGCACCGCCGAAACACCGAAACAGAGACCTGGAGTTCCAGATTGGAGGGGGAAAACTCCGGCGGGGCGGTGCCGGTGTGATCTCCTACCCCTCCAACGTCATCTCCGTCGACATCTCCATGAAGAGGGAGTAGTCCACCCCAGGGCTATGGGTTTGTGGAAGTAGCACTTGTATCTCTCTCTCTCTCTATGCGTTTCACTAATTAGATCCGAATGAGCTGCCTCACATGATTACGGGCACCGTTGTAATTCCTATGTGGTGGATGTTTTCTATGAGTTATTGAATCTGAGATTGCAATTGTTTCTCTTGAGTTATTTGAGTAGATGTATCTTATGTACCCCGTTCTTATTTGCTAGCTTTGATCAATCTAGTTCTTGAGAGCGTGTGTGGGGTGATGGGTGCATTAGTTGGAGTAACGGGGGGTGGCTAGTGCTGTGAAAGTGACAGAAGTTCAGCGATCCACTTAGGTTTTGTTAAACCTTTCTTAGTTACCTCACTAGGGATAAAAAGGAGTACCTTGTTACCGGGGATTTGAAGTGACACTAATCAATCTCCATGGCTAGATCTAGCAAGTTCTTACTTCAACTTGATGTCACATTGCTTAAAGCTATACTCTGGTTTTTCCTTAATTATCGAGGTGTTATGATTTATTTCGCATCTTGGTGGAGTATAAGAGGGATCAATATGACCGTAGAGATCTCTATGCTAGGACGTGATGCCCATATGAAAGTACTCAATGTTAAACATGTTATTGTAATCTCACATGTAATTCTTTATGTCCAACGTCTACCACTTTATTTGAGAGAATGAAAGTGTGAAACCATGAAACCCGGTCCTATTTTAATTATAAGAAAACACTCTAGTTACTTTGCTGCAATTTACTTTACTTGCACTTTACTTTACTTGCATCTCCAATTCGAATTTACATTATCTCCATCACCACTTGCATCAGAAAAATACAAAAACAATCCATTGCATATTTATTTTCTCATTTGCATTTAGTAGTAGATTTAATTATTGCACATTTACTTTCAGTTTTGCATTGAAATTTAGAAGTCTCACACCTTGTGCTTGACAACCACTTTGTGAGGTTGAGGGCACAAAATTCTCTACTTGTTTGCAGGATCCTGGAGGAAGCTTGGAAGACAACTGCTGAAATACTGGCTCCCCAAGAGTTCGATATAAACCCTCGAGTCACCCTCGTGGGGAAGAAGGCTTGCCACTAGCTACACACTCTGCACTTGGAGTCTCAACCTAGCCATCAAGCGTTTTTCTGGCGCCGTTGCCGGGGAGCCATAGGTGAGGAGTTGTCCAAGGGAGCTCACAAGAAGTCTTCATCACCAACAAGGTGTGCAAACACCTAAGCTTGGGGAGGTTGCAGCTACGTGAGTACCGTCCTTTCTATCTCCACCTTCTTTCAAGTAGATTGTTTTGTTTCTTGTCTTGTTTTTGTTATTGTTTTGTTTTTGTTCTTGTTTTTGTTTTGTCTTGCATATTTTATTTTAGTTTGCATTTTAGCTTTGCATTTAGTTATCTAGTTTATTTTAGTATTTCAAATTTTCCTAGTTACTTTACTTTTCAGTTTGCATAAAAAATTAAAAATTACATAAAAACTGTTAAAATGGGTGATAGAACTAAATTAAGTGACTACACAAATACACCCAATGACCAATTCATTGCTTGGCCAATTACTACACCTGAAATACAAGCTGAAAGCTATAAAGTAAGTCCTAGTTTATTGAATTTAATTACTAGAGAGCAGTTTGGTGGTAGTGCTATGGAGGATGCCTCTATGCATCTTCATGATTTCATGGAAATATGTGATACTAGTTTCGAAAGCGCGGCTTGCCGCGCGTCACATGTTAATTTTATATTATTTTGCCCGTAATCCTCGTGTATTGTACACGTTAATAAGAAGATGTGCTATTGATCTATATATCAAAGGGTAGTAGCGCGGACCGATTGCGATAATGTTAATAGCAATGGTAACACTTGTTTCAACACAAAGATAACACAATTTACTTCCCAACGGGTGAAGAAATACATTTAAACCTCGTGTATTTTGCCCATGTGCACGAAAATATAGTGGTGTATGAACCACAACATAGTAGATACATAAAAGTATAAAAGTAGTAGTAGCATAATGTCCAAATTGTTGGGAAGCTGAGATACATCTTGATCCTAGCATTGCCTGAGTAACATGCACACGGTGTAGGTGGAGGTGTCCAAAAGACCATTAGTTTTGGTGGTAATGGCAGTGAAATGGCTACAAAAAGAATAATTGTCTGGTGGTAATGGTTGTGGATTGGCTGCCAAAAGAACCACCAAGAAAGTACATCAGCTTAAAGTCAATCGGATTTATAAACATGGTTCAACAGAAAGTATGATAGTACATTATGAGTTCAATGTTCTTTCTTACCGTTGTGGTAACAGGCATCTCTATGCTACCTATTCACTAATAATAAGAAATAATTTGCCAATAGTTCTCATGTACTAAACACATTAGTCAATCAGTTAGCGATTTTTTCTTTAATAAAAGAAGTGATACCTCAGAGAACATTTCAGAAACTTAAACAACCACATCACAGAAAATAATGTGAATAGAAGACATAATACATACACCATTTAGCGGTCCACTTGAAACCAAAATAGCAGTACTTCAAAATAAGTTGATGAGGCAGTACCAACACATAAAAAGATGGTAGCGGGTTGTTTTAGCCACTGTGTCAAGATAAACACACACATCAATGACATATACTATTAGAGATGAGCAAGTAAACAAGACAACATGTATGGTAGACAAAGCGTAATTCAACAATGTGACGGCCAGCGACAATCACTCTAATGGGGTGTTATATTTGATTGTCGATGGAGCTCTTCATGTAAGGTGGTGGCAGAAGACTCTGTAGTCTTTTGAGAACACAGTGCATATATGATTTTTCTTGAGCTCGTCATAATCGTAATATTGCAGTATCTTTTGCTCGGCTTGCTCCCAATGGCCTATGTTGCTGCAGTATTCTCCAGAACCTCCAGACTGCCTGCGGGATTGCTGGACAGCGATACGTTAGCAAAAGGGTGAGCTGACTTGATGATGAGTAGAACATGACGGTGGCCAATCACTTTGGTTTGAGAAGCCACACGAGTCGAATTTTGGCGTGGGCAGGTTTCTTCAGAATGGAATCGAGCATGTCCGTGGCTGAAATCTCGACGAACTCCATGTTAATAACTGCTCAGATACAATGGAAATAAGAATTAGATAATGGCACACAAACATATAATAACTTAGGTAACGGACACATGCACATCATGGTTTTGGTAATAACAATCTATTTTCTGTGAAGACAGGCTAGTAGCATTCTCTAATAACTTAGGTAAAGCTTAAGTGTTATCTTTAAATAAAATGAAATGTGTTGCTTACATAGATTGGAAATAACCATGCAGACAGGAATTAATTGTCCTGACTCTTGAGAATCAAAGAACCTCTATTTTGATTGGCAGCAGGTTGTATGTATGGAAATTCAGTCAGGAAGGGTTTATCAACGTCTAAAAGCTGAGCCATGGACAAAACCAAGATCATATTCAGAAACAAATCAACCTAAATTGACATGCCAAAAAACAATTGGAATCTTATTATAGAAAAATTTATGTTTCATCTTATTAATTATTTTTTTAGTACAGAATCTTCAAATATGCAGGCGAATATCAAAAGGGCTGCCAAACGTAAATGCAGTAGCTATAAAATTATTGCTGATGCTTGAAGCCAATGAAAAAACTAATTACTACACATGTATCGAGGACTATGGTCCAGCTTCATCATGAACCAATTCATAGCGTGACTTTTAAGCGTTTGGCTATCCATTTTCCTTCTTTTGAGATAGTAGGCTTGAATATGGAAAGTGTTGCTTCACAAAGAACCAATTGCTACACATTCAGGAAAGCGAAAAAAGATGACACTCATGTAGCAACACTTATATTGCAGATAAGTGGATAGATGAAAGATTAAAGTACGACTTACAAAGATGCCATTCAATTAAGTAAAACATTATTAATATTACCAAAAGAAAATAAAGAAAGGGCAAATAGTAATAATAAAGACTTAGTCATGACTGGATAAATCTGAATTTCAATCAAAGTGTTTGTTCCTTTGAAGATAAACATGCAATCCAAACGGTTCAAATAGAAGTGCTATATAAGAATACAAAAATAATATCCCACTGATGGACATGGTTTGGATTAAACTGCAGATATATTTATGTTCATATGAAAGCATGTGAAAACAGAGAAGTATTGCTACATGTTTCGTACATATATGACCAGGCAGTCGATCACGACAGTGAAAATTCAGCTAAAAACAAAGCATTCACAATCCAGGACTAAATAGCATGATCTAACATAGACAATGGTTTTCCAAGTAGAGAAACTTTTGAAGAAAATATAAACCACATGGTTTGGATTAAAGTGCAGATATATATTTATGTTCATATGAAAGCATGTGAAAACAGAGAAGTATTGCTACATGTTTCGTACACGACAGTGGAAGGGACATAAAAATCAGCTAAAAACAAATCATTCACAATTTAGGACTAAATAGCATGATCTAACATAGACAATGGTTCTCCAAGTAGAGAAACTTTTGAAGAAAATATAAACCACATGGTTTTGTGTTTGAAGGGTAACCATAGTTTCTAGCACAAAATACAGAACATGTATGACCGAGTAATTTTCATAAGCAGCAGAAGGCCCCATATTAAAAAGGAACATGTGGAAACTTTAAAAGGCAACAGCCAAAAACTAATTGGACTTTATATGCACCAAAACTATATTCAGGGACACATGAAAATAAGCTACTGGTTTGGTGATATCACCTTCCTACAGTTCACTAAAAATATATATGTTCATGTCGTGATACTCAACTATGGGATTACAATGCCAGACATTCAAATCCACAAAAGGTACAACGATAAGAGGTGGCTCAATAAAATATTGATGCCATGGAATACCTATTCACTCAAGTATCAAAGCCAAGCCTCGAGCTGCAAACACCGCTGGCGCTCATATTTTTTGTGACAAGAATAACTAATCATACTTCTGCCAATATTAGATAACCATTGAGAAGGTAAAATCTTTTAAAAAAATAATATGCATGTTGAGTGTGGTTCCCGTTTCATTAATTTTAACACAACTAAATTTGGCTTCCCGTTGGACACTGCCAAAAAAATTACATGACCTTGAATCTTTGCAGATAAATCGGCACAATGGTCCTGTTTTGGATCTAATGAAAAAAGCTAGCTAAAGTAGTATAAATTCATTACCAAGACAAGGAATTACAAGAAAAGGTGGCACATACATGATCAGGTACACGCAACAACAGAACTTCATTAGCAAGAGAACATGGAGGAGCTGTAATGCCAATCTGCATATTCAATATTCATAAAAACAAAATTAAGACAACCTGTCATATGAATTGTTCAATAGACAAGTAAAAACTACCATATAGTCCACGCGCCAATGCTTTTCTAGGGAATTCAAATATAATATTTTTATTTAGGCAAGTGGCTATTTCCTTGTAAGAACGTATATGTGAGTTTAACCCGACATGGTTCAGTCAAACTACCCGTTTAGCTCCATTCTAGGAAAATTGCTATTCCCTTATTTCAAATTTACATCATTATAATTGTTTTGAAGTGATAAATAACAGTTAAGAACTACAACTCATACCTTCTTCGAAATGACATTTAACTTCTTCAAAACTTGTACCTAAAAGTGCTTGACATTAGACAATGCAGGTTAGCAAACCTGCATAGTATCGTAGCTTAAATACACAATGACATATATACAAAGGACTCTTTGCTGCTTAAAATAGATCATAATGACTCTGCCAATCATATTTGGTCTACTTCTATTCTTATTAGAGCATTCAAATAAGAGTGAACACGCCTGTATTTGAGGATGAAAGCACTTCCATAATCCCCTTACCCCCGTGTAGTTTCTCCTTAAAAAGTTCTCCAGAATTATCAACCAAACCTTGCACGAACATAAATATGATGCTACATCATTTGTTTCTTCTACATGAGGAGCATAGACATGCAAGGCTGAGTCCCATGTACAATGCATGTTTAAATATTTGGAAGATTCTGCTAATTGAAGCACCAAAACCTGGGAAACATACATTCCAGAGGATGGAATCAAGATGTCCAAATATACTGCTCATGACCTTTTCTTACAAATGGAAGAAGTGGAAAAGTATATAGAGTGTCAGGATGTGATATATATTTCCACAAGATTGCTAAATCACAATCAGACTTATCAAAGTTGGTAGTAGCATGTCCACTCCCGGGCTAATAAGAATAAGTTCTCCACTTTTATCTAATTTCAGTCCATGTATTTGCTAATAGACACAAGCATTTATTCGACTGCAACCAAAGCGGATGCACACAGGCACAAAGTGGTGAATTGTTTCAAACAAATGAATTAGGAATACTAACCTGAAACCAACGCAACCGCATGACCACCATACCAAATCGAAGAGCATCACTAGAAAGAACATGCTCCTGCCACATATCCAATCGACGAACTATGCAAACACAAATGAAAAGGGGCGATAGGGTTAGCTCAACAATCAGATAACAAACACGTGAAGTTGCAGATGAGTGGATACATGAAAATTTCAAGAACAACTAACTTAGAAAGCTTATTTGGTCAGAAAATAAGTTACCAGATTTTCCTTATTTACTTTGAAGCAATACACTGCCCTAGATAGCAGGAAAACCTCCAATCAACCAGATCGCTGGGAAATGAAAAAAACATTGAATAAGTGAAGGTGGACCAAAACAAAAGTATCATCACTCCGTGGACGGTCCATACCTGAACCGGCCGTGCCCCTAATCTCTCTTTCGAACTAATCATGCTGCATAAACTGAATGAGAATCAGGCAGAGAGGAGAACAAGGGGGCATGCGGGTACTAACCTAAACCACCAGATTAGTCGTCTCCGTTGTCAGCATAGCATTAGGAGATCGCAGGATCTCTGGGCGTGGCCCAGCGACAGCGCAACGGCTTGTGTTCCTCCTTCCGTCTCGTGTGGTGCGGCTGTGGACCGAGTGACGTAGAGGAAGGCGACACCATCTGTGCAGCCAGGTGCACGGGGAGGACGCGGTGGCTCGTCGAGGAGGCAGCCGGTGAGCGTTGGGGCAGATGAGGAGGTGAAACGGTGGGAGCGGGAGAGCGCGAACGCGATGGCAAGTGAGCGGGCGTGGTCACTGTGGTGGAGAATGCCGTTGCAGCGACCGTCGATGGGGAAGACGACGCGGATCTAATCATCAGCGGTAGAAACACAAATTAGAAAGCAGTAAAACTCGAGAGAGCTCGGTGGGGATTCGGGACGTACCAGCTGGCGCCATGGCCGCACAAGAGAGCAGCTTCCTTGGGCTTAGCCGAGCGACTGTGCAACGCCCTCTGCTCCCGCGGTGCGGTTACGAACCGAGCGCTACAGAGGAAGGCGAGGCACCACCGGCGCGGCCGGCGGCGCGGGTGGCTCGGCGAGGCAGTGACCGGCGATGAAGAGGAGGATGCAGAGGGGCCGGAACGGGAGGCGCAAATGGGGGGAGGGGAGGGGCGGGAGCGCGGGAGAGAAGGCATGCTGGTGTGGCGGC
This sequence comes from Alopecurus myosuroides, assembly GCA_028641055.1. Lineage (NCBI taxonomy): Eukaryota > Viridiplantae > Streptophyta > Magnoliopsida > Poales > Poaceae > Alopecurus > Alopecurus myosuroides. The sequence continues at coordinate 184,428,066 of CM054058.1, forward strand.
TAGGGTTTCACCTCGTCTGTTTTATCTCACACGGTGAAAACAACCCACGGCTGAGATCGATAGAAGCAGCAATCGAACGGCTGAGAAGGAAAACGTCCCGAAAATCGCCCCAACTGGGGCAAAGATGTTATCTTTAGATGCAAAAATTTAAAAATGTGGAAAGTAGTGTTTTAAAACTGAAATTATTTCCTTTTTCACTTAGAGGAAAGGCTAAAGAATAGTTACTTTCACTACCTACAGCTAGTATAAAGTCTTGGGATGATTTAAAAGAAGGTTTCATTAAGAAATATTATCCTCCCGTTAAAATTTTGCAAAATAGGAATAATATCCTCTCATTTAGGCAAAATGATAATGAACATGTAGCCATGGAATGGGATAGAATTAAATTAATGCTTAGAACATGCCCATCACATGGAGTAAATTAATGGACCATACTACACTCTTTTTATAATGGTCTAAACTACATGTCTAGAAATATACTTGATTCTGCTGCTGGAGGTGCCTTTACGAGTAAAACTGTAGGAGAGGCTAAGAGCATATTAGAAAACATATTGCAAAATTATAGTCAATGGAATACTGAAAGAGCACCCAATCCCACTAAGAAAATAAACTCAATTGAAGAAACCAATGATTTGTCTTCTAAAATGAACACTATTCTTGCCTTTATTAATAAACAAAATATAGAGAATGTGCCTTTGCAGAAACTAGTTGGTGGTAATTCTCAAAGTGTGGATGTTAATTTTCTTAGGAATTATGGTAGAAATGGTTTTGATAATGCTTAAAATTCATATAGTAAACCTCCTTATGTGCCAAATAAACCTTTTGTTCCATATCCTAATGCTAATGAAAATAAGTGGAAGCCTTCTAGTGAAATTTCTGAATCTAATAAATTGCTTATAGAACAAGTTGCTAGTCACAATGCTATGATACATGAGTTAAATAAGTCTATTGCATCCATTGGTAGTGATATTAAAGGATTGCAACTTCAATCTTCGAATTTAGATAAAGCATTGTCAAAATTAGCTGATAATCATGTCAGCAGGAAAGCCACAAGCACAACCTAGTGTAGGAATGAATTCTATTACTATTGCTTCTCCTATTATTGAAAATATTGATCATATTGCTGAGAATACAAGTGAGTATGTCGCTACTAGCTTAGAAGAAACTTTGAATGAAATAGTGAAGTACCCTGAATATTTACTTCCATATATGTCTTATCTTGCTAGCAAAGATGAAATTAGTCCTCATGAATCAAGCATGCTAGCTAAATTAGAGAGTAAAGTAGAGGAAATTATGATGCTTACTGAAATTAAGGATCCATTGCTTGATTTAGAAAAAAGTAGCTTGCAAGAACCTATTGCTACTCTACAAAAATTTGCTAGTGATCCCACTATAAATGTTAATCAACCTGGTTTTGGATCTTATATTGCTAATCATGTCTTGCAAGAAAAAATTGCTAGGTACAAGAATGAGGCCATGATACCTCCTAAGCTTGGGGATGCATGGATCCCCAAGGTGCTAGTTTCAATTGGAAAAGAAATTCACCATGCTATGTTAGATCTAGGTTCTAGTGTATCGGTACTCTCTAAAGAATTATATGAATTGCTAGAACTAGAAAATTTAGAAAAGTGCTCAAGTGAATTTGTGCTTGCTGATAATTCTACTAAACATGTTGTAGGACAAGTAAAAGATGTTATGATTGAATTGCACATGACTTTCGTACCCGTTGATTTCATTATTATGGATATGGGGGATGAATCCCCTAGTCCTATTATTTTGGGTAGACCTTTTCTTCGTACTACAGGTGCAATCATAGACTCCAAGGAAGGGAATGTCAAGTTTCAGTTCCCTCACAAGAAAAGCATGAAGCACTTCCCAAGGAAGAGGGGCACGCTGAAGAACAAGCTCCCTCATGAGTTTTATCCCTCTTGATTATCAAGTAAGTAAAGCGTAGCTATATGGCTATAAAGAAAGCGCTTTGCGGGAGGCAACCCGGTTGTTTTTGTTTGGATTTTCCTAGTGTCCTCTTGCTGTCTCAAGAGATTAGTTTTTTTGTTTTAATTCTGGAGTTTTCAATAAAGAATCAAGTCAAACCCATTTGGACTTATAAGTTGCTATCCTAGTGCATGAAATTTCTGTTTCAGCACGAGTCTGCTCACCGTATGATTTTACATTTTTTATTGGTATGTCGGATTGAGCTAATTTTTTAGTATGTTCTGCAACTTTTCGTCCTCTGTAAGCAAAAAAATTGGCTTAATTTTTTTGACGAGTCTAGCTTAGGGAAAAACGTTCGTTTTGCTGCTACTGCTTTTCTGGACAGATTCTGCCTTCTTTTGTTTTATGCACTCTTTGGGCTTGGGAATCGAATTTGCATGATTCTTTCAAGCAAGAGAGTGAACATAGAACATAATGAACCTTATTGTCTATCTACTGGAGCATTTGATTTGGAATTTTGCACAGCAAGCATGTGATTTGTTTGTCCTTACTAATCTCACCCCACAGAAAAAGAATGGGAGAAACATGTTTTGTGAAGTTTTTTCACAGGGAATAGAGGAGCTGCGCCTCAAGACATCCAAGAATGGTGAAAGCCATAAGCTTGGGTATGTGATGAACACCCCACTGGAGCTACACTCTTTTGGTTAGCACACGTCTACTTTCTGTTTTTCTAAGCAAGGCATTTATCGTAGAGACTTGAAGCGTCTAGTTTTTGTTTTTATTTTTGTTTTGATAAGACCACCATCATCTTATATGAGATTGAGCTACTTGAGTTTGGGGTTGGAATGTATTGGATGCTAGTATTATGACTTGGAATAGGGATTCCATGGTTTATTTGAAGAGCTACATATGTTTGCATGATTTATAGGCTTTTTATGTGTAGAAATTTGCAATAATGTTGTCTTGAGCTATCTCTTATTCATGTCCTTGATGTTAATTTCTGGTTTATTTAGTTTTTCATGAAATGAGTAGTTCTATGGACATATGCATGCATATTAGCTGGTCAACTATCTCCCTCTTGCTAGCCCAAAAATTTAAAAATTCCAACAAGTAAAAACTTGTTTCCAACACTCCTTAGCCAAGTATTTCCAGTGAGTCCACCATATCTTCCCATTAGCTTCATTGCTATTCCGAGTATGTTCACCATGTTATTGTGTTATTTATGTTCTAAATTAAGATATTCACTTTATTAATTGTCATGGGTTGAACTTGGGATAGGAGTCTCACGAACTTTTGAAGGCACACTTTACTTTTTATGCATCTGATAAACATGACTCAATAATGGGAGCCACAAGTTTTGCGTTTGACAAGTGTGTGGTTGGGAGCTAGCTATAAACGTGTATCACCGGAAAGCTTTCAACATTGCACAAAAAAATTACATTTGGTTGATATCATGTACTTTTGTTTTTGGACTCCTGCCATGCCGAAATGAAATAGAGGAATAGTAAGTTTTGATGAGTAAGTATCTATATGACTAGAGAAACGCATTGGGCCGCTAACCCAAGCCATGCTTTATCATGGTGGAAATTTACTTACAGCTTGAGTGACTCTACAACACATCCTATAATAAAATAAGAACCTATGCATAATAGTGAATGAAAATAAAAAGGATGATGAGTCTACTCCGTTTGTTCATCTTGTCATTGTAACATGGGCTTGTTTCCATGTCATTGGGCAAGAGGTACCTCTTTGCGGTTCTCTATGATGTCATTAATACTTATTATGATTGTACAAAGCTTATTAGGAATCTTAAGTTGAGTAATCATGGAGTAGGTTTTCACACTCACGGGGCATGAGGCTTTCAACCACCTTGTCATTCGCATTACTTCAATACTCACAATTTAAGATGCTAGTGATAAAGGGGCAATGAGAGTCCTAGATCAATGGATACCACATTTCAATTAGTAATTTTAGTTGAATAATTTAGAGGCTAAATAAGACTTGATCATGTTTTACCTCTACTCAATTTTCTCCAAAGTGTCCACTATATTTTGTATTCTCCATTATGCTATTCCTTGACCAATATAGGATTTTATTTTTCATTTTGTGTATGCATTTGGTCCATAGTGCTTTTATTTCATTATACACTTTGTGAACTTTCATGAAGCATCTTTGCTTGCATATTTGATATTTCTTACAACATGAATTGTATATTGCTACTCATTTCTAGTATTAATCATTTGATTATATGTAGCATGAATAATCCTCCTTGATATCCCATGACTGTTTCAATATGCAAAACCCATCTTAGTTTTATCACCTTCATACTCGAGGATGAGCATGGGTTAAGCTTGGGGATGTTGATGCATGTAAAATGCATAGATGAATTTTGCATATTTTCACATGGTTTTCTATTACATATTGCATGATATAAGGGTATAATTCAATGTTTTATAGTATTTTGGGGTTAAATTACAAAGTCCCCCCAACTTTTATGGAATTAACCCTGCCTGTCCGAAACCCCGTTTTCTATATTTTTGACGTTTCAGGGGGCAAACTTCCGCGAAATCACCTGAAAATCTGCGGGGGTCATTTTCTTGGAAGGAGAAGACTTGCGGGCGAAGGATCCACGAGAATTGGGCAAGGAGGCCCAAAAGAGGAACCTCCACGCGGCCAGATTCCTTGGCCGCGTGAGAGGCCCCCTTTTGGCCCCTGTGGCCCCAATTCCTTCCATCTTCGACTTACCGACTCCGTCTTGACCTAAAACCGACTATAAAAAGGATCCCCCGTACCCTTAGGAAGAGGAACGCCGACGAAACACCGAAACACCAAAACAGAGACCTGGAGATCCAGATTGGAGGGGGAAAACTCTGGCGGGGCGCCGCCGGTGTGATCTCCTGCCCCTCCAATGTCATCTCCATCGACATCTCCATGAAGAGGGAGTACTCCACCCCAGGGCTATGGGTTTGTGGAAGTAGCACTTGTATCTCTCTCTCTATGCGCTTCACTAATTAGATCCGTATGAGCTGCCTCACATGATTACGGGCACCGTTGTAATTCCTATGTGGTGGATCTTTTCTATGAGTTATTGAATCTGAGATTGCAATTGTTTCTCTTGAGTTATTTGAGTATATGTATCTTATGTACCCCGTTCTTATTTGCTAGCTTTGATCAATCTAGTTCTTGAGAGCGTGTGTGGGGTGATGGGTGCATTAGTTGGAGTAACGGGGGGTGGCTAGTGCTGTGAAAGTGACAGAAGTTCAGTGATCCACTTAGGTTTTGTTAAAGCTTTCTTAGTTACCTCACTAGGGATAAAAAGGAGTACCTTGTTACCGGGGATTTGAAGTGACACTAATCAATCTCCATGGCTAGATCTAGCAAGTTCTTACTTCAACTTGATGTCACATTGCTTAAAGCTATACTCTGGTTTTTCCTTAATTATCGAGGTGTTATGATTTATTTCGCATCTTGGTGGAGTATAAGAGGGATCAATATGACCGTAGAGATCTCTATGCTAGGACGTGATGCCCATATGAAAGTACTCAATGTTCAACATGTTATTGTAATCTCACATGTAATTCTTTATGTCCAACGTCTACCACTTTATTTGAGAGAATGAAAGTGTGAAACCATGAACCCCGGTCCTATTTTAATTATAAGAAAACACTCTAGTTACTTTGCTGCAATTTACTTTACTTGCACTTTACTTTACTTGCATCTCCAATTCGAATTTACATTATCTCCATCACCACTTGCATCAGAAAAATACAAAAACAATCCATTGCATATTTATTTTCTCATTTGCATTTAGTAGTAGATTTAATTATTGCACATTTACTTTCAGTTTTGCATTGAAATTTAGAAGTCTCACACCTTGTGCTTGACAAACACTTGGTGAGGTTGAGGGCACAAAATTCTCTACTTGTTTGCAGGATCCTGGAGGAAGCTTGGAAGACAATTGCTGAAATACTGGCTCCCCAAGAGTTCGATATAAACCCTCGAGTCACCCTCGTGGGGAAGAAGGCTTGCCACTAGCTACACACTCTGCACTTGGAGTCTCAACCTAGCCATCACCTATTCCACTGGTTACTTCCTATGGTCCTTCTACATCTTTGGGTTTTGACTTCTATGGAAAGACTCTATCAGTTAACTTTTCGAACTTCTACATGTTTCATTCTAAGATATAACTACTCATGTGATTTTATTAGCATCACTTGTGGTATATCTCACCATGTGTTGATGAAATATCTCACCAAATCCAAACAAGATGTGAATGTGGTCCATTCCCATCAGTGACTTCATTGACTTCTGCCTTCTTGACTTCTTGGTCTACCAGAGCTTTTGTGGTGGCTTCAAACTGCTGATATTTCAGACCGCTCTCAAACTAATCCTATACCCTCTAGACCAGTAACATCAAGAAAGAACTCATTGTTTGCACATGCATTTGCACATCAAGTTCAATCTTCATGTACAGATCTAGTCAACCAAAGATCCAAATAAGATCCAATAAATCCCAAATGCAGTTATCACTCATGCATCAAAAGCCTGTGAAATAGAAGTACTTAGAGTAAAACATCTCAAGTACCAAGGCTCTTAAATGCTATACACTACAAGTAGGTATATAGTACCTTATAATCCTAGTCTACACAACCTCTCTTTGACTTGGTAACTATTCCAACTGCATGCCTTACTGCAATGGAATAAACCAAGACAAAATGATCCTATAGTAGTTGTTGCCTAACTTGGTTCCATATAGGACTAAGTACTATGTAATTGAATTACTTCATCTTGATTATGATAATCTTCTCATGGTATCTGTTGATCCTTCATGGTGTTGATCACATCGTAGGAGTAGTAATGTAGCTTCCATCAATGCTTATGCCTTCTCCTAGTTCTATACCATACTATAATGATTCACCTCTAGGCTTGATAACTAAGGATATGGCATATACCCTATAGTTACCAAATTTTTAATAACTCTTAAGGATTCTCAACATCCATCCTTGATGACTCCTATACACTTACTCTATACCATGTTCTACTCCATCCTATTTATTCATAGAATGGGGTAATCATCACGGTGACTTAATCATCTCTGACTATGTCAGAATTCTGTTTTCTCAATATCGCTGATACATGATAGACTTTAACTATTCATACCTAGGTATAAAGAAAAATAGATAAGTAGATTTACTCAAATTGAGTAAGAAATTCTATACAAGTATGATCATATCATTCTCAAGTGAATGATCGTTTAGAAAGGATGGCTTCCTATAATATTTACCAACCTACAGATCTCCTAGAAGGTTTTAAACCTAAGGTCGCTTCGCTCTGATACCATCTGTGGTGACCCAGCACACCACTTCATGTGTAGTGCAAAAGTCGGTGACATAATACTCACAGAAGGATTTATCCGTGAATATTACATCTCTCAGAGTCGTACAACAGAAACACAACGGGTCCAAGCAAAGCTATAGGATACAAACTTCATTACAAAATCTCTAGAATCTCTTTGATGAATCAAGAAGATCTCCTGCAAATGAAACATCAGAAGAAGCAATGCGAAGATCCAAGCTGGAGAAGATCTCTAGCTCAGAACTAAATCCATTATGGCTGATGTTAGCCCTAATCTATGGCTTATAACAGCTAAGTCCAAGATTGGTCTTCACCTACACCTTTATATCTTCTCCTCCACCAGCGTTGTTGATCATGATACTTTCCTGGCTGAGTAAGAGATGACTCCACCTAGCTTCATGAGGTAGTGATGGCTTCACGATTACGACTTCCATAAGGCTTCAACTCTAAGCAAGGGGTCAAATGGGAACGAATGAGTAACGAGCGTTACTCAGCAAGTTCATAATATATAGTGGGTAGTTTGATGCACTAACTACAGCCTTAGACTCGAAAGATTCATAAGCTAATGCAAGGTTTTGTAAATCTTTCTTCAAGAGATTGCTTTTAATTCTGAAAACTATGCCCGCCAGATCTTCACAGGACTAGAACTTCATGGAGTTGCCTTTCCTGCGGCGTTCGCAGCTCCTTCCCGGAACAGGGGGTAACATGCCACATCCTTTTACACTCTGCAGAGGTGCGTTACTTTACCCATGGGCGACCAAGACCATGTTGCACAACCAGGCGTACGTTCCTGTCCACTCCAACTTAGGTGTGGGGCCCGATTGTTGGTCCAAGCCAAACCATACTTATCCACACAACGCATGCCCACCCATTTATGCCAGCAGGTTGAACGCCTGATTCCACCCCTCACGATGGAGATCTACGCGCCTGTAACAGCCTTAGGCTGCTACAGAAAGTTACTACAAAATTTGGGTAAAATTTTCACTTTTCCCTTTCTTCATTCATCATGGCATGCATATTAAATTGCTAAAAATAAATCAAGCAATCTGCAAATCCTTAAAGATAAAACAAATCCACTCACAAAGAAAACCATTTCTTGATCTTCCATACTTGTCAAGGAAGTTCCAAGAATTAAATTGATAGTTTGGCAACTATAATAAAAATGCCAATTGTTTTAGAAGAGCGAGGCATGCAATCTAGCTTCATTCAAATGGTTGCAGATTGTTTTCAAAACCAAAGTTCTTCACTGAATTGCTAATTTTAAGGAAAAACAAATGTTGAAAACAAATTAAAGAGGTGGCAGCACCACTCATAAAAATATTCAACATATTGTTCAAATTCCATCCTTGCAAATTTTCTACTAAATTGAAAATTGCTCAAAGGAAAAAAAACTATTTTGTGAGCTTCCAAATTGTTGAGGAGGTTCCAAGATTGACTTTTGGAAGTTGTGAAAACTTTGGAAAAAATTCCAAAAGTTAATAAATGCCTTGGTATTACCATCATCCACTTATATGTTGGCAAGGTTTGGTGGGAAGAAAAACAAATGCCTTGTTATTTGAAAAATGCCAGAATTGCCAAAAGCTGAAAACTCAAACAAGTTACTTCCGGAAACCTTCTCGAATTGAGCTCAAAACTTAACCAATGCTTCCTTATGTTAAATAAGGGTCACACAAAAGAGGGCATCAAAAACTGAATTGATTAAAGCCCTGAAAACAACAATTTTCTTCACAGCAATAAACAAAAGTAAAACAATTTTGTTCTACAAACTTTATCCAATTGCTTTGAAATTTGTTCCATATCCTCTTTATGACAAATAAGGAATAATTGCAAGAGCCCATGTATTTTGGAAGTGTTTAACCAATTTTAATAAATCATTTTCTTTTCTGGCAGATTTGAAATTAAATCAAGTCTGTTCTACAAACTTTCTCAAAATGATCTAAAATTCCTACCAGTGCATCCTTATGGTAAATAAGAATTTCCCACCAAATAACACAAGGTTTTGGGTGATATAAGTGCCTCAATAAATTGTTGAAAGAAAAGTGCAGAAAAGAAACTAAAACAAGTCTGTTTTAAAAATATTATCAAACAATTCTGAAAAATTACTAGTGGTTCAAGTTTGCAAATAATAATTTCCCACAAGTTTGCACCAAATTTGAAATTGATTTAAGGGTGGAAAACAACAATTTACAGAAGCAGAATTACTGAAATTTTAAGAGGAGAGAAAATTCCAGGGGGTTTTCTGCAAAAACTGCTGTCCTTCTTCAACCTCCCGTACGGCCATGGAAGAGAGGAGGTGAGACACACGATGGGGCCTCCACACGTCGAGTATCCATGACCCTTGGCCCCTGTTAAGAACCCCCATGAACCCTAGATCGATGGTGCCTCTCTGTTCCTCCCCAACCCTCAAACCCTAACCCTAGCTGCCATGGGAGAACCTCGATCCCCGCCGTTCTAGCCACCGCAGAGCTTCGCCGTGTGGGGCAAAAGTTCGACCTCGTCGTCCTCTCCCTCCCCGTACAAGTAATCGTGCTGGTTCGCAGGGAGACGGCCGCGCCGTCGTCTTCTTCCTCTCCAACCGGAGCAACTCCGACGAGCTCCCGCCGCCCTCCTCGACCACCTCCGACCCCGCCGAGGGAACCCACGCGTCGAGCGTGAGCTCCTCTATCGATTCCCGCCATTTTACCACTTGTTAGCATGTGGTACTCGTCCCTTGCTGCTCGTGTTTGGTCGTCGCCGGTGCTGCCATGTTCGTGGTTCAGTTACGTACAAGCTGAATTGGGCTTCGCTCAAAATTTCAGTTAACGCGCCAAAGTAGCTTCTTAAACAAGCAGACCTCTAATATTCAAAAAAGCCACGCAGAGCCCAGTGGCTACAGCCTCTGGATCCTGCCCTGGAGATCTGGGGTTCGAATCCCACGAGAGGTAGTGCCTCAAACTTTTTCTTTGATTTAGTCCCCACGACCCAGTCCCACCTGTCATTGACCCTGGAGGCCTCTGTGGCTTCCACGGCGCCTCGTCAGCGCCGCGTGGCGCTGGGCCCCATCTGTCAGTGGTAAAAGAAATGCGGGTATGGCCTGGCCCCGGTATAAAACGTTTTTTTCTTTTGTTCTGGGATTTCAGAAAACAGATTCAAAACTTAATTTGTAAAATCAATAACTAAATGAAAAATGCTCCAATTGGAATGATTCAAATTTCTATACATTCAGAACTGTGAGCACTTTCGAAATATGTAAAAATGTCAACATGTTTCTGTAATAATTTGTGCACTAAATATTTAAATACAGAAAAGGAAATAAAAACTGAAATCTTGCAAAAATCATAACTTGAGTTATGTTCACCCAAATTGAGCAAACTTGAGCTCTAAAATTTTTTCTTAACAAACTCTACACAATGGTATTTTATTTGGGCACAGTTGGATAAAAGTTGACCACGAAAACAACCATTTTATGTTCTGTCCAGAAAAGAAAAGAAAAGAAAATGACATCTAATAAAATAATTGTCCAAAAATTATGTGTAATGGCATAAAATGTTCAGTGAAACATTGTCCACATGTTTTCAAGTATTCTCCATGCTTTTGGAATTTAAAGTACCTCTGTTTAAATTGTTTACCAAGAATGGCAGAAATGAAAGCAGTAAGAATTAATTCATATTTATTGTTTTCTTCATCCAGAATTTATGGAAACTATACCAAAATGAAAAGCACTTCAAGTAATAACAGAGAACACCATTTTCATGCATGTTGACAAATTATTTAGGTCCTGGTCTTGTAGTAAAAATTAGCATGCCACTAAGGTAAATATGAGTGTTGCCAAATAATGCATAATTATTTGGGAACAAACATTTAACATGAAGATATGTCCATGGTCTTTTAGTTGCATTAAAATGTCATGTCATCATGAGTGTGCATTGCACCTGTGTAATTGTTCTTTATGTTATTTCCTTTCCGAGGTTGTCTGTGCTTCGGTAGATCGAGGAGTTGAAATGCAGCCAAACTTCTTCGACGATTCCTACCTCTGTCATTTCAACAAGGCAAGCGTAAATCCACTTCTTTGAGCATCTCTCTTGACCTATGTTTTCCCTCAAGTATTTTCTCCACCATAATATTGCATTCGATTCAAATGTTTTGGCTATACTCCCCTAGTAGTTGCATTTTGTTCCAGATACCAATACCTGTTTCCTTCCTATTATCCATAGATTGTGTTGTGGCCCGAATTATTGCTATATGATACTTAATTGCTTAGCCCTGCTTAGTTGAGTTCCTTGGGTCTGATGAAGGGATCGTGGTTGGAAAATATTATATCATGTCCGGATGTGTTGGAGACCGGTTGTCTCCAATTAAAATGTAACAGGCATGGATGAGTTGCCATCGGTGAATGATGGTGTTTTGCCTCGCTCATGCCCCTAGGAGCGAGTTCTCTTTGACTTGAACCAAGACCGCGCGTGCTTCCATCGGTGGGACATATGGAATCCCTATCGACCAACTAACTTGTGAGGGTGTAGCCCGGGGTCCTTTAGTTTGAGCTTTCCATTTGCGTGTGCGTGAAGACGATGGACGAGCTGCGAACGAGGACGGTGGTGTTTAGGATGGTGGCCTCGGTCCAGGGTGTCGGAGGCACTGAACCTGGACTACGCTTCACCAATGATCCCAGGATAGATTCATGCAAGCCAAAGGTTGTAACCGTGCCCACTCCGCCAGCCTCCAAGGAAGAGGTTATGATCAGGCCTGATCAGGCAAGGAGCCGGACGGTACTGGTGGTTAAAATAGTACACCCCTGCAGGGTAAATCTTTTCGAAAAGCCGTGTCCACGGTTATGGACATCCTTGGGAACAGCAGTTGAGATCATAGAGAACTTAAACAATAAAACTTGAGGCGGCGTATTGTGATATTGGGTTGTCGGATGCCTTGTTCAGAAGCTGTAGAAGAAGAGTTACAATTTCTATCTCATTTCAAAACCTTCTTATAGACGTTGCCAAGTTGGTATTTTAAAAGAAAACTAGCTTTCTGCAAAACAACTACCAAATAGCCTTGCTAAAGCCTCATTCGAGCTATAGCTCTAGTAACCTTGTGAGTGCCTCATGTACTCACCGTTGCTTTGTTGAATTTTTATTGTATTCTAGCAGAGGACTTCCCGGAAGTCAAAGGTGGTTCCTTCATGGACGTCGACGATTAGTCTGGGTTTTCCAGGTGGCAGCCTGGGGTGGTTAGGAGCAAGCTCGCGCTGACTTGTTTATCTGCAGGCCTCTTAGGCCATATTTTGGTTCTTGTTGTTAGAACAACTATAACTGCTTCCGCTTGTTGTAATGTTGGGTCTGTGACCTCTGATTGTATTCTGCTATATTTTCTCTGCTAAGAGTTGAAATATATATGCTTTGTGTCGTAGATATTGTGATGTGCCAGTTTGTTCCGAGTCTTGATCTCTTTATTATGCAACTTGGTTGGGCCCAACGTTATGTCATGACTGAGGGGTTGTGGGCCGATGATCCATGACCGAGCCGCGCCTGCTGATGTGATTCAGCCTCGGGGATGGAAACTCTGGTAACCTTCAGTCGGGTATCGTAACCGGTGACATCCAGCACTTTGCATAGTTCCGAGGTCGGGGCGTTGCAGCGCCCCTGGCAGACACTCATAGACCCCAGAGTCCGTGGCAATTAAGGGCATACACAGTGTGTGCCAAATTTGGGTGCCAAATACCCTATTTGGCTTTTGGCATCGGTTCCCTACATTGTAGAGGTGCCAAATCTTGGTGCCAAAGCCAAATAATTTGGCGTAGGAGCAACTAGAAGATCCAATGCCAAATTCTTTTAAGTGAATAAAATAGTAGAATGGAGGGGTGAGACTAGAGAGAGAGTGTACAGCCCAAAAGAGTTTATTATTACTTTATACATGGTGGACCACACAATATAGGGGGATTTGGCATTTGGCATTGGCTTTGACACATTGTAGATAACATAGCAAGTTTAGGACTAATGCCAAATAAATCTATGTGGCAAATTTGGCTTTGGCAACACTGTGGATGCTCTAAGGGATCCCACCCATGTGCATGTAGTCTCGCAAGACCTACAACGTACGTCTCTGGCAGTCCGTTGACATGCGAACGAGAGAAGATCACAGTTGACTTACTACCCCCATAGAAGACCCATGGTTAACGCGAATTTACGGTGCAAGAATCCTGATGGCAGTTGTGATTAGTCCTAGGTAGTACTTTCCCATGCAGATGGAACCTTCCTTTGACCTATTCATCTTACCATGGTTCCATCCGACCACCAAACAGAACACTACCACTCGGGTAGTCATTCAATTAGTCATATTATTATAAAAATAGAATCATGCATTCTTTTGAGCATAGGTGGTACTACGATAGGGTTTTTGCAAATAGTTCATTATGAAATATTGCAAAGGATATGAGCAAGTGATGAACTTGACTGAGATAGAAACAATGACAATAATAATACATGTCTTCGGGTTCAAGGGTCGCGTAGAAAATCCCGACATCTGAAAGATAGCAAAGTAGTCCCAGTAAGGACTACAGAAAACACTGGCAAGATGATACATGCATAGTAATGAGATGCATTGCGAAATATCCTGGAAAATACCCAAGTTTACAAGTGTAAGCCACGTTTGATACGATATCTTAATCACACAGGTTTTAGGTGAAATGTTTCATTACTTGCGGTGATGTGGTTATTACTTCTTTTAGACTTACAAGTATTTCACTTTTACTTAACAAACAATTGTTTCCATGTTTAGGAAGAAGTGTTGATTACTTGGTGAGGTAACAAGACAATATCACATGGAAAACAATTATTGAAAAGGTAAGAAACATGTTTGATTTCATTTTCCAAAAGTGTAGATCTAATGACAATGAGTTTAGTTGAAAATGTTGAATTAGTAAAGTGAACTCTTTCATCATAATACTTTCTAATTACTTGTGATGATAGGTTTAGTAGGTGTGAAAACATGTGGGTTTTATTAATAAGGAAAATGATATTAAGGTAGTTATTGCCGGTTATAATGGAATATTATAGAATTCCATTATACCTTTAGAAACAAGTTTATAAGTTAAACAAAATGTTTTGTGTTTGACATATTTTAGTTGAAAATGTTTTCTCTTTAATTTGGTATCTCATTTGAAGTAATCTGAAAATATTTGAATAAGATATTAATTTATTAATTTTAAATGAACTAAATGATTAGGCAAAATATTGCACACATAAAAACTTGGTGAAATGACTTCCAAAACATCATAGATGAGTTGCATTTGTCATTTGAAGCATTTTGGTATATAACTTGTATTTTTCTGATTTTATGAATTGTTTATTATTTTTCTTTATTTTAAATAATTTAATTAATTAAAGAAAATGTTTAATTTTAAACTTTATCAAATTAATTTGAAAATGTCATAATCAAATAGATTTTATTTTTCTGATTATTATGATATGTTACTTATATTTTTCTGATTTACAGAATTAAAGTTATTGAATTATAAAGTTTTAATTAATTTCTGCCAATATTCAAATTGACAGGTGGGACCCACCTGTCATAATCATTTTAAATCAAAATTAAAATTAAAATAAAAGAAAATCTTCCATGACGTCATGGTGACGTCAGAGATGACATCACCATTGCTTGATTCCTCACAGATGGAGTCGATTCGGCTCCTAGGATGGAAATTGGTGAATTTGGTTTGCACCATCCGAACGAGGAGCGAGTGGGGGTTCTAGGGGTGGCAGCGCCGCTTCCAAAAGGTCGTCGGAGTGCCGCCGGCGATGCTGTTTGGCGGCGGCGGGTGGTAGTGCACGACGGGAACACAATTTCGAAGCCCAAACCCAAAACGAAAAACACCATGAGGTGTGTGAGATCACCAGGAGTACGGTGATGTGGTCGGGGAAGCTCGGAGAGGTGGCAATCGACGGTGCGGAGCTCTTCCTTCCGGCGGCCGGAGTTTGGAACGACAGCCAATTCGTTGGCTACAGGGCATCCCGGCAAGCGAGGCTCATCGAGGAGGGGGAGTAGAGGATGGCGCATCTCCTCATGGCCTCGGTTGGTCTCGGCGTGGCCGGAATCGATGGGATGGCCGACGGCCCGAGAGGACTAGGGTTAGGGTTTTGGGCTTTCCAGCGGGAGATACAGAGAGAGAGGGAAACTGCGAGGAAGAAGAGAGGGTGAGTGAGGAGGGCACGGCTTCTCATGCCTCTTATCCAGCGGAAGGGCGGCCGAGGGGAGGTGGCAGTGCGGTGTCGGAGGCGGTGGCACGCCTCTGGCCTTCTGGCCAGAGGTTGAAGAAAGAATGGATTGAAATATTTCCAAGAAACCCCCTGGAAATTTTTATAACTTACAACTAAGTCCTTCTGGTTACTAAACTGAGAAGAAAACCTTTGTTTTCAGGGCTTATTTGGGAACAGAAAATTGTTAAAAATCATATTTGAATTCCTTATCAAATTTTACAACTCACCACGTTTTGTTCTGGTGAATTTTAAATATTTTTGTATTTTTTATTTAGGTGCTAGATTAAGTGGTTTTGTTGTTTTCTCTTTATTTTATTTATTTAATGGCTTTAAAATTATGTTAAAGCATGTTTAATAAAAGTACACACTCCCATCTTGTGGATACCAAGGTGGTATATATAATTGGACAATTTTAAGTATAATCCCTTATGGAAAGTAATTTAGTAAAATTACTTGGTATTGGTTCTATGCACTGTTATGAAAATAATTTAATATGGAATTTTATTCCATGTCACACCACATGATTTCAATGAGTGAAAGAACTTGTTTTCTTTTTATAATACTATGTTATTTTCATAGTTAAAACTCTTAGCAATTTTTGTTGACATTTTACTTAGGTGAGTGCAAGTCATGTTGATTGTTTTTAGTACTTGACCAGGTGGAAAACATGAGTGGTTTTGAAATCTTACTCATGCCCGGTCGGTATCCTTTCTCGATTCACAATTACCGTACCGCCCTTAGTTATCTCTACTACCTAAAAAGAACCGTTCGTTCCTATTTCTGCCTCCATCCCGTTTCGCTACTTCCTTTCGTCCCACCAGCACACATTGGCCGCCTCCACCCTCGTCCCACCAGCACACATTGGCCCCACACCGGTGCAGCTATCAAAATAATTCTCATTAATTACGTACAAGCCTCCACCGTCCCCACTAATTACGTACGTGCGTCCACCTCCACCTCCACCGTCTCCACCAAAACAATCCCCATGCTCAATCTGAGGGATTACACGTACGCCATTACAGACAGGCTCTTTTATTACCATTACAGTCACCCCATTACAGCCATGCTCATTTATTACCGATTACACGTCCACACCAAGCGGGTGCCTCCACCCTCCCATTACAAGATCCATCAGCAGAACACGGGCTAAGCAGCGATCAATACCAGTAATCAACCAATGAGATAAATTTTAGGGAGTAATCAGCTCATCAAGTACCACTATATATAAGCGTCTCCAGAGAAGATGAACAACAGCAACTATCAACACTCTTTAGCAGACCTCCATGGCAGAGCTCGGTACCCCAGCTCGAAGAGGGTGATGGCGCCCCCATCGGAACCGGAAAAGGCTCCTGTCATCCTGCCTCTTCCGACCTTGTAATTTGCAATCTCGATTAGTTTCTTTTGCCTGATAATCATGCATAACTCATGAAATTCCATCCGAACATGCAGAAACCCAAGATTCTCAGAAGTGCCTCCTGCCGTCGCGCCTCCTTCGAACTTGTAATTTCGTTCCTCGATTAGGCTGGTTCATCTACATGCATAAAATTAGTTATAAATCCTGTATAACTCATGAATTTCCAACCGTAAATGCAGAAATCCAACATTCGATGAGATTAACTGGGTGTACATCCACCTTAATTCCCCCTGGGAGACAACAACCAAGGTTTTGTGCAGCAAAATAATACAGACGACAGAAGGACACTTCCTACATGCCATTCTATCGGACATCATGGTAAGCAGTTCTGGTCAGTATTTTAGATCTTCTACTGTTAGTTTTGTTTTTTCGATCTTGGAATGGAAAAGAAGTTACACGGCTAGATGCCACGGTGATTACTCAACATGAATGTTAACTGTACATAAAGAACCTCTTCGTGGTATATACTTATATATTATTTTGCCTTCGCAGGACGGTAACCTACGGAACAAAGTGTTGGTACATATTCTGACGTGCGCCGACAACGAATGTGAAACCAACATCCCTCAAATTGTTAAAGATTTAGTAAGGTTGATAGGGAGAGATTTTTTCATTTGAAGTTGTCAATTCAGATATTTGGTAAAGAGAGCTAAACATTTCATAAGTTCATTATTATATATAGGTGAGTTATATTGTCGTTTTGCACTTTTATAATGTGTACCAACTACTTCGACGGTTTTACATATTCGAAAGAGGGCACTTCATTATTTAAGAATCTCCAGAACCTCCTTTGAAATGATTCAAGTAGCTTGTAATCATACACAATATAAGTTCGGAAATGCAACAAGACAGCGACCAAACTTGTACCAAGCACAAAACGTGCTTCTAGGACATGGAGTCTATATAAACAAAATGGGAGAGTAAAAAACTGTACCGTCGAGGCGCCCAAACGCAGTGCATATCTTGCTCACTTCTTTCATTCAGATATCCTTATCAATATTGACAACAGCAAAAAAAAACAGAGTCTGTCCATGAAAAAAATAATTACTACAATCAGAAATAATAAGTCTGTTTGTAAGGCTAAACTTGAATTTACATTGAATAATTACTACCTCAAGAATAAAGCACTAATGGGCTAAAACTGAGACTTGATGGAATGTACGAGCATTGATGATTATTCTATCTACATCTTTCTTTCAAGTCAAGAGGAAGAAAAATAAGAAAATCGAGTATGCCCAGCCTGGTAAAGATCCCATCATACAAACTGTGCGTCAAGAACTGATGGTGCATTTTCGATGTATTTAAACTGATTTAGGATGCGCTTGGATACCAGTATATTAGCCAAATCCTCGCATATATTTTCATGGTAGTAGAGATTTCCAGAACATGTCTGTTTCATATATTCATATCCAGGTAAGATTGTGCCTCATCCGAGTTACTCCCTCCGTCCACTTTTATAAGGCACACTACATACCATTTTAGTTTTGACCACATACATAGTCAAATGAGTGAATCTATATACAAAATAAGTCTAGGTTCACTCATTTTAGAATGTATGTGGACAAAATTGAAATGGCTTATAAAAGTGGACGGAGGGAGTAATAAAGATTGGGCTATCTAACCTAGGCACGATTTCATAAACAGCATCAATTCTGCAATATTTGGGTTCAAAGAAGGATAGCTCTAAATTGGAATTCGTGCCACAATAGGCAAAGGAAAAAAATACAAAAGCATAAATGTTGAATCTCACGACCCAGTAGAGAAAAACATCCGTAGATGGCTTCCAAGATACAGTGCTTGCGAACTGATCCAATTTTGGCTATCCAAGACATGCTCATGAATCGTGATGGTTAGTCAGTTTCAGGGCTTTATTCAGCAATGGGCATATAGGATAGCCAAAATTCAGTTTACGAGACGCCTACTGCTCTTTTCTTCCTCAGCGCTGCTATGCGGCGTCCAGATGAATCATTCAAGAATCTTTCTTAATTCCCCTTCCCTTTACGGATTCTACTCCCATGCCCGCGAACCATACAACGGATTTTAATTATCCTACCCTACACCATTAACTCCCATTCCTTACTTCTAATTCCCCCAACCAAAACGCACATCCCGAACACCCGTGATTTCCTCTTTCCTAACAAATAACATAAGGCAAAACCAGGGCAAAAGCCAATCAACTAAAGAGAGAACAACACGACCCTAGCAAACAGGTACAACAGCGAAAATTGGTGGAGCTCGTTCGGTCGGGTAAGTATGATGATTTTCCCACAAATTAGCTTCTTGCAATGAATAATCACTTTTGGGAGAGAGGTAATCATACGGAGCGGGCTGTAGCGGTGATGACGCGGCGGCGGAGGAGGGGAATAGACCAGCGACCCGGCGGCGGGCTGAGCAGGTGCCGGACGATGCCGTCCTTCGGAGGGGAATCGGAACGGAGAAGCCATGGTGATGAGAGTCGGCGGCGGCGACGCCCTGGCTGGAAGAGCGGTCGGTGGGGAGAGGGGCCGGGCAGCGACAAGCTGGCGGGGAGAGCAGGGTGCCGCCACCGACGCCGCGCCTTGGGGAATCGGAGCGGGCGTCACTTTGTACTGAGGGCTGCCGCTGCCTGTGGGGATGGGGCGCATCGCTCCGGGGAGGTGCAGCTCACACATGGGGAAACAGAGGAGAACGATGGGGTTAGGCAGTGCTGTGAGAGTCTAGAGGGGGCAGAGGAGAATGAGTGGGGGCGTGTTTGCCAAGGCCGTTTCTCCGGTCTCCGCTTAAGCAGAGAGAGCACCACTGGCCCGAGCAAATCGAGAGAGGGGGTCTTGGAGCTCACCCACGCGGGGTTCGGTGGAGCTGCAGGTGAGAGAGTTAGAAAGCTCGAGAGAGGATTGAGCTGGAGCTGGAAGAGATAGAGGGTCAGGGATATTCTTCGTGCTATTTTTTTTTGTTTCCTGGTTCTTTGTTTAGCCTAATCAAAATCCCATGCTGAAGTTAGGAAGTCCAGGAATATAGCCCTAAGAAATTATGATGAAGGTTCTACCTACTCTTGTTGCTGTAATTTGGCTAAGATTAATAATATGTAAATATTAGTGTTTCAGTGTCTATATAATAGTTCAGTTATTACATTTCAAAGAGTAGGATATTATATATATCATATTAATATTTACAAACCATATCACAACCGTTGAAGGCTTTGTACAAATTTAATATTTACACATGGGGAAAATAAAATAAACCAAGGATTAAAATGTTATTGTTTTTATGATACTTTTTTGTAAACTTCAAATGGATAAAAGTATTTTTAGGCTGGAAAACAATCATTTGGTTAATATCCTACTATTTTTTTTATTGCAGATGGATTCTCCGAAACGAAACAGAGAACGTGCTCCTTTGAGAGACTTGTCCAACACCATCGATACAAGTAACAATGATGATATAATGTGTAAATATTTGCAGCAGTACACAAATTAACTGAGGCGAGGAAGAACACAGAATTAAATGATCTCTTTGCTGCTATTTATTTCAACCAAGTTGTGAAATTTGCATACTATGGAGAAAGCCTAAGTGATGGTTCATGTCTGTGTGTGGTGAGGCGACGACAATGTGTCCATGGAGTGGTCCGAGGAGGAGAATTAAGTGTTCGGCCAAGACATTTCTCAGTGCGCATACTATGGACTGTTATTTTTTTGTATTAAAAATCATGCTCTTTTGCTATATTAGCAGTGCCTCTGTCTATGCACAAAAATGTAACATTTTTTCCACCGAATCCAGCATGAATTGTGCTTCTGAAGGTTTGACAGCCAAGACAGTGTACCAAGAGTTCTGGTTTAAACGAACATTGTCAATGCATCAATCAATACTTTGCCCATGTAGCAGGAGAAGGAAGATCCTACGCAAGCACGGAAAATTCTGCTGGAGGAAAATTTACAAAGGAAAATGCAAAGTAGCATGTTATTCTGAATTTTATGTGTCAAAAATTCTTATTTAGTAGTTTGGCCAGGAACATTTCAAAAAATACTGTTAATATATGAGGCACAACATATGGGCGATGCTCATATATTTAGTGCTAACTTTCGGCCACGTGCGATGACTGAAAACTATCCAAGTTATAACGACAAGAACCCATATATGATAACTTACATCCATGAATTAACAATATTCATATCCCGTAGCAACGCACGGGCATTTTACTAGTGCTTTACTAAAATACACCAGAGTATATCAATAAATCTTTACTGTTAAACGGGAGTTGGTACGTCCAACCCCATCGTCCGCCTCGACCTCTGCCTCCATCGCGCACATGGGCCAGGCCAAACTAAACCCCGTTGTATAGCCACTACGCGTAAGAAACCCGAAATCATCGCCGCCGCCGTCCCCTCGCCCCAAACCCTCTCCTTCTCCTCTCAATCTGATCCCCTTTCGGGTGGCGGGTGGCGAGCAGAACGTACGCAGCCCGGATCTTGCGCACCAACGACAAGAACTGGACGCCGTCGTGTCGTGCCTCTTACTCAGGACTGGAATGTCTCCGTCGTTGCCATCCTAAGACCACTGCATGCAGATATTTTGGGCGCCGCTCATCATCGATCCCGCCTCAGGGAGGCTCCTCTTATCCAAGTAGGTGCTCGGTATGGCTGACCCATGGAGCGACGCCATATGCCGGTTCGATCTGGTGGTGAAGGCTACTGGTGCGGGGGCTTCTGGTGCCACCGTTCAATCCGCAGTTCAAGGAGTTGCGCTCCCTTTCTACGTCTCCATGGTACTCTCCCCCTACTTCCATGAATCCTTGTTTTGGCGCTCGTGATTCTCCGATCCGAACCCCCAGCCCACCTGATCCGATGGGAACCGCTACCAGCAGCGGCGGCAAGATCTGCGACCTCCCCTCCCCTTCCCGGTTGCTTCTGTCTCCTTGCTCGCATGTGCTGCACACTCCTTGCTCACGTTTGGATCAGATGAACTACAGATGACGCCTCTATCGGATGAACACAATTTTTTTGGGTGCTGCCAAGATCTATTATGTTGTCGTGGGGGAGGTTCTAAGCTTGCTGGTGTGTGTTCCCAATGTTGTGTCGTCTTACTAGGTCTTTCTCGGCGATGTTAGGATCAGTAACTCCATTCTGGTTCTCCACTTCGTGATGGGCCAGCTCGTCGAGTTCCAGGTGAGGCTTATGTTCGGCTCACATTTCTAAATTGGGCGGATGTATGCATGTTTAACTCTGGAAGTGTGTTTCTTTTGGCTTAGCCGCGAGAATCGAAGATCGGCGGGCTTCTTCTCATAGGCTCTCCGGTGAAGAACGACTGTTCGAGATCATGAACACGAGCAGCCAGGAGCAGTTCCACAGCCTTCTCGTGCCCATGTACGACCGGGTCCTGCTACCGCGATCGTCGCCTACGACATCACCAACACAGTTAGTATGACCATATGGTGCAAATAACTTGATTGAGAAGTATTTATATATTGCAAATATTAATTAGGTAGGATTGAAACCATGGCCAGAATTCGTAGATCTTCGCGAAAATTTCTTTTGCTCCTCACACTGAATCACCAATTGTGGTCTTTGGGAGAAAAAACCGAGACCAAATTTAATTCTATAAAATCTTGCTTTTCCATAGTTGCATCATTGTGGAAAAAGGTTTGAGCTTTTAGTTATCTTCTCATTACTAATGTGGTTGGTGATGTGCAAATTGGGCCCGGTGTTTATGCATGCGAGTTGGATATTTTAGACATTGTTGTATCGTATCAAAATGTTAGGGCCCTACTATACATGGCCTGTTGTCGATACCCATTCCAAAGCAAGTCCAACTCACTGTTTTTGAAGTTCTTTAGACATTGTTGTATCATATCATAATTCTAAGGCCCTACTGACTACTATATATAACTTGATTTTGCATACCCATTCCAAAGTGAAAGGCCATCAGCGAAGCCCTCACTCTCATCATTACACAAATTCAAGGATGCTCGTTCCTGCCTTGAGAAAGCTAACCGATCAAATATTTGCTTCAAATTCATGTGTCTATTTGCATGACTGGCATGATAATCCTTGCATTGGACATCCTTCTCATCTCCAACATGGTTTCCAATATATTCCCACGGTTAGTTCCTCCTACCCTCCTTTTGAACAGCTAAATAATGATAGTTGCTGTTCACGGAAAGCATGATATGACCATTATGATTTGGTAAGGAATATCACCTAAGTTGCATATAAATCTTAATCTTTCTATTTTTGTTTGCAAGATGGAGGTACCGAGATTTATCGTTTGGCGGATATGGATGTATTCAGCTGGGTAATAACCCACTGTCCATATATCTTTAGTTACAGTATCCTGAGGATAAAGTCGACATATCTTGTTAGATCTCAGTGTTATTACTGGAAAATATGAGGTGACCGTCTTGATTGGACATTATGAGTTTTGTAAAGTCACCACATTCATCCTTCCAGAACTGATAGTGAGAATGTTAATTCTCGTGCGGTATAAATGTGCAAAAACATAAACCAAAAGCCCATGGTCTCTGTAGAGTTTTGTTCTACTACTGTATATTCTGACGCATATGGTGTGTAGTTGTATTATATTATTTACATCCTGCATAGAGATATATAGCATAGTTTACACACTTATAACCACTCTAGGTGCCTTTTTTGACATATATGTAGTATATTCTATTATTTAGATCTGTATATCTAATGTCATGTAGATGCGCATAACCATTGCACTAGCGGTGCTCATTCCATGCCCATGTTGCTTATAAACAGAATAGTTCATACCATCTTATTACTGTTGTGTCCTCTTTGGAAAAACTTCCATAACCCATATATTGATGTACAAGTTTTGGTTTCAAGGATTGGAGGTGTCTCTTGTTCATGAATTTGTGGAGAAGCAAACGACTTTAGAAGCAGAAGGTTTTTTGTGGTTATTTTTGGTTGATCGACTTAACACATGGGATATGATGGACAGATGCATTGGCATGTGGCTTCAGGCCTGAACTGTGAGCTATGCGATCAAAACTGTAGAGAGACCCGTGAGCACCTCTTCTTTAACCGCCATTTCGCGACCAGATGTTGGAATAAGATTGGGATTTCTTGGAGCCATCATACTTTTATGGGCCAATTTTTTTTTTTTTGAAGTTTCCACGTGTGCCCTATGCGGAATCAGGAAACCGGGAACTAATTTGGTCTTTGAAATAAAAAGGCTTCTGTGGCATCTTAGACTGCAGTGCTGAAGTTTGACTTGCACCTGGTGGTGCACAGGGTTAAGCGCTTGCATCAATCTCTCTTTGTAGCTTGGATCGACGCTCCCTAAATGTAAATCAGAGACTTTGCTTTTGTTTTTTCCCTTATGTAAAGTGTTGACTTTGGACACATTTTGAGTGCACCTTAATACAAAATGATACCGTGGGGGCCTCCCCTATTGTTTCCCGGTAAAAAAGAAATGTATATTGATGTACACTGTGATAAGTGCTTGATGTTAGGTGTCATTTTAGTAGTGTAATGAAAGGTTCTGAATTTGTATTCTTCCAAACAAGGCTAATATTCACTTACAGTTTGTTAGTTCCGTTTTCATATCATTAAGTTTCAATTGCTTCTGAGGACCAGTTGTTACATAACAGATTGGGAAGCATCTTACACGTAATGGAAAGTACCCATGAACCCTGATATGTTCTAATTCTCATCTCATCTAATCACACACCCTACTTTGGCATAGTTTATTTTTTTTGAAATCGCCACACATTCATTCATCAGAAACCAGGTTACAAAACATACACGAGAAACCCTCCAGAAACGATCAGAGAAATAGGAAAACAACAAGACACGTCGGTTTATCTGTGACTGCTATGAACTACCGCTTACCCTCCTCCTAGGAAGGCTTTGGACTCCTCGATAGCGGGATCCACCGCTCGCCGTCAAGGTCGAGCGCTAGGTTAGGTCCACCATCATCATACTGCCAACCCGGCACTTGGATCACCAGCCTATGCAGAAACCCCTGTACAAAACTGTCGGGGGGTTACCCCCGAGTAGGGTAAAGGCAAGTGCTAAAGGCAAGATCAAAGGAGAGGTTTGGCTGAGTAGCTGGCTACCCGGTACACGCTACCCGGTCGACTGCTATTCGGCCATACACGCTGATGGCCAGGAGAAAGAATCAAGGAAGTTATTCTCCTCCGAGTAGAGGAAGTGGTCCGAGTAGAGGGAGTGGTTTCCTACTCGGGCCAGAAGTCAAAGGAGCCATTCTGACACAGGATGCCGCGTATCCTGGGTCCGTACTGGTGCACTGTTCATCTGCATAGCCCGTGCTTATCCGCGCCAGGGTGTCAGTAGGGCGGTGCAGGTTAGGGGGCCTACCCTGTGGCCGTGACAGTGATAACAGATCATCTTCTTGGTTTTGCACAACGACTTTCCACACAAGACAAACTAGGAAGCCAAAGCTGTCAGCGAGAAGCTAGAAGTGTGCAGTGTGCACACTATGTCGACATCTGTTTGTACTTTTCCCTCTTGGCTGTATCCGGTTGGGCACCAGTATTAAAGGTGCCCTGCCCACTCCTGCGCGAGGGACGACACCACGGGTCGACTCACTAGGTTACGAGACGTTACGTGAGTTCACATTCTTGACCTAGATCATCACGTAGAGAGAAGAGTGGCTACTCGGCTGTAGGCCAAACTTGTACTGTGGCTACTCGGTGACACACAAATACAAAGAGAGAAAGGCAGGAGTAGGGGTTTTACCTCCACACGAGGGCCCTGAACCTGGGTAGATCTTGTTGTTTGCAGTGCTTGATTCATCCCACACGCGGCTACTCGCTGCGTGATCCCTCCCCGAGCACCTCCAGCGTCCATCGACCCCAAACAATTATCCATCCTATGGCATCTGCCGTGATACCACCACGACAGTTGGCGCCCACCGTGGGGAAACCAGCGGCGCTGGCTGGAGTTCACATTCGGACGGGATCCTTTTCTGCTACTGGGGAGCGCGTGGTCTGTGGTCTTGTCCACAGATTCGGCTCCTTCGACTTCGTCACCGACAACGCCGGCGATTTCGGCGGCAGGGCCATGCTAGAGGGCGGCACGGTGCTCTCCTTCGGCTCGCACCTCGTCTACGTCGCCACCACCATCGTCCGCGAGTACCCCGAGCAGGTGCACGTCGCGGAAGATCCCCCTGCTGTCATTGCTGCCCGCGGAAAGCCAACTGGCTATTCTGCGGACAGCGTGGAAGTACTGATGACCGGCCCGGCTATCGCTGCCGGGAAGGGCGCGGCGGCATCCGCGGCAGTCATTGAGGAGCTTGTTGGCCCAAGCGAGCTCCCGAGAACGCACAAGCCCTACGAGCTGCCCCAGAACCTCCCGGGCTACATCCCTCCTTCCACGACATCGACGATACCGGCATCCGCCGTGCGAGTAGGCATGCCACCTCCCACCGAGCTCGAGCTTATGGCCATGAGGGCGCAGATCGACCAGCAGCGCCAGGCGCTGCTCGCCGAGCAGCTGGAGCTGGAAAAGGTTAGGCTCGAGCTTAACCTGGACCAGAACGAGTACAACAGAGCTCACGGCTTTACGCCTGTAGTTAGGAGGCCTGCCAAGGCAGGCGCTACGCGCCGCAACCTAGGCACCGAGATGGCAGCAGTTGGTGAAACTGCTGGCCAAGCTGATAGCCAAAACACCGCCACCACCAGACCCAAATACAACACCCCCGCCAAAACCCTTAGAGCTGCTGAGGCTGTAGCTGCTGAGTTGCCGCATCTCGCCGGCGATGCGCGCGTTAGGCAGCATGATAGGCTCAATGAGCTAGTGCTAGAGGCTGCTAGGCAGAACGAGGAGTTCCGAAAAGCCAATCCGGGTGCTGGAGCTTCTCAGGTGGTGCATTCGCATGCGGCTAGATCTAACGATCAGGCCTCATCACCGCATCCCAGCCGTGAGAGGGACCGGAGTGGGCACTCTGGCAGAGATAGGCAGATGCAGGTGTACGACCCAGCTGTCGCCGCGAAACAGCACGTTGTGCCGCGACAGTCCGGTCAAAAACACAACACTGCAGGAGCATGCTATCAAGCCCATAAAGCTCATAGCCAGGCGCGAAATGGAGATCGCCCAGGCCCTTCTCAGCATCAGGTTGCTCAGCCTACTCGGCAGAGACCGCAGCCGCGTGCGATCGCGCCAGCCGCCAACCCGGTGGAGCAACCTACAGTCGTGCAGGTGGACAGATATGATGATGGCTACTCGGCTATGGGGTTGGCTGGCTATGATATCATGGATCGCGTGGGTGAGCGTGTGCTGGAGCCTAGTGATGCCAGGCACAAGCTGGACCGGATTAACCTATCCGCGCAACTCGAGAGCAAGGGGCCGCCTGGCCTAGAATGCTTTGGCCCACACATCATCACAGAGCCATCTGTGAAGCAGTTCCAGCTCGCTAGGGGGACCAAGTGCTATAACGGCAGCACCAAGCCGGAAGATTGGCTTAATGACTATGTCACAGCCGTGCACATTGCAGGCGGCAACCGGAGATGGGTCGTGCGGTACATCCCACAGATGCTAGAAGGACCAGCAAGAACTTGGCTCAACAACCTGCCCAAGCATAGCATCAACTGCTGGCTTGACTTCGCGGAGGCCTTTGTCAGCAACTTCACCAGCACCTACCAGAGGCCGAATAGGCCGCAACAGCTATCCGCTTGCAGGCAGCGGGAAGAGGAGACAGACTGAGAGTATCTTACTCGGTGGAGTACTCTGAGGAACACCTGTGAAGGTGTGAACGAGGCCCAGGCCATCACTTGGTTTGCGCAGGGCTGCAGGCATGGCAGCATGTTGTGGCAGAGGCTGCAGAGAGAGATGCCGAGTACTCTCGCTGAGACCATCCGGATTGCGGATCAGTACGCACTCGGTGACCCAACTCAGCCTCTTCTTGATGCTGCTGAGCCGAGAAGGAGCTACAACAACAACAAGCGCAATGAGTTCCGTAACAAGCGCAGAGGTGACCGGATTGATACCCGGTACGATCCTGAGGAGGTGAATGTTGTGGCTACCGGAGCTGGGAGTAGCCAGAGGCCAAAAACTGCTAGAGCCCAGTACGGGCAGAACCAGAATCAGGGCCAAGGCATCAAGAAGCCGTACAATGCTCCCCAGCAAGGTAGCAGCAACTCGGGTCCTGTTCAGAACTTTGTCTTCAAGGACATGAAGGATGGCCCATGCAGCTTCCATACTCGGCATCCCGCTAGACCCGCCAACCACACTACTCAGCAGTGCAGTTGGTGGGAAGAGATCAAGAATGAGGGCCTGCCTCCTCCTCCTCCTCTGCCAGCTGCGAATGCCAACGTGCAGCCTGCTCGCGCACCCCCTGCACGGCCTCCAGCATTCCCGAGAAGAGAGAATGTGAACCAGGTGGCTTTAGGAGCCAACCGCTACTTCAACAACGATGGCTACCGCAACAACAACAACAACAACGACCGCAACCGCAACTTCTATGCCCGCAACAACAACAGGGGCAACAACAACAACCAGGGCAACAACAATGGAGACAATGGAGATGGAGGCCGCAACCAGTACCAGGAGCATCAAGAGAGCTACATGATCTTCACCTCTGAGCCCGTCGACAAGCAGTCTCAGCACAGGCGTGCCATGGAGGTCAATGCTGTGATCCCTGCTGTTCCTCACTACCTGCACTGGTGCAACCAAGAGATCACGTGGTCCAGAGAGGATCATCCTAAGGTGATGCCCAACCCGGGTGGCTACGCCTTGGTGGTGGATCCCACCTTCTTGGGTACTCAGAAGAACGTGAGGTTCAGCAAGGTACTGATCGACAACGGCAACAGCATCAACATTGTGTACAGAGACACGCTTGCGAAGCTCGGTATGGCCGAGAACATGCTGCTACCCAGCAAGACCACTTTCCATGGCATTGTGCCAGGAGTTTCTTATTCTCCGATTGGCCGAGTGTGGATAGACGTTCTATTCGGCACCAGGGAGAACTGCCGCACAGAGAGTCTGCAGTTCGAGGTAGTTGATCATCAGAGCCCCTATCACGCCCTACTCGGCAGGCCTGCTCTGAGCAAGTTCATGGCCTCTACTCATGCTGCATATTTGAAGATGAAGATCCCTGGTCCCAATGGCGTGATCACCATCTCTGGTGATTACAAGAAATCTATGGAGTGTGCCTCTGCTGGTTCTCAGTTGGCGGAGTCCATGGTGATTGCTGCCGAGAAGAAGAAAATGTACGAGGTGGTGGCTATGGCGCAATCCGCGCAAGGTGGTGCGCCTGGCATGCCGAGTTCCCAGCACGGGACGGCGTTCCAAGCATCCCAGGAGACGAAGAAGATCCAGGTCGACCCTGAGTTCCCCGACCGTGTCGCCATCATTGGCTCAGGGTTGGGGGAGAAATAGGAAAGCGAGCTCATCCACTTCCTCTGTGAGAATCGGGACGTGTTCGCCTGATCCAATGAGGATCTACCAGGTGTCCCGAGGGAGTTGGTTGAGCACTCACTACATGTGAGTCCTGACGCCAAACCAGTGAAGCAAGCTATGCGCCGCTTCGGAGATGAGAGAAGAAAGGCCATCGGGGATCAGATCACCAAGCTGCTGATAAGCAATTTCATCATGGAGGTGTTGCATCCGGATTGGCTAGCCAACCCGATTATGGTTGAGAAGAAGAAGGAGGACCCCAAGGCCACTACCGCATGGCGCATGTGCGTCGACTACACCGACTTGAACAAGGCCTGCCCTAAGGATCCCTTTCCGCTACCCCGCATCGATCAGGTGATCGATTCCACTGCTGGTTGTGAGCTTTTGTCTTTCATAGATGCCTACTCTGGTTTTCATCAGATAGCTCTCAACCCTGCTGATCAAATAAAGACTGCTTTCATTACCCCGTACGGGGCTTATTGCTATCGTGTCATGTGCTTTGGGTTGCGGAATGCGGGTGCGACTTATCAGAGATGCATGCAGAAATGCTTGCATAATCAACTCGGCAAAAATGTGCAGGTGTACGTAGATGACATTGTCATCAAAACGAATAAAACACATACTCTGCTTAGTGACCTTGAGGAAACTTTTGCTAATTTGCGCAAGTATAAGATGAAGCTGAACCCGAGTAAATGCACCTTTGGCGTCCCGGCTGGCAAGCTGCTCGGCTTCTTGGTATCCAGTCGGGGCATTGAGGCCAATCCTTCAAAGATAAAAGCTATTGAGAGCATGTCTTTGCCGAGATCCCTGAAGGATGTGCAAAAATTCACTGGTTGCTTGGCATCTCTGAGTCGTTTCTTGGGCAGAATGGGCGAGAAGGCCCTGCCTCTGTATCAGTTGATGAAGAAAAGCGACAAGTTCGTCTGGACACCGCAAGCTGATGTGGCATTCAATGAGCTGAAGGCGATGCTGGGTAGCGCTCCCATATTGGCTAGCCCGCTACCCAAGGAGCCAATGCTGCTATATATTGCCGCTACCAACCGGGTAGTCAGCGTGGTGATTGTGGTGGAGCGAGAAGAGGAAGGCAAAAGTGTGCAGCGGCCAGTGTATTATCTCAGTGAGGTTCTGTCCAGCTCCAAGCAGAACTACCCGCACTACCAGAAGATGACTTGTGGCGTGTACCTAGGCGCCAAGAAGCTAAAGCACTATTTCCAAGAACATCCCATCACCGTGGTGAGTTCAGCTCCCATCTCGGATATCATGGGCAACAAGGAAGCAAGTGGCAAAGTAGCCAAGTGGGCAATCGAGTTGGCCGCGTACGCTCCCGCGTATGCGAGAAGAGAAGCCATCAAGTCTCAGATTCTGGCGGAATTTCTTGTGGATTGGGCTGAGGTGCAGTATGAGCCTCCTACTCCGGTGTCCAACTACTGGAAGATGCACTTTGATGGCTCCAAAGTGAAGGAAGGCCTTGGCGCTGGCGTAGTGCTTACGTCACCCAAGCGAGATCAACTCAAATATGTGCTGCAAATCCACTTCAAGGCGTCCAACAATGTTGCAGAGTATGAGGCCGTGGTGCATGGTTTGAAGCTAGCCAAGGAAGTTGGTGTGCAGCGCATCATATGCTATGGCGACTCAGATCTGGTGGTGCAGCAAGTTTCTGGTACTTGGGATGCTCTGGATGCCAACATGGCGTCATACCGCTTCCTGGTCCAAACCATGACGGGATTCTTTGAAGGCTGCGAGTTCCAACACATCCACCGAGCAGAGAATGAAGCAGCGGATGAGCTGTCCAAGTTGGGGTCTTCTCGGCAGTACATCCCGGCTGGGATTGCCTTGGAGCATTTGAGAAAGCCATCCATCAAGCCATCCCCCAACTCGGAGTCCATTTTCGTTCCTTCTCTGCCTAGTGAAGAAGCAGTTCCAATGGAGATTGACTGGGAGGGCGCAAAAGAGGACCCGGGGACTGCAGTCTCCATCCCGGGGACTGGCGCCTGCAACCCGGGGACTGCCCCTCCTTACTCGGGGAATGCCCCTCTCAACTCGGGGACTGTCGCGTTCATTGAGGAAGTCCTTGCAAACCGTTCGGGGCTACAGAGAATCAACCCCAACTCATAAAAAGACGCAGTGGTGGCTGTTCCGATGGAAGTGGACGAACCAGTGTTTCCCGCACGGGAAACGCCGAGTTGGGCTATGCCCATATTATCCTTTCTAAAGGATGGCATCCTGCCAGATGATGAGGTTACCGCAAGGCAAATTCAGAGAAGATCCAAGGGCTACAGCATCTTCAGAGAAGTGCTGCATAAAAGAAGTCCCACTGGCGTGTTGCAACGCTGTGTGGAACCGGAAGAAGGAGAAGAAATTCTGGTGGAGATACATCAAGGAGAATGCGGGCATCACGCCTCTTCTCGGGCTCTAGTCAAGAAGGCTTTTCGGCATGGTTTCTTTTGGCTCACTGCCTTGAAGCAAGCTGAAGATATTGTGAGGAAGTGCAACGGCTGCCAGAGATTCGCAAGTAAGATCCACATGCCTGCTTCCGAGTTGAAAACCATTCCCATTACTTGGCCATTTGCTGTTTGGTGTCTGGATATGGTTGGTCCCTTCAAGCCGGCTAGAGGAAACATGACTCACATCTTGGTCATGGTTGATAAGTTCACCAAGTGGATTGAAGTGAAGCCTATTCGGAAATGTGATGGAGCCACTGCTGTGAGTTTCCTGAAAGATGTGATCCTGAGATACGGCTGCCCGCATAGCATCATCACGGATAACGGCACGAATTTTGCTAAGGGTGCCATGGTGAGATTCTGCAGAGATAAGCACATCCGACTAGATGTCGCGTCTGTCGCGCATTCCGCCTCCAATGGGCAGGTGGAAAGAGCAAATGGCATGGTGCTTTCAGGCATAAAGCCAAGGCTGATTAAGCCGCTGCTGAAAACACCGGGGTGTTGGTTAGACGAGTTGCCAGCGGTGTTGTGGAGTCTAAGGACTACCCCTAACCGGTCAACCGGCTCCACACCATTCTTCTTGGTTTATGGGGCTGAGGCCGTGTTGCCAATTGACCTAGAGCATGACTCCCCCCGAGTAACTCCCTACACTGAGGCGGAGGCGAGAGAAGCTCGAGAAGATGACGTTGACCTGCTAGAAGAAGCAAGAGAGCTTACTCTGTCACGATCAGCTGTTTACCAGCAAAACTTAAGGCGTTATCATAGCCGGAAAGTAAACCCAAGGGTTTTCCGAGAAGGAGACATGGTGCTTAGGCTCGTGCAGCGCACAGCCGGGATGCACAAGCTATCTCCTCCATGGGAAGGGCCATTCATTGTGAGCAAGGCTCTACACAATGATGCTTATTATCTTGTGGACGTACAGCCATCACAGAAGAACATGTCGGATAAAGCTGGAGAGGAATCTAAGAGCCCCTGGAATGTAGCTCTACTCCGTCTCTTTCATTCGTGAGCAAAAAGGTGTATGTACCCTCTTATCCGAGTTAAACCTCTACTCTGCAATCTGAAATTGAACTCGGGGACTGCCCTCGTCCAAACTAGCTCTGCATGTTTCTATTCTGCTTTACCTTTGTCTACTCGGTTGCCCTGCTCAAAATTTCAGAGGTACATTTAGTACTGTGTTTAAACCTAAAAGCCAACTCTTCGACTCTGCTGCTGTCCGAAACCCGGCTTCATGGCAAGCAAGAGAACAAGCTAGAGGTCAATGAGCACAAGAAAAATGACTAAGGAAAAGAGGAGCGCAGGAACCGAATAGAGCGTTCTTTACTGCTTTTCTGTTAACTTTTTTTTGGCTAGGTGATGAGTAGCGTTACTATGAATGTTTCTAAGTGGCTAAGTATTTGAAACTGCAACTTTAAACTCTTGTGACTCGACTACCAAAAAAGCAACAAGTTGCAGGTAAGATGTAACATCCCAAAGTTTGCTACATTAGGGTGTGTGGTGTGTGTTCATCTCATACATGCATGGAAACAAAATTTGAAAACAATTTAAAACAATTTAAGTTATGAATTTAAATGGTTTCAGAAAATCCCATAAATAGTACTTAAAAGGGGTTCCAAAATTTTGTTCTGAAAATTAATTCAATTTCACCAAACAAACACATGGTTTTGTTGGAAATTTTACAAGGTTTCCAAAAAGTATTTTTGCCAATTTTTATTCTTGCAAAAAGGGCCCCAAAACTTTGTTTTCCCTTATGTTTTTAAAGAGAAATGGACTTCTTTGTAAAATTCAGCTTTTTCTGGGGGTTTTCGCAAAGTGCACTTTGTCTTCTTCGTTGGGACAGAGAAAGGAGCTGCGTGGCAGCTCGACCGCGCCGCCGCCACCTCCTGTTCGGCCATCTGCTTGCGTGGCCGAGGCGCTCAAGAGGAAACCGTGCCCTCTCACTTCCCTATCCCCTCGAATCCCTCTCTCTCTGTAACCTCCTACCGAAGAACGAACCCTAGCTTTTCCGGCGATCCGCCGTAGCCATTGATTCCGGCCACCCGCGGCCCCTCCAAGAATCTCCAAAGAACCGCAACGGTCGCCTTTTCCTCCACGAGAAAGCGGAGAAGCCAGGATGGCCTCAAGCTCGCGGATTTCGCCGTCTCTCCCGAGTCCGGCCGCCGGCCTCTTCCTCACGCCGGCGAGGATTCCGGTCGTCCCGGCCTTCCCCGACCACACCACGAGCTTCCCCGCGCCGTGGTTCGCCTCCCCATCTCCTCAGTTCGCCTCCCCGCGCTCCCCAGCTCCTTGCCGCCGTTATCCATGCTCCGCCGCCTCGGACGCCGCCGCCGGCGAGCATTCCGGCAACCTTTTGGTTACCGGCCGGTACCTATCGGATCCCCTTGATCTCCTCTCCGTGATGGTATAGTTCGTTTCCTCGATTTCGTACGAATTCATCCGAATTTTGATTTCAACTGTGAAGTTCAGAGCCCGATGATGTCATCCATGCGTCACTGTGACGTCATATCTCTGTTTTTACTTTTTCCAGAAAAATGAATAATATTGTTTAATTAATAACTTTTGTTTTATATTTCAGAAAAATAAAATGAAAGCATGAGAGTGTTCAGAAAAATGTACTCTACCCAACTATATCATTTTCACACATGTTTGAGAAATTCCAAAAAATGGTCTTTATTTAATGTTGTTAATTCATTTAAAATAGAAAAATAAGTTTTTATTCAATAAAATTAGAAAACTAAAAGTTATATACCAATTTTCTCAAGATGACAAATGGAATCTAGTTATGATGTTTTCAACCTCATTTGAGCAAATAAAATTGTACTCACTTTCAGAATCGCCCGAAACCCCCTCCAGGGTCCATTTCGGGCAAATTCCAGTAAAATTGCATAACTGACATACGAACCCTAGCAACCCAACGATCATGTTTAGGGCTTTATTCCAGTGCATTAACTTTCTCATGCATACATACCGCGCATTGCATCGATGCCATGTGTTGATTGTTATTCCTCTTTCGGTGTTGTTTCCCCCTCGGTAGAACGCGACTCCGAAGAGAAGGCCAGCAATCCAATGGCGAATACTTGATCTTAACCGACAAGTCAAGCACTTATTCCTGAAGACTTTATCTGGTTTTCTTATAACCAAGGCAAGCATAACCTCTTATCTGCTCATATATGATTTCAAAGTGATTTCAATCTCGTACTTGCATTCGGTTCTAAACTATTTGATGTCGGTAGATAGAGTTCTCCTATATACTGCATAACCTAGATATCCTGATCCACTTCACCTAGCAGCTATAGGTTTGTTTGTGCGCGCTCCGCTAAACCTTGTGAGTCTTGCTTAGCCATGCCTAGTTGATGATTCTGGTCAATGCGTGAATCTACCATGTCAGGTGTTTATGATTTGAGTTACCTTTGATAACTTGAGTAATCACGGCATGGATGTGAGGCCATAATGGGTTGTGGCGTTTTGTCCTGTTCATGCCCCTAGGAGCGAGTTCTCGCCTTCGAGCCAAGACTGAGCGTACAGCCACACGTGGGCCGATGAACCCCGCCCGGCTAACTAACTTGTTTAACCTTATCCATGAGCCACGTAGTTTGAGCTTTCCATCTGCGTGTGAGTCGGAAAATGTTTTGGAGAAAACTAGGTCGTGACCGGGACAAGTGATGGACGTACACGGATCTTGTTCCCGACTCACAGAACAGGTGCCGTCAGGAGGTGGCCAACTCCCTGTTGACGGGGTGGCCCTGTTTGGGTTGACTCATGGATATGGTTCGACAAGGTAAAGGCTGGGAATCGACCACCCTCTGCCGGCACTTCCCGGACTAGTGCTAACCCTGGTGGCACTAAGAGTCGGTTGGTACGTGTGGGTAAAGTTGTACACCCCTGCAGGGTTAAATCTTTTCGAAAAGCCGTGTCTGCGGTTAAAGACGACTTGGTGACGGATTCTGTGATCATAGACAACTTAAACGGAATGATTAAAACTTGCTGATAACGAATGAAGGATGCCTCCTCGGAGATGCCGAGAGGGGTTACCTTGTAGTATGAGATAGTGTGGAACAACTGGAGGAGGTGATCTTTGAAGCACGAGGTGCTGAAATGTTTTGGTGGATTAAAAAGATGATGATTGCAGTAGTTGAGTAGCTTTCTCATCTGTTTTCAAAATACTCCATGAGACGTGCTATTCCTTCCTCAACTTGCAAAACAAAGATTGCTTTATGCAAATCAGCCTTCATGAAACCCTTTTCGAAATAGCAGATATATAATAGGTTAACTAAGTCTTGTTGAGTACCTCCCGTACTCAGGTTTGCTTAATTTTGGTTCAGGAGAAGATCTCACAACGGTGGTGTTTCAACGTGGACATCGACGAGTAGTTTGGGGTTCCCAGGTAGCAGCCTGGAATCTATGGGCTGGGACGTCGCCTTATGTTGCGGCCTCTTAGGCCTTTTTGGTTCTTGTTGATTAGCAACATAATTTGCCTTCCGTTGTCTGATGTAATGTTGGGTCGTGTGACCTCTGCTTGTAAGCTATGCTCTAGTATCACCTGTTAATAAAGTTTCTTTGTCTAGAGTGTTGCTTTGATCGGTTGTTGGTTCCGAGCTCATTGTTATACAGTTTTGGCTATGCCTGCATAGTTGTCGCAGTCGAGGGGTTGTGGAGCCGATGATCCATGTCCGAGCCCGCCTGTCGATGTGATCGGCCTGGGGCGAGGTAACCCCAGTAACCCTCGATTGTTGTTGCACTTTCTGGACACATAGCATCTCTGTATAGCTTTGGTCCCGTTTCCTTCAGTTTCTTTCGATTCGTGGACGCTTTGATATGCATAGTTGGTTATGACTAGCATGGGTACAAGGAGTAGTAGACTGGGGATCCGGACTACGTGCCGATGAATCCGGTCTTCCTGCCGTTGTTTGTTGCGGCCGGGGCTGGTAACCCTGAAGCCCTTGTGAGTCCATGGCTAGGAGCACATAACAGTATGTATATCTCTGGGTCCGGGGTCGTGACAAGTCATGGTATCAGAGCAGGACTGCCTGTAGGAAAACCTTATTGCTTGGTCGATGTCGAGTCTAGTGATTGTGAAAACTACTTTAAAACCCCAAATGGATTGTGAAAACCTTCTTAAGATTCTTTTTACTCCTTACCTGGTATCGCTCTAACTCTGGGTCTCCTTATCTGTTTTGGATTTGAAAAGGTTTTGCTATCTCTTCTAGTCATTCAAAACTTAGGTGCCTTCTTCGGCAAGGACGTTTCTTTCACCCAAGTTGACCTAGTGTTAAGTTCTGGAGTCGTGTGTGTTCCATGTTCCGTTATCTCTTGTTTCAAATGGGAGATTTCCTTTCCATTCTAATCTCTCAGGGTTGTGTGGATTCCACCTTCTTACATGTTCTAAAGTCTCAAAATCCTGAACCTTGAGATCTTCTTTCCATATCGAATGTATCCGTTATCCTCAACTCAAATTCTTCCGGAGCTATCGTTATCCTTCGAAAGATACTTCGTGGTTGCTATTCGTAGTGTTCTTCATGGCACTAAGATAGTAGTTACTCCTTTCTCAATGTTTTCAACCTTGGACTTGAACCGAAGGTCCCGGAATGTGCTGAATTGCGGTGAGTTGAGTCGTGTGGTTTCTCAACTATCTGATGCTCACGCTATCAGTACAGGATGCTGACCTTTAACCCAAGTTCTGTTTCTTTGGATCCTGAAGAATCTGTTCTACCTCAGGATGGCTAGGTAATCTCACCTCCAATAGCCATAGGTTTTCTCTAGGAATCAAAAGGATCACGACAAGAGTGTTCTCTATGATTCCCATATCTCTGTTCTTGGCTCAGCTATACCAACCTTTTGGCATGGGTTCTACACATGAGTATTACCCCGTGCATCCAACGTGATCTCCGGATTTTCCATAGCACGTTCCTACTCTTTAGTTGCTTTCCGAACTCCATCCGTTGTTTTGAAACCAAGTTACATATGAGTGTTGGATTCTTCCAATGCATTTTTCTTGGTTCCCGTCATAACATTCCACCTTGAAATGTCAGGAGAAACAAACTCCAGTACCTCGTTCATCTCCAGGACCAGGTCAAAGTTTTGTAATCCGCAGATTGAAGAAGTTTTATCAGCTTCTGTTTTGTTCTACCTTCGAGTATCACACTCTTTTATATCACGAGACTGTGTTAAGTTTCATGGCCTTAATGATGAAGTGATTCTCTTACCGTCTTCACTCCCCCTTCCTCCAAGCTTGAATGCTTGAGAGTGATGGGTATATTCATCGACATGTGTATCAGGTACTCCTAGCAATTCTTATTGCTTTGAAAAATCTAAGAAACATCTGTATCCTTCTTAGCACTATTGGTCACCCGGTCTCTATTTGAAATTGACCGTGTTATCAAATCCGTTCATTCCGGTGCACATCCTTGGTCAAAGAGTTAGGTTCATGCTGAAGCTCTCATGTTCATATCGGTTTCTTTGAAAAGCAAGAATTCCTTTCGAACTTCGAGACATACCGGTAGGTTGTAATATTCTGGTTGTCTTTCTAGAAGTATCACCAGGTTTCACCTGACCGTGATGTCTAAATAAGGGGTACTTTGA